>OX637401.1:13050000-13720000 GCA_951799425.1 Ilex aquifolium | reverse complement strand
GCTTGATGTTCTTCCAAACCTTACCGTGTTTTGAATGAAGTTATGGTTTGATAGCCATAAAATTCTCGTTCTTGATACCAAAACTCTAGTTTTTGAGAAATATGGATTTTTCTTCATGATATTCCTTTGTTCTTGATTTCAAAACTCTAGTGCTTTGTTTGAACAATAAAAATATATGTTTGATGATCTCTTGCATATATTTTCTTGAATTGCTCTGTTGGAAAAATAACTATGGAATTTGGGGATTTTTGATTTACTTGTGATTTGAGAAATTGGTTGGTATTGTATCTCTTGTGTGGATGTTTGGATGAACATGGTTGACCGTTGACTGGGTATCGTAGAGTGGGTAGATGCGTTTCTTACTCCGTGCGGGTTTGAATTTTTCCTATCACTCGTAGTGGGGTTGGTGCCTTGTGAGGACCAAACCACTATTCACTCACGTGGTACCGAGGCTAAGAGTTTGTATACTATTCCTGGGTCTGATTCGTCACTACCAATGCGTTGGTATACGTCATTCCTAAAGTTGGATATCCTTGCGAGGATTGGGTGTGTGTTTGTGGGCCAGGATATTCTCGATGTGTTTATTCATGCGATGTCATACATCATACTTGAGATACAGATACAAGTTGTGGTTTGAGATACATTATGGGCTATTGTTTATTGTGCAAATGGTTGGTTATGGTTTATTGTGGAAATGGTAACTTGTTTGAAATGGTTATTTTTGGGAATTGGTTTTACTTTTTTATTTAATTATTGCTATTGTGTAAACTTGAGATCCACTAAAATGTCTCTGTTTTCCTTCAAAAGTTATATATGATATTTGTAAAATGAGACCAACTGTTTTATATGCTTTCGAAACCTTGTTCGAGTTTGGGAGGATTTTCTTACAGAGCTTAGTGTTCACTCCCTACAAACAATATCTTTTTCAGATTATGGTCTAGAGGAGGAGCTCAGAGTTGATGAGCCGGTACATTGGGAAGCTCCAATAGATGGGAACGTGGATCCTGAGGTGGACATTTAGAGCTATATTCTCTTATGTTCTAGACTAGGAAATTCATTTTGAGACAATGTGAAGTCTAATATTTTCGTTATTTCACTGCAAGATAATAGTTGATTTTTGTGATGTAATTGCCATAGTTGGGCATATTCTTTTGGATGATGTTGTATGTATTGTGGATGATGAATGAAATTCTCTTTAGTTATGAAGTTCATTTAGTTGCTCTCATGATGTGAATGGTTTTAGATAGTAATGCCGTCCAAGAGGGATTTTGGGGCGTTACAGGTTTGGTATCATAGCCTAGAAATTAGGTCTTACATGGGAGTTATAGGTTATGGATTACCACTATAGAGGTAGGGTTAGGGTGAATGAAATCGTTGATTTAAATTTTACACAAGTCTTATGCTTTAGATTAAAGTGATAGTTAGGGTGTCTTATACATCAAGGAAACTAAATTATGAATTGATGTGCAGGATGGAGGGTGGACGTGGACGCGGACATGGACGTGGATGGGGACGTGGTGGCCAAGCAAACCCACCACCACCACCACCTCCAGATGCCATGAATGACATTTATCAATGCCTAAGGAAGCTAACCACTTTGGTACAACACCAAAATGGGAACAACAACCATAATAGGGGGGGTTCATCCATTAGCTCATGCACCGGGCAACGGGGACGAAAATCGAAGGATGGTAGTTCTTAGAGAATTCTTGAGGCAACGCCCACCTACTTTCCAAGGAAGCTCTCACCCTTTAGAGGCAAATAAGTGGATTCACCGGGTGAAGAAAATGTGTGATAGCATGGGATTTGCCGAGGACCTACGGGTCGGCCTAGCTACATATCTACTGGAAGGGGAGGCAGATCATTGGTGGGATTCGGTGAAGAGAAGGAAGAACACTGACATAATTACCTGGGAGGATTTTGATCAGATCTTCCAAGACAAATATTTTCCCGAATTAGTCAATGACAAGATGAGTGCATATTTTCTCGCTCTACGACAGGGTAGCATGACGGTGACGGAGTATGAGAGAAAGTTCGACGAGCTATCCCTCTATGCCACGGAGTTCATATCTACTGAGGCTAGGAGGGCTAAACGATTTGAGCAAGGCTTGAGGCCTACTATCAGGGAGAAACTTATGGCTCATAAGATCCGGGACTATGGGGATCTTGTTGACAGAGCTGCACTGGTGGAGAGAGACATGGAAGACAACCAGCAGCGACAGAACTTCGCGAGGGGAGGTTCGATCCGGACGGGTGGTAGCAGCAGTGGAGTGCAGAGGGCGGCACCATACCGTTGTCTAAACCAGGTGGTTGGACAGAGACTTCAGACAATTCGAGGAGATGGGGTCACTCAGAATAAAGCAGACACTGACCCGCATCAATGCTTCGCATGTTGAGGTTTTGGGCACTACAAAAATAACTACTCATCGTTTTCAACAAAGACCAATCAAGCAGCATGACAAGTAAATGCAAACAAGCCACCACTATAGAAGCCACTACAGTAGAGACCGTTAGGAGCTCTAGCCCCAGGCGGTGCCAATCAGGGAAGAGTGTTTGCTTTGACCCAACCGGAGGAAGGTGTTTCCAATGCAGTTGTGGAATGTATCGTTCTTCTTTATAATTCTTGGGCCCGAATTTTATTTGATCCCGGTGCGACTCATTCATTCATACACATTATATATGCTCTTAATTTGGGATTGAAATTTGAGAAGTTAGAACATGCCTTGAGTATTGACATGCCTACGGGAGAACAGTTGGATACTAGAACGGTGTGTAAAGGTTGTGTGCTTCGAATTGGGGAGCAAGAATTGATTGTAGATTTTGTTGCATTAGACATGAAGGGGTATGACATAATATTTGGGATGAACTTGTTGTCCACTTTCCGTGCGGTAATGGATTGTTTTCGCAAGTGAATTTCATTTCAATTACCAGGAGGGGTAGTTTTCAGCTTCATTAGTGATCGAAATTCTTCCCATCAATTTCCCACTACGGGAAATAGATTCTTGAAAGCTAAGACGGGGAGCAATTTTAGTTTCTTGGTCTGCTTAATGGGAGATGATTGGGATAAATTCCATGCGGACGTGGTGTTGATAGTATCAGATTTTTCGGATGTCTTCCCAAATGAACTACCCGAGTTACCCCCATAGAGATAGATTGAGTTTAAGATTGATCTCTATCCAGGAACCGAACCCATATCCATTGCTCCCTATCGGATGACACCTTTGGAGTTAAAGGAGCTAAGGAAGCAGTTGAATCATCTCTTGACTATTGGGTTTATCCGTTTAAGCACTTCACCTTGGAGAGCCCCGGTCATCTTTGTGAAGAAACATGATGAAACACTTCAGTTATGCACAGACTACCGAAGTTTGAATCGAGTGACAATGAAGAATAAATACCCATTGCCACGAATTGATGATTTATTCGATTAACTGAGGGGTTCTAAGTATTACTCCAAGATTGATCTTCGCACAGGGTACCATCAACTGCAGATCAAGGAGGAGGATATTCCTATGACAACTTTTCATACCCGATATGGTCATTTCGAATATACGATAATGTCGTTCAGACTGGCTAATGCTCTTGCAGCCTTCATGGATTTGATGCACAGGATATTCCGGCTGTATCTAGATCAGTTTCTCATTGTGTTTATTGATGACATATTAATCTATCCACGGACACAAGGGGAACATGAACACCATCTTTCGGTAATGCTTCAGACCTTGAGAGAGCATAAGTTAGATGCTAAGATGAGTAAATGCGAGTTCTGGATGAAGGAAGTGAAATTCCTTGGCCATGTTGTGTCAGAACAGGGTGTAGCTGTTGACCCCGCAAAGATTGAAGCAGTGATGAAGTGGGAACCACCAAAGAATATGACCACAATACTTAGTTCTTGGGATTAACAGGTTACTACCGGAGGTTTGTGGAAGGGTTCTCAAAACTAGCGATGCCAATGACTCGCCTTATGAAGAAGGGGGAAAAATTCTTGTAGACTCAAGAGTGTGAAATGGCCTTTCGTACCTTGAAGGAAAGGTTGACAACAACTTCTGTCCTCATTATTCCGAGCAGTGGGGAAGGATACAATGTTTACACAGATGCTTCGTTACGAGGCTTGGGATGTGTGCTAATGCAGGGAGGTAAAGCTATTGCTTATGGCTCAAGACAACTAAATATTCATGAGCGGAACTATCCCATTCACGACTTGGAGCTTGTCGCTGTGGTTTTTGCTCTTATGTTATGGAGGTGTTACCTGTATGGAGAAAGATTTCAAGTGTTTTTTGATCATAAGAGCCTCAAGTATATATTCACACAGAATGACTTGAATCTTTGGCAAAGAAGGTGGATTGAATATCTAGAAGATTATGATTTTGAACTCAACTACCATTCGGGGAAGGCTAATGTAGTAGCGGATGCACTTAGCAAGAAGTCTTTGGGTGAGATCAATGTGCTTGCGGTTAATAGGTGGAAGATGGTTGAGGCTTTGGAGGAAATTGATTTATTGGTGGATGGACAGAAGGCTCGACCATGCTTATTTAATCTTGTAGCCAATTCTCCGAAAAAAGGTTGTGGAGTTGCAACGATTAGATACAGAGTTGAGAACTATCCGGGGTAGATTGGAGAGGAATGAGGTTGTTGAGAATTGGTTTATACATGATGATGAGTTACAGTTTCGTGTAAGACTATGTGTACCAAACAATAACCAAGTAAGGGAATAAGTGTTGGGTGAGTGCTATCATTCAAAATTCTCCATACATCCGGGTAGTACTAAGATGTATAGAGACATGAAGCATCAATATTGGTGGAAAGGGATGAAACAAGACGTGGCTAAGTACGTTGCAAAGTGCGTGGTGTGTCAGCAGGTGAAGGTGGAGCATCAAAAACCCGGGGGATTACTACAGTCTTTACCTATTCCAGAGTGAAAGTGGGATCACATCACCATGGATTTCGTGTTTGGTTTACCACGTACGTCACGAGGGCATAATGTTGTATGGGTCATTGTAGATAGACTCACCAAGTCCACTCATTTCGTGAGTATGAAGACCACTGACACTTTAGAGACCTTGAGCAAGCTTTATATCCGTGAGATTGTTAGATTATATGGAGTTCCACTCTCTATTGTGTCGGATTGTGATTCTCGTTTTGTGGCGCAATTTTGGCAAAGTCTACAACGAGCTATGGGGACAGAGTTGCACTTTAGCACCGCCTTTCATCCTCAAACAGATGGCCAATCCGAGAGGGTGATACAGATTTTGGAGGACATGTTACGTGCTTGTGTGTTGGACTTCAAGGGAAGTTGGAGTGATCATTTGCCGTTGGTGGAATTTGCATATAACAATAGTTTTCAATCTAGCATTGGCATGACACCTTATGAGGCATTATATATAAGACCATGTAGGTCCCTGACTTGTTGGTTGGAAGCTAGAGAGAATAGTTTGTTTGGGCTAGAAATTGTTCGGGAGACTACGAACAAAATTCAACTCATTCAGGAGAGACTACGCACGACACAAAGTAGACAGAAAAGTTATGCGGATAGAAGACGAAGACCATTAGAATTACAAGAGGGGGACTATGTGTTCTTCAAGGTGTCGCCCAAAAAAGGAGTGTTTCGTTTTGGCAAGAAAGGAAAATTAGCTCCAAGGTACATCGGACCATTTGAAGTGATCAAAGCGGTGGGCAAAGTGGTGTATCAACTTCGGTTACCAGCACAGTTGTCAGGGGTACATGATGTGTTTCATATGTCAATGTTGAGAAAGTGACAATCGGATACAACGCATGTCGTGGATTTAGAGGATATTGAAATTCAAGATGGAGCAACATATGAAGAACAACCGGTGGAGATTCTCGATACCAAGGAAAAGGTGATTCACAATAAAGTCATCCAACTGGTGAAAGTCTTGTGGCAACATCATGGGGTGGAGGAAGCTACTTGGGAACCAGAGCTGGAGATGCGAGAGAAGTACCCTCATTTGTTCTCTACTTAAGGTAAGTTTCGAGGACGAAACTTTCTTTAAGGGAGGTGGATTGTAAACCCCACATTCTTATCTTTATATATCAACGTAATTATTTTTGAAATGCTAATATATGTGATGATGTATGCATGAACTATGTGGATTGTAAGAGTAGAAATAAAAATGTTAGGCGAGGTAATAGGGTATGAATTGGAAGTTAGGAAGTATTACAGAGTTCAAACACATTTTAGATAAAATTTCGGTAGAAAGGATTTTGGACACTGCCTAGTATTTGGACCATAACGTTTTACTCCTAACTTCTATTGATCTAGTTTTTGGACTGTAGAAACTAAACTTCAAGGGCTACAAAAGTGTATTTCATGAAATTTTTCTGAATTGGCTTCTACATAGGTCAAATTTGATCTGGAAGTTGAGGGTATGCTATCACCCGCGTCCGGACGGGAATAGACTCGCGTCCGAACACGTTTGGCTGAAAATTAGGCGAAGAAACACGCGTTCGGGCGCACCAACCCGGGGGCCTTCACGTCCTAGACTTGTTTTGGGTGTTTTCTCCAATTTTCACTCCATTTCATCCATTCTAATTACTAGAGAGCCTTGAAGAATAAGAAAGAAGGAGAAAAACAAGAGATTAAAGTGTTGATTCAAGTTGGGAAAGATCAAATCTTTTAGTTTTTCACACAAAAGCTAAGGAAGCAAGGTAGGAGTTTCTTCTCACTCTTGTTCTTTGAGGCTAGGCCTTATATATATATATATATATATATATATATATATATATATATGTTTTGACTCTAAATCTTAGATATATGTTATGAAATTCTTGTTTCTTGATGTTCTTGCAAACCTTACCATGTTTTGAATGAAGTTATGGTTTGATAGCCATAAAATTCTTGTTCTTGATACCAAAACTCTAATTTTTGAGAAATATGAATTTTTTTTATTGATATTCATTTGTTCTTGATTTCAAAACTCTAGTGCTTTGTTTGAACAATAAAAATATATGTTTGATGATCTCTTGCATATTTTTCTTGAATTGCTCCGTTGGAAAAATACCTATGGAATTTGGGGGTTTTTTATTTACTTGTGATTTGAGAAATTGGTTGGTATTGTATCTCTTGTGTGGATGTTTGGATGAACATGAGTGGTCGTTGACTGAGTATCGTAGAGTGGGTAGATGCGTTTCTTAATCCGTGTAGGTTTGAATTTTTCCTATCACTCGTAGTGGGGTTTGGTGCCTTGTGAGGACCAAATCACTATTTGCTCACGTGGTACCAAGGCTAAATGTTAGTATACTATTCCTGGGTTGGATTCGTCACTGCAAATGTGTTGGTATACGCCCTTCCTAAAGTTGGATATCCTTGCGAGGATTGAGTGTGTGTGTGTGTAGGCCAATATATTCTCGACGTGTTTATTCATGCGATGTCATACATTATACCTGAGATACATATACAAATTATGGTTTGAGATACATTGTGGACTATTATTTATTGTGAAAATGGTTGGTTATGGTTTATTGTGGAAAAGAGTGGATATTTGTAATAGTGAAATATCCAACTCTTTTCCTTCAAAAGCTATATATGATATTTGTAAAATGAGACCGACTGTTTTATATGCTTTCGAAACTTTGTTCGAGTTTGGAAGGATTTTCTTACAGAGCTTAGTGTTCACCCTTTACAAACAATATAATTTTTCAGATTATGTTCTAAAGGAGGAGCTCGGAGTTGATGAGCCGATACATTGGAAAGCTCCAATAGATGGGAACGTGGATCTTGAGGTGGACGTTTAGAGCTATATTCTCTTATGTTCTAGACTAGGAAATTCATTTTGAGACAATGTGAAGTCTAATATTTTCGTTATTCCACTGCAAGATAATAGTTGATTTTTGGGATGTAATTGCCATAGTTGGGCATATTCTTTTGGATGATGTTGTATATATTGTGGATGATGAATGAAATTCTCTTTAGTTATGAAGTTCATTTAGTTGCTCTCATGATGTGAATGGTTTTAGATAGTAATGCCGTCCAAGGGAGATTTTGGGGCGTTAAACTGCCTCTTTCTCGTTCATATGAAAAATTCAAAGCTTGTTCATCACCTCCATTGTGACTATTCATTCTTTGTTCATGAACAAGTAAGCTACTTTGAAGCTCATCTATGGTAAGTTTGTCCAAATCATTGGACTCCTCCACCTAACATACCACATAATCGAATCTGGAAGTCATCGATCTCAAAATCTTCTCAATGATTATGACCAGCTCCATCTTCTCTCCATGAACTTTCATCTTATTTGCAATAGTCAGTGTCCGAGCAAAATACTCGTCCACCTTCTCCCCTTCTTTCATCTGCATCACCTCAAATTCTCTTCTTAAAGCTTGCAATTGAGCCCTCTTAACTCGTGTTGGCCCTTGGTATTTCTGCTTCATAGAGTCCTATATGCTCTTTGAACTCTCCTTATCAAGGATTGTCTCCATGATAGTGCGATCAATGGCCTAAAAGAGGTAATTTTTCACATTTAGGTCCTTGAGTCGCTGCGCCTCCACTGTTTCCTTTTGTGCCTCTGTTGGCACCGCTCCACCTTCTACTGTGAGAACTCCTGACTCTATTAAGTGCCACTACTCTTTGGATCGGAGAAGATTCTCCATGCGCATAGCTCAATGGTCGTAGTGACCATCGAACTGAGGAATGGCAGCTTGAACGTATTTCTCTGTTGCCATATCACTCTTTCTTTCTTTTTTTGATCCTCACAAAGTGTTTCACTCGTTCTCACCAAGTGTTTCACTCCTGCTCTCTTGTTAGGATACTGCAGTTCCTAACTTCTCTCAATCAGGCCCCTGTGTGGGGCTCTAATACCAATTTGTTGTACTCTCAAGCTTTAATCAAACAACACAAATAAACTGGGAGTTCAAAAAGCTTGTTTATTCAATAATAGATACTATGGCTTTATACAAGCCTTACAACGCAAAATTGCAAAAATAAAGCCACCACATTTACATAGCCTAAAGACGTGGTCAATCTGTTACAGGAATGAATCAAACCTAAACTAAAGTCCTGCAAACCAGGACATTATTAACAGAAGCAATAACTAAGATGGACTAAGTCATATTGACTTAGTCACCAAGTAATCAACAAACCCAACAAAATTCACATTCTCTGAAATTTCCAATTTAAAATTTTTAGAATTTAACAGAAACATTTTTGGAAATTCATATGAAAATAAACATTGCTGTCTTTTTCTTCTTTTCTCGTTTGAACAAAAGCTGACCTACAATAATTCTGTTTTTCTCTTCTTCTTCTTCTTCTTTGTCCTCTCTCTCTCTCTCTCTCTCTCTCCAATAACCCTCAACCTGTCACTTGTGCATATCGTGGTTATGGAAAATGTTCAGCTAGTAATGAAGGCAACAGTTTTGAGTGAAGTGCACCCATATGACAAATTTATTTAATCCACATGCCCTTCCAATTGTCAAAATCACAACGCATCACCCTTCATTTCATTTTTTTTTTAAAATATTCATACCACAACTCTACAATATAGTCACCTGAAACTAAACTAGCGGCCCTGTAACAAGTCTTCTTCTCTTTCAATTTCTACTTCCAAATTTTTTGCTTATTTCATTATGAGAGAGAGGCGCCCCACTAGGTAGATGTGGCTGCTAGTAGTGGACTCATTAGAAAAGAACACAAGGAAGAAGAGAAAAGGAAGGCTGGGACTAATGACCAGATGGTAGGGCCGACTCAATAGAATTTGGGGCTTTAAGCAAAAATTTTAAGTGGGGAGATTACTTTTAAACTTACTAATAAGTAGTTAATGATGGGCCTGGCCCAAAGCCCAACTCGGATAGTGGGCCCGGTCTAGAGAAAGCCCAATGGATTCGGCCCAGAAGAGACCCAGATCAAGTCAGGCTCACCAAAGCCCCGACAATCACGCCATCCTGGAGTGAAAGATTCAGTGATGCCATCCTAGAGCCTCATCCACGCCATCCTAGAGTGAGGAGTTTTGTCACACCATCCTAGGACCTGGTCTTGAGGAGATCTCCACGCTTTCTCAACAACTACCTCACTTGTTGCGAGGATGACACTCACTCCACCAAATCAGCCTTTCTGTTACTGATAAGGTGCCTCAATCTATTATGATGCGTCTATCAATTGTAAGCCCTGCTTACACATAGGGGCATCTCTTACATCTTGTATCTCGTCTATTACTCACACTTGAGCACCCAACACTCCTTGAAGCAATAAAACACCCAAGTCATCTTAACCCTTCAAAATGGAGTAGGTCACCTTGACCGAACCACTTAAATTGTGTTTTGTTTGTGTTGACTCTCTTCTTATTTATTTATTGCATTAATTACTTAACAAGTGGTGCATAAATTAATTTGTGCATCATCAGTTTGGCACCGTCTGTGGGAAATGACTAAGTTTTCTACTGTCTTTCTATCCCTTCCTACTTTCTTTCCACTTTATGACTATTACGATTAGGTCCATGAATTAACAAACGAAAAAAAAATGATCCACCATGTTGCGATGAGGTCCTGTCCCCACCAGCAAACCCCGTCGCTGCGGCAAATCCCGTAGCTGGACAACAATTACTGAAGACAATGCAGCTGTTGGTGAACCAAAACCAACATATCCGTCAATTGATGCTCGTCGGACACCCTCAAGGAGTTATGCCCCAGCCCCTAGGAGGAGAAACACCCCAGGCAATCAGCCCAGGGTGCCAAGACGCCCCTCTATAGGGCCCCCAAAGTCAAGGCGCTCAGCACTAGCGCCCCCTTCAGCGCCAGGGCGACCACTAGCGCCAGGGCATCCCTCCCCAGCACCCAGCACTGGAGCGCCCCCTGCAGCACTAGGGCATCTCTCCTCAATGCTCAAGTGCCCAGGCTCCTCCTCATGTGCTGGCTCCGTCCTCCGACGCTGGTGACCCTCCTATTCATGGAGACTAGGGAAAAAACCAATACATGGACCATGAAAGCCACTACAACGGTCCTTCAAAGGGTGTCCCTAACCAATGTGATGAAAAAATCAAGGAGGTGCAAAATCAGTTAGACGATGTCTTCAACGCCATCAAGGCGCGGGCACCAGAAACAGTCGACTACCTTGTGAGGCACACTAACACTATATTCATAGCTGATGTGGCTAACTACCCTATCCCCCCAAAGTTCAAGATGCCAACTGTGGAAGCTTTTGATGGCTCTAAAGATCCACTAGACCACCTTGACACCTATAAATCCCTGATGCATCTTTTCAACATACCAAATGAGATCATGTGCAGGGGTTTTCCTATCACCCATAAGGGATCTGCTCGCAAATGGTTTGCCAAGCTTACCCCGGCTTCTATTGACTCTTTTGCTAAACTAAGCAAGTCATTTGTCTCATATTTCATTAGGGGACACCGACACTAGGAACCTACCACCCACTTACTCAGCATCAAGTAGGACCAGGATGAAAGTTTAAGGAGTTGCCTTACTCGTTTTAACGAGAATGTCCTCTAGATTGAAGAACAAGATGACAAAGTCGTCATGGCGGCCTTCACAGAAGGGTTGTGCTCATCTAGTCTTATGTTTTCAGTTTTGAAGCGTCTTCTAAAGAACGTGCTAGAATAACTATTGAAAGCCCAAAAATACATGAACGCTGAGGATGTCATCAAAGCCAGACGAGCTGAGTACTCACACAGAGGGGAGTGCGAAAAATAGAAATCACCAACCACTAGCTAGGTGCACAGTGCCAACGCCCAGCCAGGTGCCAACAACCAGTGCCGAGCGTCCCAACGCCAACAGCGCCCACGCTCGTGGTACCCAGCACCGTTGCCCACGACGACTAGCGCCCAGCGCCGTCGCCCGCGGCGGCCAACACCTAGCGCCGTCTCCCGTGGCGACCAGCGCCCTCGCCCCCCGCACTCAGCACCCTCGCCCCCAACGCTCAGCACCCTCATCTACGGCGCCCAACACCACTGCCCATGTGCCATGCACCTGCGCCTGTCTGCCTGCGCCCGTATGCTTGCGCCCATGTCCCTGCACCCATGCGTCTGTGCATGCCTACACCCGTGCGCCTAGCGCTTGTGTCGCCTGTTGCATTGCACATGCCCAACTCTTCAAGTAGTTCCCTTGGCGCCTGCCTCCTCTCATCTGGAGCCCTCTCCTTAAGCGCCCTCCCCTCTCGCTCCCGATGCCCACGTTTCGTAGGCTTTGTGCCTCCTGCACAGCGCCTCACTGCACGCATCGGCGTGCGTCTCTTGCTGCTGGCGCCCTTTGGCTCCCCTCATTGCCATCTCCCTCCTCTTTTTCGTCTCTTGAGAGAGAGGCTCCTGAGTCGCTAGAAGCTCGGCCTAACTCTGCCTATGCTCTCATGCAAGTAGCCTGAATCTCCAGCTTAGCGGTTCTTTCGCGAGTCGCCAGAAGCTTGGCCTCATTCTGCCTCTGTTCTCACGTAAGCAGCCTCAGTCTCCAGCTTAGTGGCTCTCTCGCGAGTCGTCAGAAGCTTGGCTAAACTCTGTCTTTGCTCTCGTGTTCTACCTTCAGCCTAGCAGCTCTCTCGATGGGTCGCCAAAAGCTCGGTCTCACGAGGTGCAGCTCTCTCACGGGCAACCCTCAAACTTTGCATTTGTTCTCATGTGAGCAGCCTCACAATCAACCTACCTTTAGCTTAGCGACTTTTTCGCGGGTCACCAAAATTTCGATCTCAAGAGGTGTAGCTCTCTCACGAGCAACCCTCAAACTCTGCCTTTACTCTCGTGTGGGCAGCCTCACAATCAGCCTACCTCCTGCTTAGCGACTCGTACACAGGTTGCCAAAAGTTCGGTCTTAAGAGGTGCAGCTCTATCAAACTCTGCCTCTACTCTCGTGCGGCAGCCTCCCTCCAACTTAGCGACTATTTCTCTACTGCTCGATGTGTCTGCCTCTCTCATCAGGTAATCATGATGGATATTTTGATGTTGGAGTAACATTCTTTTTATCATCTTTAGGCACGCCCTTGGAACTCAAGCTGTCCACAAACAGGCGCCCAGTTTCTGGCCCCCCCTCTTGGTGCCCAGCTCCTGGCACCCAGCTTCTAGCGCCCCCTTCTGTGCCCGCTCCTATACTTGCACATGCCCATGTGCTTGCATCGACTGCGCTCCCGAGCGACCACGCCTGCGCTCCTACCTGCGCCATTTCCTGCACCCTCTGCCTGCACCCGCTGCCATTGCCTCGGCGCCTGCGCTAGCCCCAGCGCCTACGCCATCCACCATGGCGCCTACCGCTGCCGCCGCCTCAGCGCTTGCGCTAGTCTCCGTGCCAGCGCCCGTCACCTCGCGTTCGCGCTAGCCCCGACGGCCATGCTCCAAACGTCCTTGTCAATGCTGCCCGGACCAGCGCCAGTGCTTGCGGCGCGCACGCCCACGAAAGCGACGCCCACACCAACAGCGCTTGCCTCGCCCGCACCAGCAGCGGCCGCGCCTGCCTCATTAGCAGTGCCCGTGCCTACCTCACTTGCTATCGTTGCCACCCCGGTTTCTGCCGCCTCGGTGCCTATTACCCAGACTGTCTACCTCCTCGCCGATGTTTGTATGGTATCTACTGCGCAGGCGTAGGTTGCCTGCCTCCTTACCAATACCAGTAGCCTCTCATAATTTCCTTCTCCCCTACTGCGCCACCCTCCAGCTGGCTCCTACCAACCTGCTCAGGGACAAACCCATCGACCTCTGTCTGTTTGCCACCATTCCATGACATATCTCCAAAGATTTCTCTCTCAAGTGATAGGTTAAGATGAAGGTGTCCTAATCAAAAGGGGATGACTTAGAGGGACAAGCCATATTAAAAAAGAAAAGGTCATCAGTCAAGAAGAGTCCTCGTCAACCAGAATTCAAGCTCAGCTAATGCCCTTTCCTCCAAATTTTATAGGACTCGGCACATGGGGCAAATGATGGGCCCTGTCTACGGCCCAACTCGGATAGTGGGCCCGACCTAGCCAAGGCCCCAACTAGGGTAGTGGGCCCGACCTAGACATGTCCAACTCGGATAGTGGGCCTTGCCTAGACAAAACCCAATTTGGATAGTGGGCCCGATCTAGACAGAGCCCAATGGATCCGGCCAAAAGAGATCTAGATCAAGTCAAGCTCACCAAAGCCCCGACAGTCAGGCCATCCTAGTGTGAAGAAGTCAGCGATGCTATCCTAGAGCCTCATCCACGTCATCCTAGAGTGAGGAGGTCTGCCACGCCATTCTAGGACCTGATCTTGAGGAGATCTCTACGCCCTCTCAGCAACTGCCTCATCTGTTGCGAGGATGGCACCCACTTTGCCAGATCAGCCTTTTTATTACTGATAAGGCGCCTCAATCTATTAGGAGGCGCCTATAAATTGTAAGCCCCGTCTACACATGGGAGGCACATCTCATATCTTGTATTTCACCTATTACTCATACTTGAGCATCCAACACTCATTGAAGCAATAAAACACCCTTGCCATCCTAACCCTTTATAGTGGAGTAGGTCACCTTGACCGAACCACTTAAATTATGTTTTTCTTGTATTGACTCTCTCCTTATTTATTCACTACATTAATTATTTGACAGATGGTGCATAAAATCAATTTGTGCGTCATCAGTTACGTCCACAATTTTTTAAAAACTAAAACATGTCATTCCTAGGGAAGACAACATTATTTATTAGAAAAACAACACATTTGATTTGTATTTACCTACCCATTTAATGCCTCTCCCATCTATTTCTGCCCTTTCCTCTTTTTCTTTCATATCAATCTATATCCATATTTAAATTATGATTATTTCTCTCTCTGTCATATATATATATATATATATATATATTATTCAATATTCCATGTTACTATTTTTTTTAATTGACCGTGTTACTACTTTTTTGTTGAACATATTAATATTTTTGTTGAGTATGTTACTGTTATTTTTTGTGTTTGAAAGTTACTATTTTTTATTTTGAATGTTACTATTTTTATAGGCAGGATTTTTTATTTTGGACGTTACTACATATACACATCATATGCAGTATTTGACACATTGTGGGCATCACAGTGTGACATCAATTTCACACTGCATATACACGTCCATATGTAAAGTTTGAAAAAGTTTGGCATCACAGTGTGACTTTAATGTCACACTGCATATACACATCATATGTTGGATTTTACAAAGTTTTTAGAACACCAGTTGTTGAATAAAAAAAGAATAAATCACACCAGTCAATAGATGTCATTCCAATAATTAACACCATCTAAAAGACAAAATCTTCTCTATGCCTTGGAGGTTATATATATACACACAAAGTGACCTCTTTCTTTTTCTCTTTGAAATATTAAGTTGTCACAGAAATCTACTTCCATAGACAACTATTTGGAATGACTATGCCGGTACTAGTTCCTCTGGCATTGTTACAGTATGCTGTTGCTTGTTTATTGAAATGTGAAAGCTTTATGTCTTGCAAACTGATTCCAGTGCATGGATTGCTAGAACTGCATTCAAATATTACTGCTGCCTCTGTTGCTGATGTTCCATTAATATTACTGTATGTCACTTCACTCACCTTCACTCCAGAAGTCTAGAAAGAGAACACAAATAGTGAGTGCAAATTAGAGAATACAATGTTTAGTACATTATCGAATTAAACTGAACTAGCTAGCACAAAACCTTAGACCTGTATGCCATTATTTTGCATCAAACCTAAGTATAATGGCAAAAGGGCAAAAAATAAAAAATTTATATGAATTATCATCGAAGATTAGATCTTATGTGCACAGGAAACTAATATGCAATGTCGACTGGCAATTTCGCAAGAACGGTTGGTTACCTGATGAGGACAACTATTATCGGGGCAATATTTTTGATCGATAATGATGGGATTGGAAACATCTATCATCTTAATATTCCTGAAATGAATATCTGTTGCATAGCCACTGCTTGGCCTACCCCATGACTTAATCCGTACCCCATTTTGGGTTTTGGTAAAAACAGCTCCTGTGACTGTCACGTTCCAGACGCCATCTTCCTGCAAACTGTGGCCCAGACTTCCTATGCTGTGAAAGCCAAATCATTGACTTAGTGACAACAATTTCACAAACATGAGCTACTATAGTATTCAGTAATAAGCTTAGTGGACGCTTTTTATAGTTATTGCATCTGTTATGCATTGATCTACTTGTATTTCAAAGGGACAAAATCCACCAGATTCAGCCTCACATTAGCACATTCATTATGTCGCTGGGTGGAGAGAGAGAGAGATGATTCAGTCACAGTTATTAGATTAAAAATGGGTTCTATAAAACATTAAAGTTGACAACTAATTTAATTGTTGTAAAATGAATTAGGGCCCTGTAGTATTGCTGTATCAACAAAGCAACTCTTAAGCTAAATTACGAACAATTGTTAATGTGTGTGGGGGGGTTTGGTGGTGGTTGTTTACCTGATGCCATGTCCTGGGCCACATGCGATTTTCTCCATCCACAAGTGCCTGGAGCCGGGGCCAACCGCTATGCAATCATCTCCTGTCATAATGGTATTGTTCCTGATTGTAACACCACTTGAGGCCTACACGTTGATACCGTCGGTGTTGGGGCTCTCGCTGGGAGCTGAAATTCTAACATCCTCAATCAGTAAGTTGTTGCAATGGTCTATTGAAATGTGAATATTCTGGCTGTTGAGTGATTTTAACCACTGATGATAACCTTGTTAGACCCCAGGAACATTATCGACTGCATTAACAATGGAAAAGTTAGTTAATTGTTGCTGCCACAAATTGATGATTCGCCTTTTTAACAAGCAATACGAATACACTCAAGTCACTCTAGGTAATGATATGTTTGCAATGTAACCCTACTCATTTTGAAGGCATTTCGAAAATGTCAATCCTGGTATTAAGTCCCTTTCGAATCTTATCTGTTCTGATATGATACCTTTAACACACGTTTATGAAATTTGACTCAAATACGAGACTAATGGTGATTCTGGAAAACTTAATTACTCTAAGAAACAAGAGTATTTAAAATGTTGTAATACTGGGATAGTTTGATGTAGATGTTGCTTGTTTTGTTTCTAGAGAACTCTTCGTAATTTTCATTTTGATAGCGAGACTTTGTTGCTTCTTTGCCCATGGACTTAGGTTTTTGAGCCAATTTACAAAAATTTGTATGTTTTATGCTTCATATATTTCTTTCATTTTGATAATTTTTTTGGTTATCCTAAATAACATGAAGGATAAAAAACACTTCTAGTCTCTAAAGTATGTGTTTAGTGTACATTTGGTCCCAAATCTTTCAATTGTGTCTATTTGGTTTCTAAGGTTCTTAATTTGTATCTACGTGGTCCAATTCTAAACGTCCGCTAGAAAATTGTGACGGTATTGGTCATGTGTCAATCACATGGTTCTTAATTTTTTGTCTATTTGGTCCCTAAAGTTCATAATTTGTATCTATTTAATTCTTAAAATTTCTAATTTATGTCTATTTCATCTCACGTGATTGGCACGTGACCAGAGACGTTAACGATTTTTTGACGGACGTTTAGAATTGCACCACGTAGATACAAATTAGGAATCTTAGAAATCAAATAGACACAATTGAAAGATTGAGGATCAAATATACACTACACGCATACTTTGAGAACTATTTTACCCTAACATGAAAGTTATTTTCATACAACAATGGAACACAAACAAAATCCACACATGCCACGGAATATTGACGAATAAAGATGAAGGATTGTAGTAACTAGTAAGTGTACGTGCGACAAACTTACCTTTGCTCCAATTGGGCAATTACGGCCACTCTTTCGACATTCCCAGAAGCCCGCTCCCCTCGCATCAATAGTCCCACCACGGATTGATACCATAGATACCTCACGAAACAAGATCCAGCATCCAGAATTCCCCAACGCACGATAGTCCTGTGGTGCAACAAGAGTTCCATCAATCTTGAAAATAACTCTGTTCTTGCATGGCCCACTAAAAATTATAGGTTTTATCAAGAACGTCCCGAAAGGAATGTATATCGTAGCTGTTCCAACTGAACTGCATGCTGCCATCCAAGCTCGGAGGAGTGGTGAGGTCGAGTCAGTTTGGCCATCGGGTCGGGCACCAAAATCGACCACATTATAGGCTACAATGGGAGA
Source organism: Ilex aquifolium (assembly GCA_951799425.1). Taxonomy (NCBI): domain Eukaryota; kingdom Viridiplantae; phylum Streptophyta; class Magnoliopsida; order Aquifoliales; family Aquifoliaceae; genus Ilex; species Ilex aquifolium. The sequence continues at coordinate 13,701,933 of OX637401.1, read as the reverse complement.
TGTCAACCATACAAGGAAGAAGAACAAAACACAAGAAGTTCTTAGCTTAGACATGCTCTTTGAAATTGAAGAGGTAGAACTGTAGAAGTATATAACAAACTGATGACAATGAAACTTAAAACAAATTAAAAAAAAAATAGTGGAATTATTTATACTTTCTAAGATCGTGAATTGAGGGTTGCTTCATGTCATAAATTTATTGCTAATAAACAAGTGAATTCAACTTATTAGCATATATATAACGTTCTAGGCATGTACCAGCCTTGCCATGAATTCTTGGGATTAGTATTAGAATTTAAGAAAAACCATAGCCAATATTATGACTATATTAAGTTTTGAAATTAATTAAGAGGTACAAGGATACTACAACTGACAATTGGAGTTAAAAAGGACACTGAATATAATTTATGTGTTCTAAGTAGGGCTAATAATTAAGCCGAACTACTCGGACTCGACTCTAGTTCAGCTCGTGTTTTAAACGAGCCGAGGCTCGAGCTCGTAAAGCTCGGCTCGTTTATATGCAAAATAGTCGACTTACTCGGACTCGGCTTGAATTTAGTTCTTTTTGGGCTCGGCTCATTTTCTAAATAAGCCGAGTTTGAACAATTTTTTAGGCTCATTTAAAAAAATGAGCTCGACAGACTTGACTCGATTATCAACCTTATCTCTAAGACTCCGTTAAAAGGTTTACTTGATCATAGTGGTTTATTGAGAAACAATTGAATTAAATGTTACCCACCACATAATGTACTGAGAATGTACAATTTTTGTTTGAATTCTGGGGATTGGTGTCAGTTTCAGACATTAATATGGATTAACCTTTCTTCATGTGCACTACCTTTGACCTAATCACCAACAATGTATTTCTGAGGAACCTTCCACTTATAACGGGCCTACGAGTAATGCATGTGGATTAGTAAGTGATTGAGAAAGTGAATGGAAGTAATTAGATTGGAGAGGTTTCATATTACAAATTTGATCATTTATTAATGTTATTTTTTTTGGTTTGACTGTGTATATATTAATGCAGGGACAAACGGAACGCATCAAGCATTAGTTTTCTGAAGTGATCACCCTCTGACTTCTTAAGTCCTTTCTTTAAAATATCATAGGGGGTTATATTTCCAACACTTCAAAATAAAAAGAGTGAGATTATCGAAGGGAATCTTAGTACAAAAGGGGTCTCAAAATGGTAGACTTGACTCATTTCATTCATTCATGACAAAATAACCAACCTGTATCTCTTTTGATAGCTAGAACAAGGTGGTATGCATTTCACGTATCAATGATTCCATTTGGAAAGCACAGGTTAGTTATGATCATAAGATGCTTTTTCCCCACGGTATCCACTCTGTTTTAGCCTTTTACCGGAAGAAAATAACTATTGTGGTCTGAGTTAATGCACGTTAATGCACATCTCACTCATAGAGACACAGAGAGAGCTCTTCCTAGCTACTTTTATGTTTTGTAAGGTAGACCAGTATGATTCCAAAGTCTTTGGACATAAAAAACAAAATTATGAAAGTATTCGGTGCATAGTTGGTGGCAAGCTTAAAATCATTAAAGAATTATCACGTGTCAAGATTTGAAGAAAAGGCGGGAAGTGACCAGCCAAGAAAATAATTGTCTGAAAGTTACAAAGCCAACTTGCCGTCGATAAGGGAGACACCGTCGAAATAAGTAGCTATAAAAAAAGGAAAAGAAGGAGTTAGAAAGACACAACTCAAACCCTCCACAAGACCCACGATTAAGGCATTTAAGAGTAGTGCTAGAGTTAGTTTTTAGGAAGTATTTATTGTTGCAATCAAAGGCTGGTAAATCAATCATTTTGTAACTGAAATTTGTTCGATTGAATTAATAAAAAGTCTATTTTTATTGATTCATTATTCCGTGTGTCTATCGCTTTAAGAATTCATCCAAGGAAGTCATGAAACAAGGTATTAGAGCCCATTCACAAACAATCGTCTGAGAACTATCTGTCGATTGAAACATTTTTGTCAATCGCAATATATTTTAGAGCAACACAATTTTCTGCATCATATCGGAAGTTGGTGAATTTATGTAAGGTCAAATGTTAAAGCCATCAATACTCCCCTCCCAAAAAAAGAAAAGAAAAAGAAAGAAAGTCAAAAATATTTCCCCTTGTCTTCTAATGCATGAGCTATTATGAGAGGCAATATAATACAAACAAGTATACATAAACAGTTAAACTAGCGGTAACCCGCGCAATACCCGAGCAATGACATTCTTCAATGCATTGTATAGATATTTGAAATATATCAAAAAAAATTATTACACATAATTTCAATTAAAAAAAATGAATTATTGAAATACACATACACTATTACACCAAAACAAACACATATACTACTACACCAAAATACACACACACACACTAGTACACCAAATCATACACACACTAATCCACCTGTTTGGACTCAAAATATAAAATTCTGATAATATTCAGTGTATTAACACCTAGAATCCCATGTGTATTGAGGGAGTGTCACATGGTAAAATTTGAAGGAAGGTGGGAGATATAAGTCACAACCATATTTAAAAAGGAAGAAATAACTAATTGGAAGTTCTTAGTCAGTAACCGTCGGTAGAAGCAACCGTCAAAGACGATGGCCATAAAAGGGCACGTAGTAAAGAAGATGAGTATACACTCAAACCCCCAAAAGACCTACAATCTTGGCATTATTAGGAGTAGTTTTAGATTAGTTTTAGTAGGCAATTAATGTTGTAATCAATGTTGTTTATTCAATCTTTCTATAATCGAAACCCTTTTGATTGAATTAATAAATGAACATTCTTTTATTAGTTCTCTGCACAGTGTGATTATTCATCGTTTTTTCATCTAAAGAAATCATGAAACAAGGCATTTGAACTCCTTACAAACAGTCGCTTGAAAACTATATGTCGATTGAAATATCTCTAGCGATCCAAGAAGAATTTGAAGTAACACCATCATAAACATAAACACATACTAATACACCAAAATATATACACACACACACTTGCACCAAAACACACAGTGTCACATCACTACACCAAAATGCACACGTACCTTGGGATCGGGTCAAGGTCGACGTTTGAGTCTGTGTTTTGGGTCGAGTCTGTGTCCGGGGTCAGGTCTGGGTTCGGATTTGAGTTCGAGGTCCAAGCCCAGTCCTTGTCGTGGTTGCGTTGGGTTTCGGGTTCGAGTTTTGGTCTAGGGTTGGGGTTGGGTCCGTGTTTGTGGTTATGGTCAGGGTTAGGGTGAAGTCCGGGTTCAGGTGTGGGGTTCGAGTTGAGTCCTAGTCTGGTGTTGGGGTCGGGATCGGGTCGAGTCCTGGTTCAGGGTCTGAATCTAGGGTTGGGGTCGAGCCTTGGGTCAGGTCCGGGGTTGATCCTTGGGTCAGGTCCTGGTTTAGGTCCAGGGTCTGGTTCGGGTCTAGGGTTAGGGTCTGAGTCTGATTCAAGTCTTGGTCTGGGGTCGGGGTCGAATCTCGGCCTAGGGTCAGGTTTGTGTCCGGGGTTTGAGTCAGGTCTTGGTTTAGGTCGGGTACGGGTCAGGGCCATGCCCGGGTTTGGGGTGGGGGTCGAGTCTAGGGCCAAGGTTGGGGTTCGAGTCCGGTGGTGTGTGTGTATGTTTTGGTATAGTAGTGTGTGTGTGTGTGTGTGTGTGTGTGTGTGTGTGTATCTTGGTGTATTAGTGTGTATTTTAATGTAATGGGGTGTGTGTGTATGTGTGTTTTAGTATACTAGACGAGCCTAAGTTATAGTCCAACCTATCAAACAAACATTAGGATGGAGTTCTTGCATCTAGATGGGCTGAAGTTTCTGTCCAAAATGCGTTTTTGTGTAAGACTCATATGACCTCCCTAGGGTTTTTTGATGTTCTGAATTTATTTTTAATTCTATTTTCACCTAAAAAAATCTTAATAAAATTACTTAATCACCTATTCTAGACATAATTACTTAAAAAATCTCAACATCTCTAACAACAAGGGTAGTATGTAAAGTGGACATATAAATTACAGGGGTGACAATGATATTTTAGAAACTATAGGAGGTATCCCTATAATTATGTCATTTTTCAAAGGGTGCTAGTAAAATTTACCCATTAATTAATTCTAAATTAAATTTCTTCATAATTTTCTTTTAATGTGTACAATCACACTTTGGGCAAGAAAATAATTCTTAATCTTTTGTGACATCCAGTCGAGATCATCTTCCATCTTGTTAAGAAATTGATTCTGAGAAAGAGTTTGTGTTACTATATTTTATCTTTTGTATCTAATTGTAATATGACTTAGTTATTGGCTACTAACTTACCGGGAAAAAAAAATCAAGAGTGCCTCAATTTGCTGCATAAATTAAAATCTAAATAAATAACAACAAAATCAAACACAAATGACGGTCATTTCCAACATTCCAGAAAGCTAGAAATTAGCAAATGCTAGCTTCAATTGTTTCTTTCTCTGCAATTACAATTCACATGGTCTGATGAACAAATAGGGGGAGAGAGAGAGAGAGAGATGGGTTTTGGGTGGAGGTTTGTGAGGAGCTAGGAGAATAGAGAGAGACCTGAGAGAGAGAGTTGGGCTGTTCGATGGAGGTGGTGGCTGGCGGTGGTGGTGGCACTCTGCCTTTCATCTCACCTGCTCTTCTCATGCTGTCATGCATCCTCACTCTCTCCTCCCTCATCCCAGCCTCTGGTCAGCCCGAGATTTTGAGAGATGTGTGTGGAAAAAACAAAGTTTCTGGGAATGATGTATTACTATTGAATCAATTTTGGAATAATCTCAACCGTCTATTCAACTTATGGGCATATAAATTCTAATCTTTTTTTTTATCAGAATATAAATTCAAATTGGGAGCCCTTTTATAAGAAAGAAGATTACAGTTGTAAAGTTACATAGGAGCTGTGATTTGGAACTCTATTCCACGTTCTTAGTGGTTTAGAGAAATCTTATTTATATAGCAACATCCATGAGATTACATTAGTTTGGAACTTTAGCAGATTCCTTGATTTGCTGATTGACAGAATTCTACACATGGTGAATCAATTCAAGTGATTTTCTCATTCACAGTTGGCTCATTTGAGATTGTCCTTGATAACAATGACAATGAAAACATAGTTATTTACAATAGACGTTGCAATCACAATGAAATTTGATGCATTAGATGTGACGAAAATTTTGGTATTTTATTTGGACTGGGTCAATACCGTTCAATTAGAAAATTCTAGAAAGTTACACCGGAAGTCTACCCATCACCCATGTGGGGCGTAAAGGCGTGTGACATCTGCCCCCGTGAATTAATCAATCTATGCCTCAGTGAATTGATCAGACAAAACAATTGAAGCAATTCGTCCGCTGAAAGCATGATGAATGTCACATACACGACTGGTCTGATCGAGTCCGGGAACAAAATTGATGCTAGAGATGCCAATGACAATGAACCAAACAATGTCACACCGTGGCCAGCAATATTGGCATATGTTATGAAAATTTTGAAAAAAATCTCCGGTTTAGTTCATACAAGAGGCAGTGCAGGAGCAAACTGGTAATGGCGAGCCACATGGTTTTCGGGTGGGTCTCACTTGGCACTTCAACTGCAGGAGGTTGATGAGGGCCAGAACAATAAGTGCGAGAATTGCGTGGAACGAGGGGGAAGTACGACGATAATGTTCCAAGAAATTGAATCTCATATCAATTGAGACAGTGTTAAATTTTCCATAGAAGCTTGTGAATCCACGGTGAAAGAAGGTTGATCTTGTTGTGTTGCCCATCAGAGTAAAAAGAAAGAGTGACGGCTAAAAGCCTAGTATAACCTCTCCACTCAATTTATCTTTTAGCCGTCACTATTTGTACAACTTTGTAAACTAGCTAGCTAGTTTGCACCTTTTATAGATGAGGCTTGTGTCTTGTAGCTAACTGGAAATTTCCACTTTTTTTTGGGACTTTACTGAAAGAGTCTGGTTCAGATGACTGCACAAGCACAATCTCTACTTTCCAAGATTCTCAAAGTCCACTGCAATTAGTTTTTGAGTTCTTTAATGTTGTTTATTCCATAGAAGCTTGGTGAAAGAAGCTTGTTCTTGGTGGGTTGGCCTCGGTTATTCAGAGTGTGAAGTGAAGTGAAGTGAAGTGAGGCTGGAAAGAGAGGAAGAAGAGAAATAGGTGAGAAGGGGAGGAGAGAGATGGAACGAGAGGTGTGCACCGGAGGTCCTAAAGTATAAAGTTTGTTTCATTTTGTTCTCTAATAGTTTAATTATATCATTTTGGTCTCTAAAATATTGAATATGTTTCTATGTGATCCCTCAAGCAGACAACATTAAAATTGCTAATGATTTTTTATCATAAACTTGTTACATGATACCTAAATTTGGGTAAGAAATATGTAATATATGTAGCTCTTGACCAAATTTTGGATAGCTCGTGATCAAAACTATGTAATTTGATCAAAATTTGGATAGCTCTTTGACCAAAAGTTGAATAAAAATTTAGTCAATAGTTATCCAAATTATTTTTTTGTCTATATTTAAATAATATGTGACAAATTTATAATTAAAAAATCGTTAACAATTTAGACGATGTTTGATTGAGTAACTACTGTACCAACTTACGTATCTTTTGAACGGACCCGACCCTAGGCTTCCAAGATCCAGTATTTAATGCCTTGGCCACACTTCCTGTATTTATATCTGTCATTTTGTCTGTGTTTTTCATTTCTTTATCCGACCCAAGGGAAGTAATTAATATTTTTTTTAAGATAGTGTCATTATAATATAGTGAGTGGTTCGTATAGAGTTGTGTGGTTCGTACAAAAACGTCCGAGAGTTAGGGCATTCTAACAATGATTCAAATTTTTACTCAAATTTAAATTAATATTTGAGTAAAATGTTTGATTTAATATAAAGAATTCTAATAGATAAATTCAAATTTAAAGAAGAAGAAATCCAAATTTAAAAGAGATTAAAGATGACAATTATATCTTTAAAAGATAGTAAAATTTCACCATTAAAGTTTTAGATAAGGATTTGAATCTTCCTTAATTTGAGTAAAAAAAATGAATCTCCCTTAATTTGGTATAAGTTTGAATCAAATGTTGGAACAAGTTTTAATGGGCCAGACCCAAAAGACCCAAATCCATGTTGAAGCCTAGTTATAATCAAATACCCAAACTTATAAAGACCCAGCAGGACCAATGTGGCCCAAGTCCAGTCAAGCTCATCAAGAAGCTACATCAGCTTGGCTACGTCATCAAGGGAGCACTCAGGACCCTCACCTTCACCACCTTGGAACAGTCAACCTTCACCTCATTCTTTGACCGAGTCTCATGGAGAGTACCTCAACTGTCTCACCTGTTGAGAAGAAGTCGCAAGTTTCACAAGAATAGTTATATTGTTGTTATTAAGTCGCCTCAATCTGTTAGGGGACGACTATAAATTGTAAGCTCAACCAACACTTGGGAGACATGACACTCAACAGAGCACATATCTTCTCTCATTATAAATTGGCGCCGTCTGTGGGAAAGACAAAAAATTCTCACTTCTAAACGCTTTTCTTGTTGAACCTATGGCGATCACCACTAGATCCATGAATCAACCTGAGGATAATCCACCACGAGAGGAGGAGGTTGCTCCTCCACCAACCAATCCTGTCTTAAATGCTCTTGTCCCAAATACGCAGCAGATGTTGGAGACAATGCAGCGGCTTGTGGCCCAAAACTAGCAGATCCTGCAACTCATGCTCGCCGGACAAGGAGGAGCACCTCAAGTCATAGGAGCTCCATGCCCTGGGCGTCAAGGAGCTCCCCATCTAGGTGCCCCACTCTTGAGAGTCTCCTTGGAAGCCCCACGCAACAGGGTTCACCATGAGGGACCTCCACCTCCTCCTCCAGCTCCTGCTCCCTATGGTAGAGACCCTCATTTCCAAGAGGATGAGGGTGAAAACCAAAGCATGAAGCATGAGAGCCATTTCTATGATAATTCCAAAGGAGTCCCCAATCACTGGGACGAAAAAATAAAAGAGGTGCAAAATCAGCTAGGCTACATCTTCAAGGCCATGAAGGCACAAGGGCCCGAAACCGTCGATTACCTGGTAAGGCGAGCTGACACACCCTTCATACCAGATGTGGCGAACTATCCACTTCCCCAAAAGTTCAAAATGCCATCTATAGAAACTTTCGACGGTACAAAGGACCCACTTGATCATCTCGAAACCTATAAAACCTTAATGCAGTTGCATAACGTCCTCGACGAAATCATGTGCAGAGCATTCTCAACCACCTTGAAGGGATCTGCTCGACAGTGGTTCACCAAGCTCTCCCCAGCCTCCATTGGCTCATTTGCTGAGCTGAGCATGTCCTTTGTGTCTCACTTTATTGGAAGACGCCGCCACCAGAAACCTACCACCCACCTACTCAGCATAAAGTGAGATAGATGAGAGCTTAAGGAGCTACCTCACTCGTTTTAACGAGGAGGTCCTTCAGGTCGAGAAGCCTAATGAAAAGGTCAGCATGACCGCCTTCTTGGGAGGCCTCCGGTCATCAAGCTTCCTTTTCTCAATGATGAAGCGCCCACCGAAGAGCATACTAGAACTATTGGCAAAAGCTCAAAAATATATGAATGCTGAGGAAATTAACAGGTCCAAGCAAGGTGAATCATCTCACAGATCACCAAGAGCTTGACCTGTTTATGCACTGCTCTTAAGTTGGCAGCCTATCTCCAGCTTAGCGGGTCGCCAAAAAAGCTTGGCATATCTCTGCTCTGCTCTTAAGCAGGCAGCCTATCTCTGCACTGTTCTTAAACAGACAGGTTATCTCCAACTTAGCGACTCTCTCGCAGGTCGCCAAAAAAGCTTGGCATATCTCTGCTCTGCTCTTAAGCAGGCAGCCTACCTCTACACTGCTCTCAAGCAAGCAGTCCACCTACCTCTGCACTGCTCCCAAGCAGGCAGCCCTTATCTCCAATTTACCGGCTCTCTCACGGATCGCCAAAAGTTTGGCCTCTGCTCTGCTCTCAAGCAGGCAGCCTAAACCTCCAACTTAGGGGCTCTCTCATGGGTCCCCAAAAACTTGATCTCAAAAGGTGTAACTCTCTCACGAGCAATCCTCATACTCTGTCTTTGCTCTCACGCAAGCAGTCTGTCTATCTCTCCAGGTAATCATGTTGAATATTTTAATGTTTGAAATAACATTATATTTGCCATCTCTAGGCAGGATCTTGAAACTTAGGTCATCTGCAAATCGAGGGAGTACATTAGATCAGCGTACCTAGCTGGCTGGCCCCCCAAACCAGCTGTCTGGCCGCTCAGATCAACGTACCAAGCTGTCTGGCCGCCCTAGTCAGCCTCCCTAGTCGCCCAGATCAGCCTCTGCACGCCCCTCTACGCAGGCCTCCTTGCCAAAATGTCACCTACCTTAATAGAGCTCGCTCGCAATAGGCCTCCATCCATACAGCATGGGCGCCCACCATGCCACCTACTTCAGTGGGGCTCGCCCAAAGGAGCTCGCCAGGTCCCAGGCTCGCCCAAGCTCCCTAAAAGGCCTCATGCTTGCCCAAAGCTCCCAATGTAGCCCTTGGCTTGCCCAAGGCAACCCAGGCTCACCCAAAGCAGCCTCAGGCTCGCCCAAGGCAGCCCCAGGCTCACCTAAAACTCCCAAGGTAGCCCTAGGCTCGCCCAAGGCAGCCCAGGCTCACCCAAAGCAACCCCAGGCTCGCCCAAGGCAGCCCCAGGCTCGCCCAACGCACCGAAGGAAGCCCGAGGGTCGCCTAAAGCACCCAAGGAAGCCCCAGGCTCGCCCAAGGCACTAGCCTGCTCGCCAAAACAACCCATATCAGCACCCCCAGCTGCCTGGCCGCCCAAATCAGCTGTCTACTCGCTATTTTGACTGTAACTTTTGCTCCATTACTCCAAATGGGGCCCATAATATATCAAATCGAAGCTCTCGACGAGCCCTACAAAAGTCACTGCATATTATAAAGACTGATGCTTTTAAAAGTCCAAAAAAAGCCCAGAAATAGCTGTTTTGGCCTCCCAAAATTTTAAAAAAATAAAATATGCTTGCCTAGAACAGTGCCCTGCTCGCGCAAACCGCTTGCCCAATTCTCTGCTCGAAATTTTGACCGTAACTTTTGCTCCTTTACTCGAAATGAGACTTATAATATATCAAATCGAAGTTCTCGGAGAGCCCTACAAAACTTACAGCCTTTGGCTGTAAGTGATGCTATTAAAAGTCCAGAAAAGGCTTAGAAAAAGATGTTTTGGCCTCCCGAAATTTTTTCAGTTGTGCGTTCAGCCGAAATTCAAACTCAACCGAATGCCCTTTTTTCTAAGTTTTCTCGGACATGAGGCATTGGGGGGCAAATGATGGGCCAGACCCAAAAGGCCCAAATCCATGTTGAAGCCCAGTTATAATTAAAGACCCAAACTTATAAAGACCCAACAGGCCCAATGTGGCCCAAGTCCAGTCAAGCTCATCAGGAAGTTACATCAGCTTGGCTACGTCATCAAGGGAGCACTCAGAACCCTCACCTTCACCACATTGGAAACAGTCAACCTTCACCTCATCCTTTGACCGAGTCTCATGGAGAGCACCTCAACTGTCTCACCCGTTGAGAAGAAGTCACAAGCTCGACAAGAATAGTTATATAGTTGCTATTAAGTCGCATCAATCTGTTAGGAGACGACTATAAATTATAAGCTCTACCAACACTTGGGGGGCATGACACTCAACAGAGCACATATCTTCTCTCCTTCTCTAAACTTGTACTCTCTACTCTCCCTACATCTCTCAGCTAATAAAGTAACTCGGCAACTCTAGTCATTCAGAAGTGGACATATATCACATTGACCGAACCACTATAATTCTCATCTTCTCTCTCTACTTAAATTATCACATTTATTAATGTTACTTGACAGGTGGTGTGCAAACCTAATTTGTGCATCATCAAGTTTTTTAAATTTTTTTAGTTAAATTTAAATTTGAGTGAGGATTGAAGATGCTCTTAAGATGTCTATGTTGTCAAAAAATACCTATCTGTTTTGCTCATTTGAAGTGTGTTAGAGAAGGAACAATTCTACTTTGACTCTCAGTACTTTTTAGGACATGTTATCAATTCAATAAATATAATGTATTATGTCAACAAACTAACGATAACTCATGCCTGAAGGTACAGTGGGCTTTCAGAATTTCACATTGCATGTATTTATTCACTCAGGTGTTCTACGACAAATAGACCTACTCATTATTAAGCAACATATGAATTTCAAGAAAACACGACCCAAACAATTTATCGAACTCAATATCACCCCAATTCTACCATAACATAACCATTTATCAACCACCTCACCAACATAATATCAACAATAGAAGAATGTTCACATTTATCCATATATATCTGCATATAAAAAATTTCAACCCACAATTCCAAATGCATACATTTAATTAACATCCATATCAGCTCCATATAAAAACTATTATAACAAAAGTCCAAAAATCAAAGTAAAACTAAAACATATCAAGATGATTGGTTCAATTGATTTCAGATATTGGTAAAAATCATCAATCATTTAAAAGAAAAAAAAAATAATAGCCCAATTTGGCATCTAAAATTCCAAATAAACTATTATGGCAATTGAATTTCATATTTCACCGAAAATAACACAATTATGCTTACGTATTCTAAAGTACCCTAATTCATAAGTATTCCACATTTACAATGACACTTCCAAAAAAAAATACTTCCAATCACTTCACAATCCTCTCTCCCCACGCCACATAGGACCTTTGACTCCCATAATCTATATTAGCTGGACAGTTGACATCAATAATCCTTGAATAAAAAATAAAGAAAACATGGCACCACTGTAGTTTTTCCAACCATAGAAACGAATATAATTACGGCAGTGAAATGTTGGTATCAAATGACAAATAAGTATAGTACGAAATACAAACTACTTAAGGGAAATATCAACAAAATAGCCCAATTATTTCACAATCAACATGATATCTAACACTGAAAAATCAAGTACTGCCTACTGAGAATTGGTTCACAAAAATCAAGATTCAACATTACAAAAAGATTCAATATCAACAGAATAATCTAATTATTTCACAGTCAATATAGTAACTAACACTAAAAAAATCAAGTAGTGACAACTGAGAATTGGTTCACTAAAATCAAGATTTAACATTACAAAAGGATTAATGAAATCCTAAGTTTATCATCAAAATTAAACAATCCTAAATAAAGTGGTTAACATTTTTCAAATATTAAATTCTGAGAAAATCTCAATCAGATTCTCTTAAGTACTTAAGAGACACGTGTTTAAGAAGTTAACACAATTTGTTTGCTTTACTTCAGCATTTTAAGCATATTCTCCATCGCTACTTTCACCACCTTCACTAATCAATTTTCTCTTTTTATGCTGCCAAATAAATTGAAAGAAGCACCGTGAAGCTGTAATTTCTGTGTTCAAGAAGACACATAAATGTATCAAATGGAAGCTCCAATGAAATGCTACAACAACTGGGAAATTAAAATGGCATAATGAAGGATATTAATCACCAAATCACACAAAGCCAACCCCACAACACGTTGTCATCTAGGTGGGAGGAGAAAGAGAAATCAAACCCCACAACACAGTAAAAACCATTGGACCCTAATCACCACCCAATTCAAGATGACAAAAAATCAAACATGAAATACAATTTCAATACTAAATTGGTCATATCCATCACAAACTGATCACCAATCTTGATTATTATGCTAGCAATATCCAATAATCAACACACACGGACAAAGGGGTCAGTTTTTACCAAAAGAGGGAGATAAGGATAAGTCCCCAACAAATATTATCCCTTGTCTGTTATGAATCCCAAAAACCACTAAGTGGTACCGCCACTTTTCCTTTGGACTTAAAAAGCTTTAGAATAAATTTTAACATAAAACAGAAAATTATTTCCTTTGGACTAAAATAATAATTGACAAAAATAATTAATCATGAGTATGTAACAAAAATAGTAATTCATTACCCTTTAGAAGAAAGCAAAACCCCTTGAAGCACCCTATAAGAACAATAAAAAAATTTAGAGCAGATCAACGAGTCCAAATCAACAAAGCTAGGTCTTTTGATATGAAACTCAAATGAGAGTATGAAAGAAACGACAAATGATGACACATTCAAAAAATTGTGTGATTGTGAATATATGAAGTGTGAGTACGTGTTGCCTAAATATTCAACTATGTGTGATGCGTGTGTGTGTGATTTTTTGCATGTGTGTTTGCGTGTGTGAGTTGTTGGTGTAAGGGGGAGGGGGGAAGGGGGGGTGTGTGTGTTTGCAAGTGTGTGTTATTTACTGTTGTAGTGTGTGTATGTCATGAGAGATACTTGCAGAGGAAATCAAAGACAATGAGAGAGCATAGAGAAATGAGAGACTTTGGCTATGAGAGTGTGTGTACTATGAGAGATTTTGAGTGTGAGAGAGGTCGGAGAAGAGAAAAAAGGGAAGAGAAAAAGGGAGATTAACCTGATTCACCGTGTTGGAGTCGCCAAAACACACCAGAGTTGAAGTCGTCGACTAGAGAAGAGACTAAGGAGAGAAATGGGAGGGGTGATAACAGAGGTGTGATATGACATAAGTGTGTGGTATAAGAAAATTTAGGGAGTAATCTTTTACCATCGAATCAATTTAGATTAATATCAACTATTGTCATGGTCCTATACAAAATGTAGTTCAACAAACAATTCACCAAAATTACATCAAATAATCAACAAATAATTTTAACAATTATTTATCAACAACGATTTCAACAAATCTATATCAAATAATTAACCAAATTCAACAATCAATCATCCCTCTCTTAATTATATTCACAAATTCAACTACTTCAAGAACACAAATGACGAAAAAAAACAATGAATCACATAATTTTAGCTGTGAAAAAACACAAAGAGAGGGGGTGGGGTGGGGGAGAACCTGAATCATTCACATATCCCACTTATACCAATACTCCGGGAACGAGTTTCACCACTTTCATACATCTCAAAATCTTTGCATAGAAAGAGCTAGAGAAAAGCTATAGAAATTCAAGAGAGAGAGTAAACTTGGAAGAGCTGGAGAAAATATAATATGTAGCCTTCTCGAAAGGAAAAGTAGTATTCTTCTTCAAAGGATACAAATTAATTATAATATGTAGCCTCTAATGAACATATGCAATCAACTTTTATCCCACAACACATGCAGGTCACTCACAAAATTTATCCAAACTCTATTTCATTATTTACTCACAATCAGGTCCAATAACCACAAACTCATCTATCTAATTCACCAAACAATAGTTTATTTTCTAATTCCAAATAAATAACATAGGCAAATTTTCATCGCACTAATCAAGTAAAAAAACTAATACTTCTATTAGTGACTTTTTTTATCATCCCAACAAATAGGTAATCAAGTATATTTCCTATTTGACCAAAAAAAACTTTACTATCCTTTCATCTACTGTGACTTTCGATTTCACAGGCTTCGTTGAAGCATCCCATGAGCTAGATCCGTAAATCTCTAAAAACTAATCATACAAAACTCTTATTATTTAAAACGCAACCAAAAAATTTGCTAGAGAATGAACGCATAAAAAACGAAGCTAATAATCTTGAAGCATTAATTATTTGCTAGAGATCCAACCATGTAAGCTGGTGACCTTCAATTTCACCGGCTTCGTTGAAGCATCCCATGAGCTAGATCCACAAACCTCTAAAAACCAAATCATACAAAACTCCTATTATGTAAAATGCAAACAAAAATTTTGCTAGAGATCGAATGCATAAAAAACACAACTAATAATGGTGTAATGAACACGGGATCTAACAGGCGTTGCGCAACAGTAACGAAAATCGAAGTCATAAATTTTGTTAGTACATTCACAACTATCGGCAAAAATCAAAATTTTCTATATATTTGGACCAAAATAAAATAAATTCAATTTTTTTGTACTTTATAATAATTTTTTATTATATTCATGATTTTGGTATGCTAAAATTGCTTAATTAATCCAATTTTAGGGGAAATGAAAGAAAATTAGTCGAACAATTAATATCTATTTATTTGAAAATTGTATTCAAAATAGGAAGTAGTCAAAATAACTGTTAGATTTAAATCATTGGGATAAAATAAAAATGTTTTGCAATTGCCAATTTTTCATCGTCTTTTTACCTTGGCCATCTCTTCCGGCATTAAAATTTCCAGGGACGAGCAGTGGAAGCTAAAAAAATAGGTTGTTACGGCAGGGTAACAGATTATAACGCTCCCATAACACCCGTTACGGTGCCGTATCGGCGGTTACAGGTGTGAAATTTATTATACCCACTATATCGGGGTGTAACGGGATCGAAGCTCAAAGTTACCGTTACGTAACGGTCGTTATGCGCCGTAACGGCTGATTTTCAAAACCCTCAACTAGGTCTTGACCATATAATTTTTAGGATCAAGTACGTGAATTATGTTTCTTACTCTAATATGTACTCTAGAATTGTTTTCCTCCTATAAAACAAGCTTTTTATGTCTTCTGTAGGAAGTGTTATTTACTGATGGCCGAAACAACAAGAACAACCTTCCTTCGTTGTGGATGGAGAAGCTTCTCTGGGCAGTTTAACACTGCCTCCATCGATATGAGATTCATTTTCTCGGAAGAACAACATACTTCCCCTCCAAGCAGTGCCATTCTCGCCTTTGTTATTTTGGTGGCCATCAGTCTCATGGAGTTGAAGTTTCAAGGAAAGGACGAAACTCCATTTGAAACACACCCCAAAACCATGTGTGCCATTACTAGTTTGCTCGGTTATGTTAGTCCTATATGTGATGTTCATCATGCTTTCAGCAGCTGAAGATCGATTCACAGTGGCACATGACACATGCCTTTTCAAACGAGAGGGATACACTTCCAGTGTAACTTGAAGAAATTAAAGCCACAGGGTCTGCCGAAAAATAGTTGTTTATATTTGTGCATATAGTAAAGAAATAAGTAGACTTTGATCTATTTGTGTATATTAATATGGCAATAGGACTACTTTAGAGATCAACAACGCACATTTTCCAACCAAATTGTGAGTATCACATGTTGATATTCCAAGGATGAATCCACAAGCAATAACATGGATGAAGCACAATTCAACTCCAAATCGATGAGTTTAACCTAACTCTCAAATTGTGACTATTGGATAAGACTAGATCACGACATTGAATGAAGTCCAATATCAATCCAATAGTTGCAACACATCGAATATCCTATTAGAAAAAATAACATTATTGTTAATACATATCAAACAAAGCACCAGAACCCAGTAGTTCTTATTCTCCCTTTCTTTTCAGATCTTTCTCCAACATTAAGGAACAAATCAAAGGTGTAAGATCAATGTTATGTTTACATTTCCTCACTTACACTCAAAAACAACTATTCTCAAGCTTACAGATGCCTAACTCTCTCTTTGTCCATGACAAGTATTTACTTGTAAACAGACCCATAATTGCAATTGGTCCAAAAGGTTATTTTTTGGGCAAATAATATGAGGTTTGGGCTTATAAATCTTAGCCCTTTGAAGCTTGAAAAACTATAGAGCACCCTTGAGATTTGAGTTCAACTTACAGTAAACCCCACTCTGTCAGCTGACCTGAACGTCCATTGACCATGAACATGATTTAGAACGAAAAAACTATGTATCATTAAATGGTGTTTCAACGTTATCTTTGTAGATAGTTTGAGGTGGAACCATGGAAGTGAAAGTTTGGGATGGATGAAGTGTCCACATTGCAATTTTTTTTCCTGTTGCAAAAACCAGAATAGGTTGAATTATAGGAAAAACCCAGATTTTCATTTCTTTGTCTTTTCTTCTGATTAGCTTTCTCGGCAACCAGGCATTGAAAAATGTTAAAAAAATGGCAAAAAAAACCAAAAATAATAGAAGGCAATAACTTACAGACTTGGATTTTCCATTGTTGGAGTTCGTCTGATTCGTCTGCTTCAGATTGGGCCGCGTTGGAGGCTCTGGAAAAAAAAAAAAAAAGACGCAAAAGAGAGAAGTTAAGACATTTGGGAGTGGGAGAGCGAAGGAAAATATGAGGGGAAGTAGAGAGGGGGGTTGTTGGGTTGGGAGGGAAGAAATGAGGAGTAAATAGTCAGCATGTGATATCATGTTATTGGTGACACGTGATATAACTAACTTGTAAGATATTAAATTATTTACGGCTAATTTCCCATCTCTTTCTTCATTGTCTTCTCTCTCTTCATACTCAAATACAGTAACACACCCATAGACCAACAAATATGCACACATAGAGTCTTTCCCATGCATATGAACACTCTCCTTGGTCATTGGAGGCGACAAAAATAGACGGAGTGGAAAAAAAGTTTTGATGGCCACTCATAGGTGCAGTGGTAGAGGTGGATCTGAGTTGGGGTTAAGGTTGGTGAGGAGGGTGTTGGATACATTTTGTGAAATGGTAGAAACAGAAAAAGGGGATGAAGAATTAGATAGAACAAAAAAAAAATTCTGAAAAAGGGCCCACTTAACTTGATGAGCCCGAAATTAACTGGGCCAAGCCCAACGAATCAAGAAAGGCCCACGCCATCTCGGAGCCCAAGTCAACTAAGGGAAAGTCAAGGAGGAGTCCAAGGGGGACACCCCGAGGGGCGCCGCCCAAGGAGGCCACCCCAAGGGGCGCCGCCCAAAGGAGGCCACCCTAAGGGGACCCCTAATCTCTTTTGTTCCCTGCTCCATCTCCTTCACTTTGCCACTCCTACTCAAGTCCAAGCTCATGATCAAGTCCAACTTAGCTCAGAGTCCTCCTCCGACAGAATAGGGACACGAGGGAGAAAATATCGGGATACGCACCGGAGATCAAATCCTACCATACTTGTACTTACCAAAGTGATAGAAACCCTCTCCCTCAACTCACCGCCTCACCGCCTTACTAAGCCTATATAATGTAAGCCCTCTCCACATAGAGGGCATGTCCAAGGACCTTGAGACCTCTACCATTGGAGATCCCTACACACAATACACTTGCCTACACACATTGCTCTCTCTCTCTCTCAAAGGCATTGTAACACCCCGGAGTAAACTCTTCTGGTAACTTTTACTCATCAATAAAGATCTCCGGCCACCGCTGCCGTTCCCGAGAGTGAAGTAGGTCACCCGGATCGAACCACTATATATCTTTATGTTTGCCTCTATATTTACTGTTTTACCATTGATCTGTCATTGATTGCCTATTTACTGCTCATTAATTACACCCTTATATATTCTTGATTGTTGATCTTGCACAAGACAATTTTGTGCATCATCAGTTTGGCGCCGTCTGTGGGAATGACTAAGTTTCTACTACTTTCCTACTCTTTCAATCCATGACAATCACTACTAGATCGAGGTCTCAACATCCTGGAGACAACAACCTGGCCCCCCGGGAGGAGGTACCACCTCCCCTCGCACCATCGGAGCCATCTGCTATGGTAACCCCCGTCGTCGGGCAACAGCTCCTACAGACCATGCAAATGCTCCAAGGAGGCGTCACCTCACCCTATGAGAAGAGCCCCACTCACCCCAACAGGAGAGGAGGAACAACCTAATCACCCAGGGCACCAAGCAGCACCCCGCCATAGAGGCCTCGCCAGAGCGCCCCAAGGCCACACCAGGGTGCCCCTCGCCCAGTAGTCCCTCCTCAGTGTACAGGGAACTCACGTGTTCCCCCTCCTCATGTACCTGCGTAGGAGGACGAGAGGGAATGCCAATGACTCTCATCTATCCTTTATCGTTTTAGATTATTTATTCTGTTATTTATTATTTTATGAAATAACTTTCTGCGAAGATTATTGTGTCCAGAATTGTTGTGCTTTCCTAAAATTTACAGACAGCTTACAAAAGTTTGAACATGATCTAGCAACAAGGTAGACAAAAGGCGACCATCGCCAGGCGCCCAGCAGCAGGCACCCTCAGCAGTAGATGCCGACGAGGGGTCTCAGAGGCGCCTCCCATGATGCCAACAAGGGGTCTCACCCTCTCCACCTTGAGCGCCTCCCATGATACCGCCCAAACAAGGGGTCTCACCCTCTCCACCTTGGGCGCCCCCATGATGCCAACGAGGGTTCTCGCCCCCTCTCACTAGGCACTCAGCAGCAGGCGCCCAATCTCAGGCGTCCAGCAGCAGGCGCCCAATCTTAGGCGCCTAGCGCCCAGCAGCAGATGCCCAGCACTAGGCACCCAATCTCAGACGTCCAGCAGCAAGTGCCCCACACTAGGCACCCAGCAGTAGGTGCCCATCACCAGGCGCCCAATCCTAGGCGCCCAACAGCAGGGGCCCACCAGGTGCCCAGCTCCTCAGCATCATCTCTCATTTCCTCCATCTCTATGGAGTGAGCCTCTAGCCTAGTAGCTCTCTCGAGTGCTACTTGAAGGTCAGCCTCAAGTTGGGCAGCCCTTTCATGCGCTAGCCTCAACTTCTCAGCAACATCCTCTCGTGTCTGCCGCTCGAGCCTTAACAGTTTCACGACATCCTCTCGTGCCTGCCGTGCAAGCTACGCGGCATCCTCTCGCGCCTGTCGCTCAAACCTTAACTGTTCTTCAGCAGTCTCATGTGCCCGACTCTCCGCTGCCTGGACATCGATTGCCTCCTTGATCTTCAGCGTATTTGTAAACAAGCAGGGCGAAGCAGCAGCCACCTATAGGCATTCAAATTCAAAAGTATAAAGAAAGAAAGTCAAGTACAAAGCCAAAGAGGAGTGCGGGACACACTTAGTAAGCCTCTGCTACGACAGCCATCTCCCGAGACTGTACGTAGCTCGGCCTATGACTCTGCTCTCGGGCAAGTCACCTAATAAGTTTCTGCTACGGCAGCCATCACCCGAGACTATACGTAGCTCGGCCTATGACTCTGCTCTCGTGCAAGTTACCTTGTAAGCCTCTGCTATGGCAACCATCTCCCGAGACTATACGTAGCTCGGCCTCTATGACTCTACTCTCGCGCAAGTAGTCACCTCTGCTACGGCAGCCATCTCCCGAGACTATACGTAGCTCGGCCTCTATGACTCTACTCTCACGCAAGTAGTCACCTCTACTACGGCAGCCATCTCCCGAGACTATACGTAGCTCGGCCTATGACTCTGCTCTCGCGCAAGTAGTCACCTCTGCTACGGTAGCCATCTCCCGAGACTATACGTAGCTCGGCCTATGACTCTACTCTCGTGCAAGTAGTCACCTAGTAAGCCTCTGCCACGACAGCCATCTCCCGAGACTATACGTAGCTCGGCCTATGTAGTCTGCCACGATAGCCATCCTCCGAGACTAAAAGTAGCTCGACCTCAGCTCATGCGGCCCTCCTACGGGACGTCTACAATGAATTTGCTCTCATGCAAACAGTCTGCCTCTCTCTCCAGGTAATCATGTTAAATATTTTAATATTGGGATAACATTATTTTTGTCAGGCACACTTTTGAAGCTCAGGCTGCAGTACCCGTAGCAAGACCGCATTGGAGTCTCAACTCCTACAGTAGTACAACAGCTAGCTCTGGTACACACATGAGCCACAGTCTGGGAAATAGTGGGGGCACCACCGGGTCCCTTCTCCCAGGAAGCAATCTAGCCATCGGACCTTAACTGAGAAGCACTGGGGGCATCAAACCTCGCCCTCTTGGGAGGAGGAGAAAACACCACCCTAAAAGCACAAGGAGTCTCCATCATCGCCCTATCAACAGGACGACTGTAATCAGAGACAAGGTCAGCTAATAACCAAGCACCAGAGAGTCGCCGCCCATAGCAAGACTCAAGGTGTCGCCCAAGATGCCCTGCCAACCTCTTTGTGTCGCCCAAAACTGCCTACAATGCTCCTGCCTCGCCTGTCAAGCTGGCGTCGCCCACCAAGTCTCCCCCTACATTTTATGCCATACAGGGGTCCATAGCAAAGAAGGCGCCGCCCAGCAAGGCGCTGGCGTCGCCCATGGGGTTGGGTCCTCCCATCTCACCTTCACGACCGCCTAGTACAAGACCCAAGCCGCCAGCACGTGACAGGACGTCACCCACACTGCCCATGGAATCCTCGCCAAAGTCTCTCCTCACTTTGCATAAAAAAAAAAGGGAGAGGACAACGGAGGTGACGCCCAGGGAGGCCAAAAAAAAAGAAAAAAAATCAAAAAGGTCAGCTCCCAAGGAGGCGGCGCCTAGGCCAAGGGCAAGAAAAAAAAAAGAGGAAAGATCAAGGAGGCGGCGCCCAGGGAGACCAAGGAAGAAAAGAAAGAAAAAAAAAAAAAAGAGGGGAGGAGGCCAGCGCCCAAGCAGGCCAAGAAAGAAGAAAGAAAAAAAAAGGCAAGGAAAGGGCAGCGCCCAAGCAGGCCAAGAAAGCAAGAAAAAAAAAATAAGAGAGAGGAGGACCAAGAGGCGGCGCCCCAGCCAAGGAAAAAAAGAAAAGAAACGGGGAAGTCCATCAGGCGGCGCCCAAGCAAAGGGAGAAAGAAGAAAAGAAAAAAAAAAAAAAGGGGGGGAGAAGTCCTGGAGGCGGCGCCCAAGCAGCCAAGGGAGGAAGAAAAAAAAAATAAAAGGGGGAAAAGAAGAAGGCCAGCCAACGCCCAGCAGGAAGAAAAAAAAAATGAAAGAGAAAAGGACAAAGGAGGGCCCGCGCCCAAGAAAAAAAAAAAGAGGAAAAATTTTTATATTCGATATCGATAAATTCAGTGAGTCTTCAAGGACGAAAAGATACCGTGGGAAGCAAAAAAAAAAAATTCCGACTCACCTAGATGAAGATGAAGCACATGCCCGCAACCCCTTCCTCTCGCAAAAAAATCAGAGGCTTGGGGCATGAGGGGCAAATGATGAGCCCGAAATTAACTGGGCCAAGCCCAACGAATCAAGAAAGGCCCACGCCATCTCAGAGCCCAAGTAGCCCAAGTCAACTAAGGGAAAGTCAAGGAGGAGTCCAAGGGGGACACCCCGAGGGGCGCCGCCCAAGGAGGCCACCCCAAGGGGCGCCGCCCAAAGGAGGGGACCCCTCATCTCTTTTGTTCCCTGCTCCATCTCCTTCACTTTGCCACTCCTACTCAAGTCCAAGCTCATGATCAAGTCCAACTTAGCTCAGAGTCCTCCTCCGACAGAATAGGGACACGAGGAAAAAAATATCGGGATACGCGCCGGAGATCAAATCCTACCATACTTGTACTTACCAAAGTGATAGAAACCCTCTCCCTCAACTCACCGCCTTACTAAGCCTATATAATGTAAGCCCTCTCCACATAGAGGGCATGTCCAAGGACCTTGAGAACTCTACCATTAGAGATCCCTACACACAATACACCTCTCTACACACATTGCTCTCTCTCTCTCCCAAAGGCATTGTAACACCCCGGAGTAAACTCTCCTGGTAACTTTTACTCATCAATAAAGATCTCCGGCCACCGCTGCCGTTCCCGAGAGTGGAGTAGGTCACCCGGACCGAACCACTATATATCTTTGTGTTTGCCTCTATATTTACTATTTTACCATTGATCTGTCATTGATTGCCTATTTACTGCTCATTAATTACACCCTTATATATTCTTGATTGTTGATCTTGCACAAGACAATTTTGTGCATCATCATAACTGATGTTGTGTTGGGTGTTGAGTGGCTTCTCGTAAACTCACAATTTATAGTACAATCGTGAATAATTCAATCCCAACTAATAATAATAGACTGTGTAAGATAAGTGAGTTTTTATTTCAAGGTGTTAGTTACACATTACGGTGGTTATTAGAAGTTAATAAAATATTAGGATGTACGATACACACATGGTTATTCATACCATGTATTATCGATGACATGATATCATCGTTATATTTAATATTTTCTCAAAAACGAGAGAGGATAAGTGGGCAATGGAAAGTTTAGATAGAGAGAGGGACAAGGGGTGAGAGAATATAGTTGAGATTTTTGAAATATGTTTAGAGTACACTATATAAATGGCCCTTAAATTATGATTTTGTGTCAATTAAGTTACTAAACTAATTTTCGTGTCAATTGAGTCCATAAACTCTAAGTTTTTAACAATTAAGCCCCTAAATTAAATTTTGTGTCAATTGAGTCCCTAAACTCCAAAATTTTAGCAATTAAGCATTTTTGTCAACAACCGTTAAGTTTTTAGACGAAATGTCTCAGATGGTCACCATATAGACAACAGATTAGAAGTATTTTAAATTGTTCGTTTGAAACCTATCAGACAAAGAACCCCCATTCCTTATATCCATCAATTGAAACCCTAAACTTAAATCTCTGTCTTACCCATCCAACAAAGCAAATGAGCAAGCTCTTCAATTTGGTGTAAAAAATAGATTACATAAATGTAGACCCTTCAATCTCCTTTGTTTAATAAAATTAAAATTTTAGGAATCAAATATAATAATTACTATCTTCTTATTTAATTTAATATAAGGGTATAGTATAATAATTTTTATCTTTTAAAGCATAAATTAAGAATATAAAGATCTTTGAAGGTACAATACAAGTGTTATTCGTCCTTTCAAAAATCAAGACAAAAACGAAAATGCGCGGGTATATTAAATGAGGTCTCGGCTTCCAATCCCGCTTAATTTACCCATCTGTTAGTCCTGACTACAAACGCCCACACTCAGCTCCTCTCTCTCTCTCTCTCTCTCTCTCTCTCTCTCTCTTTCTCTCTCTCTCTCTCTCTCTCTCTCTCTCCAACGAAGAACACAAGCGAATCTCTCGAACTACGAACGAACGAACGAAAGAAGCCACTGCGAACAAATCGTTGTGTTCGGAGTCCAGATCAACAATCAAGCATTTCACCCAGCCATAAAGGTTCGTATGTGGATGTTTTTTTTCTTCAATTTTTTCGAGATGCATATCAAAAGATTTTTGTTACATCTTCAAATTTAGGATTTTTCATTGACGTGATTTATTGTAAAATCTTCAATTTTATGGTTAAATGTCCAATTTCTTGTTAAATCACCCATTGACTTGGTCTGTGCGTGATTTTCCCCCTTTTCTAGGGTTTAGAAATTTGTCGAATTTTTTCTGGTTTTCTTGATCATCGGTGCTTTCGTACGTATGCTCTTGCTTTTCACGTGGATACGGTGGAGTATGAGATGTTGTTTGGGCAATTTGCAAAGAATGACAACTCTTTGATTGGTTGACCAACGGCTGCGAAACATGTTACTGAAAATCTTCCACTTGTCGTTTTGACAAAAGAGGATGTTGAGTGTAATAATGCTCTTTGTGCGGTTTGCAAGGATTAGATGAGTTTTGGGGAAATAGCGCAGAAGCTGCTTTGCTCGGATCGATACCATGGGGATTGCATTATGTCGTGGCTGGGGATTAGGAATACTTGTCTTGTTTGTGGTTATGAGTTGCAGAGGGTCAGTAGTCTCTGTCGTTGCAGGCCTTCTCCTTCCGCTGAGACTGTCCTCTTGGAAGCAAGAAAACTAGTCCTTTCATACCTTTAGGGAGTCCTTTCATACCTTTAGGGAGTCCATGCATTTTTCAAAGCAATACTAGGGATGATGCTGACCATGAGTGGAGGAGAACCCAAAGAGTTGGACATTTCCAGTGAAGTAGTTCTTTATTGTTGCATAGACAGAACCTTGGAGGTGGCATGGATATCTATTAAGGTCGGATTTTATGGTTGTGATCGGCAGAGAGATTGAATAACTGGTATCTTGTTTGTGGAGAGATGGCACCACCATGTGATGAAGTTACGGAATACTGATGAGAACTATTGGTGATACACGACAATTAGTAATGACTAATGACTCTTACAAATGAAACATAATAGTGGGACATTTGTTGGAAGCTTTGGCATGAATGCAGGAAGGCCAAGAAGCATGTAGGTCTGAAAAAAGCCCGCTGATTGATTATTTGGCTAAATTGTCTCTGGCACAAGGTAATGATGAAATACAAGTAATCTGGTTCGTAGAGACATAGATGTTCAACAACTATTACTGACTCGACCCATGATAAAGAGTAGCATGTTGTCAATTCAATTTGAAAGTTTCGTGAGATTGAATGGCGTGAAGGGAGGACAAGATTTTAGATTGAATGGCATACTGAATTAGGTTTTTGTTAACAGGTAATGCTTTTTTCCCCTCCTTTTCTTCTATTTTTTTGTTGGATTTAATTTTCAAAGGTTTAGAACAGTACTTTGTTTCTTGGAAGATGTTATATGGTTGGAAAAAGCGGGGAAATAGTATAAACAGATTATTAATGACACTAACATAAGTGACTGCCAAAGAAGTTTTCTATTCCCGTTTTCATTATATCTCACATTAAAATCAGCCACAAAGAAAAAAAAAAAACCCTAATAGTGTGTGTCCCAACCAATATTGGTTGTTAGTGTAACCGCGTTCCAAGAATTCATTGAAATTCAAATCATTCACCATAAGCATCATATTGTCAAGGTTAGATTGAATTTAATTTTTTAAATCTTGGCAATTGAGGATAATTTATTTTTTTGAACTTTAAAAAAATATAAGAAATAATAAGACCCCCAAAAAAATTGAAAAGAAATTTGGATGAAAAAGACAATAAGAGAAGTGGACTACTGGGAGAATATGAGAATTTTTTTAAAATATTTGAGTAGAAATTTTGAGTTTGTTCATTGAAGAATTTTGTATAAAATCAAGTTTTTTATTTAAATTTAAGTAGACATACCACTAGTATCATTGTCCCAGGAAATCCATGGGAACTTCAATTAATTAATTAGCTCGAAGTGAAAGGTATAGTAATGCTACAAGCAGACGCATAACTACAGAAGGCTACACGATAAATGGATATAGCTATGCAGTAGCCATATATAAAATCCACTCTCTTAAAGGACAGAGTGGTTGTTGAATCTAAATTCCTTGCATTACTTTTTTTTTTCTTTTAGCCGGATCATCTATCATTAATAAGTTAGAGACCTACTTATACATATAGGGTTTTACATGAATTTACAGCCAGTGATTCGCCAATAAGAAAAACTATATCGGAGAGGGGATCTCACTTTTTTTTTTTAGAGGGGATCTCACTTGGTGGCTGCTAAGACCACCCTTTCCATTTCTTACTCTGATATGGACTCATGATTTTTTTTCTTCTTGTTAACTCGATCTTTTTTCTCTTCTTGACAGTGGTTTTTTGCTGATGGCCAACCCTATAAGAACAACCTTCTTTCACTGTGGATGGACAAGCTTCTTTAGACAGTTTAATGCAGCCTACATCAATATGAGTCTCAATTTCTCAAAAGGCCAACATACTTTCCCCTCACGCCATGCCATTCTAAACTTTATTGTCCCTGTGATCATCGACCTTCTACAGTTGAAATACCAAGTAAAGGACAAAGCACCATTTGAAACCCACCCCAAAACCGTGGGGGTTGCCATTACTAGTGTGCTCCTATATAGTGTCATGTCAAAGCTGAGATTTTCCTCTCCAACTTATGGCAGTATTGTTCACCATGGTACGAGGTTGTTTGGTTTTTTGTTATTGACATCTCTAGCATTAACTCTCTTCCCAGACTCAGTTAGGTCGGTCCTATATGCGGTGTTCATCATGCTTTCAGCAAGCAGATTGCTTCAACGGTTTTGCTAGATGGTATTTGGGTAACCTAGAGGTGGTAGACCCATGGCATGGCGCTTGATCAGTTCACAGAGGCACAGGGCACATGCCTTTACGAACTAGAGGAATAGACTTCCTGTGTAATTAGAAGAGAGATTAAGGCATTTTGTATGGATCTTAGACATTTGAACAGCCACTGGGTCTACCAAAAATTTAGTTGTCTTGATTTGTGCGATAAAATGTAGCAATAAGACCACCTCAAAGGCCAACAGTATGTATTTATTTTATTTTTTTTGATGAATTATGTATCAAATGTATGATATAAAGATGATATTTCTAGGATTAATTTTACGAGAATTTCACGGAATGCTGAAAGAGATTAGGTAAATCAGATGTTTTTACAGAAAGACAATTAAAACTTGGCACATCATTAATATGGGAACAGTTCAGTTTTTTATTCTTAAATCAGATCTTTAAATTAGATCCATGTAGCATCGTCCCCTTCCATACATTGCTCATCCTTGTAGTGGCGGAGCTATTAAGGGGCCAGGGCCCCCTTGAATTTTATTTTATTTTTTATCTACTTATGTTTTGTAATTTTTTTTAGATTGCCTTTACTTGGGCCTACCCTCATGATAGATATACATTAAATTGGGCCTAATCTTTAGCCTAAACTATTGTTTTTTCAACTAAAAAAACTCATGAGTCCACTTCACTCAACTTAAGACAAATCTCTTAATGTCTGCATAAAAAAAGTAGACCATTTATCAAACGATGTAATTAGCCTATTTTCTAGGGGGTTATCATTAAATTTTTAATTATTTTTCAATTGCATAGATTATGTATATTTACTTTTGACCATATTATTTTTATTTATTTATTATTGAACAAATTAAAACTTATACTAGTTAAAGTGTGTCTTCTCTTGGTTAAATTTCTTGCTCCGCCCTGCATCTATGCCATTGATGTTGGTCAAAACTCATGTTGACAGACCAATTTTGTGTATTGGACATTTACACAATGTTTTAAAACTCGGTCCAGCTCGGTAGGTTAACCCGTTAAACCGCTGAATCGGAGCCTGAACTGGGCTGATTCATCATTTGAATCGTTTGTGCATAGAATTCGGAGTCAACCCGCTGAACTGGATATAAACCGTTCAATCCGGACTAGTTGAACCAAACCGGGCGATTCAATTTATTTACTATAAATTCTAGAATTTTGGTCTTTTATGCTTGTCCTAAATCCTGATCGTTCCCTTCCAGCCTTTGCCTCTTCGAGTCTTCGTCGATGGTGAACAACATGAGTCTCTCTCTGTCTCTCTCGCTTTTATAGTTACAGTTACTCTCTCACTCTCAGTCTCACTCTGAGTCTCTGCTACATTGTGAAATATCTTAGTTCGAAGTGGATTTTCTTCCATCCATCAGAGCTCCATCGACTCGAGTCGTCCAACAATACCCAACAGGCCAGCAGCACGCATACTCTCTCCCTCTCTCTCGTTCAGTTGTTCCCTCTCCCTCTCTCTCTTGTTCAGTAGAAGGTATATTTCAGTTGTTCTCTTCTCTCTCTCTCGTCTCTTTTCTCTAGTCTCTACTACTGTCTATTTATCTATTTTTTCACTCTGCATTCTGCAATATCTGATTTTTGGTTTGTATTTTGTTTGCAATATTGAATATACATTGAATATTTGATTGATTTGATTTTTGGTTTGTATTTGATACATTGAATGAGGCCACTGATTTATATACATAGATTCATTGATTATGATGGTTTGTATTTTATACATTGAATGAATGATTGAAGATTTGTATTTTATACATTGAGCACACAATAGGGAAGATTTGTCTTTTATAAATGGTGATGAAGCCACTGGTTTTTGATTTGTATTTTATACATTGAATGACATGAATATACCCTCTTTAGGAGAGTGGTACCTTGGTTACATCTTTGCTTGATCTGTTGCATTTCATGTGACTTTTTACAAGCTGGCCTGCTGCTATAGCAGCCATTAGAGATAGCTCGCTAGCACCCTTGAATTTGAGCCTGGTGACTCTTTCCTCGCACCCTTCACTCCGAGTAGGTTTAGGATTGATGCATAGTCGAAAACTTGGACTCGGAATCTTGAACAATTGAACTTAATTTTTTCTCTACTTAACTTTACAAGTTGTATTAAAAATTGTATGCATTGGAAATATGTTTGAGAATTTTTGTCTACTTTAAATGTTTGATTCTATTTTTATAATTATTATGATTTTTTAGCCTATTTATTATTATTATTATTATTTTTATTATATGATCGGTTTGAGTAGTGATTCAATAATTGAATCAATAACCTATTGACCCGATCTCTTTATCGAGTTGATGTTCGGGTTAGACTTTAAAACTATGCATACAATCTTCCAGTTCAAAAAATAAAAAATTAAAAAAGACATTTACAATCTTAACTTCCGCCATCATCAATAGCTAGACCTTGATGGGACATTTACAAGCTGCAATATGTTGGATTCTCTGAATCTGAAAATTTCCTGGCCCAAATGGGAAGACACCAAAGCAAAGCGAGAAAGGTGTGGATGGGCAGGGCGGGTTAGACCCGGGATTTTTTTTTTTGGGTTGGGTCTGAGTAGTATAGGTCCAATTTCTTACCTAAATGAGTTATCGGACAGGTTGGGCTGAGCTTTGGGAAGGGGTAGGTTATCCGCAGCCCAATTCCTCACTCTATTAGGCAAGTTTGCTCGCGGGTTTTTTTATATATAATTTTATTTTAAAATAATAAATATTTTTGTAATTTAATATTTGTGTAAATTGTATTTTTGAATCAAAAGTAGAGTCAAAATAGATAAAAATAAAATAATGAATAATTTTATTTTGGCTTAGTGGATGAACTGCATCCAATAGAATAAATACATCTTAACTAGATTGACACCTACTCAATTATTTATTATTTGCATTACTCTACTCTTTAAAATTTGTATGTTTTATACATGGAAAAGAAAATAATATATTATTTATAATATCTAAATTTTTAAAACTTCAAATTTCGATATTGGGAGACTTATTTCAAAGTTTCAAATTTAATGGTCTAAAAGTAAACTTTTTTCAAAGGGTGGGCGGGCAGGCTCTTGGACCGGGTTTTAATTAGTTTTTTTTGGGCGGGCTATTTGGCCGGGTTATAACATGTTTTTTTTTTTGCGGGCTATTAGGCCGGGTTTCGGCTGAGTAATGGGTTTGGGGACAAACTCAAGTCCTTTTTTTAAGAATATTGAGTTCGAATTCGGGCGGGCCAACTATCAAACTTTTTTTTTTGGGGCTGAATAACAGGATATGTGTGTAACCAGGCCATGAACACCTACAAAGCATAAACTCTTAGACGGAGGCATGATTTTTACGTAAAAACATTAAGAAATAAGCAATACATCCATTCCCTTTTCCTTTTGTTTCTTTCTCTCTCTCTCTCTTTTTTTTTTTTTTGTTGTGTGTGGGTGGGGGTGGGGGTGGGGATGAATTTATCCACTCTGGTCCGTTAGGAGAAAATAAATTACGGGAAGTGAAGTGAAAGAAAGAAAAATATATTTTCTTGTATGCATTTGATAAATATGAATTTTTTTTTTTGAAAAAAGTTTGTAAAAAAATTTCAGTTAACAATTTCTGAAGTATAAAAGTTATAAGAAATTTTGTATTTACCTCAATTGCTCTTACCCATTTTGAATGAGACAACATGCTTGACTAGTTTTTCATCTCATTTTAAAACCTATAGGCATAGTTACTAAACATGGTTCGGGTATTAACCGAACAAAAAAATCATATCGATGGGTTACTGGTTCAATTATTAGATAAATTGATCGGATATGTAACAAATTATGCAGATATAAAAAATAAAAACAATAATAATGAATAAGCTAGGAGTTTCGTTGGAACAATCATCCTACAATAGCATTGCTCTTTCCTTTAACGTTTGGTTGTACGCTCTAAGTATGTTTGAATTTGTCGTATATAATATCTATCTTTTTTATATATTAAATTTACCCTTTATTTATAATAAAAAAATCATCTCAAATTGAAATGAAAAATCAAGCTCTTTAATTCATTTCATTAACCCATAGGTAAGTTACACTTTGACTCCTTAAATTATGGACTCGATTTCACTTTGCCTCTTGAACTTATTTTAGGCGGCTCAGCAACCCCCAAGTTAACACGTGGATTGATATAGCTGTTATGAAACCCAAAAGACGCCAGGAGATAGCGCCGAACAGTTATTACTTAGAAGAGCCGAGTTCTCATACTGACACTAGCATTTAAGAAGGCTTGACAGCTCATTTATTAAGACTTGAGTGATTATAACAGGACCATTAATGAGCCTTTGCTTCCTCGAGACCCAACCTAACAGTCATTATTGCAAAACATTTATGGCTATTGCGCCGAGGATATGCCCTCGAGACACCCCGAGGTACTGTTCCCCGAGCATTTAGTGCTCGGGAGTAGGTGTAAAGCACCGATTAAAAAAGCTCAAGTGCACGGTGATAGCCGTAAGTTCTCGGCGTGACCCCGAGTACTTGTCCTAACAGTCGAGCATTAATGACGCGAGGATCTGAGTGGAGAACACTTTTACGCATAGGTAGGAGTGCAAGTCATTAAATGTCGAGATGAGATTCTCTGTCCTCGCACTCATTGCTAATTCAGATATAAATACTCCTAAGAAGAATGGACAAAGGTACGCAAACTAGACTGAGAAAAAGAATACACTGTGCTCAAGCCTCCAACTTATACTGACTTAAACTTCGGAGGGGATTAGCCGGATGTTCACCCGGCCCTTTTCTTGACTCTTTGGTTGTTTTCAGGTTCATCATTCAGAATATTGATATCTCAACCTATTGCAGGAATTCTCCCGTGCAAATTGGCGTCGTCTATGAGAAACATCACGAGTTTTCCTTTTAGCGATTGCTTCATAGTGAACATGCGATCCCAAGGATACCGAAGGGGGGGGGGAAGGAAGCCTGCGCGTGAGGAACGCAGAAGCTACCCGGCTCCCAACAGTTACAGAGTCAAACTCCTTGAGCCAGTCAGAAGGAGACGAGCATATCTCACAGCGAACGTTATCCGCGGATCAAGGCCCCAGGGGACAAGGCATTTTGGCCCGAGAAATCATCGAGTTGGTGGAAAAGCGGATGGACAAACGCATTAAACAATTGGAGAAAGATAATGCACGAGTACAGGATCGGCTCGATGATTTCGAGCGGCCGGGAAGCGCCAGTCGGCAAAGTAGCAAGCGGCAAGACAGGAGGCCCGTCCGAAGCGACTCCATGGGCATAAGGCTAGGTCCCCTCGAGGGGAGCTTGCGCAAGCGTGGGGGCGAGAAGCGCTATCCATGAGGCTAGGGAAAGCCAGCTCATGATGAAGGGTTAGAGTGGGATCATCAGAGGCCAAGCCTATCCCAATGGGATCTCTGTCGTGGACTATCAAGAGGAGTCTTGACAACCGAGTCCCATACGGAATCCACCACGGGGGGAAGAGCCTCAGATGCATTAGCATCCTCAGAAAGAGAGGATGAAGGGGGAACGTGACCCTCCCTTCCATAATGGATTTGGTATAAAAGGGCATCAGCTCTACACTCCCTATGTCTCTCCTATGGAAGCGGGGATTGAAGGGGAAGGCTAGAATGGGCTCGGCGATGTGATATCTATCCTTAAAAACTTGGATATTATCCTCGGTCACTTGGATCCTCTTCAACCTACGGTTATCCCTTGCCCTAATGGTCTCTCTCGCCACGGTTCTACGTATTCTAGCCATGAGAAGTGTCTGGGAGAAATGTAGAAGAAGAAAAGGAAAATGAGAAACAAATTGGATAGAAGAAAGGTACTTACAAGTGACAGATCTTCAAGGCGAGAGCTCAAGAAAGCAAGGGGGAATGCTCGGGAGACTAGAGAGGAGTACTCGG
Organism: Ilex aquifolium; assembly: GCA_951799425.1. Lineage (NCBI taxonomy): Eukaryota > Viridiplantae > Streptophyta > Magnoliopsida > Aquifoliales > Aquifoliaceae > Ilex > Ilex aquifolium. Next base: position 13,669,440 of record OX637401.1, on the reverse strand, counting down.
GAGATGAATGCTGAGAGAATTTGAGGATGCAAAGTTCTGAACTAGCTAAACAATCTCCTATTTATACCTTGCTGAAGGAGCGGGAATCGAAGTGGTATGTAATCATGGAGGAATTTGAAAAAGGCAGCCCAAGACGTGCAAGTAACCGCCCGTTACCCCGGTGTGCTCTGGAAGCCACCAATTTCCATGCGCCACTTGTCCCACGTCGTAAGAAGAGTGGGGGCTGGGGGGCAGTTGATGGGACTTTGGGTGGCTCAGCAGCCTCTAAGTTGACACGTGGATTGATACAACTGTTGTGAAACCCAAAAGACGCCAGGAGATAGCGCTGAACAGTTATTACTTAGAAGAGCCGAGTTCTCATACTGACACCAGCATTTAAGAAAGCTTGACAGCTCATTTATTAAGACTTGAGTGACTATGACTGGACCATTAATGAGCCTCTGCTTCCTCGAGACCTAACCTGACAGTCATTATTGCAAAGCATTAATGGTTATTGCGCTGAGGATATGCCCTCGGGACACCCTGAGGTACTGTTCCCCGAGCATTTAGTGCTCGAGAGTAGGTGTAAAGCGCCGATTAAAGAAGCTCAAGTGCACGGTGATAGCCGTAAGTTCTCGGCGCGACCCCGAGTACTTGTCCTATCAGCCGAGCATTAATGACGCGAGGATCTGAGTGGAGAACACTTATTACGCATGGGTAGGAGTGCAAGTCATTAAATGTCGAGATGAGATTCTCTGTTCTCACACTCATTGCTAATTTAGGTATAAATACTCTTCAGAAGAATGAACAAAGGTACGCAAACTAGACTGAGAAAAAGAATACACTGTGCTCAAGCCTCCAGCTTATACTGAATTAAGCTTCGGAGGGGATTAGTTGGGTGTTCATCCGGCCCCTTTCCTGACCCTTTGATTGTTTTCAGGTTCATCATTCGGAAGATCGCTATCTCAACCTATTACAGGAATTCTCCTGTGCATATAGGCATAGTTATTAAACATGGTTCGGGTATTAACCGAACAAAAAAATCATATCGATGGGTTACAGGTTCAATTATTAGATAAATTGATTGGATATGTAACAAATTATGCGGATATAAAAAATAAAAATAAAAATAATGAATACGCTAGGCGTTTCATTGGAACAATCATCCTACAATAGCATTGCTCTTTCCTTTAACGTTTGGTTGTACGCTCTAAATATGTTTGAATTTGTCGTATATCTATCTTTTTTTATATATTAAATTTACCGTTTGTTTATAAACAAACAATCATCTCAAATTGAAATGAAAAATCAAGCTCTTAAATTCATTTCATCAACCCATAGGTAAGTTACACTTTGACTCCTTAAATTATGGACTCGATTTCACTTTGTCCCTTAAACTTATTGAGGTCCACATTATATATATATATATATATATATATATATATATATAGTAGGAGTGACAATTGTGTCGAATCGGATCGTGTCGAGCGTTAGTTAACGCTAACCCAATTCGTTTAATTATTCATGTCGTTTTTGTGTTAACCCGTGAATAAAAAATTTAAAGCTCAATTTTATGTCTAAAATTTCATTATCATTGAATCGAACATATACTCATACTTTTTCTATAAACTAAAAATTAACTTAATAAATGTATAATGAGTAAAAATATCTTTTTTTTTTACAAGAATTAGGTCACTACTTGATAAAATATAATAAAAAATTGACATTTTATTCTTGTAATACTACTTAAACATGTTAATCGTATCAATTTTGTGTTGTTTGTGTTTGACACTAACCTAACCTATTTATTATTCATGTTAACGGGTTGTGTCATATACCGATTCGTGTCGAAAAATAATCAACTTTAACCCGTTAATTTCGTATCAATTTCGAATCATATTTTCGTGACACCACCGCTATCACTAGTAGAGGACCATTGATAAATTATTGGATCTACTTCAATTCAGGAGTAGAAGAACTTTTGACTGCTGTCCCATCCATTAGAATAATTTTCGTATTTGGCTTTCAGATAATAAAATAAAGGGAGAATTACACTTAGACCCCTTAGATTTGCCACTTAATCACTCAGACCCTCTGACATTTAAAATATTACACACAGACCCCCTGAAGTTTGTGCGCGTGTAACAATTAGACCCATGTTGTAAATATATCGGTTAATAAATTATACTTAGACCCTCCTGAAGTTTGTAGGTATATAATACTTAGATCCCTTAAGTTTAAAATATTATACTTAAACCAAAAATACTCAAATTAAAGATAAAATATCAAATATTTTAAATTTTACAACCAAAATTCATGTTCTATTGTATCATTTATTGAAATAAAATCAAAAATAAAAATTCAATTTTTTTCTTAAAAAATTGTAATTAGTATACAATTATATTGTCAATTAGAATTTAATTTGGTCGTTTAAATGACCAAATTAAAATACCAAACTACCACAATTAAAGCTAAAAGATATTGTTTCCATTACAGTTTGACTCATTGTTTAATTTTTTAGTTTTATTCTAATAGATAGTATAATTATATACTAACTATAATTTTTTTAAAAAAAATTAGACTTTTATTTTTTATTTTATTTCAATAAATGACATAATAGAACATGAATTTTGGATGTAAAATTTATGTTCTATTATAAATGACTTAGACCCCTCGTTTGATTTTTTAGTTTTATTCCAATAGATAGTATAATTGTATATTAATTAAGATTTTTTTAAAAAACTTAAATTTTTAATTTTAATTTTATTTCAATAAAACATACAATAGAACTTGAATTTTGGTTGTAAAATTTAAAATATTTGATATTCTATCTTTGATTAGAGTATTTTTTGTTTAAGTGTAATATTTTAAACTGAAGGGATCTAAATATTATATATTTACAAACTTCAGGGGGTCTACGTATAATTTATTAACAGATATATTTACAACAAGGGTCTAAGTGTTACGCGCGTACAAACCTCAGGAAGTCTGTGTGTAATATTTTAAATATCAGGGGATCTAAGTAATTAAGTGACAAACCTCAAGATCTGGATGTAATTCTCCCTAAAATAAAATCACGCCAAAGACTGGCTGATTCATGTCTCTGTCCCAAAAAAGTAAGTAGTGTGGAAGACGCGGATGAGGTGTTGACAACATTCAGGTTTAAAACCCCATTTTGTGAATCAAGGCAAAAACTCATCCTATCATATAAAACTCGAATTTACCCTAACTTGATAAGTATTAGAGTAATTCGTGTTTAAAGGCACGGTACAATATGAATGGTTTTAAGAAGGATGTTGGTGACCATTAGAAGAGTCTATTTGAGATCGTCGGATGGATTTATTGAAACCCGTCCTATTTTATATTATAGATGTTACATATTAAATTCGCATTATAATCTTGAGTCTAAAAAATAATTAATTGCGATAATTTGACGTTATAAAAAATAATAACGAACTAATAAATTCATTTATAAGAAACCGAAAACCCCCTAACAATTGCCGTAGGAGAAGTTTTTATATTTTTTGGTGTAGCCATGTTCTGGCCCAAGGGGCCATGGCCCTTCAACTTTTTGAAATTATATATTATATCCCTAAAATTATGTTTTGATTATATTTTATATGTCATTCAAATTTTTAAAATTATAATGTATACATTATATTATAATCTTGATTTTATTTTATCTTCTCGACTATTGATTAGACCATGTTTAATCATTAACTATTAAAATTGTGATATTTTGTATAAATTGTTAAATTTTAGATTATTTTAAATTATTAAGTGCAATTAATTTGACTTTTACATCTAACTAGTTTTGATTAACTTTATTTATTTTATTAAAAATAATAATTATTAATTGAATGATCCACAATGAGTAAAAACTATATTGTTATACCACTATTTAGCCCTCCAACCCCCCAACCCCCTTTCAAGAGGAAATCCTGGTTCAACCCCTAATCACACCAATAATGTTGATTCTCGATAGTGGGTGTAACGGTTACACCACATCAACATTGTCCCATAGTGTAATGGTTACACTACATTCGTCAAATAATAAATAAATAAACAAATGGACGAGGTGACCCGACTACTTTTACATAGAATGGTTATTATCTTACATGAAAGAGTGATTATTTGAATTAATGGGATCTATTTTTTTCTATTTTGTAAGTTATTATTAGACAGATATACCACGTGATAAATTTAATGTAGTGTCACTGTCACATCCAATATTTACTCAAATATCTGATCTCTTGTAGTTGTAGATCATGAAAGACTATCATGGATCACCAACAAACCGGGCCTGAATGAATTCGACAATGAATCCTCAGTTGTTATTGTGGCTCTTTTCAATGACTTTTCTGACAATGCAGATACTTTAAATTCTGCATGATGTAATAGAAAGGGTCAGGGGATGAGCAAAATTTCGACCAAACTGTTATAGTCAAATAATTATGAACTCCAACCCTAATGAATTTTGAGGTTTTTGAATCAAAGTTCACAACAATTAATATCAAAATAAATACCACGTTATGAATTCGAGTCACGGAAGGAACAACTCATAAACTGGATTAAAATGTCTTAGTATTATATATGAGTATAATACTTTCACGTTGAATACTAGTAGTTAAGTAAAACTACGCAAGAGAAAGGGTTACCGTTGAGACAATGTCGATATAGTTGGCTGCCGTGGACGTCGACCTTGGATATAGTGGAATGTTTCGTTTAAATAGTTATGAGTTCTAACTCCCCACAAGTCTTGGAATTTTTGGATCAACGGTTGAGTTCATAACAGAGACATTCAACACAAAGTGAAACTAGCTTCTTTGTGCAAGTGACCATGGGAACTTTAATCAAATAATTAATTAAATCAGTAACTTGATTCGACAGATGAAGAAATGCCATTAGCACAACAGTCCTTACTATAAAAGATGGAAATAACGCAGTAATATCATATCAAAGATCAACTCTGGTAAGGAACAGAGTTACTGTTAAGGTCTCCTTCATGTCCTCCTCTGATATGCATTCATATGTTTTCCTACATTAACTCAAAAGTTTTTTTGTTCTCTGCAGGAAGTGGTATTTACTGATGGCCAACACAGCAAGAACAACCTTCCTTTATTGTGGATGGACAAGCTTCTCTGGGCAGTTTCATGATGCCTCCATTGATATGAGATTCAATCTCACAGAAGAACAACATACTTCCTCTTCACACCATGCCATTCTCCCCTCTATTGTTTCGGTAATCATCAACCTCATGCAGTTGAAGTCCCAAGGAAAGGATGAAACTCCATTTGAAACCCACCCCAAAACCATGTGTGTTGCCATTGCTAGTTTGCTCTTATATTGCATCTTGGCCAAAGCAAAGTTGAGATTTTTCTCTCCAACTTATGCCAGTATTGTTCTGCATTGTATGGCATTGTTTGGTTTCTTGTGATTGGCATCTCTAACATCAACTATGTTCCCAGATTCGGTTATGCCGGTTCCATATGTGGTGTTCATCACGCTTTCAACAACTGAATTGCTACACTTCTTTTGCTGGACAGTAATGGGGAGATGGGTAGAATCACGCCTTCCAGTTAGGCTCATGTTACACAGCTTGACCGATTCACTTAGGCGCAGGGCACATGCCTTTTTGAGTGAGACAAACACACTTCCAGTGTAACCAGAAGAAATTAAGGCATTCCTGGACAGACAAAGATGGATCTAGACATCAGATAAGCCCAAAACCAAAGACATCTGAAAAGCCATAGGCCTACCAAAATATTAGTAGTCCTACAGTGTGTTATAAAATGTGACAATAAAACTAATGCTAGAGAACAAATGTCTGTATTTTTCATCGAATTATATGTATCAAATGTTTGATATAACAATAATATGGTAGGAATAATTGCCAAAAACTATCTGAGATTGCTGAAAAAAACACCTACATGCAAACTAATCCATGAATAAAATCATCACTCCATGAAAAAAATCCCATGGAAGAAACAGTCTAGGAAATGAAGCAGAAGACAAGTCCAAATTGATGAGTGTTGTCCGAATTTGGTATTGACAATTAACGTGCAAGTATACACGATCAACAAGTAATAAAGTGATAAGTAGAGTATCGTTCCCACGGAGAATTATTGCTAATAACTTTCAAGTACTAACTTTATATCAATTCAATTTTATTTAAACAATTGCAATCAACTATGAATTTACTAATTCAAGAATAAACCTAAATTTAATAAACAAAGATTGAATTTAACAGATAGAAGCAGTTAAGATTACAACTTCCCCTAATGCTTCATATAAATCTCCCCACTCTCTTCCCAGTTAATTGATCAAAATAAGTTGTTAACTGAGACTTCAAAAGTATTTATCAAACCTCTTCCGATAGTAAGATAAGCATATCTATCCCAATTAAATTGCTATATTCCTATGCAAAATAAGTTGGAATAGATTCATTAAGTTCAAACTCTCATACAAGTTACACACGGCATATAGGTATATTCCTATCCTATACACAAACCCAGCAATTCAATCCGAAGAAGAATTAACCAGACGCATGTCATCATATTCAGATCTAAACCTAGAATTCATCTCCCAATTTCATCTAGGTTATCAAATTAATTGATGGCCAAACAATTATATATTAAACACAAAATATGACAAACAACTCATATATGATCAACAAGAACTAGAAACGAGAGTAGGTAAATTTAACTAGACATTAGGTTCCGTTGCAATCTTAATAAAAACTTAGTTCATAATGTAATTGAAAAACATCCTTCTCAAAGTAATAAACATCTTAGAAAATTAAGAAATAAAAGTAAGGAAAAAGAATGAAAACTTAGTTGCAAGCTTCAATCCCTCTCTAGCCTTCAATCCCGATTTTTTTCGTGTGGATTTCTCCAATTCTTGCCTTCAATTTTCTATCAATCCTTTGGTCTTCTTCTCTATATGTATCTATATATTTTCAGCCCCCAAAGTCATCATATTTATATCCCCATCAAACCCTAGGCACATAGGAGTCATTAGAATTCAATTTCGGGTCAAAAAGGAGTCATAATTCGCGTCCACTTCAGTAGGGACGCGCTGGGGCGCTGGTATTGGGCGCCTAGGCGCTGGTAAGGCAGCATGTTGGCGCCTGGGCGCTGGTTTTGGGCGCCTAGGCGCGCCTCCCTTTTTCTTCAGCTCTGGACCAGTTTTCGTAAAATCACCATAACTTTTGATCCAACCGTTGGATTGAGCTGAAATTTTGACACAATATAGAAGACATCCAGATGTACAACTTTCATGTTTTGCACTTTTCCAGATTATGAGTTGATCATGGTCAAAATGGAGGAAAACCGAGGTGCCTTTGAAAACAAACACCAATACCTCTTTGATTTCTTTCACTTTTAAACCTCCACATCCTTATTTCCTTCCAAATGATGATTCCTACAAAATAACATCAAAACACACAAAATAATTAAAAGTAAACATAAAATAATTGAAAACTTGCACTTTCATCAAGCCGAAAATACTCAATTCGTAGGTATAAAACTTACTCATCAAATACCCCCAAACTTAAATATTTGCTTGTCCTCAAGCAAAATACTAAGAACAAAGACTATAAAAATTAATCAACCAACTACTTAAACAATGGATCAATATGAATTTGAATAATGGCCCCATAAGTTACTACAAATACTAATTCACGGGAAACTTCAAAACAATGCAAAGTCCAACAGCTCAACATACTCCTTAATTTCACTTCCGCTCATGACCCTTTAAACACATGTGCATATTCTAACTATTTAAACTAGCCATCACCCAGATAAATTTACGTAGTCAAGTGCTCCATAAGAGATACTCAATATCAACTCTATAAACTTACGTTTCACATCAACCTCTGCTTGTTAAGGCAAAACATATAACTAAAAGGTACAAAGATATTTTTTTTTTCTCTCTCTCTTTTTCTCTCATTTAGTGAGTGCATTTTATGCTCCATCTCACTTCCTATTGAGCGAGTGCGTTTTACGCTCCATCTCGCCTTTTCTTGAACGAGTGCGTTTTACGCTCCATCTCGTTCTCAACATGTGTTTATGAGTGAGTGCGTTTTACGCTCCATCTCTACTCACCACATGCCCCTTTCTTGTTTCTTATCTTCCTATTTTTCTTTTTCATCTACCTCATGAAGGATCAAATCAAAATAAATTTTTTTTTTTTTTTTTTTTTTATACACTAACCCATCATAATCAATGTTTCCCCCAAACTTATATGAATACCTCAATTCGCTTTGACTGATGCTTAAATAAATTTTCTAGAGTTTCACTGATATCTCCCACAAGCACTTAACCAAATAAATTCTCTAAATGATAACTAACCAAACAGATAGATATGTGCTCATGCATAAAAAAAAAAAAATCATAACCAGTGTAAAACCAACTAGTATGTCAAACTTCAAACTCAACATGTTCATCAATTTCCCTTGAATTAACAATTAATCACATTCATCATTGGCCATACTCAAATTCACTCAACCCATTGCCCAAATTGTACTAAAACATGCAATCTAAATGCAAACCTAATAATGCAAATGCAAACAAGAAAACACCCCCAAATTTAAACTAAACATTGTCCTCAATGTATAAAGTAGGAAAAATTAAGACAGAGGACTTCCCTGAGACTTTGCTAGTTCGCATCATCGTCAGCGCCCTCGTCGTCCACGGAGTCGGGAGTGTATTCAGGAAACATAGGTGGGTTGTTCTTGGCTCCTTGTAAGGCTTTGTGTGTGCTCCAACTTTATGTTCAATCCTTGGGACCTGCAAGCAATTGACATACCAATTAAAATGCACTAACTAACTAACTACATTATTTCTTAAAAAAAAAAAAAAACTAAATTAAAATAAAATGAAATAAAACTTAGAAACTAAAATTTGGGTTGCCTCCCAATTAGCGCTTGTTTTATAGTCTTCAGCCGGACTACTTCCTGTTTCATCCTGGGTCGGCAAGGATAATTGAGGTTTTTTCATGATCAATGTCGCCGCCCCAATATTGCTTCAGTCTCTGCCCGTTCACTTTGAAAGTTCTCTTTGACTTGGCGTCCTTGACTTCAATCGCTCCATGTGAAAACACCTCCTCTTTATATAGCTTGGCATTCTTAAGGGGATCTGAAATACCACTTTGAACGAATACCTCATTCACTGCTTTGTCAACCACATCAACCCGAAAACATTCTTCTGCTTCCTCTGAAAATTTCATAGCTGAAAATACATTGAATTTAACCTCGTGATCTTGGACTCGCATAGTTAGCTCACCTTTCTCCACATCGATAAGTGTTCTTCCCGTTGCTAAAAATGGTCGCCCAAGAATAATAGGTATTTCTCTATCCTCCTCACAATCTAAGACTATGAAATCAGCTGGAAAAATGAATTTATCCACTTTCACTAGAACGTCCTCAACTATTCCCCTTGGATAAGTGAGTGATCTATCCGCCAGCTGCAATGTGATGTTAGTAGGCTTCGCTTCCTTCAAACCCAATTGCTGATAAATTGAGAGTGGCATCAAGTTAATACTAGCTCCCAAATCACATAATGCTCTCTCAAAAAATTGACTGCCTATTGTGCATGGAATTGTAAAGCTACCCGGATCTTTGAGTTTTGGTGGTAGCTTTTTTTGAAGAATAGCACTGCACTCCTCCGTAAGTGCCACTGTCTCAAAGTCGCCTAGTTTTCTCTTCTTTGACAAAATTTTCTTCAAAAATTTTACATAGTTAGGCATATTCTCCACTGCTTCTGCGAAAGGGATATTTATTTGGAGCTTCTTAAATACTTCCATGAATTTAGAGAACTGCTTATCCCACTTCTGTTTCTGCAAACGCTGTGGAAACGGCACGGGAGGCACAATAGGACTCTGCTTGCCTTCATCTGAATTTACCACTGGATCACATTCCTTCTTTTCATGGTCCACATTCCTGCTATCTTTTATTTCTTTACCCCCACTATCATCTTCATGTGATTGTCTTGGAGTTCCACCAACAACCTCAGGTAACTCTTTTCCACTACGTAATGTAATAGCATTGCAGTGCTCCTTACCTTCTCTCCTAGGATTGATCTCTGTATCACTAGGTAGAGTGCCTTGAGGTCGGTTGTTAATGGCAGTAGCAAGTTGACCCACTTGATTTTCCAGGTTTCGAATTGATACTTCCTGACTGTTCATCGTGGTCTCACTCTGCGCTATATACTTAGAAAGCAAAATCCTCCAAATTTGACTTCTTTTCCTGCTGTGGTGGAGCTTGATTTTGAAAACCTGGTGGATATGATTGTCTTGGAGCAGAGGATTGGGCTTGATTATTGTTCCAAGAAAAACCCGGATGATTCTTCCAACCAGGGTTATAATTGTTGGAATTGTTACTATATTGCTGCCTGTTGTGGTTACCAATGTATTGTACCGACTCTGGATTAATTGCACATTGATCACTTGGATGGTTCCCTGCACATAATTCACAGACAACTGCCACACTCTGAATAGGTTGTACCCCTAGAGCATCAATATTCTTTGATAATGTAGCAACTTGTGCAGCCAATGCAGTAACTGCATCAACTTCATAAATTCCGGCTACCTTTGGTTGATTGATCCTTGTAAAGGGCCACTGATAATTGTTGGCAGCCATCGTCTCCAATAACTCGTAGGCTTCATCGAAATTCTTCCCCATCAATGCCCCTCCTGCAGCTGCATCGATACTGGTTCGAGTAGTACTAAACAACCCGTTGTAGAACGTCTGAACTTGCAACCAATTAGGAATACCATGGTGAGGGCATTTTCGGAGTAAGTCCTTGAATCGCTCCCAAGCTTCATAAAGAGTCTCAGAATCATGCTGTGCGAATGAAGTGATGTCGTTTCTCATCCTTGCAGTTTTAGCTGGTGGAAAGAATTTAGTTAAGAATTTTTGAGCTAACTCTGACCACGTAGTAATAGAATCCGATTGCAATGAATGCAACCAACTCTTCGCCTTATCACGAAGTGAGAAAGGGAAAAGTCGGAGTCTAATTGCATCTTCAGAAACCCCATTATATCTGAATGTGTCACATATCTCCAGAAAACTCATCAAATGATCGTTTGGGTCATCGTTAGGCAAACCCCCAAACTGCACTGAATTCTGAATCATTTGAATGGTACCCGGCTTGATCTCAAAATTGGTTGCTTGAATTGCGGGCCTTCGAATGCTCGATTGTAATTCAGTCACAAGCGGCATAGCATAATCCCTTAACGATTTATGTTCCTCTTCAGCCATAGCTTCTTGGTTGTTTTCTTCTTGACACTGTTTTCGCAAGTTTCAGAGTCTTCTTTCTATTTCGTGTTCGTACGGTAGTAGCTCCTGACCTGTAGATCGTGTTTGCATACAAAATTCAACAGTACTTGCGAAAATAATTAAAACAGAAAATTAAATAAGTTTAAACTAAGATCAAACTGATTGAAATTAATATTGAAATAATTACTAGAATAATTCCCCGGCAACGGCGCCAAAAACTTGTTGTCCGAATTTGGTATTGACAATTAACGTGCAAGTATACACGATCAACAAGTAATAAAGTGATAAGTAGAGTATCGTTCCCACGGAGAATTATTGCTAATAACTTTCAAGTACTAACTTTATATCAATTCAATTTTATTTAAACAATTGCAATCAACTATGAATTTACTAATTCAAGAATAAACCTAAATTTAATAAACAAAGATTGAATTTAACAGATAGAAGCAGTTAAGATTACAACTTCCCCTAATGCTTCATATAAATCTCCCCACTCTCTTCCCAGTTAATTGATCAAAATAAGTTGTTAACTGAGACTTCAAAAGTATTTATCAAACCTCTTCCGATAGTAAGATAAGCATATCTATCCCAATTAAATTGCTATATTCCTATGCAAAATAAGTTGGAATAGATTCATTAAGTTCAAACTCTCATACAAGTTACACACGGCATATAGGTATATTCCTATCCTATACACAAACCCAGCAATTCAATCCGAAGAAGAATTAACCAGACGCATGTCATCATATTCAGATCTAAACCTAGAATTCATCTCCCAATTTCATCTAGGTTATCAAATTAATTGATGGCCAAACAATTATATATTAAACACAAAATATGACAAACAACTCATATATGATCAACAAGAACTAGAAACGAGAGTAGGTAAATTTAACTAGACATTAGGTTCCGTTGCAATCTTAATAAAAACTTAGTTCATAATGTAATTGAAAAACATCCTTCTCAAAGTAATAAACATCTTAGAAAATTAAGAAATAAAAGTAAGGAAAAAGAATGAAAACTTAGTTGCAAGCTTCAATCCCTCTCTAGCCTTCAATCCCGATTTTTTTCGTGTGGATTTCTCCAATTCTTGCCTTCAATTTTCTATCAATCCATTGGTCTTCTTCTCTATATGTATCTATATATTTTCAGCCCCCAAAGTCATCATATTTATATCCCCATCAAACCCTAGGCACATAGGAGTCATTAGAATCCAATTTCGGGTCAAAAAGGAGTCATAATTCGCGTCCACTTCAGTAGGGGCGCGCTGGGGCGCTGGTATTGGGCGCCTAGGCGCGCCTCCCTTTTTCTTCAACTCTGGACCAGTTTTCGTAAAATCACCATAACTTTTGATCCAACCGTTGGATTGAGCTGAAATTTTGACACAATATAGAAGACATCCAGATATACAACTTTCATGTTTTGCACTTTTCCAGATTCTGAGTTGATCATGGTCAAAATGGAGGAAAACCGAGGTGCCTTTGAAAACAAACACCAATACCTCTTTGATTTCTTTCACTTTTAAACCTCCACATCCTTATTTCCTTCCAAATGATGATTCTTACAAAATAACATCAAAACACACAAAATAATTAAAAGTAAACATAAAATAATTGAAAACTTGCACTTTCATCAAGCCGAAAATACTCAATTCGTAGGTATAAAACCTACTCATCAATGAGTCTGGCCACAAATACTAAAATTGCAGCCTGACTTCCAAAATTGGGCAGGAATGGTCCACAGACACATAAAATATTCTCAATTTACCAAGTAACCCTTTTCTCCAACATTAAGGAACAAACAAAAGAAAAAAGAACAATGCAATCTTTCACATTTCCTCCTAGTCAAAACTCTACAGTAGACAACACTTCACGAGATTTATTCTTCGGCAAGTCACATCGCAATTCGCAACCTTATAGGAGCCTTGTTCTCTTATGCAGCGAACAAGTCATGCTTGTACACGGACGAATCAGAATCAGTCCAAAGGTATCAATATTATGAATTTTACCTCATCTCTGGGGATATTACACAAACCAATCCAGAGGTTTGCATTTATTGCACATCGCCACCCACAGGGATCCAATAAAATAAAAATTCACTCCATCCAAATGCTAACAAAGCCAACCAAAAGAAGTTGTCTTATTCTACAAGATTTGATATAATACCATATCAATATAGAAAAAAATAGGAATAATCACCCATTTTCTATCTACAATACTAGTCAAATGGATTTGTTGTGTTAAATTCGGATTATTTGTGTTTGACACTAACTTAATCCATTTATCATTCATGTTATTTTTAGGTTTGTGTTAGAAACTAATCAACCCTCACTCACTCATTTTATGTCGAGTTCTTGTCGTTAACCTGTTATGTTAAAATGTCATCCCTATTTTGCCCTTCTTGAAATTGAAAACAATAAGATACGAACATAAAAATATCAAACATTATGAAGAAAGGCTTCTCTAGACTCCTCTTCCAACTCGTCGGCTGGGGTAGGGGTAGGGGTAGGGCCAGCAATTTCTTTTTTGGTGGACAGTTTAACTACAAGTCTTAGTCTTTTTTTTCCGATCAATTATTTTAAATTAATACAATTACATTAAATATATAATATTTGATACATAAAAAATCATTACAAAAAAGGGTCAAAAACTTGTATATAGTTTACAAAAACAAAGAAGAGACTAATTATAACCCTTCTATAATTCAGATAAATCAGCAGTCTTTATAATGGAATCGCATAGTAATTACAAGAAAGCATGCTAAGAAGAATGACAATGGCATTCCAAATTCCAAAGAAATAATAACCTAGTGCGAGTCCATCCCACCATATATAAATAATGTGGATACATGTGTTCCAATTTTCATCTAGAAGGGGCTTAACATCAAAGTGTCAAATGAGTCTTATGAAGACAATTTGTAAAACTATTTGTCTTAATGTGTCAACTATCAAGAAAATAAAAAAGAAAAGGCCTAATACGAAAATCAACCTAACCTTAGAGTCTTATACAGTATTATAAAAATAAATTCTATATACTCAATCCATCACAATGGAAGAACATGCTCAATCTTAATTGACCATCCATGTAAAGAAACCAGCATTTGCCAAAACAATGTACTAACTGATGAACATTTCACTTCTAAACCTGATTTAAGGACCTTTGTTTTTGGGGAAATAATCACATCATTTCATTTCCAACAAGAAACTAACTCATATGACTACATTTTGAGGAAGGGAATATCCAACCTTTCACAAACTGTAGCTTAATCGCACCAAAATTTCCACATCAATCCAATCATGTTCGGGTTGTTTCTTGCTACAATAATGCTACACTGACTAAATTTTAACACCAAATATGGAGCCGAAATGACATAGCAGTTGACTTAGGCTTGTTTATTTGGTTCCATGTCATTTGAACCCTAATAAAGACTTCAAATAATATGTTGTTATGTCATTTGGGCTTCAAATTTGGTCCCAAAATTTGGTCAATATAGCATTACTCTTCTTGCTAAGAATCAAGAATTAAAAAGGTTGATGGAATATTGCTCTGTAGGAGTTCAAACTCTTTAAGCTCGTTACACAATGAATGTGAACAGCCCTGTCCTTCCAATAGGTCAACTTAATCACTATACACACAACACGAAGCCCACCTTCAATGAATTTGACTGCATAGCAGATAGCACTGAAAGCCTAGCTAAAATAGAATCAGATCTCAACCCAAACATACACCATTTTCCTCATCAGCTCTATATTATCTACAATGGTTGACCCAGCAGTCCCTACAAAACCAAGGGAAGTAGAATTGCAAATAGTTTCTTCTATATACAGAAGCACACTACCTAATAATATAGGATGGAAATGATTCACAATCCCATCAAAACTACGTCTAGCAGCCACAACTTTCTTCGTTGTTCTTTCCACCAATTCATCTTCTTCCCTCAGAACAAAACGCTTGAAAGCATCTGAATCTCTTGCTAAATGTGTCAAGTAACTTCCAGTCCAGTTAGCTACAAGAAGATCAGGAATCACAAATATATGAACTAAAGCGGACCCATTTGTTTCAAAGGTTATAACTTCTCTTAACCCTAGAAACATAGC
This sequence comes from Ilex aquifolium, assembly GCA_951799425.1. Classification (NCBI taxonomy): domain Eukaryota; kingdom Viridiplantae; phylum Streptophyta; class Magnoliopsida; order Aquifoliales; family Aquifoliaceae; genus Ilex; species Ilex aquifolium. The sequence continues at coordinate 13,654,087 of OX637401.1, read as the reverse complement.
CTTCCAGTGTTCTTGAACTGCCCATGGAGCCCATCTAATAGTCTATGCTCCACACAAAGAAAAGGGATTTTAATTGTCCCAAGAGCAAACTCATTCCCTGCACTCACGATCTCAGTTCAGGGATGAATGGGAGAAATTCAATCTTCTTGGATAAAGATTATATCTTTTGGTCTCTTGGAGCTTCAAGGATATCAATGTAAAATTCAGAGCCCTTATATCGCTAATTTTGTGTCATTTCGTCTCTCTTCCACAAATTTCTTCTTATGGAAAACACAAATGCTCAACATCCTTGAAAGTTATGAGTCTATGACCTTCATGGATTTATCAGCAGTGAAATCAACCCACCAGCTCAGTTTCTTCAGGTTGGTGAATCTGATGCTTTACCGAACCCCACATTTGTTCATTGGCGAAAATTTGATCGTTTGGTTAAGGAATGGTTCACTGCCACTCTTTCTGAAGAAGTTCTAGGCATTGTTGTCGGACTCAACACTGCAGTTGAGGTATGGAATGCTCTAATCCACACTTTTGCCCGAGTTTCATCTGACCGTAGTCTTGCTCTCAAGTAGTAGCTCACCTCAATGACTCCAGGCAAATGATCACTAAAAATCACAGTGACTTCTTACTGGTCTCGGCAAGTGCTATGAGATTTTACAACCATGATGCTTAGACCTCCCGCGCCACCATACTCCAATGTCGTCATTCTGCTGGAGAGTTATGCAGATCGCCATCATCTCGATGTGCCGCAAGGGCAGCAAATGGCTTTCTTTGGCCAGCGTTCTACGCACCAATCCAACAAAGCCAACAGGACACAAGGTGGATATACGAAGCATGGTGGAACATCAGATTTTTCCTCCAAAGGTCATGGCTTTGTTCAAAGCCAACAATCTGGACTGAAATCAAATTCAGTCGCACCTTCCTATACCCACCAAGCAAGTCGTCAACAGAATTCCTCCAAAAGCCACCCAAAGGATGATCTCCCTGCGTGCCAAATCTGTAATAAGCGCAACTACACTGCTCTAAAATGCTTTAACATATTTAATCATGCACATTCTTGAGATAATATTCCCCAAGCACTTGCAACATAAATGGGTTAGGCCCATGGTTCGGAATAATGGTAACGGGTGGTGTAACAGTATCGGTAACGGTGTAACGGACACGGGATGTAACGAGCATTACGTAACAGTAACGAAAATCGGAATCGTGAATTTTGTTAATACATTCACAACTATCGACAAAAAATAAAATTTTCTTTATATTTGGATTAAAATAAAATAAATTCAGTTTTTTTGTAATTTATAATAATTTTTTATTATATTAATCACTTTGGTGTGCTAAATTGCTTAATTAATCCAAATTTATGACAAATGAAAGAAAATTCAAGCAATTAATATCTGTTTATTTGAAAATTATATTCAAAATAGGAAGTAATCAAAAGAACTGGTAGATTTAGATAATTGGGATAAAATAATTTTTTTTTAATTGTTAATAAAAATTATTAGCCGTTGAATTTGTGCAAGAAAGACCCCACCACCTACAAATTTTTATTTTGTTTGAATCCACTCCACATTTTTTAAAGAACATGACATTGTCATTTATTCATTCACTAAATTTGTTGATAATGCATCAACAACCATTCATTATATAGGTTGTAAAAGAAAATGCTCCACATGATTTTTGCCTTTCCCAAAAGCCTGCCAATGTCAGCCTGTCCTTTCTCAGCCCAGTCATCTCCATTATCAAGCTTTACGTCTTTATACTCCGGCCACCTCTTCCGTCTAGAAAACCTCCATGGACGAGCAGTGGAAGCTAAAAATTAGGCCATTAGGCAGCGTAACGGACTGTAACGCTTCCATAACGCCCGTTACATCCTATTACGGTGCCGTAACGACCGTTATAGGTGTGAAATTTTGTCTACCTATTATATCGGAGTGTAACGAGATCGGAGTTTAACGTTACCGTTATGTAACGGCCGTTACGGGCCATAACAATCGATTTTCAAAACCCTACTTAGGAATCAATGGGGGAAAGAATGACAAAATATTATCATGTCTTGCTTGTTGTTCGGTCCAGTCTTGTTTTCGGATGGTGGTGGTTGTGGGTTTGGGGGTTTCAGATGGTGGTGGCAATGGGTATGGGGGTTTGGGATGGTGGTGGTGCAGGGGTTGTGGGTTCGGGATATTGGTGGTGCTGGGTCTGTTGGTTACTGATGGTGGTGGTGGTGCAGGGGCTGTGGGTTTGGGATGGTGGTGACGCTGGTGGTGCTGGCTGGTGGTGGTGCTGCTGCCTAGTCGCCTAAAGGAGGTTAGGGCTCAACTGATTTGGCGAAGAAGGAAGAAAATCGAAATAACATAGAAGAAGGAAAGAAGAGGGAAAAGGAAATCAGAAAATCCATCTAGCTAAAAACGTCAGTGGAACTGACGTTTTCAATAAAAACGTCAATTGTACTGACATTTTTAGGTCCTGTATCGCCTATAGTGTTGAACAAAAAACGTCAGTTGGTCTGACGTTTTTAGCCTAAAAAAGTTACTCCAACTGACGTCTTTTGGTCTAAAAACATCATTCCAATTAACGTTTTTAAAACAACCTGAGTTTGAGAAATACTTTCAAAACAACCATCTTTTGGATATTTTTTTTGAAAACCCCATGGGTTGGGGTAAAAGCTCGAAATAACACAGTAATATCATATCAAAGATCAACTCTGGTAAGGAACGGAGTTACTGTTAAGGTCTCCTTCTTCATGTCCTCCTCTGATATGTTTTCCTAGAGTAACTCAAGTTTTTTGTCTTCTACAGGAAGTGGTATTTACTGATGGCCAACAAAGCAAGAACAACCTTCCTTCATCGCGGATGGACAAGCTTCTCTAGGCAGTTTCATGCTGCCTCCATTGATATGAGATTCAATCTCACAGAAGAACAGCATACTTCCTCTTCACACCATGCCATTCTCGCCTTATATTGTTTTGGTAGTCATCAACCTCATGCAGTTGAAGTCCCAAGGAAAGGAAGAAAATCCATTTGAAACCCACCCCAAAACCATGTGTTGCCATTGCTAGTTTGCTCTTATATTGCACCTTGGTCGAAGCAAAGTTGAGATTTTTCTCTCTAACTTATGCCAGTATTGTTTAGTGTGGTATGGCATTGATTGGTTTCTTGTCATTGGCATCTCTAACATCAACTATGTTTCCAGATTCGGTTATGCCGGTTCCATATGTGGTGTTCATCATGCTTTCAGCAACTGGATTGCTACACTTCTTTTGCTGGACAGTAATGGGGAGACTGGTAGAATTACGCCTTCCAGTAGGCTCATGTTACGCCGCTTGACCGATTCACTTAGGTGCAGGGCACATGCCTTTCTGAGTGAGAGGGACACACTTCCAATGTAACCAAAAGAAATTAAGGCATCCCTGGACTGGCAAAGATGGATCTTGACATTAGATAAGCCCAAAACCAAAGACATCTGAAAAGCCATAGAGCCTGCCAAAATGTTAGTAGTCCTAATGTGTGTTATAAAATGTGACAATAAGGCTAATGTTAGAGAACAAATGTGTGTATTTTTCATCGAATTATATGTATCAAATGTTTGATATACCGATAATATGGTAGGGATAATTTCCAAGAACTATCTGAGATTGCTGAAAAATACCTACATGCAAACTAATGCATGAATAAAATCATCACTCCATGAAGAAAAGCCCATGGAAGAAACAGTCTAGGAAATGAAGCAGAAGACAAGTCCAAATTCATGAGTCTGGCCACAAATACTAAAATTACAGCCTAACTTCCAAAATTGGGCAGGAATGGTCCATAGACACATCAAATATTCTCAATTTTCCAAGTAACCCTTTTCTCCAACATTAAGGAACAAACAAAAGAAAAAAGAACAATGTAATCTTTCGCATTTCCTCCCAATCAAAACTCTACAATAGACAACACTTCACGAGATTTATTCTTCGGCAAGTCACATTGCAATTCGCAACCTTATAGGAGCCTTGTTCTCTTATGCGGCTAACAAGTCATGCTTGTACATTGATGAATCAGAATCAGTCCAAAGGTATCGATATTATGAATTTTACCTCATCTCTGGGGATATTACACAAACCAATCTAGAGGTTTGCATTTATTGCACATTGCCACCCACAGTAATGCTACATGGACTTAAAAATTAGACTTGATAATTATAGCAATTGATTTCACAGCAGGTCCCAGTATTTATTGGGACCTGCAACTTATTCAATGGTTATGATTATCAAATCTAACTTTTAAGTCTAGTTTTTAAGTCTATGTAGTATTACTCAAATAAAAATTCACTCCATCCACATGCTAAAAAAGCCAACTAAAAGAAGTCCTCTTATTCTACAAGATTTGATATAATACCATATCAATATATAAAAAAATAGGAATAATCACCCATTTTCTATCTGCAATACTAGTCAAATGGATTTGTTGTGTCAAAGTCGGATTATTTATGTTTGACACTAACTTAATCCATTTATCATTCATGTTATTTTCAGGTTTGTGTTAGAAACTAATCAACCCTCACTCACTCATTTTATGTCGAGGTCTTGTCGTTAACCTGTTATGTTAAAATGTCATCCCTATTTTTCCCTTCTTGAAATTGAAAACAATAAGATAGGAACATAAAAAAATCGAACATTATGAAGAAAGGCTTCTCTAGACTCCTCTTCCAACTCGTCGGCTGGGGTAGGGGTAGGGCCAGCAATTTTTTTCTTGGTGGACAGTTTAACTACAAGTCTTAGTCTTTTTTTTTTTCCGATCAATTATTTTAAATTAATACAATTACATTAAATATATCATATTTGATACATAAAAAAATCATTACAAAAAAGCTTCAAAAACTAATATACAGTTTACACAAACAAAAAAGAGACTAATTATAACCCTTCTATAATTCAGATAAATCAACAGTCTTTATAATGGAATCACATAGTAATTACAAGAAAGCATGCTAAGAAGAATGACAATGGCATTCCGAATTCCAAAGGAATAATAACCTAGCGCGAGTCCATCCAACCATATCTAAATAATGTGGATACAAGTGTTCCAATTTTCATCTAGCGGGGGCTTAACATCAAAGTGTCAAATGAGTCTTATGAAGACAATTTGTAAAACTATTTGCCTTAATGTGTCAACTATCAAGAAAATAAAAAAATAAAAAACCTAATACGAAAATCAACCTAACCTTAGAGTCTTAGATAGTATTATGAAAATATATTCTATGTATTTGATCCATCACAATGGAAGAACATGCTCAATCTTAATTGACCATCCATGTAAAAAAACCAGCATTTGCCAAAACAATGGACTAACTGATGAACATTTTACCTCTAAACCTGATTTAAGGACCTTTTTTTTTTAGGAAATAATCACATCATTTCATTTCCAACAAGAAACTAACTCATATGACTACATTTTGAGGAAGGGAATATCCGACCTTTCACAAACTGCAGCTTAATCGCACCAAAATTTCCACATCAATCCAATCCTATTCGGGTTGTTTGTGGCTAAGAATCAAGAATTTAAAAAAGTTGATGGAATACTGCTTGCACTTCATTTTTCATTAGCAACCCAAAACTATAGGAGTTCAAACTCTTCAAGCTCGTTACACCATGAATGTGAACAGTCATGTACTTCCAATCAGTCAACTTAATCACTATACACATAACACGAAGTCCACCTTCAATGAATTTGACTGCATAGCACTGAAAGCTTAGCTAAAATAGAATCAGATCTCAACCCAAACATACACCATTTTCCTCATCAGCTCTATATTATCTGCAATGGTTGACCCAGCAGTCCCTACAAAACCAAGGGAAGCAGAACTGCAAACAGTTTCTTCTATGTACAGAAGCACACTACCTAATAATGTAGGATAGAAATGCTTCACAATCCCATCAAAACTACGTCTAGCAGCCACAACTTTCTTTGTTGTTCTTTCCACCAATTCATCTTCTTCTCTAAGAACAAAAAGCTTGAAAGCATCTGAATCTCTTGCTAAAGATGCCAAGTAACTTCTAGTCCAGTTAGCTACAGGAAGATTGGGCATCACAAATATATGAACTAAAGCGGGTCCATTTGTTTCAAAGGTTCTAACTTGTCTTAACCCCAGAAACATAGCCTTCCAGACTATCCAGTGTTCTTGAACTGCCCATGTAGCCCATCTAACAGTCTATGCTCCACACAAAAAAAGGGGTTTTAATTGTCTCAAGAGCAAACTCCTTCCCTGCACTCACGATCTCAGTTCAGGGATGAATGGGAAAAATTCAATCTTCTTGGATAAAGATTCTATCTTTTGGTCTCTTAGAGCTTCAAGGATATCAATGTAAAATTTAGAGCCCTTATATCGCTAATTTTGTGTCATTTCGTCTCTCTTCCACAAATTTCTTCTTATGGAAAACACAAATTTCTCAACATCCTTGAAAGCTATGACCTTCATGGATTTATCAACAGTAAAATCAACCCACCACCTCAGTTTCTTCAGGTTGGTGAATTTGATGCTTTACCGAACCCCACATTTGTTCATTGGCGAAAATCTGATCGTTTGGTTAAGGAATGGTTCACTGCCACTCTTTCTGAAGAAGTTCTAGGCATTGTTGTCGGACTCAACACTGCAGTTGAGGTCTGGAATGCTCTAGTCCACACTTTTGCTCGAGTTTCATCTGACCGAAGTCTTGCTCTCAAGTAGCAGCTCACCTCAATGACTCGAGGCAAACCTGTCTCTGATCACAAAAAATCATGGTGACTTCTTAATGGTCTCGGCAAGTGCTATGAGATTTTTACAACCATGATGCTTAGACCTCCCGTGCCACCATACTCCAATGTCGTCACTCTGCTAGAGAGTTATACAGAATGCCATCATCTCGATGTGCCGCAAGGGCAGCAAATGGCTTTCTTTGGCCAGCGTTTTACCCACCAATCCAACAAAGCCAAAAGGACACAAGGTGGATATACGAAGCATGGTGGAACATTATATTTTTCCTCCAAAGGTCGTGGCTTTGTTCAAAGCCAACCATCTGGACATAAATCAAATTCAGCTGCACCTTCCTATACCCACCAAGCAAGTCGTCAATAGAATTCCTCCAAAAGCCACCCAAAGGATGATCTCCTTGCGTGCCAAATCTGTAATAAGCGCAACCACACTGCTCTAAAATGCTTTAACATATTTAATCATGCATATTCTTGAGATAATATTCCCGAAGCACTTGCAACATAAATGGGTTAGGCCTCACTATGATATTTCTTGCTCACCTTCCACCCCAGTTTTGGGTGCATTGCTTCTCTACAGCGGTGTTTCTCATCAACCGATTACCATCACCCAATCTATCTATGGATTCTCCATTTTTTTGGCTATATGGAAAACTACCAGATTATGCCCCATTACGTGTGTTGGGCTCCAAATGTTTTCCATATCTTGGTGATTACTGAAATAACAAATTGGCGTCGAAATCCCTCCCGTGTGTTTTTATTGGCTATAGCACCAAACATAAGGGTTACAACTATTTATATCCGGCCACAGGTCGAGTTTAAATTGCATGCCATGCCCTTTTTGACGAAACCATTTTGCCCTTTCCTCAGCCAACTCGGCTTTATGACAATCCTTCATTTGATGGGGATTTTTGTACATTTTCGAATTGAGCCGACTCCTCCTCCAACAACTCCTTGTTGCCCTCTTTGCCTCTGCCTACATTTGCACCTCCAATGGGTAGCCTTACAGCCTTGGATTTTGCTTCAGCAGCGCCTCCTGCTGCCATAGTTTCGGCTACTCCAATGAGTTCTTCATCGGTGACCATAACTCAGCAAACTTCAATTGCACTTGCCAGTCCCACTACTGGAGCTTCTTCAGGTGCACCAGCAGCCATTTCTCCATCTTTGTCTACTGTTTCAGCAACTACTTCATATGGGTCTCTTTGTTGGAGCACTCTGCTAGTTTGTTGCGACCACTTGCTACTTCACACCAAATAACTCAGCATTCCATGATCATTTGGGCCAAGAATGGTGTTCACAAGCCAAATCTGAAGTACTAGAATTTTATAACACTTGTAGCTTATTCCACTATACCTACTGAACCTCACTCTGTCACTATGGCTAAACGTCATTCAGGTTGGAGAGTTGCCATGGATGAGGAATTGGCCGCCCTTGCTGCTAATCACACATGGACTCTTGTTGAATCTAGCCCAACCTTGAATATAGTGGACTGCAAATGGGTGTACAAGGTTAAGCTCAATACCGATGGATCGCTTGACGCCTTAAAGTTAGGCTTATCGCCAAGAGATTTAATCAAGTGGACAGTGTTGATTTTTCTGAAACTTTTTCCCCAGTGATCAAACCTGTCGACATTCGCCTTGCCTTAACAGTTGCGGTTGTAAAAGGTTGGGAGATTCGGCAACTCAACGTCAAAAATGCATTTCTTCATGGCTCTCTTTCTACACTGGTTTATATGAAACAACCTCCGGCTTATCTTGATCCTTCTTATCCAATGCATCTGCGTAAATTGAGTCGTGCCTTGTATGGCCTCAAACAAGCTCCCTGAGCTTGGTTTGATTAGCACAATGATTTTCTTCTCACGCTCGGGTTCTACTGTAGCAGTGCTTATCCAAGTCTGTTTATATGTAAATCTCAGTTTGGAATTCTTGTTCTCCTCCTCTATGTGGACAACATGATCGTCACTAGATATTCTCCCTCCCAGATTAACTGGCTTATTTCCTAGTTAGCTAGTGAGTTTGCAATGAAATACTTGGGCTTTCTTCACCATTTTCTTGGCATCGAGGTTCATAAGATTGCTTCGGGTCTTTATCTTTCTCAAACCCACTATGCCATGGATTTGTTGAGTTGTGCTTCGATGAGGTCCTGCAAGCCCATATCAACCCCTACGCCTTCTAAAAGTCACTCATTGTTTACTTCTACGAATCCATATCCTGATCCTACTCACTATCATAGCATTGTGGGAGGCTTAAAGTATCTCACTTTCACTAGACCTGACATTTTTTATGGTGTCAATTTCATTTGTCAGTTTTTTCACGCCCCAACAATGGCTCATTACAAACTTTTCAAAAGAATTTTGCTATATATACATGGGACTGCACACTTCGGGTTTCATGTTTTGGCCTCTAGCATTCCTGATTTGTATGCCTTCTCAGATGTAAATTGGGCAGGTTGCCCACTAAGTCATCATTCTACCACGGGGTTTTGTATATTTCTAGGAAGTAACTGCATATCTTGGAGCGCGAAGAAGCAGTCCACTGTTGCTAGGTCCAGTAGAGTATCGGCCTATGGCATCAACTGCCGCTGAACTCACATGGCTGACTTTCCTACTTTGTGACCTTGATGTCTCTCTTTCTTGACCTCCGCCGCTTTTGCATTGTGACAACCTTAGTGCATTACACATGACCATTAATCTAGTGTTTCATGGGCGTTCAAAACATATTGAGTTAGATTATCACTTTCTTTACGAAAAAGTTGCCTTGATTCTCTTGAAACTCGGTTTGTTCCCTCTACTACGCAATTGGCCGATATCTTCACCAAACTTCTGCCCAATCAATCATTCTTCGAACTTTGGACCAAACTTGATCATTGCTCCGATCCCTGACCAAGTTTGAGGGGGCCTAATAACAAAGCTGCTAAAGATGATGAAGATCATGCCAAAGATGATAAATATCTCATTAAAGATGCTGGAGATGTTCATTCCAACTCAAAGTCTTCTGTTGATTAGATAATAGATAGCATTACCTTATCTTTATTCCCTATCTCTTTAGCTAGGCACTCATTACCATGGGATACTTATCTCTTCTAATGTTGTTTCTATATATATATATGGAATACAATACACTATAATCTCACCGTGAAAAATAATATTTTCTCAAAATTCATTAGTGTAGTCCCTATTAATGGAGGTTTAGTAAGGATAGATTAGGTACATATTTAACATTTGACATTATTTGCTCAAAGTAGCTTTGTCCTCATGTTTGAACTTTCAACGTGAAGGCTAGTGAGTCAAATTTTAACAAATGGAAATGGGGAATTTTATGTCACCACAAACATAAATTAAAACAAGTGTTCGATTCAAAGATTGTAAATTGACTAATAGGACTCCAACAAAGATACTGATAAGTAACCCCTCAACCTAGAGTTCCACATACCAGAATCAAATGCAAATGTTCCCAAGGCTAAAGCATAATGTCTACGTTCTCACTCATTTAAAATTCTATTTAATGCTAATATTCTCAAGGTTAAAGGAAAATGTCTGTTTTCCCACTCATTTAAAATGTCTACCGTTAATTGCATTGAAGGTCCTCAAAATATGAGATTTGTCTCATTTTAGTCCATAATTTTTTAATTGCATCATTTTGGTCCTTGAAGTATTGAATATGTTTCTATGTGTTCTCTCAAGCAGACAATATTTAAATTGTTAGTGGTTTTTGATTATAAACTTGTCACGTAATACCTAAATATGAACAATAAATAATTTGGGTTGCTCTTGATCAAAATTTGGGTCGCTGTTGACCAAAATTTGGGTCGCTGGTGACCAAAATTTTGATATCTCATGATCAAAACAATATAATTTGGATAGCTCTTTGACCAAAATTTGTGTAGAAATTTAGTCAAGAGTTATCCAAATTATTTTTTTACCCATATTTAACTATCACGTAATAAATTTATAATAAAAAATTATTAACAATGTAAAAGCTATCTACTTGAGGGATTAAATAGAAATATATTCAATTTTTCAGGAATCAAAATAATGCAATTGAAATATTAGAGATCAAAATAAAATAAATCTCATACTTTAAGGACTTCCGGTACAATTAACCAAAATGTCTACTTTCCTACTCATTTAAAATGTCTACTTTTGAGCTTAGGAATCTCTTCATGTAAAATATGGGTCAAATTACGTCACCCAAGAAGAGGAATGGTCTTGCTTACCCTCTCAGCTTCTTTTGCACTTCCCGGAAAGTTCCCCTGATTGCCAAAGGCAATAACAAACCAAGATGCCCTTTAATACTTTTTTTTTTGACAAAAAATGCTTATCATTAATGTATGAGTAAGATACCCATTTAAATATAATAGATCTCACTTTAATTCACAGTTTAGTGGTATTGTCTAATATTAAAGAGTATGTTAGTTGAGTTATTTTATATTGGGAGTCGTGCAAAAAATATGATATTTTTAAGTGGATTAGACTTAACTATCACAACCTCTCAATATGATGGTTCAACACAAGATAAGAGGAAACGAGAAAATATTAGGTGCTTAGCAGCTATCATTTGGCATCGTTAAATAGTACACATTATAAACTAAAATATTATACATTCACATATAAACTATTATAAATTGTCAAAAAATGTACACATAAAATCAGGGGAAAGTTAGGTTTTTTTTTTTTTAGGGTGGACACTTTAATTGCATCCTCTGATTTTTTTTTTTCCTTAACCAATCACAATAAAATAATACATTTATATTTATCATATCATATTTGATACATAAATTTCATTCATAATAAAAGGGCTAAAAATAAATGTATATTGTGTGTGTGTGTGTATATAAAGATGACTAATCATCACTATTGTAAAAATGTGAGGTTAATTATTATTGTATAACAAAAAAGCTATCTAATCAATTATCAACCGATCATCCATTAAATTTAGGGAGAATTACATCTACACCTCCTGAGGTTTATCACTTAATCACTCAGACCTTCTGACATTTAAAATATTACACATAGACCCTCAAAACTTTGCACGCGCGTAACACTTAAACCCCTGCTGTAAATATATTCGTTAATAAATTACATCCAGACCCCTTAAAGTTTATAAACATATATTACTTACACCCCTTAAGTTTAAAATATTATATTTAGACCAAAAATACTTCAATTAAAAATAGAATATCAAATATTTTAAATTTTACAATTAAAATTCATGTTCTATTGTATCATTTATTAAAATAAAATCAAAAATAAAAATTCAAATTTTTCTTAAAAAATCATAATTAGTATACAATTATACTGTCTATTGAAATTTAATTTGGTCGTTTAAACGACCAAATTAAAATATCAAACTACACCAATTGAAGCTAAAAAATATTGTGTCCATTAAAATTTGACCCCTTGTTTAATTTTTTCATTTTATTCTAATAGATAATATAATTGTATACTAACTATGATTTTTTTTTAAAAATTACATTTTTATTTTTGATTTTATTTCAATAAATGATATAATAGAACATGAATTTTGGTTGTAAAATTCATATTCGTTTTATTCCAATAGATATTATAATTATATACTAATTACGATTTTTTAAGAAAAAATTGAATTTTTATTTTTAATTATTTCAATAAATGATACAATAGAACATGAATTTTGGTTGTAAAATTTAAAATATTTGATATTTTATCTTTAATTGAAGTATTTTTGGTTTAAGTATAACATTTTAAATTTAAGGGATCTAAGTATTATATGCGTACAAACTTCAAGGGGATATAAGTGTAATTTATTAACGGATATATTTAACGAAGGGGTCTAAGTGTTACGTGCGTATAAACTTCAGGAGTCTGTGTGTAATATTTCAAATATCATAGGGTCTGAGTAGTTAAGTGACAAACCTCAAGGAGTCTTGGTGTAGTTCTCCCTTAAATTTAATGAATAGTAAAGACACTTAAAAAAGAATCTAAAAACTAAACATAATAAAAAATTTAAACATCGTTGACACATAATAAGTATTACAATCAATTGTGAGACAAAAATAAAGACAAGTTATTGCAGAAAAATAAAAGTCAAATGAAGGTTAATTAAATGTATTTTCACTTTTGAATTAAAAAAATAAAAATAAAATTCAAAATTATAAATATCAAAGTGACTTGTAGAAAACTTTTATACAATAAAAAATACTAAACACTTGAAGTGATAAGAAAGTTATAGGTTGCACAAGTAAAAAAAATATTTAATTAAAGGCAGTATCCAAGGCATGTGGTCACTTCTGTTTTTTTTTTGGACTTAAAGGGCCATTTTTTGTGTATCTCGATTAATTTATTTTTTGGTCTATTAAAAAATATGTCATTTATATTGTGACTATGATATTAAATGAATGATAAATTTCTTATTATTTGACCCAACAAATAATTAAGATTCAAATTTATGACATCTAAATTAACAATTCGTCTCAATTACTATTTTAGTTATTCCTTAAAATTAAAATAACCATAAAAATTTGAACGTAACTGCAATTAGATCATTGCATATGAAAATTACTGCAATTAGACCTGCAATGGAACCCATTAGAAGTCCGCATTGCATATGAAAGTCTGCAATATGCATTGCATATGAAAGTCTACAATACGGACTTGCAATGAAACTCATTGTAAATCCGCATTGCATATGAAAGAATGCGACACGTATGTATTTGTAGTGGGTCCCATTGCAAGTCCATATTGTTGCGACGCGTACAAATTGTAGTGGGTCCCATTGCAAGTCCATATTGATGCGACAGGTAAAAATTTGTAGTGGGTTTCATTGCAAGTTCAAGGCCAAAAAAGTCCATATTGATGCGACAGGTAAATATTTGTAGTGGGTTTCATTGCAAGTTCAAGTCCATATTGATGCGACAGGTACAAATTTGTAGTGGGTTTCATTGCAAGTCCGTAAACTTTCATATGTAGTGCATACACATATACATATATATGTATATATATATATGTATGTGTGTATGCATTGCAAGTCTAATTGCAGTTTCTTTCAAAAAAATTTAAGCCGACTTAAGCTGGCCAAGCAGATGCAAAAGCTTAACACCCAATGGAATAATTAACGGTGTAGGGTCGAATTCGGAGCCTTTTTATGGAGGGAACAGTGCTGGGTTGTTGGATTGACATTTGACCTCAAAATGGTTTTAAACTACTAATCAAAAATTAATTTCTAAGAGAGTAATTTTCCTTTAAATATATAATTGTCTTTGTTGCCCCCAAAATTTACAATTACTTCAATATACAGTAGAGTAAACAAATTAATATCGACAAGTTTTCTTGTATTAATTAGTCAACATAAATTAATGGTTAATATTAGTTAAACAACATTTGTTACTGATATATATACATACGTGAATTATCAATGTGTAAAATTATAATTTAAAATTATTCACGTACAATGTACGTGCACAATAGCTAATAATCTTAAAAGGAAAAAATATATATATAAAGAAATCTGAAAGATTTTGTAATAAATTATTAAAAATACAACTTAATTGTATTTATAGATATTTTGAAGGATAAAAACGATTATTTAATAAAAAAAATATGATTTATTTAGTAATTTTTCAAAGGAAATCACATTAGTAAAGTTAGTTATTAGTGTCACTCACTCTCAACAGCATTTTCGCATTATATGTAAGGATTCATGTGATACAAAGAATTGATTATAAATAATTCAAATTCGATTCGATTATGAATAATTTAGACTCGACGCAAATGATAAAGGTCTCTTAGTCCAAATTCAACTTGAACTCAAACTTTAATCCAAAGCTTTCGACTCGAGTAGTACCCACCCTTATATTTTAGAACTTAAGTTGAATAATTTGGATTGAAATTATTTTTGGTTCAATTTTTGGATTGTCCAAAATATACTATTTAAGTACTGCTGTTCAACTTGCTGATGAATTGAGACTTGATAGTGTAGTATGTGAAGGAGGTTCTAAAAATGTGATTGACTCCGTGGGAAATGATCACACATATTTATCAAAGATTTGAAATTATGTGCACCAAATCAAATTTTTTGGCCAAATATGTCGTTTATTCTCAGCGACTTGGACTCGCAGAATCAACAATGTAGCAGCACATATTATAGCTAAAGAAGCATTGAATTGCAACTCTGTTATTTTGTGATTTTTGCACCCTTATCTCTGATTTGGATGTAATTATTTCCTATTTCAATGAAATTGTTACCGTTGCTTATCAATAAATAAATATATATATATATATATATATATATAATGTTTTTTAAATAGATTTTTTCATGTTGGACCCGAATTACTAAAATTAATTCGGTATAGGCCCAAAGACCCATAACACCAGTATTTAAATTGATTTGATATTTTTTTTTAATCAAGCCTAACTCAATATTAAAAATCTCTATCGAAATATTAAATCTTTCAAATTGGAGTCGAGTTGTGTTCGGAGAAACCCGAGCAAGTTGCGCCTCTAACAATGGGCTCTATCTCTATGTAAGATGAGCCGAGCCGAGCCGACTATGTTAGCGAAATTGACAGACGGTGTCAAACATCAGCAAACCCTCTTAAACCATGCACATCCATCATCCATCATCCATACATAGTCATCTCCTTTTGTACTCCTATATAAGGAGGAGGGGGGGATAAAATTGCAACAACCTCATCAAGGATCCAACTCTGGTAAAGGACACAGCTGCTTTCTCCATTTCTTAGTCTCATATGTCCTCAGTGTGATTTGTTTTCCTGCTGTAACTCAAATTTTTTGTGTCTTCTACAGGAAGTGGTATTTATTAATGGCCGAAACAACAAGAACAAACTTCTTTAATCGGGGGTGGACAAATTTCTCAGGACAGTTTAATGCTGCCTCTATTGATATGATATTCAATTTCTCGGAAGAACAGCGTACTACTTCCCCTTCACGCCATGCAATTCTCATCTTTATTGTTCCGGTGATCATCAACCTTCAACAGTTGAAGTTTCAAGGAAAAAACCAAACTCTATTCGAAACCTACCCCAAAACCATGGGGGTTGCCATTACTAGTTTGCTCCTATATTGCATTTTGTCCGAAGCAAAGTTGAGATTTTCTTCTCCAATCTATGCTAGTATTGTTCACCATGTTATGACGTTGTTTGGTTTTTTGTCATTGACATCTCTAGCATCAACTCTGTTCCCAGACTCTGTTATGCCGGTTCTCTATGTAGTGTTTGTCATGCTTTCAGCGGGTGAATTGCTATGGTGGTTTTGCTGGACAGAAATGGGCGAACCTGGAGAATCAGGCTTTCATGGTAGACCCATTGTACGCCACTTCATTGATTCACATAGGCACAGGGCACCTGCTTTTACGAGTGAGAGGAACATACTTCCAATGTAACTGGAAGCAAATCAAGGCATCGGTGGTAAAATTAAGGCAACCCTAGACAAGTAAAGGAGGATCTTGACATCAGATAAATCCAACCAAAAGACATGTGAAAAGCCATAGGGCCTACCAAAATATTAGTAGTGCTAAAGTGTGTTTGATGTATTAGTAGTGCTAGGTATCTAAAGATCTATAGATACCTTTGGACTCATCGGATTTGTGTGTGTACAAGCATTACTTGTTTGCTGCATAAGATACCATAAGGTTGCGATGTAACATTGCCGAAAAATAAAGCCTGCGAAGTGTTTTTTAATAACACAAACCAACCTAAGGTTTGCAATTATTGCAGTTTGACACCCACAAGGATCTAATAAAATAAAAATTCACTCCTTTTAAAAGGTAATAAAACCAACTTTAACTCGACCCATTTACCATTCAGATTAGCAGGTCAAGTCATTTGTAGAAACTAATCAACCCTAGCACACTCATTTTACGTCGACTCCTTATCATCAACTTGTTATGTTATAAATTGGCATACCTATTTTGCCCTTTCTTGAGATTAAAAATAATAAGCTATGAACATAAAAAATCAAACATTGTGAAGAAAGGCTTCTCTAGACTCCTTTTCCAACCTGTAGGCAGGGGCATAAATTTTTTCTTGGCATGCATTTTAACTATAGCCCAAATCGCACAACACCAAATTATGCAGTTCTTTGCACCCTTTAACCTATTTTAACAGTATAGTTAATTCAAATAATTACAACGGGTTTTACAAGTATTCATCGGTTTCTTAACCTAAAACCAATGCTCTCATCAAACTTTTGAGCACCAAGGGGTGATACTCTAAAAGCCTCCATGCCATGACTCTTATATTGTTTAAAATTCAATCCTTGAAGTTTCTAAAACGTTATTCTCATAAATACAAAAGAGTCATGCTACGGATTTTCATAATTAACATCTAAAGTTATTTTATTCACCTAAGTTACACCATTTTAAGGCAAATATATACATAACACTCTTACCTCACCTTTTTTTTTTTAAGGCAAATATATAAATTTAGTTGAGATACAAGTGCAAGTGACCTCACAAAATTTGTCAAATTAGAACTAAAAGTTTCTAACAGAATACACTAGTTGAAATACACTATATGTAAGATTTTTGAAAATGGAAGGAGAGGTGTCATAATTTTTAAAATTCTAAAGGGGGTATAAAGATATTTTTAAAAAATTGAGGGAGGGCCTTGGCCACTAAGTGGCTCCATCTTTGTGTGTGTGTTTGATGTATTAGTGTATTTTGTGGGGGTGGGGGTGGGCGGATGTATGGTTTGGTGTATTAGTATGTGTGTTTTGATGTGCGTATGTGTTTTTTTTCTTGTAACAACAGCAGAGGTGGTCGGTGGTGCAAAAAGTGGTAGGTGGTGTTATTGATGGGACGACAACGATAATAGTGATGATAAATATAAAATTAAGAAATGTTTTCAATAGAAGTGTCTTTAAAGAAATAAAAATTTTATTTTTTTTCCTCTACTTGATAAACTACTTTTAACTTATTTAAATTAAATAAGTAATTCCAAATACTATTTTTTTTGGTCAAAATATTAGTGAGATTTTGTACTCATAGTCATCCCTTTTTTATTTTTTTGTCATAGTCATCCCTAATGCCATCTTATTCAGTTTTTAGTGTTTTCGTTATTATTGTCTTTAAAAAAAATATGAGATTTCTTTACTATATCAATATTATGCTAATGATGCAATAAACTGACACAAGCATGAAATAAAACAGGGTATGATTCAATAAATTTCTCCGACGGTTTTAAATAGACTCATCTAACGACCACTAATATCTCTTTTAAAGTTTCACCTTACCTTCAGGCACGAGTTACACCTAATGAACATATAACCTAGGAAAGCAGGAGAGGATGTGGAATACGTATAACAATACTTATGAATCTCTGGGTTGGAGCAAACACGCATCAAAATAATTTGTTGACATAGATGCAACTCATAAATTACATGTAAAAACACATGGTTTGACGGAGATTGTGAGGCATCAATTATGATAAACGTGAATACACGCTAGAAGGCAAGATCTTCGACATACATTAATTTTTTCGGCAAAATTACAAGCAAAAGGAACCTAATCAAGTTATTTTTGCAACTCGATTAACAGGTTAGTACTCTATGTTTTCGATTATCGATTAATGTTTTTATTTTTACCAATATGTTATATGTGGAAAAAGTGTATTACCCATTTCTTTGTGCTTTATATACTCGAACATAATCTATGATAATTTTTTGTTTAGTTGTTTGTCTCATGTCAAAAAAATTCAATCTAGTATAATATGAATTTTAAATGTGAAATTAAAACAGGTTTGTCTTTAATTAGGATCATACAATGTAGGACATGTTTATTTTTGATGTGGAATACCATGAAATATGTTTCATGTGTTTTTTCTATTTCTTATAATTGTGTAATTTCATTAAATTATTAAAGTAAAGTCAATGTATTTTACACTTTGAGATGAGAAAGCCGTCTACAATTGATGCATTCTTCAAGAAAAAAAAATACCATAAACTCAGAAGTTAATGAATCAGTGCCTTCCTTTAATGATGAAATTTCGAATGTTGAAAAATACCCCTAAAAAATCTCCGAGAATTCGAAAATAAAAAATTTGATATCAATTCTTTGGAGCGTGATCCAGGATTCCGTCCACAAATATGAAAATACCATGTTGATCAACGTGATAAAATTCGACGAGCTTACATCAAATCCTATCATATTGATCAACGTATAGAGTTACTTTTTATTTAGAAAATCCTAAGAAGTTGATAAATTAGTTAAAGCTCAACTTTGAGCTAGCCAAGTCAATCTTGCTTGAAGATTTTGCTACAAGTCGTTTATATATAGCAAGCAGTGCAAATTACAATGACGAAAATTTTCTTTAATATAGAAAATAAATTTCAAGGGAAATCCCTAATAAGAATCCCAGATTATTGAAAAAAAGACAAAAATAAATAATGAAAATATAGGAAAATTTTGATCCACCCCATACAGGTAGTTTATAAGTTCAGGAACACCCTTTGTCTCTCAATGATGCTAACAAGATGTTTTTACAGTTATATACCTAAATTTAATATATGTTTTTAATTTATAAACCTAAAATCAACACAAAGGAAATTCCATACACAACTCCGGTAGTTTTATATATATTCACGAACACTCCTCTCTTATCTGAAATTTCACTGTTAATCCCTAATAGATTTTGATTTTGAGCGGCGTTAACTGGAGATCGTGTTTTGTAGAATTACCAATGTAATTTTTTTAAAATGTATTGTACATTATCCTTTACAAACCAAAAGTAAAAGCAAACACAACCGTGCAATAATAAAAAATATTTATGAAGTAGCAATTAATGCAAAAATAGTCAATAACAAGCTCCTGTTGATTCAAAGGATTAAGTTATTGAGAACTAAAGTAGCATGCTCCTGCAGATAAAGCAGAATGAAAGAGATCAAAGCGAAGATGCAATCACTACCCCTTTTAAAATGTAGTCTATCATGTGCAACCCACTATTATTATTATTTTTTTTTTTACAGAGTGTCCAGACTCGCTGACTATTTTCTCGAACTCAGCGGTTAGTCACTGTAGCTTGAACTGATCTAGAGCATGTCCCCAAAGAGATAAGATTGGCTAGCTATTAAGGGCTGTAAGAAGGAATTAAACCTAAAATCTCTTGACTATCAAAGAACAGACACAACCACTAAACTACCTTATGGTTAATGCATCCCCTTATTATCCGAAAACGATTGATATATACAAGATGTGCAAATTTACAAGATCTATCACCTCGTTGAGTGACATTTGTATTTAAATTTTTTTTGTTGGAATTCGTATTTAAATATTACATGCACTAATTTGTAAATATAAAATACTAGAGATAATCCCGTGTCTAAAGACACTATGAAATACTAAAAATCAAACATTGATTCTGTAATATTTACATTGTAAATAATAATTTAATATTTTTAATAAAGTAATTTAAAATTAAAAATAAAAAGGGAGAAGAAATGTAGGTTTGAATTGATGATATTGTTTGACTTGAGGAGTGTATTGATTAACTTATTTGACTGTTTACACCAAAAATAGTAAAATTTTAGGGTGACACTTGGAGGTGATTTAATGATCAAGATGAGGTGAGTGAAAATTCAAGCCTAACAAGACAGTTAAAGAAATGAGACTCTAAAAATCTCGAGAAATGAGGAAACATGACATTACGCCTGAGTATCTCTGAAAAAGAGGGCATGATTACAGTCATGACAAAAAAAAAATAGCTTCGACAATTAGAGGCCGTCTCCTACAAATACCAAAGACTGGGCCACAGAAGAAGGATGCTCCATCAGCACAACAATCATCACTCCGGTGATTTTTCTTTTCATTTAATGCTCAGTACAATATTTTGCATGTTTACCTTTGCCAATCTTTTTGTTACTTTCAATTTAGGTTACTTTTCTATATTCCAGTTCATTACATTGCTAGTTAGAAATTAATTAAGTCTTTGATTTCTAAGGCAGTGAAAAGAACTTAAAGATAGTCTTACGTTTTGATACAATCGCCTGAACAATCATGCCTCTCAATAACCATGCCAGATCTTTATTTATGGAACAATCATACAAGAGCTCACAAGCTTTTAAAGTTAACAGATACTTCCTCTGCTGGCTTCTCGGAACAACTCACAACGCACAAAAACTCACTTTAAGTTTTTCAAAACCAATAGACGCAGTAAAAATAAACACAGTGAAAGAACATTATTATTAAGCTTTCCACGAGGACAACGGCGGAGTGTCTGAAGTCTTCCAAGTAGAAATACCAGACCCATATCTATCACCCTTGACTGCATCAACTGAAGCAATGGATTCGAGCTCAGCCATGTCTTCCGGTGTAAGCTTTACAGACAAAGCTCCAATGTTCTGGTTGAGGTTCTCAATCTTAGTGGTACCCGGAATGGGACACACGTCATTCCCTTGGTGCTGAACCCAAGCCAATGCTAGCTGTGATGGCGTACATCCCTTCTTTGCTGCTGTTTCACAAACCCGCTCATACAGGTTTGCATTATGTTCAAGATTGCCAGGTTGGAACCTTGGGTGATTCTACGAAAAATATATAAATAATTCAGAGTCAGAATAATGGATTCACAATACAAAAGGACCCAAATTTGTCAACATCAATAGCCAAAAGTAAACGTGCTTCAGCATGCATCAGTATCACAATAATTTTGATTTCCAGTCATAGTGAAAACTAAAAAGTAACTTCTTTTTCTTCAATGGAGCAACTGATCTTGGAGGAGAAATAGATTTCTAAACCGAGAAAGCCACAACATGATCTTGATGTTGTGATACCTAAGAGTATAAATTAGTATATGATAAGTAGTTTCTAGATACACCATCTACTTCAATGGGAAAGGAATACATAACAATTTAAATGAGAATGCTTTGAAATCAAAACTATAATTCATTCCCTCATTTTCTCTAAATATATCATTTGTCAAGAAAACCAACCAATCTTCTTGCAGTGGAAACACCTGAGTAAAATGAGTTGTATAGAATGAATTCTTAGATGAATTTTCCATAACATTAAATAAAGGATTCAAAGACCCAGCAAAGGTGAATTTCATAACTATTTTCAGACAGAAGAGAATAAAAAAAAATTAAAAAAAAAAAAAAGAGCTAAAGGTAACAAGTAGAGCTGCATGAGAAAATGGAGGATGCTCAACAGACATACTAGAGCTAGCTGAATCTCTTATATGGTTATTTTCAAGTACCATACTGGCTAGGTGCTACAAAATTTTCACAAAAAACATTTTCATAGTGGTTCTTTGGAAATTACGTGTCCCCCATTACTTAAGTCAGTAGAATGGTCCACGAGTGAGATCCGTTGATAACTCGAGTGTCTCGACTCTCACGTGACTGGCCGGTGTTGTCAGCTTAGCATTCATCCCTTGATTTTTTCCAAGGATCCCGGTGGATTGATCTAGGTCTTGTGAACCTTTTCTCTGGGTCTCAGAATTTGAGTTAGATGCTTTCCAGTGGGACTTTCAGGTGGCTGCCCAGCAGTTTGCTGTAAGTTGCTGCTTACGCAGTACAAGCTCTGCTCTGGGCCGAGGTCATGAACACTTATCCCGTATGTTACAGTCCTCTTTCTTTTCACAGGGAATAAATATAATTTATTTCTTAGGAGTTGTATCACAGCCTTCATAACAGTTATTGTGCTCAAGGAAGAGAGTTCGATTCTATATAACACAAGGCCTTACCCCAAAAGCTAGATGGGTTGCTATAGGATCCACTCTATTCCGAGTGGATCCTTTGCCCCTTGGACCTCGTGATTGGTAGTTAGCACGAAGAGATTCTAATGTTATGTGAAAAGAACCTACCTCCCACATTGAAAGTCAGGCCACCTAAAATTGGTTTATATGGCAAGGGACATCTCTACGCATTGCCAATTTGTTTTGGATTGAATGATCCAATGGTATCAAAGTTGAAGCTTGGGCAGTTAGTGAGTCAAGTCTCCAATCGTTTAAATTTTCTGATATGTTAGCTCATCTATATTGGTTTGGTTTTGTTAGCCAATGTGCAAGTCCAGTTCGCAAATAAATAAAGGTGTAAAGAGAGCTTATATCCCAAATCTAATGCTTAGGGTCACCCAAGGTTCTTTTATTTTGAGTCAGATGCCCTAAGCATTCAAATATGGCATATGTACATCTCGGGGAGTCATACTTCCACCAATTGCCCAAAATAAAAAGAAGGAAGAAGGCAACACCAGAGAATAGGATCTTCGTATGGTATCCAGCCCATATGTTGCATATCACAAATTCGATGCTCAGCGTGAAGCATAAATCATTAGAAAGCTTCTGACGTGTTAAATAAACAATATTTTCAAAAAAAAAAGCCACATGCAAAATGTAACGACTAGGGAGCAATCACAGAATGGGAGAAAGATACAAATTACAAAAACTCGTTGTTCATGGAATGTTGAGAGACATGTGAGCATCATTAACTAGGAATAAAGAACATATCCCAAAAGGAGACGGGAAAAAAGGTGTGGACGTGGAAAGCTTTTGTGCTTCTTAATGTTCATCTGGTAGTAAGTCTTAGACAAACAAGAGAATAAAATGCTAAGTTTGTATAATGATAACATCAAACAAATGCAGTACTAAAGAAAATAGAATGTGCCAAAAGCTATGTTGTTATTCTGAAATCAAGAGACTTGTGGTATATAGACTAACCTTCCGGGAGTCCTCATTTGACAAGCTATCCAATAGCTTTGGGCCCGACGAGAAGAATCCGCGTCCCAAAGGACTGTATGCAACAATCCCAATTCCAAGCTCCCTGAAATTTTAAAGAGGGATAGATTTAGATCCTGAGATTTCTTTTAACCTCCTCCTCAAATAAGTTAGCAGAATATATGCCTAACCTGCACGTAGGAATAATTTCTTCCTCCACGTCTCTTGACCACAGAGACCACTCCAACTGAACAGCTGTTATTGGATGAACAGCATGTGCTCTTCTAATGGTAGAGGCTGAGGCCTCAGATAGGCCTATGTATTTTATTTTCCCCTCTTCAACAAGTTTCTTGAGTTCTCCGATCTTGCAAAGGATATTTTAAAAGGAATTAGGAGAATGTTAGTGGTAAGCTTGGTCAAAGAAGGAAAAACCCATATTAAGGATAGAGATGTTCAGAACACTCATAAACTTATTCAGGAAAAGTGCGCATGAACTTGGCACACAACTTCGAGCATTGCATAAGCACTCCATAACGCAAAAATGTTCACTGCTCATAGGAAGTATAATATTAAGTGTTTATAGTGTAGCAGCATGTGTTCATAGTAACAAACATCCAACACTGTCCCAGAAAGGACTTGAACACTTCAGCTTCCCCTTTGGGCGTAATAGGACAAGCCACTCAAGCTTACTGTGGCTGCACTGGGTGGTACAATATGTATAATAAAACTGAGAATATATATAAAAGCTGTATATTCTTTCGCTGAATTTATTTCCTCGCATTTACTTTATATAAGAAAGAAATGTTTGGCCAAAAATCAGAGCTACTAAAACTTAACAGTTGTCCAAAAAAAAAAAATAGGGAACTTTACCATTTGTAAGTGTTAGTTAATTATACATTTACAGTATTTGTAAATTAGTTAATTATACATTTACCATTTGTAAGTGTTAGTTAATTATACATTTACAGTATTTATCAAAATATGACACTTTTTAAAAGTGTGTTTAGACCAGTGTTTTAAAACCCGGCCCGGCCCGGCGGGTTGACCCGGTAAACCGGTGAATCGGTGCCTAAACCGGGCCGGTTCAGTCTTTGGATCGTTTAAGTACCAGACCCGTCTTTAACCCGTTGAACCGGTGAAAAAACCGTTGAACCGTTTAAACCGGACGAGTTGAATCAAACCGGCCGGGTCAGTGATATTAGTATAAAAAGCAGAGTTTTGGGCATTTTGCCCTAAATCAACACTCACGACTGTCTCTCACATCTCACTCGACTTTCAGATCTGGTACCCAAGTCGAACGAAAATCATTGTTCACCAAATCGAAGCCAACCTCTGCATCTTCTCTTCGCAATGATCGATCATCGATCGATCAGCCGCTGCGAGCCTGCGACTGTCTCTATTCTCTGCGAGTCCTCTTCTCTTCGACAGCCCTAAACGACAGTCTCTCTTTCTGTGTCTCTTTGAGTTTCTTCACTCAATCTCTGTTCTCTCTCTCTGTGCTGTTGCTAGCAAGCAAAGGACGAAGTTGGGCTTCAAAGTTCCATTACATTCAAGCATCGAGCCATCGACAACCATTGACAGCAGGTACACTACTCTCTCTCTCTCACAGAATCTCTCCCCCTCTCTCTTTCTGTCGTTATCTCTATTATGGGAGCTTTTGGTTTCCCTGTGGCATATAGGGTTGAATTTTGGAATCTTATGGTGGTTTGAGAAGGAAGTGGTTTTGTGTTTATCTATAGATGAATGTTTTTGATAACTAGCCTCTGTTTTTCCTTGGTTACTTCTTTGTGCTACTGTACCCCCAGTAGCTTCTTGCTGTATTGGTGTTATATGTGAAATTGTAATTGTAATGGAGTCTTAGGCAGACATGTTTCCAAGAATGCTCCTAGTTTGCAGGATGACGTTCCTTTAATGAAAGAAAAAATTCGAGGAGTTCGAAGTCATAACAGTTGGGTTGCATTTTTTTTTATGGTGGGTTGGAATTTGGAGGGGTTGACCTGAATATCTGTCTACTTTAGTTTGTAATTTTTTATCTAAGTTGTGTGTGATTCAAGCCAAATTGTTGAAACGATCGCTAAATTTGAGTAACTTGGATTTTATGATTATTTTTAGTAATTGTAGTTTATGTTGTTACTTGTTACTGTATTTTTTGAACCAAACAAATGATATAATTTAATGGTTATTGTTATTATAATTTAATTGAAGAGTACAAATTACATGGATAATACTTGGATTGAATAATTGATGCATAGTCGGAGACTTGGACTTGAGTCTTGAAGTTAAATATAGGTATGTTTTTGCTACTTAACTTTAGATTTACAAATTGTATTAGAAATTAAATACATTGAATATATGTTTGATTGATAAAAAAAATATATATATATGTTTGATTATTTTTCTCTACTTACCTTTACATATTTGTTGTTATTATCATAATTATTGTGATTTTTTAGTCTATTTACTATTATTTATAATTATTATTTATTTTTTTATTAAATAACCGGTTCGACCAGTGACCCAACGGTTGAACCAGTAACCCATTGACCCGGTTCATCTGCCGGGTTGATGTCCGGGCCGGGTTTTAAAACTATGGTTTAGACACACACTCATTAAAAAACGTGACTATAAAACACATTCCCATTATAAAAAGAAAAATTATACAAAAAAATCATTTTATAACGTGTCATTTAAACACGCTTTTAGAGAAAAGCGTGTTTAAGAAACACACACTTACTTTGAACACAGGCTAACTGCCGTAAACAATCCTAATGCACTTTTTACTTCTTTCATAACAATTGGCAGCTCCATGAATCTTGTGTGGAAAATTTCCATGACATGTGGCAACTTGCATAACATGTGCAGCATTCTTTAAGAACCTGTGTGGCAGTAGCTAAGTGGTGGTTACTAAGCATGCACCAAAGCTTGAGAATAAGACCTCCAAAAACCAAATCGCCTCCAATCTAATGGAGAAGACTAAGAAATCAAAGATTTGTCGAGACCCAGCGCACAAGCAATCACTGAGATCAGAACCAAAGGAGTTAAAAGTAAGGGAACCGAAGTCGGACCCAACGACGAAAGATATGAAGCCAAATTCTACTTCTTTGAAGGCCACATCTTGACACTACGACACTACCACTAAATTGGCCTCTTTCAGATGGTGATTCAAATTTGTATGTCAGATTCACTACTTCTGGCTTAGTTATTCTTTGCCCAGATCAGTATTATTCTTGTATAAAGAATGGCTTGTACCTACTGGCTTCATGGGGTGTTGGACATGCAAAGCTTTCTTAAAAGAATACGGCGCAGAGAGAGAGAGATGCCAAAGAATGAGGAGGAGACAACAGGTCTTTGAAACTATAAAAGTCTTACAAGGACATAATGACTTGGCATGAATTTCTTCGGTTGAATACCACATATTAAAGAGTAATACTATAGGAACCTAATTTGGGGACCTAATGAGGGACTTAATTCAATGGAGCTGTTGGATTAGTAGTGAATTTCAATCTTCGATGGAGTTCACTTCTAATCCAATAGCTATATTGGATTAGATCCCTCAATTCGGTCCTCAAATTAAGTCCTCATTTTTCTTAAAAATAACGTGTCTAAGAGAAACACACTTTTTTACTAAAGGCGTATTTAAAAAGACATGCTTTTAAAATGATCGTTTTGTGTTTGCTCATGGGGAAAGCGTGTTCTCTTATCATGTTTTTTGATAAAAGCGTGTTTATTAAATATGCTTTTAAAAGTGTCACATTTTTTATAAATAAGTTTGAAACAACAATACAACGATAAAAAATATGGTAAATGTATAATTAACTCCTGTAACTCTCCTTGAGAAAGATATATAGGGATATCTAGGAAATACAAGATAATAAAAACAATGAAAGACCCGATACAGAGTTTTGCCTTCTATCCAGGTTAGATTGAGGAATATGGATGACCATCAAATGGGAGGTGAATATAGTCACATTCATAATATAATTGTGTGTTTGGTCATAAATAGTTGTACATAATTCTTGCAATTAGAAATTTAAAGGCTAGTCTAGGATAGAGTGAACAGTACATACAGGATGTTTGTAATCTATGTTTCTTTTTCTTTTTTCTTTTTCAACTCATTTTCTGTGTCTAACACAAATCATTTATTTTGAATGGATGAATTTTAGCAAAACAGAACTAGAAAAGAATTTTCAAGAAAAAAAAGGGAAATTTTGCAAGTAACTAATTAATTACAACTTACAAGAGTACAACTTGGGTGGCCAACGAAGGTTCAACCCAACTTATGACCAAGCTTAAATTTTCTAACTCCCCTACACGAATTCCGATTGAAATTTAATTCAATTTTTAGGGTGAAATTCGAGTTCATTTTGAAGTTGATTATAGGATTGCACATCTTGGCTTCAAATTCGGGTTATAGCTGAACCCAAAGCACTAAACCGGGGTCTCGAAAACACGACACCCCAATCAATAAACCTGTTACATTCTCTATGACAAAATTAGAAAAAAGAGGCAAAAAATAGCAAGTTTACCGTGACTTCAATGGGCAATCGAGTGTCAATGCGATGCTGGTAATACAAGTCAATGCAATCGAGATCAAGCCGCTTCAAGCTGGCCTCACAAGAAGCCCGCACATATGCCGGATCACCACAAATATCCATGTTTCCGTCTGTGGACCTGATCCCAAATTTCGTCGCCAATTCCACTTTCTCCCTCACCCCTCCCTTCAAAGCCTACACATAGAAAACCCATCAGCATACCCATCAATATTTCACACAAACATAAACATAAACACAAGGACGGACTTGTTAGTGGGCTAAGGTGGGCTGAAGCCCAGGGTAAAAAAAAAAAAAAATTTATTACTAAGTACCAGCCCACCCCCACTCCCAAAAAAAATCTCATCCAACCCAACCCAGCCCACTTGCTTCCCCAAAATCAGATAAATCCCATCCAACCCACCTGCAATTTGCAGAGCTCCTCTCTCACGCAAGTCCCTTCCCCAAATTTTTGGACAAGCAACGGCGCAACACAGGCGGCTCCTGCAGTCCTACTCTCCTTCCATCAAATCTCTCTCTCTAGTCTAGACTCTAGTGTCTACAGATACATCACACAGGCCACAACTATAAGGATCAAGAAAGTTAAGAAACTACACTTTGTTACTGCTCAGCCAGGTTTTTACTTCTTCAACCACATCGCCGGCGAATGTCTCACCGGAATTCTATCCACCAGGATTAGCTCTCTAGCTGTCAAAATCGAGACCAAAACCAAGGTTCGAACTCATCGCCTTCTCTGTTTTTATCACAATCTAAATTTGTGTTTGTAGATTTGTATGAACCCTACGATAATTCCTTCATTTTTCTTGGTTGGCCTATTAAATTATGTGTTGCTAATTGATGGGGTTGTCTGTAGAATGGGGGATATCAACAGAGCTGCACTTGTAAGCTTTTGAATATTCGAAATACAACGGGGAATTCAATCAAGGGAACACGATATGAACTATGTTTATTGATAAAATTGTACTGTGATTAACATCGAACCATTATAAAATTGAATTGAAAATGGAGGCTCTGTTTCCCATAAATCTGTAATTAGCAGGAAGATGAGAGGATAACTTGATCTGTTTTGACTTCTTTTTTTTTTTTTGCCTTTTATTTGATCTGTTTTGACTATAAGTTGCCATTTCATATTAATTTTTCCTTGACCCAAGTTGTGTTGCTAAGAAATGATCCATTTAAGGCCTAAAAGAAAGGAAAAAAAGTAGGCAGAATTTTCTCTTACTTTCATAGAGATCTATGTTAAAACTCAAAATAATCGTGGAAAATAAACTCGTTTAAAGCACATTACTTGTCGCCTTTTCCCAGAGCACTAGAAAAACAATGTTTGATTCTATAAGCCACAGAGAAATAGATGAAAGCTGGTAAACTTCCATGTTGTGCTGGTAAATTATGTGTTGCCAATTGGATTTGTAGTTCATTTTTCTTGGCTGGTAGTTCATTATCTTTATTTTATTAATTTTTTTTTGGGTGCAAATTAAGTTCAAATTAAATTCAAATTAAGTTCAAATTTTATTATTATTTTTTATTATTACTATGTAGAATTCACAAGTTTTTTCTCTGCGCATTCACCATAAAAGCATTCAGATATGCTAAATGCCATATTTGCTAAATCCGAGTGTAACTATGATGTAGCATTTAATCACCCATGAAGTTTTAGGGCTTAAATTCACCAACAAATCAATATCCACAAAAGCATTCAGGAACTTCATTACAAATCTATAGATCCCAATATGCACACAATGTTTATCATTGAACGAAACAACAATTGGTTTGTTACACTAACAATTTATTTTTTATGCACACCAATACCAGACATGAGTTAATTGTGTACAAAACAGATCAATTAAAAACAAAGGAGAACCAATAGGTTTAATCTAGTGCAATAAATAGTAGGACTGACAACCCTGACATTGGAGGTTTAGATTAAATGGCAGCCACTTTGTGCAAATAATACATTATTAGATATGTACCGCATCCACCACTCCCAACACTCACTGAGTGGTTGATATACAAAAGATGAAGCATCTTCCCAAACCAATTGTCGTGACACACACATACATATAAACAACCTTGAGCTTATGTGTTCGAGTTGAGAGTATTCCTTTTTCTGATTTGTGGGCTTCTTGAATTTTTTTTGCTTTGTATTATGTAATTATGTTGGATATCAATTGAGTGTGCAATTTGGGTATGATATGTTCCTAGGTGTTTTTTGGGACAGAGGAACATAAAATTAGATTTGGTAATGAAATGTGTGAGGTCTAGGAATATGTTAGTTTCTCTAGTTTGTTTCTCTAATTTTCAACCCTATCTCTACTTTATTAGGATGGAAAATCAAGAACGAAAAAGAGCAAAAACAATTTTTTCGTTCTTCAAAAAGAAAAGTGGAGAAGAAATATCAAATTCTAGTCTTGAACCTTTGAGTTTAGTAGAAACATCAACAAGTGTTGATGTTCCTATGATTCCTGCGGTTGTTGAACCTCAAGGTCCTCAACCTCAAACAAAAGTTCCAAGGATTCCTTTTGATGAGAATGAACTTGAACGAGATCCCGCATTGTGTATTCCGATATGGAAACATCATGCTTATAATCAAGATGAAGTTAGACGTGCTTATATAAAGTGGGGACCAAATCAACCTATCTTGGCTGAGTATCCGAGGACTAAAACTGGAGTTCAAAATCGAAGATTTCAAGAAAGTTGGTACAAAAAATTTCTATGGCTAGAGTATTCTATTTCAAAAGATGCGGCATTTTGCTTTTCGTGCTTTGTTTTTCAAGGTCGTGAACCTCTACATCCCGCATTTACGGTTGATGGTTTTAGTAGCTGGAAGAGAGTGAATAATGGGGTCAAATGTGTTTTCTTGTCACATATGGGAGGTCCTGTTTCCACACACAATAATGCTGTGAGAAATGTTGAGGCGTTGAAGAATATATCAGTGCACATTGATAAAGTTATGAATGTTCAAAGTTCAGAAGAAATAAAGAAAAATCGATTGCGTCTTAAGGCTACCATTGATAGTGTTCAATGGCTTACTTTACAGGGATGTGCCTTGAGAGGTCGTGATGAATCTGTAATGTCAAAGAACCGTGGTAATCTAATTAAGATGATTAGTTTGATGGCAAAGTTGAATGTTGAGATAAATGATGTTGTCTTAGAAAAAGTTCCAGGAAATGCAAAGTATACGTCTCCTATGATCCAAAAAGATATTTTGAATATTCTAGCTACTAAAGTAAGAGAAAAAATCCGTGAAGAAGTTGGAAATGCCAAGTTTTGTATTTTGGTTGATGAAGCAAAGGATGCATCAAATAAAGAACAGATGGCAATTGTTTTGAGATTTGTTGATGTTCAGGGTTTTTTGCAGGAGAGATTTTTTGAGATTGTGCATGTTGAAGATACCACTTCTTTAACTCTTAAGAAGAAAATATCAAAAGTTCTTACTCGACACAATTTGTACATTCGAGATTTACGAGGTCAGGGATATGATGGTGCTAGCAACATGCGTGGTGCATTTAATGGATTGCAAGCTTTGTTCCGCAATGAATGTGAGTATGCATACTATGTTCATTGTTTTGCTCATCGTTTACAACTTGCATTAGTTGCAACTGCTGAAGATGAGATTTCAATATGGCAATTCTTTTCCAAATTGACATGCATTGTCAATCTTATTAATGCTTCTCCTAAGCGTCATACAGAGTTGCGATCTGCCCAAGCTATTGAGATTGAAAGGGGGATAACTAGTGGTGAACGAGAGACTGGTAAATGGGCTAATCAGATGGGTACTTTGCATCGAGCTGGTACTACTCGTTGGAGCTCACATTTTGAATCCATTTGCGGTCTGATAGATATGTATGATGCTATCATTAGTGTGTTTGAATGTATGGTTAACGAAGGATCTTCAAATACAATTCGTGGGGGAAGCTGGTGGTTCTTTAATGGCAATGAAGTCCTTCGATTTCATATTCATATTGCATCTTATGCACAAGATTATGGAGATTACGGATATGCTTTGTCGGGTATTGCAGCATAAATCATTAGATATTTTGAATGCAATGAATTTAGTCTCATCGACAAAATCATTGCTTCAAACCTTGCGAGCAGAAGGTTTTAATTATCTCCTTGATCATGTGAAATCAGTTTACATGAAATTTGATGTCGATATACCTGATATGAGCACTCAGTAAAAAGGGGCAAGACGTTCATGTCAACATAATGATAACATTACAGTTGATCATCACTATCACATGGACATATTTAATGCTACGATTGATCATCAGTTAGAAGAGTTACATAGTAGATTCAATGAAGAGACAATGGAATTGCTTATGCTCAGCTCTGCTTTAGATCCTCGGGACAACTTTAAATCTTTCAATCCTGATCGCATTTGTGTACTTGCTGAGAAGTTTTATGCAGCTGATTTTGATAGACAAGACATGCATCATTTGAAATGTCAACTAGATCATTATCAATTTGATGTGGTTCGCCATGAGAGGTTTCAAAGTATGTCTACAATTTCAGAATTATGTCGTGGTTTAGTAGAAACAAATAAGACAGAGTCCTACAATTTGATTGATAGGTTGATTCGTCTTATTTTAACTCTTCCCGTTTCTACAGCAACTTCAGAAAGAACATTTTCAGCCATGAAACATGTCAAAAGTACTCTTCGTAACAAGATGGAAGATGAGTATTTGACTGATTCATTAGTTGTCTACATTGAAAGAGAAATAACGGAGACAATCGATACAGACTCAATAATAGATGCCTTTTGTTTTAGGAAGGATCGAAGAGTCCAATTTCATTAGTAAGTGTTTATGAGTTTACATTTGTATTATTAAATATATGTTTATGAGTTTACATTTGTATTTTGTTAGTCATATGAATGCTTGTATTATTAAATATATGTTTATGAGTTTACATTTGTATTTTGTTAGTCATATGAATGCTTAGCTTAGCCCGGGATAAACAAAAATTCTGGCTCCGTCCTTGCATAAACATAAACACAAACAGCGAGTGTGCATAGATCTGAGTTGTGAGGAGTAACCTTTCCGACAAGGATTTCGTTAGTGTGGGGCCCATATACGTCGGAGGTGTCAAGGAAGGTGATACCACTGTCGACGGCATGGTGGATGAGTTTGATCATGTCGGCATCGAGCTTAGGAGGGCCGTAGAAAGCGGACATGCCCATGCAGCCTAGTCCCTGAGCTGACACCTCCAGACCTTGTGAACCCAATTTGATCCTCAGCACTTTTGTTGCCATTTTTACTTGTTCACTGTGAATGCGAGACAGATAAGTGATTTTTCGTCAAGTTTGAGTGAGGAGTGAGTGGTGAGGCGAGGAGTGAAGTGTGCTTAATTTATAGAGTGGTGCTCACCTAATCCATGACGTAGGCGTGGATAGTTCGTCAACGGGATCGGGCGAGCTAGCGTAATGTCTTATGTAATTGGCGATCGATCAATTGTTTTCCTGATCGATCTCATTTAACTATAAAAAGACAAATATGTCGTGTAATAGTCCAACCCACTACAGCCAACTATGTTGGTTTTTTTGGCTTTTCGTTTGCTAAAATTTCACCTATCCATGTTAGTCCCCCTTTCCTTCCCAAATAAAAACCAGGTGGTGTTTGTTTGGCGGGATTAGTGGGGATAAAGTGGGGGATTGGGTTAAAATAGTCCTGGAGCTCACATATTCCAGCTTTTTTTTTGATCAAACACATATATGAGCTTTGGATGCAAAAAATCTCATGGGCCAATCGTTGGGCTTATTCTCCTCGGCCCGTAGTAAATGACCTTAAATATTCACTCTGAGCTGTATATCTTAAACCCGCGGGTGGTGTGGGATACTTTATTTGCCAAACAGGATTGAAGAGCAATTAACCATGCTACCGCTCAACAGTTTTCTTCACCAAGCAC
Organism: Ilex aquifolium; assembly: GCA_951799425.1. Taxonomy (NCBI): domain Eukaryota; kingdom Viridiplantae; phylum Streptophyta; class Magnoliopsida; order Aquifoliales; family Aquifoliaceae; genus Ilex; species Ilex aquifolium. Next base: position 13,620,273 of record OX637401.1, on the reverse strand, counting down.
TTCCGCAGCCAGCTGCCATTGTTCTCTCTCTCTCTCTCAATCGGAGCTATACTCACCATCTTTGATTTTATTTTTCTGGCTCTCTCTCTCTCTTTCCTTCTCCCTTTTCCCGTCGCTGTGAACTTTCCAACAGATTAATTTTTTTTACCCTTTTTCTGTTTTGTCTCTCTCTCCTTGTTTCTCTTCATCTCTCTTTCTCCGTCAATGAGAGCTACACCCATCATCTTCGATTTTTTTTTTTTTGGTTCTCTCTCTCTCTGTGTCGATGGGAGCTACACCAACCATCTTCGGTGTTATTTTTTTTCTCTCTCTCTCTCTCTTCTTCCCTCTCCCTTTCCTCGTCTCTGTGAAATTCCTTTTTTTTTTGTTTTGTCTATCTCTTATTTTTTTTCTGTTTTGTCTTCGTTTATTAAAATTGTTATAATATTTTGACAAGATCAAATATATTTGTGGTCAATTTTTTTTTAATATTTTTAGAATCAAACACAAATAACTGGAGGGAGTGTCTCTAAATAGGCAATTTGTACGTTGTGTATGAACGATTGTATAATAGAGACATTTTATCTACCATTGTCTTTTTTTAATGTACAAGCATAATTTTTGGATTACAATTATGCGTTTGTGTTCTACATTTTTTTTGAATGCATGATGCATGTGATTTTTGTGATTAATTGTGTATTGTACAAATTAAATTAAATAAATTATAAACCTATTTTCTGCAATATGTTGTAAAATGCGTAATTTATTGAATCAAAATTCTTTTTCCTTACATAAAACAATATTATTGGATTTGACTTTTTTCATTCTATTCCAAACTTGATATAGGATTGGATTACATTTATTTACACAATGGTACAATGGTCATTTTAGTATCTTTTATCTTCACATGTGAATGGGGCTCACAAACAAAATGGTTTCTATCCAAAGATCGGATATGATTTGATACATTACATTAGAAACCTCCAAACCATACCACTTTGCATTGGGTTGGATTGGATTCGGATTCAAATCCAATCCAATCCAATCCTCCATGGTGATCCAAACACCACCCGAGTTTTTTACCTACCAAGCCCTAAACTGCGAGATCGATCATCTTTAGAACGATAGATCTTAGCTGCTGACACCATCTCTTCAAATTAGTTGTTTATCATTGTTAAAAACCTCTCAATTGCCGCGATGCTTGGACTCTAATATGGAGAACCTAACGATTTCATCGAGTGAAACAAACCCTAACCTTTATTATTTTCCTCAAAATCAAACACTGAAATCCATGTTGTAGTTGGTGTTTTTGTGGGTTATTTTCACTTTCTTGATTGCGGGTGGAGCTGCTGCGCCAACTAAGAACATGAAAGTTATTGATAAAGGCAAGAGTTCCAACGTTGATAAAAGTTTCTACAATGATGCTGCTGAAAAGAGGTATAATTCATGCTTTTGTCATCGTCCGTTGTTAATGGAGCGTGGTGTTTCATTGGATAAAAAAGCATATGATAAATTAGTGAGGTTATTTTATAGGGGTGCAAGTCGGGCGGGTTGAGAGGTCAACCCTAGCCCAACCCTAGGTATATAATCTTCAACCCTAATCCTAACACTAACCCTATCTCAACCCGAGGTACTCAACCAGAGTACTGTCCGAGTTTAATTCATATGGGCTCAGGTTGAATTCGGGCTGATTTCAAGTTAAAAATCGGGTTGGGCTTGAGTTACTTAATTCGGGTTGATTTTTTGAAGTGTAGATTTAATTTTTTCAAGTGTAGATCTAATTTTTTCAAGTGATCTGAGAGGAAGGGCGAGGTGCAGATGAAGAGAGAGAGAGGAGTGACGAGTGAGAGAGGGAGGTTGAGAGTTTAAGAAGATTCAAACGAGTGACGAGTCAGAGCAGACCTGCTCCGCCCTTACCTAGGAGCTGGAAAGAGTTTGGTCTGCCCTGGAGGTTGCTAGCAAGACTCGGCAAGAGATCGTGGATCAATGTGCCGATGACATCCTAGTGGCCTTTGAGGAGTAGAAAAAAGAGTACTTTAAGCAGGGATGGGATGAAGCCATGAAGGCTGTTGGTGTGCCTGATGACTCTCCACTGTTCTAAGAGCACATTTATGTCCCTTCTGCGGACATAGTGGCAGCTTCTGCGGTGAGCACAGCTGAAGGGGATGAAAACATCCAAGTGCCAAGCTCGACACAAACTACTGTTGCTGCACCCCTGGCGTCAACCAACACCGCTCCCCCTCAGGCTCCTTCTCCTTCTCCGGCTCCAGCCTTAGTCCCTCAGTCTACCTCTGCCTCGGTGCCTCAGATCGACGCCCCTACTATAGACCCCCTCTCTGCCAGCATCGATGAACTTTTTGGAGACATTAGAGGCAGCATCGATGGAGATGTGACTAGGCCTCTAGCACAACAGACTTAGGCTTGTTGTAATTTTTTCCAAATTTTGTAGCCTACAGGACGCAAAGCCTCCTTTTTCTTTGAAATGAAAAACGACTTTTGCTTTCAAATTGTATGTTCCTTTTCTTTTCATTTTTGCGTACTTGCAACTCCTAACTCCGAAGTTTCCAATGTGTTGAACCTCGGGGCGAAAAAGAAACTTTGAAACTCACAACATTATTTGTACCTTCGGGTAGGGTAAATTTCGGGTGACCATCGGTTCCGAGGGCACGTGGTAGTCATTGAGGGGTTCTGATGAATGTTGAAGCTGAGGTTCCGCCGAGGATACGTGTCAATCATGGAGGACTCAAAGGAGTATCGGCGCTGAGGAGTATCGAAGCCGAGGTCCCTCTACCATCATTCGGCTTCATGCTTTCTGTGTAGAGGCAGTAAATCAACAGCTTTGGCCTGCTTCATGAAGAAGTCCAACATTTCTCTTTGTCGAGTTGATTCTCCAGCAAACTCAGTAGCTGCAGTACGAACTCTTCCTGTCGCAATGTACTTTTCACTCCAGTTAGTGTCATCTTCCTTGCTCGTTAAACTGAGAGGATCGGGTCGACCCCTTATCCCACTATTATCCAGTTCAGATCCCTGGATAAAATGGATTATTGCATCTAGACAACCTCACCCATGTACTTGTGCAAGTAGACACCAATGTCTTGGTACAAAGACTTACATTCCCTAACTTATCAATCACTGGCATAAATTATAAAATTTCAAAAATGGCATCGGATGCAATATATTTGTTGAAGGCAAAATGACATACAAGATGAGCCAGTGACACTGCGATTTTCGTGTCCTTTGTTTCAACAAAACTAATCAGTCTTGGAAGTGTATGAGGAAACATCAGAGACAATCACACCCACATTAGATGTCAACCATTTTATTAAGATCTCCTTTCTTCTAACTCCCAAGAGTGAAGTTACCACGGCATCAAAACAGAAAAATATATCATTTGGACAACCTATTTCTAGGTTCCATTTACTTAGTCATGCATGCATTTGGGAATCGTAGACAAGATGAACTTTCAACGATTCATGTTTGATTTGTAAAATACTGCATGACAAAGTATCCACCTTCCAAGCAATGTATTTGATGAGAGGTATCCTACTAAGACCTTTAAGTGCTTTCCCTTGGGGTCGCCCTCCATCCAGAAGGCCATGCTCCCTCTATCTTTTTGCGGACGGAGTCTTGGACTCTGCCTCCAGGGTCATGCCCCTCTAGAAGGCATGCTCATGTTGCTTATTTGGAGGCAGGAGCCTCTAAGACTCTGCCTCCAGGGCCGTGCCCCTTCTAGGAGGCATGCTCTTATTTCTTTATTTGGGGGCAGGAGTCTCTAAGACTTTGTCTCTAGGACCGTGCCCCTTCCAGGAGACATGCTCATGTTTCTTTATTTGGAGGCAAGAGTCTCTAAGACTCTGTCTCCAGGGCCATGCCCCTTCCAGGAGGCAAGCTCCCGTTTATTTATTTGGAGGCAGGAGTCTCTTAGACTCTGTCTCCAGGGCCATGCCCCTTCCAAGAGGCAAGCTCCTATTTCTTATTTGGAGGTAGGAGTCTCTAAGACTGCCTCCAGGGCCATGCCCATTCCAGGATAGTCCACTTAGTATGAAAACGAGCTTTTACTTATCAAAAGTAGTATTTCTTCAAATTCATTACATTCCAAGGTCATATTACAGCACTTCCTTCCATGTCTTCTAGCTTATATGACCCGGAGCCTCTTACTGACGTGACTTTGTACGGGCCTTCCTAATTGGGTCCCATCTTTCCATCTGCTGGATCTCGGGTGTTCCCCACCACCCTTCTGAGCACCAGATCGCCTATTTGGAATTCTCGGGGCTTGACCCTCTTGTTGTAGAGCTTGGACACCCCCTCTTGATACTTAGCCAATTTCAAGGCTGCTGATTAGTACTTAAAGTTGACATATTATTATGACATTTTAAGACTAATTGTACTTTAATGGAGTTTAAGTGATGTCATTTCAGGTCCTAAACTGAACAAGGACCCAAGAACAACAAGTACCACACTTGGATGCAGCACCAGTACATTAGAGCCCAAAATTGGAGAAGCTTGGAGCACAGCCAGAACGTTCGAACGCCAACTCACGTTCGAACGTCCACATTACACTGTAGCAGACTCAACTGCTGAAGAGAAGGCGTGTTGCAGTTAGGAGAGAAGACTGGAGCTCTGAAGTACTTGAGTGTCACGTTCGAACGCCAACTCACGTTCGAACGTGCACTTGAGTTGATTTAAGACTAGACCACTGCAGAGAGTTGGAACTGCACTTCACAGGAGGCCAACAGATCACTCGAGTGAAAGGGGTCAGAGCAAATCTGGCGTTCGAACGCCCTGAGTGCAAAAACAGAAGAACCGTTCGAACGGCAGTCAACGTTCGAACGCCCTCAGTGCAAAAACAGAAAGAACGTTCGAACGTCAGCTCACGTTCGAACGTCATCCACAGACTGGCAGCAGAGTTGTTGACTGTTCACTTGGACTTGGGCGGCAAACACTATTCTTTCACCCCCCTGCCTCCTCCTCTTGCCTATAAATACTCCCCTTGTTGGAGAGCTAGGAAGCTAAGCATAGTAGGAAGTAGCATAGTGAAGGAGGCTTAGACTCCCACTCTCATTGTAGTTAGTTCATTTTCCTTATGAAGTCTTTATTTTAGAGATTAGTTTGGCTTTAGCCCAACATCTCTTGCTTGTTATAACAGTAGTTTTATGCTTATGCTTATGTTTATACTTTCATTTCTCATGCATAGAAGAGAAATAGCTCACATTTTGGTTCAGGAAGCAACCCTCCAATTCTTGGTTGAGGAAGCCACCCTCCAAATGTGACTAGCTTTCTTCTACTTTTATTGTTCATGCATTTCACTTCCATTGCTTGAGCTTCCTTCTTTCTTAGAAGAGTGAAACTCTTCCACTTTTCTAGAGCTTGATTAAAGCCGTGAAGGGTGGAACGTGATTCACTCATTCTTTGTGGAAGATTCGCTCCGCGTTTGTTGTTACTTTATCTTTTAAAGTTCTCCACTTGGAGGGATGAGCATCACTCACTTTTCTAGCTTTACCCAAGCCATGAAGAGTGAGTAGTTTCTCATTCACTCTTTAGTGAGAGGAGAAGGGCATGTATAAGTTACCCGGGAATCATATTTGTGCAATGTTCTTTTACGCTTAACGTTTATATCTTCTTATTATCGGATGATTGATTGCATCTAGCAAAGCTAAGGTACTTTGTATAATTGTGAGCTCTTTCTATGACATGGATGACTCCTGCATAGAAAGACTCATCAGTTCAAGGCAAGTACCCCGGCTAGATCCTCATGACTACCCTTCAATCTCCCCCCTTATTGTACTTCATTTAAAGAATGGACTATTAATATCATGATTGGATGTCTTGTAGAAACACTTGCTTGTTTGTAGACGCGTTAAGTCTCGGCACAGGCAATTCTTGTAAACTTCTAGAAAGACATCGGAATCATGTTCTTAATTCTCACAATCCATCTTTACCTTCCGATTAACTTGTTGTTGACACGAGAGTTAATTGAGTTATCAAGCACAATTATGACAAACCGGATAACTAACTACTTGTCCAGATCCTTGCACTAAAGGGTGACTTTTTTTTTAATTAGCATTCATCTCCTATTTTGTTAAGAAAATCCTTCTGGAAAGAATCTTATATTCTGTCCAGCAAAAACCATATCTCACAGCAAATCAAAAAGGTTACAATCAAAAGGTCTCTACCACTGCTTGCCTTAGAAATATCAACAAAAGTTCCCTGTGGATTCGACTCCGGACTCAAACCGGATTATTACTACAGCTTGACCGCCTGCACTTGGGTGTACACATTGGATCAAGCCATCACGTTTTTGGCGCCGTTGCCGGGGAGCCTTTGAAAGGTGCTTTAAGGTAAAAGGTAAAAAGACCTTTGACATTGTGTATATTTTAGTTTCCTGTAAATAACTATGTTTTATTTTCTTTATGACTGAGGGCACTCCTCACTTCCAAAATTTGCCGGCAGAATCGTGTGAGTCCGTGAATCAGCCTGAACCTAATTCACCTAGATCAGTAGCAGACTCTTGTGAGGGTAGTATGGCAAATAATGAAAGAAATGGAGAAGTCCCTATGAGAGAGGAGGAGATCCCTAACATTCGAACTTTGCGGGATTACTTGAATCCCACAAGAAATAGTGTCCCCTCTTGTTTTATTTTTCCTGAAAATGCTCCCCTCTTTACTGTAAAGCCGGGGACAGTGCAGTTATTGCCCGTGTTTCATGGATTGGATGCAGAAAATCCATATCTGCATATCAAAGATTTCGAAGAAGTGTGTGGAACATTTCAAGACAATTCTGAATTGGCAAAAATGAAATTGTTTTCTTTCTCTTTGAGGGATAGAGCCAAACAATGGTTAAATTCTTTAAAGGCTTTTTCAATACCCAATTGACAAGCATTGCAAAATGAATTTTTAGAAAGTTTTTTCCCTTACATTGCACAAATGCATTAAAAAGGCAAATCATGAATTTTGCGGTCAAAGAAGGAGAAACTTTTTATCAAAGTTGGGAGAGATTCAAAGATTTGCTCCAATCTTGCCCACATCATGCTTTTGAAAATTGGACATTGGTAGGATTTTTCTATGACTCCTTACCCTCTAGACTACGTCAGTTTGTCGAAATGATGGCCCAAGGAGAGTTCATGGGAAAAAGTCTGGAGGAGGCATTCAATTTCTTCGATACCATATCTGACAGTTCTCAGATGTGGGACTCAGCCTCCCCTACCACTGTAGAAGCCAGACCATCTAATTCCCAATGAGGAAAATATGTCTTGAGAGAGGATGATGACTTGAGAGCAAAAATGTCCACATTGTCTCGAAAGCTCGAAACTTTAGAGATAAAGAAAGTCCATCAAGTTGATGTTAGCCCTTCCACTGAGCAAGTGTGTGGAATCTGTGCGCTAACGGGACACCCTACTGGGGAGTGTCCCACCATCCCAGCATTCAAAGAAGTCTTGTTAGAACAAACACATGCCGTTTCCAACTTCAACAAGCCCTACTCCAACCCATATTCTGAAACATACAATCTAGGGTGGCGAAATCACCCTAACTTCAGTTGGAAGAACACACAACCAATACCCATGAACCAACAACAAGGGCCATACCCACCACCTCAAGGACCTCCTGCATATCAACCATACCAACCACCACAAAAGAGGAACCTTGAGGACACATTAAATCAGTTCATGCAAAGCCAAATGAATTATAACAATAATTCCACACAGGCTTTCACTGATTTCAAAACCCAGACCACTCAATCTTTTGAGGATCTTAAAAGCCACATCCAAAAGTTGACTCAATCCATGGTCACACATGAAAAAGGAAAGTTTCCTCCTCAACCAAAGAAACCACAAGGCCAATTCCATGTAGGGAACCCTTCAACAACAGGAAACACCTAAGACCAAGCCCAAGCTGTCACGACACTAAGAAGTGGCAAAGTGATTGACAAAACAATCAGAAACATACTCATTCCCAAGCCAAGACCTGAGTCAAGCCCAGTCAATCCATCATCTGAACCTGAACCAATTGAGAAAGACCCTGAGCCTGTGATTGAACAAGAGTCAGAACCTTCTGAGAAAAAGGAACCTTCGTATTCCGTTCCAGCTCCATTTCCTCATCGACTCAGAGCCAAACAGAAAGTGAAAAATCAGCCTGAAATTTACGAGCTTTTTAAGCAAGTAAATATCAACATCCCACTTCTGGATGCAATCAAACAAGTCCCACCTTATGCCAAGTTTCTAAAAGACTTGTGCACAGTCAAGAGAAGCCAGAAAGTCCAAAAAAGAGCTTTCCTAACAGAACAAGCTAGTGCACTCCTCCAACAGAAAACCCTTCCAAAATACAAAGACCCAGGATGTCCAACTGTCTCATGTATCATTGGAAACTTCAGAATTGAACAAGCCTTGTTAGACCTTGGAGCCAGCGTTAATCTGCTACCTTACTCTGTCTATCAGCAGTTGGGTTTGGGTGAACTTAAACCCACTTGTGTCACACTCCAGTTGGCTGACAGATCTGTCAAAACCCCCAGAGGGATTGTTGAAGATGTGCTTGTCCAAGTAGATAGTTTTGTCTTCCCTGTTGACTTCATTGTTCTGGATACCCAACCAGCAATAAATTCGGAGAACCAAATTCCCGTCATTCTTGGTCGACCATTCCTAGCAACTTCCAATGCTTTAATCAATTGCAGGAATGGAGTCATGAAATTAAATTTTGGGAATATGACTCTCGAAATGAACATTTTCAATATTGCTAAACATCCAGAAGAGGAAAAGGAAGAAAGGGAAGTAAACTCCATAGAATCTTTGATACAAGAACATCTGGATGATACATTCTGTGAGGATCCTGCTGAATCATCTTTGTTATAGCTCATCTCATCAGAAATCACAGATGATGACCCAAATCCACCAAGTGACACCACTCATACTGTTGAGACCTGGGCACTCAAATTCGAAGAAATTTTACCAAGTGGCACAAAGCCAGTCCCATCAAGTGTTAGCCCACCAAAGCCTGAATTGAAACCTCTCCCATTTGACCTCAAATACGCATTCTTAGGAGAGAATGAGTCATACCCAGTGGTAATTTCATCTAAAATCACAGACTTGCAAGAGTCTAAATTGCTTGAAGTTCTCCGAAGTCATAAAAGTACCATTGGATGGACCATCGCTGACTTGAAAGGTATAAGCCCGTTAATCTGCAATCATGACATATACCTTGAAGAGGACTCAAAACCCTCTCGTCAAATGCAGCGACGACTGAACCCTCACATGAAGGAAGTTGTGAGAATTGAGGTACTCAAACTCTTAGATGCAGGGATAATCTTCCCTATCTCAGATAGTAAATGGGTAAGTCCAACCCAAGTTGTGCCAAAAAAATCTGGGGTCACAATGGTCAAAAATGATGCAAATGAACTAGTACCAACTCGAGTTGTCACAGGATGGCGAATGTGCATTGATTATCGAAAACTCAATTTGGTCACTAGAAAATATCTTTTTCCCCTCCCATTTCTTGACCAAGTCCTAGAAAGAATTGCAGGCCATGAATTTTATTGCTTCTTGGATGGATATTCAGGGTATAACCAAATTGAGATAGCCTTAGATGATCAGGAGAAAACAACTTTCACATGCCCCTTTGGCACCTTTGCATTCAAAAGGATGCCATTTGGACTTTGTAACGCTCCTGCAACATTCCAAAAATGTATGCTAAGCTTGTTCAGTGATATGATTGAAAATTTTTTGGAAGTATTTATGGATGACTTCTCTGTCTATGGTGATTCCTTCGACTTGTGTTTAACCAATCTGGAGAAAGTACTGATCAGATGTAAGGAAGCCAACTTGGTGCTCAATTGGGAAAAATGCCATTTTATGGTAACACAGGGCATTGTTCTTGGTCACATCGTGTCGTCTGAAGGCATGAAAGTTGACAAGGCAAAAATTGATTTGATTGGAAATTTGCCTGCCCCTAAGACTGTAAAAGATGTTCGATCATTCCTAGGGCATGCAGGGTTCTACAGGAGATTCATAAAAGATTTCAGTACCATAGCAAAACCAATGTGTCACCTCCTAAGTCATGATGTAATATTTGATTGGAATGAAGCATGCCAAAAAGCCTTTGACAAGCTAAAAGACATGTTAATTTCTGCACCAATAATGCAACCTCCTGACTGGAATTTTCCTTTTGAACTAATGTGTGATGCAAGTGATTTTGTTGTAGGTGCTGTATTGGGACAAAGAAAAGATAAGAAACCCCATGTGATTTACTATGCAAGCAAAACTTTGAATGATGCCCAAATGAATTATTCAACAACTGAGAAAGAATTGCTTGTTGTAGTTTTTGCACTGGAAAAATTCCGTTCTTATCTTGTTGGTTCTTCTGTTACTGTATTCACTGACCATGCAGCTCTAAAATTTTTGCTCACAAAGAAGGACGCCAAACCGAGACTCTTGAGATGGATACTTTTGCTCCAAGAGTTTGATCTTGTCATTAAAGACAAGAAAGGCGTCGAGAATGTGGTGGCAGATCATCTGTCCAGACTAACCTATGAATTTCATGAAGATGGACTGCCAATCAATGAGAAATTCTCCGATGAACAACTATTCATGATTGATAAGACACCATGGTATGCAGACATTGCTAACTTTCTTGCTACTGGTACACTCCCTCCATCTTTTACCATGTTGGACAAAAAGAAATTTTTGAGGGAGGTACGTAACTTCTTTTGGGAGGATCCTTACGTATTCAAGTACTGTAAAGATCAAATCATAAGACGTTGCATCCCTGCTCATGAAAGTAGCCAGGTAATAACTTTTTGTCATTCTGAAGCATGTGGTGGCCACTTTTCATCAAGAAAAACAGCTGCAAAAATATTGCAATGTGAGGCCCACACTTTTCAAAGATGTCCATGCTTTTTGTTTAACTTGTGATAGGTGTCAAATGTTGGGAAACATTTCTAAAAGAAATATGATGCCCTTAAACCCCATACTGGTAATTGAAATTTTTGACTGTTGGGGCATCGATTTTATGGGACCATTTCCCCCTTCCTTTGGCTATCTATACATTTTAGTGGTTGTAGACTATGTATCCAAATGGGTTGAAGCAATTACATGCCGAAACAATGATCACAAAACAGTGATCAAATTTTTAAAAGAAAATATTTTGTCCCGGTATGAAATTCTGAAATCAATCATAAGCGATGGGGGTGCTCATTTTTGCAATCGTCCCTTCTGGAATTTAATGAAAAAATATTTGATTTTTCACAAAATTGCAACCCCTTATCACCCACAGACCAGTGGACAAGCTGAGTTAGCTAATCGGGAGATCAAATTAATTTTGGAAAAAACGGTGAACCCAGATCGCCAAGATTGGTCATTGAGACTGACTGATGCGCTCTGGGCATACCGAACTGCTTTTAAAACAATTTTGGGCATGTCTCCCTATCGATTAGTCTATGGAAAGCCATGTCACTTGCCTGTGGAATTGGAACATAGGGCATACTGGGCCATTAAAGCAATGAATTTTGACTTAGACAAGGCTGGACTAACAAGGAAACTTCAGATAAATGAATTGGAGGAATTGAGAAATGAGGCATATGAAAATGCTAAGATTGCTAAAACCATGATGAAAATCTTTCATGACAAACACATTGTGCGGAAATCTTTTGAGCCATCTCAAAAAGTCTTGCTATTCAATTCAAGACTCCGCCTCTTCCCTAGTAAGTTGAAATCAAGATGGGCTGGGCCTTACATTGTGAAAAAGGTGTTTGAACACGGAGCAGTTGAGGTGGAAAACCCAGCAAACGGTAATAATTTTACTGTTAATGGTCAGAGGTTAAAACCATTTTTGGAGGATTTTGTTAGAAATGTGGAAACCATTCTTTTAATGGAACCAGAGTACTCCTCCGAAATTCGCGCCTACCGACACTCCAGTGGATCGGGTCAGGAAATATCCACTCCAACCCGACCCACTGGGGCGCCGTTATAAGGCGCCCACGTGTTCCCCAGCCGCCGCAGTTGGCCCCCCCCCCCCCCCCCTTTTTTTTTTTCTTCTTCTTCTTCTTTTTCTTTTCTTCTTCTTCCTTCTGTTAATCTTCGAGTCTCTGTTACCCGAGAAAACACCCATGACCACACACTCCACAAACACAATATTTTGCTTCCTGTTTAGCATTTTAATCTTATATTTGCTCACGGGTGTTCTTCTCTTGTTCGCACTCACACATAAGGATTTTCAGCCTACCCGAAATCCAGATCTGCGCACAGATGAGTAATTTTTGGTGTTTTTATTTGTAGGTCTCAGTGGTGAACAGATCTCTACCATTCAACCTCGTCTCCACACTCCATGAACCGGTAAATTCGAAACATTGGGGACAATGTTCAGTTTAGGTTGGGGGGTATGATCAGTTCATCAGTTCATTTTCGTTCATAGTTCATAATTTTCGCAATTTTTTTTAAATTTTTATTGTTGTTATTGATCATGTTTGAACATTGATTGTATAAATTGATTATGCTTATGAATCAGCCTCAATCGTCTTTGTGACTGACAGACGTTAAAGAACCAGATAGTGAGTCTTAAAATTTAGCAATCATGGATGTAAATCTTTTTTGGTTTAGCCTAGGAGTCCTACGTACTTTTCCATCTGATGTACATACCATGATCATGAGAAAAACAAGATTAGTAAGGAAGACTGAAATCAAAGAAAAACAAGTGAAACCCCTCTGTGGCAGAAGCAGCTTTGCCAAACGCCGTCGTGCAAAAAGGCTTGGTGCCTGTAAACAGTGTGGTAGATACTTTCACGAAAAAAGGTACAACCAGTGTTCTGAACCAATTTCCGGTCGCGCACTTGATCGATTAGACTGGATAGTGAATGGGCTGAGTAAGGATTATCCTGATACGCCATGCTATTCTGGTACTGTGCTTAACCGATTTGTGAGAAAGGAAGTTGGGAGAGTTACTGGTTGTCCCTTTTACACAGACACAGAGGGAGACTCAGATTAGATAATTTTCTGTAGGAAATGTGTACTTTTCTTGGGGAGTGAATGCCAAAGGTCCGAATTTGTTGTAAAAAGTGTAAAAATCTTTTTGTATAAATTCTTTTGACTGAAATGAAAATATGGGCCGAGTAAGGAATGCCCCAAAATACCAACCTGAAGCGTGGGTAGGGGTTCATCCTGAGACGCCTTAAGTTTTTGATTTTGCGTGTTTTGCTTTCTTTGATTGTATATAGTGTAATGGAGAAAAATTTTAATTTTTGGTTCAACGTTCGAACGCCAGGTAAAGTTCGAACGTCAGCTGCTTACAGTACTCAGCCTCTGATGAAGCTTCTGCTGGAACTTAAAAGTACTGGGAGCTCAGTCTGTTCGAACGCCAATAGACTGTTCGAACGAGATTAACGTTCGAACGCCAATAGACCGTTCGAACGAAGAGTACTTACAGTACTTTGGCCTCTGACAGAAACTCAAAAGTACTGGGAGCTCACCACGTTCGAACGATCTTTTTAAATTCCTTCTACCAACGTTCGAACGTCACCAATGTTCGAACGCTACAACTCAGGCTATAAAAGCCTGGCTCGTCTTCTTCATTTCAAAACCCTCCAAAGCTTCTGAAAAACCGAAAAACCTTGGAGAGCCTGCACTACCCAGACCCCAAAACCCCAACCATTCTCCATCCTTAACAAAAATCAACCCTCCCAAGACGTTTGCCACTTCAAGAAGATCCATCTTCACAAAGAAATCAAAAATTTCAAAACCATCCAGCTCAAAAACCAAAAAAATGCCAAGAGTCAAGCTTCCTGCCAAGAGGAACCCAAACACCCAAGAGCCAAATTTTGTCGAAGAAGTGGTGGAGGTGAGAGAAGGAATGCCACCACTCACAAGGAGATATGACAAGACTCGGTTTCTCACAGCTCTAAAAGCAGACAGGTATGAAAATTTCTACCAAAACAAAGCCATTGTTTGTGAAAGAGATGTGATTTTGGCTGATTTTGCAGAGTTGGGGATCTTTGCGGAAATAGAAAGGAGGGGATGGTTGTTTTATTTGAGGAACGGCGGTGAAGCCGTAGTCGACTTGGTGCGGGAGTTTTACTCCAACGCCGAGATTATCGACGGGAAAATTCGAACTTATGTAAGGGGAGTCCATGTGGACGTTGATAAGGATTATATTTGGGGGGCAAGGCAAGAAGTGCCTCGGGTCCATAATCCCGGTTATCCCCCAAGGAAGAATGTGGCGATGAATGAGGTGGGGAGAGAACTAACGGGAGTACCCAACTTTTCATGGGCAGGGAAGAAATTTTTTAGACAAGGGGAGCTTAGTGACAAATACAAAATGTTAAATTTGATTGCGGTGTCAAACTTTGCCCCAATTGGAAGAAAAAATGAAATTCTCCCCGACATGGCCCGATTGTTGTATGCTATTGGAAAAGGGCAAAGCATTGACATCCCCTCCCTAGTGTTGACTGAGATGAAGAAAAAGTGTGATGTGAAGAGGAATTCTCTTCCCTTCGGCACCCTCATAACTAAGATATGCAAGGAGCATGGGGTGAGGGTGAAGCCCGAGATGGAAATCCAGAAGCCAATGGGGCCACTAAACAAGGCTTCCTTCCGGAGAAGCCAAAGTCATAGTGGCGGCCCGGCGGCAAGGCAAGAAGAGCCCTCGGCCCAAGGAGTGGATGAAGTGCAAGAGGAGTTGGATGAGATGGAGAGAGAGATGGGAGGAGAAGAAGATCAGCCAGCAGGTGAGGGACCTAGCACCAGCACCAGCACCCGACGCTCTTTGATGGACGTCATGCTTAGCATCGAAGCTAAGCAGGACGAGATCCTTAGGTATTTGAGGGGTGGACATGGTGGGCATGGTGGAGCTAGTGGACAAGGAGGAGAGTGAGAGAGAGGGACTTCTATTTCTGTTCTTTGTCTTGTTTTTATGTTTGTTTAAAGTGCTTCTTTGTATGAATTTCTTCTTTGATAGTTGTAAGTTTTTGTGTGGTTGTGAATGAATTGAACCGTTGATGTTAAAAGATGATATTTTGAAATGAATGGTTCTATTTATCACTTTTAATTGTTTTAATGCATTTGTAGATTTAGCATAGAAATTAAAAGGTGAAGGAACAAATGTGGATGTTAAGAATGTTTGCTAGAGTAAATACGCACATGATCGGTTTGACACCTCCATTTATCAACCGAGACTTAAAACCACATTTCTTGAAAAAAATTGGTATTCTCTCTATACTTAAATTGTCACATGTACATCGATATTTGTTATTTTAAAAGTACAGGAGGATCTGACTCGCAAATGGAATTGGTATATAACCGATACCCCCTGGAAAACCTGACATACACAGTGGAGATAACAAAGAACACCAGGGTAAGTTTCGAACCTAACGATGCTTTCGAGAGACAATCAATGTTTACTCAAGTAAATTCTTTTCAAATCTCCATTTTTGAATGATCTCATTAACCTTGCTTTGATTGACGCATTTAAAAATGATCTATTGACATATCCCACACGAAACCATCGCATACGACACATACATGTGCACATGCTTGAGAAATAATCTTAGGCCATCTTTGATATAATATTGAGCCTTAGACCTTTCTTTGAAAAAAAATTAAAATTATCCCTCGTTAGCCATGTTTGAGCCATCAATGTATAAAGTTTTCTTTGATAAACCTGCATGATTACCAATCCATAGGAAAACATACTTGACATACCTTGGCTATCTAATTTTCTTACATCCTCTTTGTAAGATGATACAGAAAAAGGAAAAGAAAAAGGAGCATTCGAGATTATCATCCAAGAAGAGTTGATTGGAACAATTGAAACAAAACAGATGCAAAAAGGCAAGAACTTGCCAAGAAAGTGAAAAAAATGAGAAAAATGAAAGAAAAAAATGTCATCTCTCGGCAAAATATCAAGAAGTTAGAAAGAGGTGTGCCTTTTTAATTGCGTTAATATTCTTTCATGAGATTATGCCAAACATAAGTAGTTGCTTCTTTAAAATTTCACTCCTTTCCTAAATTATGCATGTGATTTTTCGATTGGCCATCTTCTGATCACATGATCTGTGAGAAACAAGTCACTATAATCAGAGTGAACCTTTGCTGAGAGTATACTACGTGAGGTTTGTGAAATCGAAACTATCCATGGAAGGTGATAAAAGGGAGTATTTGTTACATAACAATTCCTGTTGCTTGAATGATCATTCCTATTGCATTGAGAATTTCAAATACCAATGTAACAAATGATAATTTTTGCATAGAATGAATACCTGTGAAATAAGGACGTGTGAGACATAAGTCAAAGTTGAAAATCTGGTGTCTCAACGACCATGATGCTAATTTACTTTAGTTAGCATTCTCCTATGCACATCTGTTCGACTGAAGTTTGTGGGTAGCTTATCTGGAAACCCTCACGAGACAACACTCGTCCACTAGGGTAAATCTAGTGGTTCAACGACTTGTTGCATAAGCTAAATGCAACCGGATGACCTACGAAAATGGCATTAGGAGTAGAATTTTCTTTTTCATATTACTAGAGACTAGCAATATTTAGGTTGGGGAGTGTGATTAGTACTTAAAGTTGACATATTATTATGAAATTTTAAGACTAATTGTACTTTAATGGAGTTTAAGTGATGTCATTTCAGGCCCTAAACTGAACAAGGACCCAAGAACAACAAGTACCACACTTGGATGCAGCACCAGTACATTAGAGCCCAAAATTGGAGAAGCTTGGAGCACAGCCAGAACGTTCGAACGCCAACTCACGTTCGAACGTCCACATTACACTGTAGCAGACTCAACTGCTGAAGAGAAGGCGTGTTGCAGTTAGGAAAGAAGACTGGAGCTCTGAAGTACTTGAGTGTCACGTTCGAACGCCAACTCACGTTCTAACGTGCACTTGAGTTGATTGAAGACTAGACCACTGCAAAGAGTTGGAACTGCACTTCACAGGAGGCCAACAGATCACTCGAGTGAAAGGGGTCAGAGCAAATCTGGCGTTCGAACGCCCTGAGTGCAAAAACAGAAGAACCGTTCGAACGGCAGTCAACGTTCGAACGCCCTCAGTGCAAAAACAGAAAGAACGTTCGAACGTCAGCTCACGTTCGAACGTCATCCACAGACTGGCAGCAGAGTTGTTGACTGTTCACTTGGACTTGGGCAGCAAACACTATTCTTTCGCCCCCCCTGCCTCCTCCTCTTGCCTATAAATACTCCCCTTGTTGGAGAGCTAGGAAGCTAAGCATAGTAGGAAGTAGCATAGTGAAGGAGGCTTAGACTCTCACTCTCATTGTAGTTAGTTCATTTTCCTTATGAAGTCTTTATTTTAGAGATTAGTTTGGCTTTAGCCCAACATCTCTTGCTTGTTATAACAGTAGTTTTATGCTTATGCTTATGTTTATACTTTCATTTCTCATGCATAGAAGAGAAATAGCTCACATTTTGGTTGAGGAAGCAACCCTCCAATTCTTGGTTGAGGAAGCCACCCTCCAAATGTGACTAGCTTTCTTCTACTTTTATTGTTCATGCATTTCACTTCTATTGCTTGAGCTTCCTTCTTTCTTAGAAGAGTGAAACTCTTCCACTTTTCTAGAGCTTGATTAAAGCCGTGAAGGGTGGAACGTGATTCACTCATTCTTTGTGGAAGATTCGCTCCGCGTTTGTTGTTACTTTATCTTTTAAAGTTCTCCACTTGGAGGGATGAGCATCACTCACTTTTCTAGCTTTACCCAAGCCATGAAGAGTGAGTAGTTTCTCATTCAATCTTTAGTGAGAGGAGAAGGGCATGTATAAGTTACCCGGGAATCATATTTGTGCAATGTTCTTTTACGCTTAACGTTTATATCTTCTTATTATCGGATGATTGATTGCATCTAGCAAAGCTAAGGTACTTTGTATAATTGTGAGCTCTTTCTATGACATGGATGACTCCTGCATAGAAAGACTCATCAGTTCAAGACAAGTACCCCGGCTAGATCCTCATGACTACCCTTCAATCTCCCCCCTTATTGTACTTCATTTAAAGAATGGACTATTAATATCATGATTGGATGTCTTGTAGAAACACTTGCTTGTTTGTAGACGGGTTAAGTCTCGGCACAGGCAATTCTTGTAAACTTCTAGAAAGACATCGGAATCATGTTCTTAATTCTCACAATCCATCTTTACCTTCTGATTAACTTGCTTTTGACACGGGAGTTAATTGAGTTATCAAGCACAATTATGACAAACCGGATAACTAACTACTTGTCCAGATCCTTGCACTAAAGGGTGACTTTTTTTTTAATTAGCATTCATCTCCTATTTTGTTAAGAAAATCCTTCTAGAAAGAATCTTATATTCTGTCCAGCAAAAACCATATCTCACAGCAAATAAAAAAGGTTACAATCAAAAGGTCTCTACCACTGCTTGCCTTAGAAATATCAACAAAAGTTCCCTGTGGATTCGACTCCGGACTCAAACCGGATTATTACTACAGCTTGACCGCCTGCACTTGGGTGTACACATTGGATCAAGCCATCAGCTGCCACTTCTCTTCTCTCCTCCATGAGGTCTATATCCAAGCTGAGTTGGTGATCGTTGCTCCTGGTGTCGAAGGCTTGTGTCCTTATGGTAAGGAGGCCAACTTCCAACGGGATCACTGTCTGCACCCCATATGCGAGAGCATAAGGCGTTTCTTCTTTTGAGGATCGATGGGTGGTTCTATATGCCCAGAGGAATTTCAGGAGCTCATCCACCCATTTTCCTTTAGCCTTTTCCGACATTCTCTTGATTCCATTGATGATAGTCTTGTTTGAGGACTCCGCCTGTCCATTGGCTTGCGGATATGCAGGGGTGGAGTAGTGGTTCCGGATTCCAAGATGCTCACAGAAAGACTTGAAGGGCCCGCTGTTGAATTGAGTTCCGTTGTCTGATACGAGCGCCCGGGGGACTCCAAACCTTGTCACTATATTCCTCCACACGAACTTCTTGGTGTCCACGTCCCTGATATGAGTCAAGGGCTCCACCTCGACCCATTTCGTAAAATAGTCGGTTCCTACAATCAGGAGCCGCTTGTCTCCAAGAGCCCTTGGGAGGGGTCCAACCAGGTCGAGTCCCCATTGAGCAAACGGCCAAGGGCTCTTCAGGGGGTTCAAGTCTCTGGCCGGCTGCCGAATGACCAGAGTTAAACCTTTGACACTGATCGCACTTTCAAACGTAAGCATGTGCGTCCCTCTGCATCCGTGGCCACCAATACCCTTAGGACATGATATGATGGGCCATGGCTCGTCCACCTGAGTGCCCCCCACATATGCCTTCATGTACCTCGTACAAGAGTGGTTCGACTTTATCCTCACAGACACAGAGTAGGTATGGTCCGGAGAATGATTTTTGGTATAGCTTCTGATCCGGGGAGGCCTAGAACCTTGGGGCCCTTAACTTTATCTTTCTAGCCTCTTTGGGCTCCTCAAGGAGCTCCCCCGAAAGGAGGAACTTGAGTACTGGATCAGTCCATCTGGGGGACTCCTCCCCCTCCTAGATGACCGCCACCCTGAAGGCCTCATCTATGCTGGAGTTGGAAAGGTACTCAACCGTGATCTTTCATGTCATGTCGGAATCTAGCGCTAAGGCTAGACATGCTAAGGCGTCGGCGTGGGCATTCTTATCTCGCGGGACTTGCTTGACATCAACTTTTTTGAACTTGTGGAGTAAGGTTGTTGATTCATGGTGGTAGGCATTCATTCTTGAGTCCCTCGCTTCGAATTCCCCGTTAATCTGATTTACCACCAACATGGAATCACAGTGGACAGTCAGGTCTATGGCCCCTGCTACACTGGCAAGTTTAAGTCCAGAAATAAGGGCATCATATTCTGCTTCATTGTTGGTTGCCTTAAAACCTAGTCGGACGGCTTGCTCTATTACTAACCCTTCTGGGGAGACTAACAGTATCCCGATTCCAGAACCCTTACTAGTGGAGGATCCGTCCACATAAAATCTCCAGGAGGGTCCTTGGATACCTGTGGAGGGCTCCACCTTTGGGAGAGGTGGCTTCACCTAGAGGAGAGGTGGCTCTCCCTTGGTAAACTCGGCGATAAAATCTGCCAACACCTGCCCCTTTATGGCGGTCCGAGGCTTATAATGAATGTCATGTTCCCCCAACTCCACCGCCCACTTGGCTATTCTTCCTGACAGGTCCGTCTTCCTCAGAATTGCTTTCAAGGGTTGATCCGTCTTGACGGTGATCGAGTGTGCTTGAAAATAATGCCTCAACTTCCTTGCGGCTGTGATCAGGGCCAATGCCAGTTTTTTCAAGGGCAAGTATCTTGTCTTCGCGTCCAATAGAGTCTTGCTCACGTAGTATAATGGCTTCTGTTCTCGTTCATGCTCATGGACCAGCACACCACTGACAGCGAACTCTGACTCGGCCAAGTAAAGGAACAACATCTCCTCCTTTGCTGGTACCGACAGGGTTGAGAGGACCCTAAGGTACTCCTTGATTCCCCCGAGCGCATCCTGGCATTCTTGATTCCAAGTATCCTTCTCAGACCTTTTGATAGCCCTAAAGAAGGGCTTGCACTTGTCCGACGATTGAGAGATAAAACGATTTAGTGCAACTAGCATCCCTGTGAGTTTATGAACTTCCCAGACTGTCTGGGGGCTTTGTACGTCCATGATGGCTTGTATCTGTTTTAGATTGTCTTCGACACCACGTCAACTCACTAAGTACCCAAGGAACTCCCGGATCCAACCCCAAAGACACACTTTGCCGCGTTCAGCTTCAGTCCGTACTCCTGGAGGGTGAAAAATGTGTCTTCCAGGTCTGTTATGTGATCGTCCTTCGTCTTGCTCTTGACCAGCATGTCATCAATATATACCTCCATAGTGTTCCCTAACTGCCGCTTGAACATTAGGTTCATGAGCCTCTAGTACGTATCTTTTGCGTTCTTTAGACCGAAAGGCATGACCATGTAGCAATAAACCCTTCTCGGAGTGATAAAGGCAGTCTTCACTTGGTCAGGCGGATGGAGGGGGATCTGGTGGTAGCCAGCCCTGGCATCCAAGAAGGTAATGCGTTGGTGTCCTGCCTTGGCATCCACCAGCTGATCTATTTTTGGGATAGGAAAGTCATCATTGGGGTAAGCTTTGTTCAGGTCAGTAAAGTCCATGCAGACACGCCATTTCTCGCCCTTTTTTTTTGCACAAACGGTATATGATAGCCATTCCGGGAACTACACTTCCCAGATGGTGTTAGCCTCCAGGAGCCTTTCTACTTCTTCATTTACTTCTTAGGCGTGATGCGGCGCCGTGCGCCGAGGTTTTTGCTTCACCGGCTTGTAGGCGGGATCCACATGAAGCCTATGGGTCATAACGTTGGGTTTATGCCCTTCATCTCCGTGGCATCCTATGCAAACACATCCGCGTTCCTTCTCAAAAAAATTGTCATCTCTTCTTACTCGGCTGCGGACATGGTGGAGCCGACCAGGAAGTCGCTTTCCTCATTTCCTTTCACCAGAAATATCTTTCGGAGATCCTCTACTAAGTGATCTTTCGGATCAATCTGCGACTTGTCGACTCCCAACCACCCGGACTGTAATTGCTATTTATTGAAGACCTCCTCTGGGGCTCCATTACTCTCCTTGGAGGCAACCCCTGCCTTCACCGCTACGTAGAAATAACTCTTGGAGGAAGCTTGGTCCCCGCAGATCTCTCTCACTCCTTAAGGGGTGGGGAATTTCAACTTCTGATGATAGGTAGAGTGTACCGCCCCAAGCACATGTAGCTAGGCCCGCCCCATGATTATATTGTAAGGTGAATCGAAGTCGATTATCACAAACTCTGTGTTGGTTGTCACGGGCCCCACGATAACCGGTAGAGTGATTTTACCCAAGGGCAAGGCATAGGAGCCATTGAACCCAACGAGGGGCGTATTTACTTTGGCAAGGTCTCTCGAACCAAGACTCATGCGTTTCAGGACTTCGAAGTACATTACATCTGAAGAACTCTCGGAGTCCTCCAAGACTCTCTTGACATCAAAGTCAACAATCTTTAGAGTTAGGATCAAGGCGTCCTCATGGGGGAGGACCACACCTGTCAGATCGGCGTCAGAGAAAGTGATACTTCCCTCATCCGCCCGGAGCCTCTTGCTAGGTCGGCCCTCATCCCTTTCATCCACCTTCTTCGTGAAGGCTACTCTCTTGAGGTCGGATATGAGGGTATTAGTCGTCGGTCGATCTAGCGGGCAGACGTGGATGACGTCAATGACGTTGTCTCGGACAGTGGTTTGATTATTGGCACCATAGGTTCCCACTAGAGCTGCCTCATCGATGTACTCCTTCAAGTGTCCTCCTTGTACCAACTTCTCCAAGAAAGGTTTGTATACCCTACAATCTTCGGTAAGGTGTCCAAAGTCTTGGTGGTATGAAAACCTTACCTTCTGGTTTTCGGTGGACGGATTACCTTGCATCTTAGGCGGCCATTTAAAGAAGGATTCCTTCTTGATCTTGTGGAGCGGCTTATAAATAAGCTCCTTAAACACCATGTGGACCCCTTTGAAGGAACTTCCAGATTGAGGCATCAGTCCTTTCTGGGAAGGGGCTCCCTCTTTCTCCTTTTCCTTCTTCTTTGGGCGAAAGTCTTCCCTTTACCCCCCACCATTTAATCCTCTATCCGAGAATATTTATTGATTCGGACCATCAACTCCCCCATGTCCATCGATGTCTTCTTGGTCAGGGACCGATAGAGGTCGGTGTCACGTGAGAGGCCAAGTTGGAAGGAGGCAACCGCCATGACCTCAGAACCTCCCTCCACCTCATTTACTTCCTCCCAGTAGCGGGTGGCATATTGGCGGAGTATTTCACCCTCCTTTCATCTGAGGGTCAATAATGACCCGACGTCCTTAGGATGTTTGCTCCCTGTAATGAACCGAGCAGAAAATCGACAGGTTAGCTCCTCCCAAGACCCTATGCTATTGGGTGGAAGGGTCTCAAACCATTTCATGGTAGAGTCTCCCAGGCTCATTGAGAACACCCGAAAAAATAGTGGGTGATCTGAGTGGTACAGGGACATCATTTGCTTGTATTGTCTGAGATGAGCCTCTTGGTCAGAATGCCCATCGTAAACTTTGAATCTCAGTACTGCAAACTTTATTGGTACTTCCATCTCCACAATACCCCTCGTGAAGGGCGATTGAATAGCTTTGTCATCCGTGTCATCCTCTGGGACGACCTTATCCCCCCTCGTAGGATCCAATAGCACCTTGGGGTCCTTCCTTTGCATGGGGTGTATTTCTCCACCTTCTCGGTGTCGGTTGACATGCCCCCTGGTCCCAGGGTGTCGGATGGAGAGGGTTGATCCTTCATCGGACTCCTCCATACCCCTTCACCCAGATAGTCCTCGACGGAGGTCGTTCCAAACCAATGGCCTGGCCCTCTTGGCTGGAACCTTCGGGAGCTATCCATTGGCCCTCGGGTGCTTCGGAGCCTTGGAGCTCCCTCCCTTACTGCTAAGCGGTTTCTCAAGTCCCCAGGTCCCACTTCCCTAACAGAGGGTTCCCGGGACTGCCGCAAGTCTCGAGATCCTCCGCCGGAGAGTTCAAATTCATTGAGCCGATTCAAGACGTTCACGTTGTCCTCTTCTAACTGTCGTAATCGATCCCCGTACCGATCTTCAATCATATCAACAAGTTGACAGGCCAAGAGGTTTGATTTTTCGGCCCCGATACTCAAACTAGTTTGGCGGGTTTTCTCCCCGGAATGAACAAAAAATTCTTTTTTTGATACTTTCAACTCAGTCCCTCATTCTTGACATAGAGGGAGCCGGTAAATCCATGTTTCGTTGTTGGGGGCCCTTTCCTTTTTGACGAGTATTCACCACGGTCACTGTTCTTTGGAAAATTTGGTCGATTTCCCACAGACGGCACCAATCTGTGCGTGTTGGTTTTCGCACAATAAATAAAAAGACAGTTCTCTTCCTTGGTGAATCCGTGTTTACCTCGAAATTCGACGGTCCCGTGACAAAGGATGGCCAAAGATGGCCTAAGGAGTGGTGATGAATTGCTTCCAAGGCTACCCGATCGATTCCGGCGAGTCACAGGCAGTTCTTGACACTCAAAAGGAAGGTTAGAAGGGCGCCGAAGTGTTTTTCAGCGTATCCCTTTCGACAATCAAGTCAGTTTTTAGTGAGAGAGGGGAAGGAGAAGCACTGTGTATGTTCTGAGAAATGATTTTTTGCTTACCTTTGCTTTGAGTTCTAGAGAGCTACTTATACATTCCATAAAGGTCATCATTACAGATTTGTAGGCAATAGATGGTGCTCAATCATTGGGCAGTGCGCCCTCCGTCTTGCAAGGATTAAGTCCAAGCATTAAATACTCTGCCTCCCGGGCATTTAATGCCCTTTCTCCCTAACTCCCGAGCATTTAATGCTCCTTCTTTAATGCACAGTTATTAAATGCTTGGACTAAGGAGCATTTAATGCTCCTTCCTCTAGGCTTCTCAAACTGTAACGGACGTCACGTCCTCTTGAGGACTTATTAAATGCTTGTCTTGGATGACTACATGTCAGCAGGGGTATTTCTATCAATTCACCCCTAATCTAGAACGTCATGCCACGTGTCTAACTCCCCTTGGTTGCTGGTCTTGTTCACTCTGCCTATTCTGGCTTCATGGGGAAGACAAGCCAATGATTCATAGTCTAACTCTAAGATTGATAGGCTGTAATTGTCAGCGATCCTTCCAAGAGCCGAGGTGACGTACCCAAAAATGCCCTCGGGATCCAATCGCATAAAGAACATATGTCAACATTAAAGAGCCTGAGGTGTCCTTGGTGCTGAGGATATGTGGCCTCATCAAGGTTTGGGTATCCTCGGTACCGAGGACACGTGGCATCTTCAGAGAGTTCGGCTGTCCTTGATGCCGAGGACATGTGGCTTCGTCTGAGAGCTTGAGATATCCTCAGTGCCGAGGACACGTGGTTTCATTTGAAGAGTTTTTGGGGTACCCTCGGTGCCGAGGACACGTGGCATCATCAGAGAGCTTGATGTGCCCTCGGTGCCGAGGACACATGTCAGATCTCTATCATTCCTCAGGAGTGTCCCATCATTTATAAACTTCTACGATCAATTAAAAAATAATAATAAAAAACGTGTTAATGTGCCAACCCTAAATTTTTTTCCTAGCTCTACCCCGCTTTTATCTACACCAAAACTATGGTCATGGTCTGGATTTACTATTATTGTGAGGCAATAATAAGTTTACATTGAGGCAAAATAGACTAACCGTGAGTTCAATTGGTACACGAGTGTCAATGCGATGAATGTAGTAGAGATCAATACAGCCGACGCCAAGCCGCTTCAAGCTAGTAGAGATCAATCATCATTTTATCACAAAATTTTCAATATACAGTGCATACATCCACAAAGATAGAATTCGTTGTAGTTCCAGTTACCAATAAGTCTAACCAAGGCCAAAATTCCTCTTCCACATACAATGATGATTCTTTCAACCCCACTCGATGATGGATTCAAATACTCTCACTACTAGAATTCCCTCAATTTGAGATTAACCATCTTGAAGGAAGTGATCCTACCTATACACAGCGAGTAATTTAGATCGACACAGAAGACCACAATCCCTAAAATTCAAAAATCTCTTTATTTAACATAGAATTCTCTAATCCGGATGACTTAGTTCCGACATGGATAGCATATCAATTTGTGACTAATAAATAGGTAGGATTAGTATCAAGGCATCAGATTAAATAAATAAATCGAGGTAAAAGATTGATTAGTACTCAAAGTTGTAATAACACGACATTTGATCGTCACTGAAGTGAGGTAGGGAATAGAAGAATAACTTGCCAACAAGGAGCTCGTTGGTGTGGGGACCATACATGTCGGAGGTGTCGAGGAAGGTGACGTCGGTGTTGATGGCGTGGTGGACGAGGTTGATCATGTCCTCTTTCGGCTTGGGAGGACCATAGCCATATGACATGCCCATGCATCCAAGTCCTTGTTTTGACACTTCCAAACCCTGTGAATCCAGTTTGATTCTTGGCACTGTAATTACTGATGAGCCCGAAATTAACAGTGTCAAGCCCGATAAAAATAAGTCGGGAAAGGGCCCAAATACTAATGGGCCCCGGAAATAGCCCAAGTCACCAAAGCCTGTCAAGCCGGGTCATCCCATCTAAGGAGAATGGAGAAGAGGTGAAGGCATCAAGAGAGGTCACCCAAGCCATATGGGCGCCGCCCACTAGGTACTCATCACTTGGACTTCATCATATGGGCGCCGCCCAATGGTTGAGCTCCCCACTCCTCCTCAACCTCTCACTTATTCTCTCCTCATCCATGATGCTTCAAGTCCAAGAAGGAAGTCGCCAGAAGGTCAACACCTAAGCCCAAGAAGACACAAAGGGGATGACCACCCTTGGGCGCCTACCCCTTGGTGCCCACTTGCCTTGGGACTCCGGTACTCCTACCCCAACTCAAGGTCCAGCCTAAAGTCCAATCCAACTAGGACTCTCCTCCGACTAAATAGGAGCACGAGGGAGAGAATGACAGGATACGGAGATCAACTCCTACCTTAATTGTGCTTGCCAAAGAGGTCCACTCTTACCATGATTGTACTTACCTAAATAGTGGAAGACCTCTTCCTCACGGCACCGCCTCACCGCCTTAACATAACTATATAATGTAAGCCCTCTCAAGGGTAAAGACACACTGAATACACCTTGATACACCCAAAGGCAAGCTTCACTGCACACTTGCTCTCTCTCCCTATCTCTCTCTCTCTCTCTCTCAAAGCTCTGTAACACTCCGGTGACTCTTATTCATCAATAAAGAACACCAGGCCACCGCTGCCATTCCCGAAAGTGGAGTAGGTCATCCGAGACCGAACCACTATAATTTCTTGTGTTGATTTGTTGTTTATTGCTTTAAGTTCCATTGATTGCCATTGATTGCTTATTAATTACTCATTAATTATACCCTTATATATTCTTGACTATTGATCTTGCACAAGACGATTTTGTGCATCATCAATTACCATTTTCTTGTCGTTGGTTCATGCTTCAACTCTCTCTCTCTCTCTCTCTCATATTGGGTTTGCGTGTGCATGTACCTGAAATATGGTAACCGAAGGTTCAATCTGAAAATATGATAATTGAGCGAGCAAAGTAAAATAAAGTGCATAGTTTATTGGGTGAGTGTAATTTATCATAATAAATATGAGCATGGCATAATTTAATGCAACAATTAGATTAAATGTGAATTTTAATTTTAGATAGAGCTCACTTTCAATTCAATATTTACATTAAATTTGGTTCAAACAGTATTTTTTTAATAAATATAGCTAATTCATTTATATTTATTGATGATAAAAATAAAAAAGCAGAGCAAAAATTTATAATTATCACATTTTCATTGATTAAATAAAATAAGCATGGCATAAAATAAATAATTTTTTTGGTATTGAATTTACATTTTTTTTCCTTTTTGGTGTTTTTATAAAATTAATGGATAAAATTATGTGCATCAAAAGCGTGCACTAAAATGTGTATCAAATCATCTGTAGTCTTTGGATTAGTGATGTGACTCACTGATCTGACAACTAAAAATGATTTGGAGCACTTTTTTTGTTAGCATAATTGATGAGTATGAATTAGTGACAAGACGGGCACGTGGAAGCGAGCTTGGCATGTACAGCTTTCCTTCATAAGAGGGCTCTAGTAACCACCTAGCAGCCTGCTCGCCTATATCCCACGAAAGTAGCTCGCTCCAGCTGTAATACTCTTGGGGGAGTTCCACTTTCCTGCTGCCTCATTTAAAAAGCAGCAGAAGAGTTCCAACGATATAATTGGCAAAACCTATAAAAGGATCATGCAAGCCATGAACCCGGTAAGTAATCTTTCCCAACTAAATACAATTCAGTCAATTATACCCTTTTTGACTTTATCATTGGAGGGTCAACCACCGGAACACCTTCGGTCTTCAACTTCGTTTGTAGGAACCTGCTCCCGATTGCCAAATCATCTCACACTCTGGAGGTGCAACTTTTGGGATCAATAGTTGGCGTCGTCTGTGGGAACGACTTGGTTTCCAATAACAAGCTATAAATCTCATGTCAATAACTAGAGCATCAAAGGAGCATGCAATGGATCAAACTCATGAGCACCCTAGCACCCACCCCGTGGGGTGAAAAGGTCGCATCTCCAAAAAAGGAGTCAGCAAAGTTGAAGAGACTAGAAAAGGCAATTGAGGAATTAAAGCGCCAAATTCAACAAATCTTCCAACTCCTGAAAAGAGATCAATCTCAAACCAAATAACATGCCAGGTATAACCAAGAGGTTGATCGGAGCCAAAATGAAGTCATTCGCCCCCAGGTCAATAACCGGTGGGAAAGAAAGCTTCAAGAGGTTAATGAAAAACTAGGAAACGTTATAAATATGGTAAAAGCTTCGGTCCTAGAAGCTATTGACACCCTGGTTCAAAATACATAGTCACCGTTCTCCCAGGATGTTTCTAATTACCCTTTGTGTTAGAAGTATTAGGGTATTATGTGTAAATATTAGAGGGTGTAATACTTCTTTTGTATTATTTATAAGTTAACTATAAATACAAGTGATCGGTGAGAGTAGGTTAGGTTTTGACCACTCTCTATCTTTCTCTAATATTGTGTTAATGCTCTAAACTTAACATGGTATCAGAGCGATTCGATCCTAAGTACAAATTTTAGTGTGTTTGTGTTGTGAGAATTTCCTTGACTTGGTGATGCCGCTGTCGAATTGGTGTCACTGTTGTGGTGGTACATCAGTCGGAGTTCCAGCGTGGTGTGGCGATACTCGGTGGTGGTGGTGCTATGGTTGTGGTTGAAGTTTTTCGATGTGAGGCACTGCTGTGGAGGCTATCGGTGTAAGGCGTTTGTGCCTCTGTGTTCCTCGGTGTTCTGCGATTGTGGTGGTGTGGCCTCTGGACATCGATATTGGTGGCTTCACAGTGGTTGCGGTGGTGCTGCTATGCAACCTGTGTGGTGGTGTGACAGTGGGATGCCGGCGCCTGGTATCAAATCGATTCTTTTGAAACCCTAATCAGACGAAGAAGATAAAGGCCTATTTGGGTCGGGTCGGGTCGGTTCCAGCCCAAAACCTGGTCCAGCCCAAGATCCAAACCAAAACCGATTCAGGCCAAGACCCAAACCTGACCGGTTCAAGGCCAGTTCAGTCCCGATTTGGTTCACTCTAAGCCGGTTCAGGTAGTTTTACACCGGCTCAGACCGGCTTCTTCTGTTGTCGCTCCGGTTCAACAGTCTAGCCCTTTTCTCCAGTCCGGTTCAGTCAGTTTGGCACTGGTTCAATCCAGTTCTATCGACTTTTATGCCAGTTCAGTGATCCAGTTTGGTTTTCCTGTCCGGTTCAGCAATCCAGCAAGGCTTTTCATCCCGGTTCAGTGGTCCAGCGAGGTCATCCAGTCCGGTTCAGCTACCCAGTGGCCTTCCCTTGACTGCTCAGTAGTCCAGCTGTTTCCCCTCGCTCCGTTCAGTTGTTCTGCAGTCAGGTTGCTTCTGTTTTTCCTATTTATTTGCTCCATTCAATTATCTAGCAAGGCTGCTTCTGTTTTCTTTACTATCTAATATATTATTATGGAACCTAAGCAAGATGCTCTTGCTCCATCTTTGCCAAATACTTCTACTCTTCCTTCAGTCCTTATTAATGGTCCCATGACTTCTGTTAAACTCAATGGGACCAATTATACTTTATGGTCCCGTTCCGTTCAAGTCTTTCTTCGAGGCAAAGGTCTTAAGAAATATTTGGTGAATCACAAACCTAAGGAAGACACTTCTGGGTATGATCAGTGGGAACAAGAGGATGCTCAGATTATCTCTTTACTGTTGAATAGCATTGAGCCAAGTATTGGTTCTACTCTGCTTTACCTTGACACTGTCAAAGAGATATGAGATCACTTGGCCACTATATATTTTGATATAGGTAATTTTACTCGTGCTTATGAGGTGTGCAAGCAGTACTTCCAGCTGGATCAGGGTACTATGAGTCTTGAGGATTATTACTCTCATGTTCGGGGAGTCTGTGAGGAGTTAAAGCTCTACCATCCGTTCACTACTAATGTAGCAGTTTGGCAGAAACAACATGAGGATTTGGATGTTGTTAGGTTTTTGGTAGGATTTAAACCTGAATATGAGGCTATTCGTTCTCAAATTTTGGGTGGTTCTAGTCTTCCATCTCTACTTGAGGTTTTCTCTCGTTTACAGCGTGCTACTCTGTCTACTCCATCAGGCATTGATCATGGTGTCTCCACTGATCGCTCAGCTCTAGTGGTTCCTAGTAGCCACAGTGATGGTCACCGAGGTGGACGTGGTAATCGTGGAGGTCGGGGAGGTCGTACAGGAGGTCATACGAGTGGTCGTGGGGGTCGTAGTGGACCTCGTTCCTGTACTCACTGTGGCCATGGAGGGCACACTATTGATTTCTGTTGGGATTTACATGGAAAACCTTATGGTGCTGCTAATCAGGTTTCCTATCAGGATGACACCTCAGCTGTTGCTTCTATACCTCGGTCAGCTCCACCAGACTCTGGGTTGGTTACTATTACACGTGAGGAGTATGCTCAGTTCATGTCCCAGCAACAAGCTGTTCTATTTTCCTCCACTGTTACTTTTGTCCAGTCAGGTACCGCTTCCACTTGTTTATTGTCCTCCACTCGCAGTCCTTGGATCATAGACTCTGGCGCTTCTGACCACATGACTGGTGCGTCTGATGTCTTTTCTATTTATCAGTCTGCTACTTCCACACATAGTGTTACTCTTGCTAATGGTACTTGTTCTAAAGTTTCAGGTTTGGGGACTACTCACTTGAGTCCTGATATGTCTCTATCCTCCGTGTTATTTGTTCTTCAGTTTCCTTTTAGTTTACTTTCCATTAGCAAGATTACTCGTTCTCTGAATTGCTCCGTAACTTTTTATCCCTCTTATTGTGTATTTCAGGATCTCAAGACGAAGAGGAAGATTGGTACGGGGCATGAAGCTGGTGGTCTATACTACTTTGACTTTGATTCACCTACTCGAGCTTTACAGACCTCGTTGTCTCCTTTTCAATGGCATTGTTGTCTTGGACATCCCTCTCTCCAGAATCTGAAGCGCTAAGTTTCCAGTCTTAGTTATGTGTCGTCTGTGTCTTGTGAAGCTTGTCAACTTAGTAAGCATCACCGTGTGTCTTTTCAGTCTAGAGTCAATAATCGTGTGTCTAGTCCATTTGAGTTGGTACATTCTGGTGTATGGGGTCCAATAAAGAATATTTCATCTAATAAATATCCTTATTTTTTGTCATTTGTGGATGATTATTCTTATGTGACATGGTTGTTTCTAATGAAAACTCGTTCTGAATTATTCTCTATATTTGTGACCTTTCGCAAAGAAATAAAAACTCAGTATGGGTGTCGTATACGCATTTTGCGTTCTGATAATGCTTGGGAATATGAATCTGATCTCTTTTCAGCTTATCTTAGTAAAACTGACATTATCCATCAGACTTCTTGTGCTTACACATCTCCACATAATGGCGTTGCTGAACGCAAGAACCGTCATTTGTTGGAAGTGACCCGTGCACTGTTATTCCAGATGAATATTCTCCGATATTTTTGGAGTGATGTTGTTCTCCCTGCTTGTCATCTTATTAATCGTATGTCATCATCTGTGTTAAATGGGCAAAGTCCATATTCTGTCCTTTTTCCCGGTATGCCCTTATTCTCCTTAACTCCTAGGGTTTTTGGGTGTGTTTGTTATGTTCACAACTTGGGCCCTGGGTTTGATAAACTTGACCCTCGGGCTACCAAATGTGTATTTCTTGGATACTCTCGCACACAGAAAGGGTATTGTTGCTATAGTCCTTCCCTACGATGATACTTTACTAGTGTTGATGCCACATTTGAGGAATCTATTCCATATTTTCTGGCACCTGCTCAGCCTTTGGACCTGAATTTTGGGACGTCTCTTGTACCACCATCTTTTCCCTCACCGTCAGATATTTCGCTGCCTACTGTGTTACCATCCACTTTACCTCTTCGTGTATACTCTCGCCGTCCTCGCCCATCGACTGAGGTGCCCGTACCGTCTTCCTTGTCGTCTGCTGATCCTGGTACATCAGGTAATTTAGATTCTTTACCTATTGCTCTTCGAAAAGGTACTCGTTCATGTGTTACTAATCATCACATTGCTCATTTTGTTTCATATAATGCCTTGTCTCTAGTCTTCTCTTATTTTACCTCTCAATTATCTACTATCTCTATCCCTAAGCACTTATAGGATGCGTTATCTGATCCGTGTTGGAGGAAAGCTATGCAGGAGGAGAGGGATGCCTTGCATCATAATGGGACTTGGGATCTTGTTTCTCTACCTCTTGGTAAACGAACTGTTGGTTGTCGGTGGGTGTATACTGTTAAATTTCATCCGGATGGTTCTGTGGAGCGTCTCAAAGCTCGGCTTATTGCAAAGGGCTTTAATCAGACCTATGATGTTGATTATGAGGAGACTTTCTCTCCTGTTGCCAAAATTTCATCTGTTCGAATCTTGATTTTTTTGGCTGCTAATCTTGATTGACCTTTGTTTTAGTTAGATGTCAAGAATGCCTTCCTACATGGTGACTTGGTTGAAGAGGTATATATGGAGCAGCCACCTGAGTTTACTGCTCAGGGGGAGTGCAGGAGTGTATGTCGGTTAAAGAAATCTTTGTATGGTTTGAAGCAGTCACCGAGGGCATGGTTTGGTAAGTTTTCAGATGCAGTCTTAGAGTTTGGTCTTCTTCGATGTCAGACAGACCATTCTGTGTTTCATAGACAGACGGATTCTGGATATGTTCTATTGGTGGTCTATGTAGATGATATTGTGATTACTGGAAATAATTATGAGGGGATTGCCAAGTTAAAAACCTTCCTGCAAGATCGATTTCATACTAAGGATTTATGAAAACTCAGGTATTTTTTGGGTATTGAGTTGGCTCAATCTAAACAGGATATTTGTTTATCTAAGAGGAAATATGTACTTGACATGCTAGAGAAAGCAGGTTTGCTGGGTGGCAGGCCGATTGATGTTCCTATGGATTCGAATCAAAAGTTGTTGATGGATGATGGTGCACTGTTTGAGAATCCGGGTCGGTATTGCAGATTGGTTGGGAAGCTAAATTATCTCACTATTACCCGACCGGATATTTCCTATGCAGTCAGTATAGTAAGTCAGTTTATGAGGTGTCCTAGAGCACCACATTGGGAGGCAGTTACTTTTATTCTGTGATATCTCAAACGTGCTCCTGGCCTTGGATTGTTATATCGAGCTAATTGACATCTTAGAGTGGAAGGTTTCTCAGATGCTGATTGGGCTGACTCTCCTTCTGATTGGAGATCAACTACTGGTGATTGTACTTTCTTAGGAGGTAACGTTATCTCATGGAAAAGTAAGAAACAACCAGTAGTAGCAAGATCCAGTGCTGAAGCTGAGTATAGGACAATGGCGCATACAACGAGTGAGTTGGCTTGGCTACTACACTTTCTTCAAGAAATTGGATTTTTAGTTCAACCTCCGTCACAGTTGTTCTGTGATAATCAGACAACTATCCATATCGCTGCCAATCCAGTATTTCACAAGAGAACCAAACATATTGAAGTTGATTGTCACTTTATTCGAGACAAGATAGTAGCTGGAGAGATTACAACTCCATTTGTTAAATCTGAAGATCAGCTTGCAGATATGTTTACCAAAGCATTGAGTCATACACGTCTTACAGCAATTTGTTCCAAGCTTGGATTATATGATATATATAGTCCAGCTTGAGGGAGAGTGTTAGAAGTATTAGGGTATTATGTGTAAATATTAGAGGGTGTAATACGTCTTTTGTATTATTTATAAGTTAACTATAAATACAAGTGATCGGTGAGAGTAGGTTAGGTTTTGACCACTCTCTGTCTTTCTCTAATATTGTGTTAATGCTCTAAACTTAACAGCCAAAAAGATTCAAGAAACCAACGATTGAAATATTTGATGGACCTAAGGATCCACTGGACCATCTAGAAACCTGCAGGTCTCTAATGATGCTCCATAACATCCCATACCAGATAATGTGCCGAGTTTTTGCTACTACCCTTAAGGGAATAGTAAGACACTAGTTCAACAAGTTAAAACCTAGCTCGATCAGCACATTCGCAGAACTGAGTACCTCCTTCATCTCGCACTTCATTGGGGACAGGGCTTACCGGCAGTCCCTAACCTACCTCCTCAATGTCAAACAAACGGGGGTGAAACGCTACGTGAATATGTCAATTGCTTCACCGCAGAGTTCCTTCAGATTGACAACGTGGATGATAAGGTAACTTTGACTGCCTTCAAGGGTGGACTGCAGTCCTCCTAGTTTCCTTTCACCCTCTCTAAAGAGCCTCCTTCGACTATGGATGAGCTCTTATCAAGAGCCCAAAGTTACATGAATGTCGAACACATTCTCCTAGCTCAAAGGAACTAATAAGATAGGCATGAAGATCGCTGAGAGAAGAAAAGAATTTGGGATCCATCAAGTAAGAGAGAGAGGGCGAAGAACCCCAAGAAAAATCGATCTGAGAGGGTAAGTGCAAGGGATCACCTAGGTTCCCGTGCCCCTAACTAGCCAACTCAGACGTATACACCGCTGAATACCTCCGTGGAGCAAATTCTTTTCCAAATTCAAGATGAAAGGAACCTACAATAGCCACGAAAGATGAGGATGCATCCTAGTAAGAGGTCCAGGGATAAATATTGCCATTTTCACAGAGATCACAACCACAACATGGAAGATTACCAAATACTCAGGGACTAGATAGAGGATCTGATCCAAAAAGGTCACCTCGGAAGATACGTTGAGTGTCAAAGACTGTAGAAACATGATGCTCAACCTAACTAAGAGGAGGTCCTACATCAACAGCCAGTGGGAGAAGTCACGGTAATATCGGGAGGCTTTATGGGAGGAAGAGAAAGTAGCTCCGCTAGGTGGGTCCATGTTCGTAAAGTAAATTCCAAGCTGGAGGTAAGCTCAATTAATCAAAGTTAGTCTCATATCTTACGAAAATTTAAAAACTGTTCACGATAGATCACTAAAATTAATTAATTTTACCTCAACAAACATTTGTTAAATCTTGATCATTGTTAGTCGGCTCACCATCTTTATATCTATTACCACTAACCATCAACCAAACTCAGTAAATAGATATACAAACATTATAGAGTTTAGACCACATAGGAATAAAAAAATATGCTTTCATGCAATTAAAGATCAAGCAGTACAACAAAGGCTCCCATGGCTAAAAAAAAATAGCCAATTTCTCTTTCTTCAATTACTCCTCATACTCTTCGTGGTGGGCTGCATATTTGTCCTACTCACCAGATCACCATTCATCAGCCAAAAACATCACAATTGCAATTCAAATATCAAACCACACATATTTTTCGATGCGCCCGCAGCTCTTGTTATATAGCCGGACAACAAGGGATCCAAAATGTAAATTTTCAAGGGGAGTGTGGTTTGGGTTACAAGCATAGGTTTATATAATTCCCAAAAGATGTTTACCATCACTAAGATTATTAAGCCTATGAGTTATTCAACTTCTGAGTTAAATAACGTTTTGGATGTCTCTCTATTTCCTCTGGGGTCTTGGATGGATGAAAGGTCTTATTTAAAGAATCCCATTTATTCTTAGAAGTTATAAAGTCCAACAATGAAATTAACAATGATTACTCTAAGAATGCTTAGAGTCTAGAAAGTCTAAGGAGAGAGAGAAGAGGAAGAGATGGGTGTATGGGCGGGTAAAGTGAAAAAGCAATAGAGTGAGATTGTGAGATTGTGAGAGACGAAGGGGTGAATTAACCGTTCAATATAATGAAGTAGTTGTTTGAATAATAACTCATTTAGGTTCATGTATAAAAATGTCCTAATATCATTGTTGAAGGGTATTAAAGGAAAACAAAAGTTTTTCAAGAATATTCACATTTTATAGTAATATAAATATATATGAAATACAATACACTATAATCTCACCGTGAAAAAGAATATTTTCTCAAAACTTGTTAGTGTAGTCTCTATTAATGGAGATTTAGTAAGGATAGATTAGGTACATATTTAACATTTGACATTATTTGCTCAAAGTAACAGCGTCCTCATGTTTGAACTTTCAACGTGAAGGCTAGTGAGTCGAATTTTAACAAACGAAAATGGGGAATTTTATGTCACCACAAACATAAATTAAAACAAGTGTTTAATTCAAAGAGTGTAAATTGACTAATAGGACTCCAACAAAGATACTGATAAGTAACCCCTCAACCTAGAGTTCCTCAGACCACAATCAAATGCAAATGTTCCCAAGGCTAAAGCATAATGTCTACGTTCTCACTCATTTAAAATATCTAGGTTGAGGAAAAAATCTAGGCTAATGCTAATATTCCCAAGGTTAAAGGAAAATGTCTGCTTTCCCGCTCATTTAAAATATCTAGGGTTAATTGTATTGGAGGTCCCCAAAATATGAAGTTTGTCTTATTTTGGTCCTTAATTTTTCAATTGCATCATTTTAATCCTTGAAGTATTGAATATGTTTCTATGTGTTCTTTCAAGCAGACAATATCTAAATTACTAACGATTTTTGATTATAAACTTGTCACGTAATACATAAATATGGACAATAAATAATTTGGGTAGCTCTTGACCAAAATTTGGTTAGCTATTGACCAAAATTTGGGTCGCTGGTGACAAAAATTTTGATATCTCATGATCAAAACTGTATAATTTAGACAACTCTTTGACCAAAATTTGGGTAGAAATTTAGCCAAGAGTTATCCAAATTATTTTTTTACCCAAATTTAGGTATCGTAATAAATTTATAATAAAAAATTATTAACAATGTGGACGCCATCTGCTTGAGAGATTACATAAAAACATATTCAATACTTCAGTGATCAAAATAATGCAATTGAAATATTAGGGATCAAAATGAGATAAACCCCATACTTTAGGCACCTCTACTACAATTAACCCAAATGTCTGCTTTCCCACTCATTTAAAATGTCTACTTTTGAGCTTAGGAATCTCTTCTTGCAAAATATGGGTCAAATTACGGCACCCAAGAATAAGTAATGGTCTTGCTTACCCTCTCAGTTTCTGTTGCACTTCTTGGAAAGTTCCCATGATTGTCACAGCCAATTACAAACCAAGATGCCCTTTAATACTTTTTTTTTTCTCTAATTTTCTTTTTGACAAAAAATGCGTATCATTAATGTATGAGTAAGGTACCCATTTAAATATAATAAATCCCACTTTAATTCACTGTTTAGTGATATTGTCTAATATTGAAGAGTAAGTTGATTGAGTTGTTTTATATTACAAGTCGTGCAAAGAATATGATGTTTTTGAGTGGATTAGACTTGACTCTCACAACCTCTCAATCCCCGTCCTCTATCTCAGTTTTGACACAAGATAAGAGGAAACGAGAAAATATTAGGTGCTTGGCAGCTATCCCTTGGCATCGTTAAATAGTACACATTATACACAAAATATCGTACATTCACATAAAATATTATAAATTGTCAAAAAATGTACACATAAAATAAGGGGGAAGTCAGGTTTTTTTCTTTAGGGTGGACACTTTAATTACATCCTCTAATTTTTTTTTTCTTAACCAATCACAATAAAATAATACATTTATATTTATCATATTATATTTGATACATGAATTCTATTCATAATAAAAGGG
Organism: Ilex aquifolium; assembly: GCA_951799425.1. Lineage (NCBI taxonomy): Eukaryota > Viridiplantae > Streptophyta > Magnoliopsida > Aquifoliales > Aquifoliaceae > Ilex > Ilex aquifolium. The sequence goes on along the minus strand of OX637401.1, from coordinate 13,582,588 downwards.
CTAAAAATAAATGTATATTGTGTGCATTTAAAGATGACTAATCATCACTATTGTAAGAATTTGAGGTTAATTATTATTGTATAACTAAAAAGCTATCTAATCAATTATCAACCGATCGTCCATTAAATTTAGGAAGAATTACATTCATAGCTCCTGAGATTTGTTACTTAATCACTCACATTTAAAATATTACATACAAACCCCCAAAAATTTGTACACGCGTAATACTTAGACCCCTACTGTAAATATATCCGTTAATAAATTACATCCAGACCCCCCCTAAAGTTTGTAAATATATATTACTTAGACCCCTTAAGTTTAAAATGTTATACTTAGACCAAAAATACTTCAAAAATACTCCAAAAACTCTGTTCCCAGACTCTGTTATGTCGGTTCTCTATGTAGTGTGTATCATGCTTTCAGCAGGTGAATTGTTATGATGGTTTTGCTGGACAGTAATGGGGGAACCTGGAGAATCAGGCTTTCATGGTAGACCCATTATACGCCACTTCATTGATTCACATAGGCACAGGGCACAAGCTTTTACGAGCGAGAAGAACATACTTCCAGTGTAACTGGAAGCAAATTAAGACATCTATGGTAAAATTAAGGTAACGCTAGACAAGTAAAGGAGGATCTTGACATCAGAAAAGTCCAAAACTAAAAGACATCTGAAAAGCCATAGGGCCTACCAAAATATTAGTAGTGCCAAAGTGTGTGTAAAATGTGGGAATAAGGCTACTTTAGAGAGAAGCTATCTGTATTTTTCATCAAACTATGTATCAAATGTTTAATATAAAGATAATATGGTATGGATAATTGCACAAGAACTATCTCAGATTGCTGAAAAACACATACATGCAAACAGATACATAAATAAAATTAAAGAGCATGGAAGAAAACAGTCTCGGAATGAAGCCAAAGACAATTCCAAATTGATGAGTCTAACCACTGGATTAAGATCCCTTCCATTACTCCTTCTCTTCAATTCCCTTCAATGCAGTGCTAGATGAGTGACATGTGTAAAATTTGAAATTTCAATGGACAAGATTTTTTCTCATTCATTTTATTATTGGTGGAGTGTTAACCATTATTAAGGAATTTTTCCACAAGGAAAAAAAATTGTCCATTGAAATTCAGAATCTTACACATGTCACTCATCTAGCACTGTATTGAGGGGAATTGAAGGGAAGGGATAATGGAGGGGATCCGAATCCCTAACCACTAGTACTAAAATTACAGCGTAACTCCCAAAATTGGGCAGGGAGGGACCATATACACATTAAATATTCTCAATTTTTCAAGTAACCCTTGCAAGTAAATGTTAGTTATTAGAGCCATTTATGAAAATTGAACAGATCATTTGAACCAAGTAGGTCCATTTAGCCACTGATATAAACAGAATAAATCACCTGAATCAAGTAGTTCTTATTCTCCTTCCTTTTTAATCTTTCTCCAACATTACGGGACAAGCCAAAGGAAAAAGATCACTGCAACCTTTATCTTTCACATCTCTTCATAATCAAAACTTTACCAAAGTGAACTCCATAGATACTTGCTCAAAAAAAAAAAAAAAGGATCTATAGATACCTTTGGACTCATTGATTTGTCTGTGTACAAGCAATTACTTGTTTGCTGCACAAGAGAACATAAGGTTGCGATGTAACATTGCCGAAAAATAAAGCTTGCGAAGTGTTTTTTAATAACACAAACCAACCTAAGGTTTGCAATTATTGCACTTTGCCACCCACAAGGATCTAATAAAATAAAAATTCACTCCTTTTAAACGGTAACAAAACCAACTAAAAGAAGTCCTCTTATTCTACGAGATTTCATAGAATACCACATCAAAACAGTTAAAAAAAAAAAAAAAGAATAATCACATATTTTCTTTCTACAATGCTACTTAAAGGGATGTGTTGTGTCAAAATCGAATTTATTGTATTTGACATTAACTTGACTCATTTATTATTCATATTAGCGGGTCATGTCATTTGTAGAAACTAATCAACCATAGCACACTCATTTTATGTCTGACTCCTTATCGTCAACCTGTTATGTTATAAATTGGCATTCCTATTTTACCCTTTCTTGAGATTAAAAATAATAAGCTATGAACATAAAAAATCAAACATTGTGAAGAAAGGCTTCTCTAGACTCCTTTTCCAACCCGTAGGCAGGGGCATAAATTTTTTCTCGGCGTGCATTTTAACTATAGCCCAAATCGCGCAATACCAAATTATGCAGTTCTTTGCACCATTTAACCTATTTTAACAATATAATTAATATTCTACTTGTAAGACCCGTTGTAATTCAAATAATTACAACAGATCTTACAAGTATTCATCGGTTTCTTAACCTAAAACCAATGCTCTCATCAAACTTTTGAGCACCAAGGGGTGATACTCTAAAAGCCTCTATGCCATGACTCTTATATTGTTTAAAATTCAACCCTTGAAGTTTCAAAAACGTTATTCTCATAAATACAAAAGAGTCATGCTACGGATTTTCATAATTAACATCTAAAGTTATTTTATTCACCTAAGTTACACCATTTTAAGGCAATTATATATATAAGCCTCTTACCTCACCTAAGCTTGATGGATTCCAAGTAGTCTTCACATTTTGTGATGTCGCTTGAGTTTCTTCATCACACATTGCCTTGGTCTTTCAGTCTTCATAAATATTATGGCCATAAATTTAGTTGAGATACAAGTGCAAGTGACCTCACTAAATTTGTCAAATTAGAACTAAAAGTTTCTAACAGAATACACTAGTTGAAATACACTATGTGTAAGATTTTTGCAAATTGAAGAAGAGGTGTCATAATTTTTAAAATTCTAAAGGGGGTATAAAGATATTTTAAAAAATTTGAGGGAGGGCCTTGGCCACTATGTAGCTGCATCTTTGTGTGTGTTTGATGTATTAGTGTATTTTGTGGGTGTGGGGTGGGGGGATGTATGGTTTGGTGTATTAGTATGTGTGTTTTGATGTGTGTATGTATTTTTTTTCTTGTAACAACGGTAGGGGTGGTCGGTGGTGAAAAAAGTGGTAGGTGGTCTTATTGATGGGACGACAACGATAGTGGTGGTGATAAATATAAAATTAAGAAATGTTTTACATAGAAGTGTTTTTAAAGAAATAAAAGTTTTATTTTTTTTCCTCTACTTGATAAACTACTTTTAACTTATTTAAATTAAATATGTAATTCCAAATACTATTTTTTTTTGGTCAAAATATTAGTGAGATTTAGAACTCATAAGCCTAGAAGCATTTCTTATTAGTCATCCCTAATGCCATCTTATTCAGTTTTTAGTGTTTTCGTTATTATTGTCTTTAAAAAAAAATATGAGATTTGTTTGCTATATTAATATTATGCTAATGATGCAATAACTGACACAAGCATGAAATAAAATAGAGCAGGATTCAATAAATTTATCCGACGGTTTTAAATAGACTCAACCAACGACCACTAATATCCCTCTTAAATTTTTACCGTGCCTTCAGACACGAGTTACCCCTAATGAACATATAACCTGGGAAAGCAGGGGGGGATGTGAAATATGTATAACAATGCTTATGGATCTCTGGGGTGGAGCAAACACGCATCAAAATAATTTGTTGACATAGATGCAACTCATAAATTACATGTAAAAACACACAGGTATATCAACCAAAACAAACCAATTTGCAAATGGTCTGACGGAGATTGTGAGGCATCACTTATGATAAACGTGAATACATGGTAGAAGGCAAAATTTTCGACATACATTAATTTTTTCGGCAAAATTACAAGCAAAAGGAACCTAATCAAGTTATTTTTGCAACTCGATTAACGGGTTAGTACCCTATGTTTTCGATTATCGATTAATGTTTTTTATTTTTACCAATATGTTATATGTGGAAAAAGTGTATTACCCATTTCTTTGTGCTTTATATACTCGAACATAATCTATGATAATTTTTTGTTTAATTGCTTGTCTCATGTCAGAAAAATTCAATCTAGGATAGTATGAATTTTAAATGTGAAATTAAAATAGGTTTGTCTTTAATTAGGCACATACAATGTAGGACATGTTTATTTTTGATGTGGAATACCGTGAAATATGTTTCATGTGTTTTTTCTATTTCTTATAATTATGTAATTTCATTAAATTATTAAAGTAATGTCAATTTGTTTTACACTTTAGATGGGAAAGCCTTCTACAATTGTTGCATTCTTCAAGAAAAACAAATACCATAAACTCAGAAGTTAATGAATCATTGCTACCATAAACTCACAAATACAATTTATTTTCTTTAATATAGAAAATAAATTATAAGGGAAATCCCTAATAAGAATCACGGATTATTGAAAAAAGACAAAAAAATAGATTTTGATTTTGAACAGCGTTAACTGGAGATCGTGTTTTGCAAAATTACTAATGTAATTTTTTTTAAATGTATTGTACATTATCCTTTACAAACCATCAGTAGAACCAAACATAACGGTGCAATAATCAAAGATATTGATGAAGTAGCAATTAATGCAAAAATAGTCAATAACAAGCTCCTGTTGATTCAAAGGATTAAAAGTTATTGAAAACTAAAATAACATGCTCCTGCAGATAAAGCAGAATGAAAGAGATCAAAGCCAAGATGCAATCGCTACCCCTTTTAAAAATGTAGTCCATCATGTGCAACCCACTATTTTTTTTATTTTATTTTTTACATTGTGTCCAGACTCGCTGACTACTCTCTCTCTCGAGCTCAGTAGTTAGTCACTGTAACTTGAACTGATCTAGAACATGTCCCCAAAGGGATAAAAATGACTAACTATTAAGGGTTGTAAGAAAGGATTAAACCTAAGATCTTTTGACTATCAAAAAATAGACCCAACCACTAAACTACCTTATGGTTAATGCATCCCCTTATTATCTGAAAACAATTGATATACGCAAGATGTGCAAATTTACAAGATCTATCCCCCCGTTGGGTAACATTTGTATTTAAATTTTTTTTGTTGGAATTCGTATTTAAATATTACATGCACTAATTTGTACATATAAAATACTAGAGAGAATCCCGTGTCTAAAGATACTATGAAATATTAAAAATCGAACACTAATTCTGTAATATTTACATTGTAAATAATAATTTAATATTTTTAATTACATAATTTAAAATTAAAAATAAAAAGAGAGAAGAAATGTAGGCTTGAATTGGTGATATTGTTTGGCTTGGGGAGTGTATTGATTAACTTATTTGACTGTTTACACCAAAAATAGTAACATTTGAGGGTGACACTTGGAAGTGATTTAATGATCAAGATAAGGTGGTCATTACATTGCTAATTAAAAATTAATTCTTTGATCTCTAAGGCGGTGAAAAGAACTTAAAGATAGTCCTACATTTCGTTACAATTGCCTGAACAATCATGCCTCTCAATAACCATGCCGGATCTTTATTTATGGAACAATCATACAAGAGCTCACAAGCTTTTGAAGTTACAGATACTTCCCCAGCTGGCTTCTCGTAACAGGGTGCAGTGTAGGAAACACATCACAGTGAAAACACATTATTATTAAGCTTTCCACGAGGACAACGGCGGAGTGTCTGAAGTCTCCCAAGTAGACATACCAGACCCATATCTATCACCCTTGACTGCATCAACTGAAGCAATGGATTCGAGCTCAGCCATGTCTTCCGGTGTAAGCTTTACAGACAAAGCTCCAATGTTCTGGTTGAGGTTCTCAATCTTGGTGGTACCCGGAATGGGACACACGTCATTCCCTTGGTGCTGAACCCAAGCCAATGCTAGCTGTGATGGCGTACATCCCTTCTTTGCTGCTATTTCACAAACCCGCTCATACAGGTTTGCATTATGTTCAAGATTGCCAGGTTGGAACCTTGGTTGAGACTAAAAAAAATATAAACATAATTCAGAGTCAGAATAATGGATTCACAATACAAAAGGACCCAAATTTTTCAACATCAATAGTCAAAAGTAAACGTGCTTCAGCATGCATCAATAGCACAATAATTTTGATTTCCAGTCACAGTGAAAACTAAAAAGTAACTTCTTTTTCTTCAATGGAGCAACTGATCTTGGGAGAAGTAGATCTCTAAACCGAGAAAGCCACAACATGATCTTGATGTTGTGATACCCTCATTTTCTCTAAATATATCATTCGTCAAGAAAACCAATCAATCTTCTTGCAGTGGAAACACCCGAGTAAAATGAGTTGTATAGAATGAATTCTTGGATGAATTTTCCATAACATTAAATAAAGGCTTCAAAGACCCAGCAAAGGTGAATTTCATAACTATTTTCAGACAGAAGACAATTAAAACAAAAAAAAAGAGCTAAAGGTAACAAGTAGGGCTGCATGAGAAAATGGAGGATGCTTAACAGACATACTAGAGCTAGCTGAATCTCTTATATAGTTATTTTTAAGTACCATACTGGCTAGATGCTACAAAATTTTCACAAAAAACATTTTCACAGTGGTTCTTTGGAAATTATGTGTCCCCCATTACTTAAGTCAGTAGAATGGTCCTCGAGTGAGCTCCGTTGATAACTCGAGTGTCTCGACTCTCACGTGACTGGCCAGTGTTGTCAGCTTAGCGTTCATCCCTTGTCCTTTTTTTCCAAGGATCCCTGTGGATTGATCTAGGTCTTGTCTAGGGGTGTCAATCGAGTAGTGTTGTGTCGGGTTCGTGTCGTGTCGAACATTAGTCGTGTTGAACATTAGTCAACCCTAACCCAACCCATTTAACTAATCGTGTCGTGTCGAGTTGACCTGTTTATTTTCGTGTCGTGTTCGTGTTTGTATTCGTGTTGACCCACATAAACTTTGAATAAAAAATTTAACGTTAAAATTTTATTTTCACTTAATTGAATCTCTCTTCATACTTTTTCTACAAACTAAAAATTAACTTAATAATAACAATAATAATAATGAGTAATAATATCTTTTTTATACAATAATTATGTCAGTGTTTGATAAACAGTTACAAATAATTAATATTTTATTTCTATAATACTAATTAAATATGTTAATCGTACATCGCGCAACCAAATTAAACATCAGAAGTAATGGAAAAAACAAGCCATCAGAACATGAAAATTCATACATGCAACGAAAAGGTCAAGTCAATCTCCTTCGTGTTAAAAACTTCGTGTTGGCGGGTCAATTCGGGTTAAGCGGGTTGAACCCGAACACGACCTATTAACACTTCGTGTTGACGGGTCGTGTCATACACGGGTTTGTACAAAAAAATAGTCAACCCAAACCCATTTATTCGTGTCGTGTTCGTGTCGAGTTATCGTGTCGTGTCAAAAATTGCCACCCCTAGTCTTGTCAACCTTTTCTCTGGGTCTCAGAATTTGAATTAGACGCTTTCCAGTGGGACTTTCATGTGGCTGCCCAGCAGTTTGCTGTAAGTTGCTGCCTACGCAGTACAAGCTCTGCCCTGGGCCGAGGTCATGAACACTTATCGTGTATGTTACAGTCCTCTTTCTTTTTACAGGGAATAAATATAATTTATTTCTTAGTAGTTGTATCACAGCCTTCATAACAGTTTTTGTGCTCAAGGAAGAGAGGCTGATTCTATATAACACAAGGCCTTACCCCAAAAGCTAGATGGGTTGCTATAGGATCCACTCTAATCCGAGTGGATCCTTTGCCCCTTGGACCTAGTGCTTGGTAGTTAGCACGAAGAGATTCTAAGGTTTATGTGAAAGAACCTATCTCCCACATTGAAAGTCAAGCCACCTAAAATTGGTTTATATGGCAAGGGACATCTCTACACATTGCCAATTGGTTTTGGATTGAATGATCCAATGGTATCAAAGTTGAAGCTTGGGCGGTTAGTGAATCAAGTGTCCAATCGTTTAAATTTTCTGATACGTTAGCTCGTCTATATTGGTTTGGATTGTTAGCCAATATGCGAGTCCAGTTCACAAGTAAAATAAAGGTGTAAAGAGAGCTTAAGTCCCAAAACTAATGCTTAGGGTCACCCAAGGTTCTTTTATTTTGAGTTAGATGCTCTAAGCAATCAAATATGGCATATGTACATCTTGGGGAGTCATAGTTCCACCAACTGCCCAAAATAAAAAGAAGGAAGAAGGCAACACTAGAGAATAGGTTCTTCGTATAGTATCCAGCCCATATGTTGCATATCACAAATTCGATGCTCAGTGTGAAGCATAAATCATTAGAAAGCTTCTGACGTCTTAAATAAACAATATTTTCAAAAAAAACAAGCCACATGTAAAATGTAACAAATAGGGAGCAACCACAGAATGGGAGAAAGATACAAATTACAAAAACTAGTCGTTCACGGAATGTTGAGAGACATGTGAGCATCATTAAGTAGGAACAAAGAACATATCCCAAAAGGAGACGGGAAAAAAGGTGTGGACGTGGAAAGCTTTTGTGCTTCTTAATGTTCATCCAGTAGTAAGTCTTAGGCAAACAAGAGAATAAAATGCTAAATTTGTATAATGATAATATCAAACAAATGCAGTACTAAAGAAAATAGGATGTGCCAAAAGCTATGTTATTATTCTGAAATCAAGAGACTTGTGGTATATAGGACTAACCTTCCGGAAGTCCTCATTTGACAAGCTATCCAATAGCTTTGGGCCTGAAGAGAAGAATCCGCGTCCCAGAGGACTGTATGCAACAATCCCAATTCCAAGCTCCCTGAAATTTTTAAGAGGGATAGAATTAGATCCTGGGATTTCTTTTAACCTCCTCCTCAAATAAGTGAGCAGAATATATGCCTAACCTGCAAGTAGGAATAATTTCTTCCTCCACGTCTCTTGACCACAGAGACCACTCCAGCTGAACAGCTGTTATTGGATGAACAGCATGTGCTCTTCTAATGGTAGAGGCTGAGGCCTCAGATAGACCTATGTATTTTATTTTCCCCTCTTCAACAAGTTTCTTGAGTTCTCCAATCTTGCAAAAGATATTTTAAAAGGAATTACGAGAATGTTAGTGGTAAGCTTGGTCAAAGAAGGAAAACCCATATTAAGGATAGAGATGTTCATAGTAAGCATGCACCAAAGCTTGAGAATAAGACCTCCAAAACCAACTGGCCTCCATGCTAATGGAGAAGACTAAGAAATCAAAGATTTTGTTGAGACCCAGCACACAAGCAATCACTGAGATCAGAACCAAAGGAGTTAAAAGTAAGGGAACCGAAGTCGGACCCAACGACGAAAGATATGAAGCCAAATTCTACTTCTTTGAAGGCCACATCTTGACACTACCACTCAATTGGCCTCTTTCAGATGGTGATTCAAATTTGTATGTCAGATTCACGACTCCTGGCTTAGTTATTCTGTGCCCAGATCAGTATTATTCTTGCATAAAGAATGACTTGTACCTACTGGCTTCATGGGGTGTTGGACATGCACAGTTTTCTTAAAAGAATAAGGAGCAGAGAGAGAGAGCTGACAGAAAATGAGGACGAGACAACAGGTATTTGAAACTATAAAAGTCTTACAAGGACATAATGACTTGGCATGAATTTCTTTGGTTGGATACCACATATTAAAGAGTAATACTATAGGAACCTAATTTGGGAACCTAACGAGGGACTTAATTCAATGGAGCTGTTGGATTAGTTGTGAATTTCAATCTTCGATGGAGTTCACTTCTAATCCGATAACTATATTGGATTAGATCCCTAAATTAGGTCCTCAAATTAAGTCCCCATTTTTCTTAAAGATAATGTGTCTAAGAGAAATACACTTTTTTGCTAAAGACGTATTTAAAAAGACATGCTTTTAAAAGGATTGTTTTGTGTTTGCTCACGGGAAAGCGTGTTCTATAATCATGTTTTTTGATAAAAGCGTGTTTATTAAATATGTTTTTAAAAGTGTCGCATTTTTTATAAATAAGTTTGAAACAACAATACAACGGTAAAAACATTTAAATAAAAAATATGGTAAATGTATAATTAACTCTTGTAAGTCTCCTTGAGAAAGATATCTAGGAAATACAAGATAATAAAAACAATGAAAGACCCGATACAGAGTTTTGCCTTCTATCCAGGTAAGATTGAGGAAATATGGATGACCATCAAATGGGAGGTGAAAATAGTTACAGTCATAATATAATTGTGTTTTTGGTCAAAAATAGTTGTACATAATTCTTGCCATTAGAAATTTGAAGGCTAGTCCAGGATAGAGTGAACAATACATACCGGATGTTGGTAATCTATGTTTTCTTTTTCTTTTTTTGTTTTTTCAACTCATTTTCTGTCTCTAACACAAATCATTTATTTTGAATGGATGAATTTTAGCAAAACAGACCCAGAAATGAATTTTCAAGAAAAAAAAAAAAAAGGGTACAACTTGGGTGGCAACGAAGGTTCAACCAACTTATGACCAAGCTTAAATTTTCTAACTCACCAACACGAATTCAGGTTTTTAGGTTGAAATTCGAGTTCATTTTGAAGTTGATTATAGGATTGCACATCTTGGCTTCAAATTCGGGCTATGGCTGAACCCAAAGTACTAAACCGGGGTCTCGAAAACACGACACCCCAATCAATAAACCTGTTACATTCTCTATGACAAAATTAGAAAAAAGAGGCAAAAAATAGCAAGTTTACCGTGACTTCAATGGGCAATCGAGTGTCAATGCGATGCTGGTAATACAAGTCAATGCAATCGATGTCAAGCCGCTTCAAGCTGGCCTCACAAGCAGCCCGCACATATGCCGGATCACCACAAATATCTCTGTTCCCGTCTGTGAACCTGATCCCAAATTTCGTCGCCAATTCCACTTTCTCTCTCACCCCTCCCTTCAAAGCCTACACATAGAAAACACATCACCATACCCATCAATATTTCACACAAACATAAACACAAACAGTGGGTGTGCATAGATCTGAGTTGTGAGGAGTACCTTTCCGACAAGGATTTCGTTAGTGTGGGGCCCATATACGTCGGAGGTGTCGAGGAAGGTGATACCACTGTCGACGGCATGGTGGATGAGTTTGATCATGTCTGCATCGGGCTTGGGAGGGCCGTAGACAGCGGACATGCCCATGCAACCTAGTCCCTGAGCTGACACCTCAAAACCTTGTTTACCCAATTTGATCCTCGGCACTTTTGTTGCCATTTTTACTTCTTCAAATTTCTTCTTCAAATACATAATGGTTTATGTAATTGGCGATCGATCAATTGTTTTCCTGATCGATCTCATTTAACTATTAAAAGACAAATATGTCCTGTAATAGTAATAGTACAACACACTAGTTAAAATATAATTTTTAATTATATTATTAAAAGTTAGTTAAAATTAGTTGAAGTAGTTAGCTATAATAGATAGCGTGGTTGGAATGAATTTGTAAAAGTGACTAGTTAAAATAGATAATGCAATATTTAAATATATTTTGGGTAGCTATTTTGGATAGCCCCGTTGGAGATGCTCTTAGTCCCCCTTTCCTTCCCAGATAAAACCAGAGTTTTTTACCTACCAAACCCTAAACTGTGAGATCGATCACCTTTAGAACGATAGATCGTAGCGGCTGACACCATCTCTTCAAATTAGTTGTTTATCGTTGTTAAACACCTCTCAATTGCCACAATTCTTGGACTCCAATATCAAGAACCTCCAATGGTACTCCTTGTCTTGTAAATACTTTATCTTCTTGAGGTCAAACGTTCAAGTCCCTCTTCCCCTTCCCCTCCCCCAAAAAAAAAACAAAAAAAAAAACGATTTCATCGAGTGAAACAGACCCCAACCTTTATTATTTTCCTCAAAATCAAACACTAAAAACTATGTTGTAATTGGTGTTTTTGTGGGTTATTTTCACTTTCTTGATGGCGTATGGAGCTGCTGCACTAACTAAGAAGAGGAAAGTTATTGATAAAGGCAAGAATTCCAACATTGATAAAAGTTTCTACAATGACACCGCATAAAAGAGGTATAATTCATGCTTTTTTCATCGTCCATTGTTAATGGAGCGTGGTGTTTCATTGGATAATTTAGGAGCAACAGATTGCCCTAGATTTTTTGATGATCGAAATTGGAATTCCTTGTTTGATGTTGAAAAGGATGAAAAAGCATATGATAAATTAGTGAGGTTATTTTATGCAAACATCCACGACTTTCATAAAGATCGTCACATCTTTAAGTCTCAAGTTAGGGGTAAAGTGATAGACGTGAGCCCTGATTTGATTGCAAAAATTTTGGAAGTACCCCGCCCCTTAATTCTTGAGAATACCATTATGTATCCTTATAAGAAAGAGGAACAAGTCCCTGAAATTAGGAAGGTTATCGATGAAATTTGTGATATCCCTATTGTTTGGGTGGATAATAACACAAAAATTGGGCAAAAAAACCTTGGTTTAAGCTATAGGATGTTAAATCGTATAGTTTCGTGTAATATCGATCCCAGAGGACATACGTCTGATTTTGGATCTGACAGAGCTCAGCTGCTTTATGCGATTGGGACTGGAGTATCTATAGATCTCCCCCTTTACATATTCAACCTTATTTATAATGCATCTAAAGTGATGGATAAAAGGCGAAGTCTTCCATTTCCCATTTTGATTACCAAGATTTTAAGGCATAGTGGAGTCGCGTTTCAGCTTGGCGATGCGGTGATGCATGCCATGAGTTTGATAAATGAGGGTACATTGAAAAAGAGTTTGGGTCAGGCTGAGTCTTCTCATTGCTCTAACAGTGCACCCCCGTCTAGTGGCCAATCTGAAAATGTTCATGAGACCGACACGCAGGGTCCAACTAATTTTGCAATTGATATGAATATGGTTGGAGAGAAGCTTCAACGGTTAATCACAATGCAACAGAAGATGGCATCACAGTTTGAGCAATTTGAGGAATACACTAAGGGGTGTCTTAAGCAGCTAGAGAGTAAGATTGATGGTTTCTATAAGGACTTTAAAGACTACACAAAGAAGTGACGAGAAACGGTTGGTATTAGAGGTTTAGAAATTGTGGATACAGTAGTATGTATGTGGGAATATGTTGTAATTGGTGAATTTAGAATGTATGGTGGTTATGTTTATTTTGTTGTGGTTTCAAATGTTTATTTCATAGTATTGAAGCTCTAATGTTCATTTTGTTGTGCTTTAGAAATGCTTCATCAACTAATATTGTTTATGTAGTTGATAAATTTTAAAACACATTAGATCAGATTATATTCCAAACAACAAAGTGATTTCCTACCAATTACCAATGAATTTGGAAGATAATTTTGAAAGAAGTCGTCAGAGTAATTATAGTTTGACAATTTTGGGTTAGAATGGTTACCACAAGTCACTAAACCTTTAATGACCCATGATCTGGGTACATCAATCCCAAACGAAGTGGGTTCACGATTCAAATCACTAAAATGGACGACCTCAAATTATAACACTAATCCTAAATTAATTCGCTTTAGAACATATAGTATAAATATAAAATACATATTAATTGAGTACATGTATATAGATTTATAATTATATATTATTTTAGATAACATAAAATCAAGTACGACTATGAGATAAATGGTAACTAACTTTGTGTTTATGAATGTTCTATAATATATAATGTTATATAGCAGTGAAAACAATCTATATAAGAGTTCTAAAACGAATTGCGATATAAAATATCATACCTGTTAAACCATGTTATGATTTGAAACCATCAAACTAACAGAGATGTAGAAAGAAAACTTGAAGGAAACGATGAAAATCGTTTCCCACAGACAGCGCCAAGCTGATGGTGCTTGAAAATGCTTAGCCCAAGTTTAAAACGATGACTTGATGGTTCAGAGAGGGGATCGTGTGAATATATGAATTGACAGTGGATTAAGCTGTGAGAATGAATCAGAAACAATATATAAGTGGTTCACCTTAGTCGAGAGACTAAGACTACGTCCGCTATAATGGAGTCTTTTGCTCCTTGGGGTGTGTATATTTCTTGAAAAAAGATTACAATGCGTTGTTGGACTTAAAGCCTGTTCATACAATGTGTTTTGAATACAACTATATCAATGAAGAAGTTGTCGGTCCTCTTTTGTAGTGTGTTAGTGTTCTATTTATACAGATAATCCTTCTAGGGTTTCTTGCGGCTTTCTCTTCTTTTTTGCTGATTCTATGGTCCCCTCTTCTTTTGTCCTTTAACGACCTTTGTCATGCGACGCCACTGTATCCACGATCCTTGAGTGGTTACATGCACAAATATTCTTTTTGGCAGGGAGTGCATGTTCGTTAGGGATGGCAGAGGCTGTCTCCTTGTCTCCCAGGCCACGTGGCGTGACGGGAGTGGTTCAGGATCAACAAGATGGCTGAGCCCCTCATTCCCGAGTTGATTTCTTGCCCGGCTGGATTAGGGCTGGGCTGAGTTTCAATCATTCAGGCACTGTTGGGCTTCCTCCTTTTAGGGCACAACCCATCCTAATCTTGGAGTAGGTAGGTTGTGGGTGAGTTGTTTGGGCTGCCATGCACGCAGAGGCCCATTGAATGTACTGGGCTTTTGGGATGGGCAGCCCATACAAAAATCCCACCATTATCAGCTTCAATGTCTTCACGTTTTGTCAAAGATTTTACATTTCCCATGGCAATCCCTAGACGACCTCTGATATTGAGCAATATGTATACATTCTAATGTTTATGAGTGTGGTAATGTAAAATGAAAAATCACAATTGCAGGTGCAATATAAGAAACCGAATAGTTGAGGGGATAATATAAGATAAAAGATATAGTTGAGGGATCAAAATATAGTTTTTTTTTCCAAGAATTTAGTTAACCTCTAGCCCATTCACTCCTTTCTTGATACTGTTTTCTTTTGTCCATTCCACATACAAACTTCTTCTATGGAATCTTGCATAAAATATTTATAAGTACACCTCATTGATACAGACAATTGAATTATTTATGTTTTTGTCCCTTTCAAAAATATAATTAATAAAGACGCTACAATGGTGTATTCAACATGGTCTAGATAGGACGATCGATAAATTAAGTTTTATTTAAGCGAAGAATATCCCAATTAGATCCATTTAGATATATATGATCCTCATCCGAACTATTTTAATCCTTCCCGGTCCATTGTTAGCAAATTAATCCTTCTCTTAGCTATTGACTTTCATATATTAGCCCTCAATTATTTATATTGATTTTACACTGCCTCACAACCAAACTTTGGTAATATGAAAAATTTCATGTGTGGAGCAATATATATACATTCTAATGTTTATGAGTGCAGTAATGTGAAATTAATAGTAGGTGTAATATGAGAAACATAATAGTTGAGGGGATAATGTAAGATAAAATATATAGTTGAAGGGGTTCAAATATAATTAGATCCATTTAGATATATATGATCCTCATCCGAACTATTTTAATCCTTCCCGGTCCATTGTTAACAAATTAATCCTTCGCTTAGCTATTGACTTTCATATATTAGCCCTCAATTATTTATATTGATTTTACACTGCCCCACAACCAAACTTTGGTAATGTGAAAAATTTCATGTGTGGAGCAATATATATACATTCTAATGTTTATGAGTGCGGTAATGTGAAATTAATAGTAGGTGTAATATGAGAAACATAATAGTTGAGGGGATAATGTAAGATAAAATATATAGTTGAAGGGGTTCAAATATAATTTTTTCCAAGAATTTAGTTAACGTCTCTCCATTCACTCCTTTCTTGGTATTTTCTTTTTTTTGTCCATTCCACATACAAACAACCTCTATGGCATCTTCCATAAAATCTATACTACTTTAAAATGTCAACATACTTGAAAAATATTTATTTTTCTTTTTACCTCCAAACAATAGTATTAGGACATTTTTACCATATATTGAAAGATGATAAAAACATGTGATCTTCAATAATAACCTTTAAAACACAAAATGATATCATTAAATTAAGCTTTTCAAATTCTTCATTCAATCACAATGGTTGTGAGAATTTTTGGACTTCTACTTTAATAGGTTGTCTTACTGATTGACTCTAATATTCATATATATAAATAAATATATATATATATATATATATATATATATATATATATATCTCTATTCAAGAATTTACATATATTTATTGAAGGAATAAATACATCTTTTGACTTTTGGTTATCTTGTTCTAAAATCTATACTATATCTATATCTCTCTATATATCACTCTATCTATCTATTTCACTTTTTTTTTTTTTCAGTTAAGAAGTGCATTAAAATAATTTCAATTGTTAATGTTACAAAATTACTCTTCATGTGGACTATTGGGTCGCTTTAAGGCTTGTATCTTCAATCCCAGGTATAATTCGGCAATCACAAAATTCAATGACATGTTATTTATTAGTAATGAAAGATTGCAATTTTTTCAGCCCTAAATTCAAGAAGTCTGAACTCTGAACATGCACCAAAATTTCTTACTTAAAGCTTCTGTAGAGACATATAGAGGAATAACAAGCGGAGCATGGAGGTGGGTCAATGCCAAGGAGACTCATTGACAAACCAAAATCATTTTGTTAAGATGTAACATAGAAATTGAAGGTATGCATCATATGGGTTTGTGGTGGGTTTTTTTTTTTGTAATTTTATCTCTTGTGTTCTTTTTGGTTTTGTATTCTGTTATACATCATCTATAATCTTTTTTTAGCATTTTCTTATTGAAGTTGTGCATCTTTTTTTTTTTTCAAGTTTCTACAAAGGCTATGAATGATCTCTCTCTCTCTCTCTCTCTCTCTCTCCAATAGTATTTTTGAGTTGTTCTGCAGTTTATCTTTTAGATACAATATGTAGATTATTACTAGGTTGATGTCAAAGGTAAAAGAAAATCCTCCTTAGAAGCTCATTTCACATTCAATCAAAGGAAAAAGCTATTAGAACTTGGGTAAGAGGATGAACAAGATAGAGTGTGTGAGATGTGCGCGTGTACGTATCCTACTGCTTGGACAAGGTACCTCCATCATATTTTAGTCAGGTTTAACAATTTTAGGATACTCGAGCAACTCCAAGGAAAAAATGTGTTGATTCAACCTCCTAATGTCTTCAATATATATAAAAAAAATGTCTTCAATATAAATTTAGTTCTAATTGTCTTAATTTTGCAAGAGAAACATGTTCTATTTTTTGCTAAGTAATTTAAGTGCAAATAGTTATAAAGATCCAAATTTCACATGTCATCTAAATGATCTTCAACTCGAAAAAAGGAAAATGGGAAAGACAAGGTATAGACAACAAAAAATAAGGTTAAAGTATGATTGGTTTGTGATTAGTTAGCATTGATCCCATTTTATTTTGTTAGATCAATTGCAATCTCATCCTGGCTATCCAAAGCAACCACTGGTGTGTGAAAACTATGACAACACATTATCTATCTATATTATAACTAAATGTCAATAACTTAAGCAAACTTTTGAATAGCTTGGAAAAATACGGTTAAAATAAGTAACACCCTAAATTGGTATGTGCACCATATTTGTGGGTCTTTTAACCAAGGATGGATCTTGGTACAATGGAAAGATTATTCCATTGGGACCTGCAAAATTAGAAACAATAAATTCTTGGTTAATCATTAAATTACACTATTTAACAAAAAAATTTCTTTCAAAGATTTTGTATAAAGATCTTTCGATATGTTTAATTTTCTAGAATCAATGTTATATCCTCGACAACTACTAGCTAAACATATGTTGAGTTTTCTTTTTTTGTAGGAACCTATTATATTTACGTCATTTGTTTGATGTAGTATATTCATTGTAATTTACTTACCGAAAAAATTATATTCATTGTAAAAAAAATTTCGACAAGTTATATTCATTGTAATTTCAATATTTCATTTATATTTAAAAAAACCCAATTTATTCCTCTTTTATTTGCCATCATTTTATTTCTTTTCCAAGATGTATGGGCCCAATTTAATTTCTATATGCTTTATCTTTTATGGTGCACTTGCTTAGTAAAATTAAATCTATTTTATGGTTGGTATTTGTTGATGAATCCCTCAATCAAATTAATTTAGGAATTATGATGGGTAGTCTTTTTCGTACTTTTTTAAGTATAGAGTTATTTTATTATGAAAGACTAAAAGATTTTACTATTATACAGATTCATTTGAATTTGGTGTGGTTCTTGTGATTCAGTATGGAACTGTGCAAAAACTTTTTTCTTTTATTTTACTTTCATTTTCTATTCTTGTTTTCATTAATGCTTTTTTGTATTTCTGTTGAAGTTTATTTACTATCCACAATGCAAGCAAAATCCTATTAACTTATAAAGATATGAAGTGAAAATAAAATCAAAATTAAAATAAGTCACGTGCAACGGATGTATGCACCTATTAGTATTTATAAGTACATCTCATTGATGTAAACAATAGAATTATTTTTGTTTTCATCCCTTTCAAAGATATAATTAACAAAGACCCTATAATAGTTTTCTCGACATGGTCTAGGTAGGGCGATCAATACACTACAACAAAAATAGTTTTTTGCGACGATTTTTTTCGTCGCTAAATTCAAAAAAGTCGTCGCAAAATATTTTTCGCGACGTTTTTTTTTCGTCGCGTCTTCGTCGCAATAGCCTCGTCGCAGAAAGTATTTTGAGACGCAAAATTATTTTCATCGCAAAAAACATTTTTTTGCGACGAAAAAAAAACGTCGCCAAAAGTTAAAA
This sequence comes from Ilex aquifolium, assembly GCA_951799425.1. Lineage (NCBI taxonomy): Eukaryota > Viridiplantae > Streptophyta > Magnoliopsida > Aquifoliales > Aquifoliaceae > Ilex > Ilex aquifolium. The sequence goes on along the minus strand of OX637401.1, from coordinate 13,563,949 downwards.
AAAACGTAGCTAAAATCTATTACACCAGCGTAATAAAATAAAAAATAATAATTAAATTGATTTTTTGCGACGTAAAAAAATCGTCGCGAATAATTTTTTAAATAAAATAAAAATGTAAAAAAAAATAATTTAATTAATTTTTTGCAACATAAAAAAATCGTCGCGAATAATTTTTTACATAAATAAAAATGTAAAAAAAATAAATTAATTAATTTTTTGCGACATAAAAAAATCGTCGCGAATAATTTTTTAAATAAATAAAAATGTAAAAAAAAATTAATTAATTAATTTTTTGCGACGTAAAAAAATCGTCGCGAATAATTTTTTACATAAATAAAAATGTAAAAAAAATAATTTAATTAATTTTTTGCGACGAAAAAAAATCGTCGCGAATAATTTTTTACAAAAGTAAAAATGTAAAAAATAATAATTAAATTAATTTTTTGCGACGTAAAAAAAACGTCGCAAATAATTTTTTACATAAATAAAAAATGTAAAAAATAATTGAATAAATACATTTGCGACGTATAAAAATCGTCGAGAAAAATTGTAGGAACAATTTTTTTCGTGACGATTTTAATTTTGTCGCAAAAAAGTTTATTTTTTTTTTAAAATAATTCATAAAAAATGATATTCCAATAAAAAATTTTACCTGTACACCAATAATACCTGTGTTCAATCAAAAACTAACACAATTAATACATTTCACATCTTTTTTAAAAATACAAAATTTTATTTCCAAAAAAAATGAATTACAATAATCAAAGAATAAGAAGTTTTAAAAATTGAAAAAATGGTTTTAATCCTTCAAGAGGATTTAAACCAATCTCTAACTACATTTAATGTCTATTAAACTTGAACAACTCTAGCAGTCCAGCTCCATGCCTTAAAATACCATCTCCAAGCTCAAAATATCAGTACATAGAAAACCAGATATGAGACCAAATCTCAACATGGTAGCTTTGTGAATTAACATGTAATTTCATCAAATCGACTTTCAATTTCATTAAATTAACATTCAATTTATCAAATTGACATTCAATTTCATCAAATTAACATTCAATTTATGAAATGGATATTCAATTTCATCAAATTAACATTCAATTTATCAAATTGACATTCAATTTCATCAAATAAACATGTAATTTCATCAAATCGACTTTCAATTTCATTAAATTAACATTCGATTTATTAAATTGACATTCAATTTCATCAAATTAACATTCGATTTATTAAATTGACTTCAATTTCATCAAATTAACATTCTATTTATCAAATTAACATTCTATTTAATCAAATTGATATTCAATTTCATTAAATTAACATTCGATTTATCAAATTGACATTCAATTTCATCAAATTAACATTCAATTTATGAAATTGACATTCAATTTCATCAAATTAACATTCAATTTATCAAATTGACATTCAATTTCATCAAATTAACATGTAATTTCATCAAATTGACTTTCAATTTCATTAAATTAACATTCAATTTTTCAAAATGACATTCAATTTCATCAAATTAACATGTAATTTCATCAAATCGACTTTCAATTTCATTAAATTAACATTCAATTTATCAAATTGACATTCAATTTCATCAAATTAACATTCAATTTATCAAATTGACATTCAATTTCATCAAATTGATATTCAATTTCATTAAATTCACATTCGATTTATCAAATTAACATTCAATTTCACCAAATTAACATTCAATTTATGAAATTGTCATTCAATTTCATCAAATTAACAAGTAATTTCATCAAATTAACATTCAATTTCATTAAATTCACATTCGATTTATCAAATTGACATTCAATTTCATTAAATTAACATTCGATTTATCAAATTGACATTCAATTTCATCAAATTAACATTCAATTTATTAAATTGACATTCCATTTCATTAAATTCACATTCGATTTATAAAATTGACATTCAATTTCATCAAATTAACATTCAATTTATCAAATTAACATTCAATTTCATTAAATTAACATTCGATTTATCAAATTGACATTCAATTTCATCAAATTAACATTCAATTTATTAAATTGAAATTGAATTTCATCAAATTAACATGTAATTTCATCAAATCGACTTTCAATTTCATTAAATTAACATTTGATTTATCAAATTGACTTTCAATTTCATTAAATTCACATTCGATTTATCAAATTGACATTCAATTTCATCAAATTAACAAGTAATTTCATCAAATCGACTATCAATTTCATTAAATTAACATTCGATTTATCAAATTGACATTCAATTTCATTAAATTAACATTCAATTTATTAAAAGGACATTCAATTGAATCAAATGGACATTCAATTTATCAAATTAACATTCAATTAAACATTTAAAGTAATCAAATAAACTTTCAATTTCATTAAATTAACACCCAATTCATCAAATTAACATTCAAATTATCAAATTAACATTCAATTTCATCAAATTAACATGTAATTTCATCAAATCGACTTTCAATTTCATTAAATTAACATTCGATTTATTGAATTGACATTCAATTTCATCAAATTAACATTCAATTTATTAAATTGACATTCAATTTCATCAAATTAACATGTAATTTCATCAAATCGACTTTCAATTTCATTAAATTAACATTCGATTTATCAAATTCACATCCAATTTCATCAATTCAATTGATATTTTTTTAAAATATTTTTTAAGTAAAATGTGTATTCGCGACGTTTTTGAAAAACGTCGCCAAAAGTGAATTTAATTGATATTTTTTAAAATTTTTTATTTAAGTAAAATGTTTATTCGCGACGTTTTTGAAAAACGTCGCCAAAAGTGAATTTAATTGATATTTTTTTAAAATTTTTTATTTAAGTAAAATGTTTATTCGCGACGTTTTTAAAAAACGTCGCCAAAAGTGAATTAAATTGTCATTTTTTTAAATATTTTATTTAAGTAAAATGTTTATTCGCGACGTTTTTAAAAAACGTCGCGAAAAGTCAATTTAATTGATATTTTTTTAAATATTTTATTTAAGTAAAATGTTTATTCGCGACGTTTTTTAAAAACGTCGCGAAAAGTCAATTCAGTTGATATTTTTTTAAATTTTTTATTTAAGTAAAATGTTTATTCGCGACATTTTTTAAAAACGTCGCAAAAAGTCAATTTAATTGATATTTTTTTAAATATTTTATTTAAGTAAAATGTTTATTCGCGACGTTTTTTAAAAACGTTGCGAAAAGTCAATTCAGTTGATATTTTTTTAAATTTTTTATTTAAGTAAAATGTTTATTTGCGACGTTTTTTAAAAACGTCGCGAAAAGTCAATTTAATTGATATTTTTTTAAATATTTTATTTAAGTAAAATGTTTATTCGCGACGTTTTTTAAAAACGTCGCCAAAAGTGAATTAAATTGTTATTTTTTTTAAAGTTTTTTTTAAGTAAAATGTGTATTTGCGACGTTTTTTAAAAACGTCGCGAAAAGTCAATTCAGTTGATATTTTTTTAAATTTTTTATTTAAGTAAAATGTTTATTTGCGACGTTTTTGATAAACGTCGCCAAAAGTGAATTTAATTGATATATTTTTAAATTTTTTATTTAAGTAAAATGTTTATTCCCGACGTTTTTTGTAAAACGTCGCCAAAAGTGATTTAAATTGTTATTTTTTTAAAGTTTTTTTAAGTAAAATGTGTATTCGCGACGTTTTTTAAAAACGTCGCGAAAAGTCAATTCAATTGATATTTTTTTTAATTTTTTATTTAAGAAAAATGTTTATTTGCAACGTTTTTTAAAAACGTCGCTAAAAAATTTATCAAAATTGAAATTTGAGACGAAATTAGAAAATCGTCGCTAATAGCAATTATTTGCGACAAATTTAAAAACGTCGCAAAAAAAATCGTCGCCAAAAATACTTTTTGTTGTAGTGATAAATTTGGTTCTGACTGAGCGAAGAATATCCCAATTAGATCTATTTAGACATGATTCTCATCCAAACTATTTTAATCCTTCCAGGTCCATTGTTAGCAAATTAATCATTCCCTTAGCTATTAACTTTCATATACTAGCCCTCAATTATTTACATTGATTTTACACTCCTCCACAACCAAACTTCAGTCATTGTTTGAATGGAAAATTTTCAAGTGTGGAGCAATATACATACATTCTAATGTTTACAAGCGTGGTAATATGAAATCAATACTCATAATTGGAAGCATAATATGAGAAATATAATAGTTGAGGGGATAATGTAAGATAAAATATATAGTTGAGGGTCAAAATATAATTTTTTTCAAGAATTCAATTAACATTTGGCCCATTCACTCCTCTCTTGGTACTCTTTTCTTTTGTCCATTCCACACACAAACAACCTCTATCGCATCTTCCATAAAATATTTATAATTAAACCTCATTGATGCAGACAATTGAATTATTTATATTTTTGTCCCTTTCAAAGATATAATTTTTTTTTCTTTTTTTTTTTTGGGGGAGGGGGGTGGGGTGGGACGGGGAAAGGGGGACGGGGAGGGGAACTTGAACCTTTGACCTCAAGAAGGCAAAACCTTCACAAGCTAAAGAGTACAATTGGAACAAAGGCCCATTGGTAAAAGATATAATTAAGAAAGACCCTATAATGGTTTTCTCAACCTGGTCTAGGCACTGTTCAAAAAAAAAAAAAAAAAAACCTGGTCTAGGCAAGGGTGATCAATAGATTAAGTTCTGATTAAGTGAAGAATATTCCAATTAGATCCATTTAGATAAAATCCTCATCCGAACTATTCTAATCCTTCTAGGTCCATTGTTGGCAAATTAATCTACATCCAAATCTTATTTGTTAAGATAAAGAATTAACGGATTCAAATTGTTAGATATCTTGATCAAATATATTTTATCGAAGGATTATAAATTGACTGAATTCAGATTGAAAATTCAATGCACTCAAGTTTTTCTACCCAACTTGTGCTTAAGTGAATCAAGTTCATTCAAAAAAAAAAAAACTTTTGTGGTAAAATAAAAAAAATACATAAAAAAAAATCGGGTTGAGTTGAAGGCCTTGGATTTCACTGGGGAGTCTAGGGAGCCACTGTAGAGGCCTAGCTCCAAGGCAGGCTTCATCTTTGGGTGCTTATTCTAATTCTTATATGGTAGATTAATTGGATTCTAATATTATAGATGGAATTGTAACAATCGATATTGTTACCTATTAAAAAAAATAAGATAGATATATCTTCAGTTAGTATGTTCAATTTATTTTTTTTTATATATAGTGATTGATGATTATTACAAGTTTCATACATCATTATTACAATGAAGTCTAAATAAATCTCAAATCGAAAAGAATAGCAGAATTGTAACACCTAACACCGTTAAAATATTAACGTGGTTTTGATAAATTTTGAAAATTGTTATTATGCATGTTATGACAAACTCGATTTTCAAACTAAAATTCTTACGAACAGTCGAGTCAAACTCGAGCTAAAATATTTACGTATAGGGATAATGTTTATATCCTTTGTGATGACTTTGGTTATTATGCATGTTATGATTTTTCAAAGTGTGAGTTTGATGATATTAGATATTAGGATAACCTAGAATTCATATTGGTAGAGATGAATTTCGTTTTTATGAGGGAATGATTTTTTAATTTATGAAGATATTAGATTATTTATTCAATAAATTATGGTTTCCATTTTGTTGCTATGACATAGTGATATTATATTTAGAATATTTATGATTTACGAAAGCATTGGCTGTGCATTGCACGGGATACTACTAGTGCAACTTGATGAAATTGTTGATGATGTAGCTGGGGTGGAAAAAATCCCCTTGAATGACAAACTCGATTGTCAAACTTAAATTCTTGCGAACAGTCGAGTCAAACTCGAGCTAAAATTGAGCTCAATTTTATAGCAAAATTTTCCAAAATTCATTCGTAGAATAATTAGTCTCTCAATAAGAATCTCCCCAAATCTATAAGATAAACTACAAAATCAAATCCTGGAATTTTAAATTATCCAAAAAGCTATTTGAGAGAAAAGATGATGGTAAGGTGTGTACAGACTAGAACTATTTGATGATAGTTATTCATCTTTCGAATCACAATTGTTCAAAAATAAAGATAAAATTATTTGTAGATAGAAACCTAATCGAGAGTTGAACTACACATTACTCAATTTGACTTACTGAAAAAACGAGTTTAAACAGTTCAAAAAAAAAAAAGAGTTAAAATTTATATCAAATGCAGATCAGTTTACAATTTAAAAACCATTTACATAGAAACCTAATCGAGTTCAACTATACGTTACTTAATTTCACTTGCTTGTTGTCCACTTAGTTTTGGCCATTTGGTCTACACACGAAAATGCTATGCAATTTCCTCTTAATTGTCCACAGACATAAAAAAAAATTGTAGGATCCATCTTTATTTGGTCTACATACGAAAATGCATAGCAAATGCTCGGACCCTTAGACCACTTTTAGGATTAAAACCCAAAAGAATATTTTGGAAATAGGAAAAGGTTCATTTTCAATGAAGAAATGGTCCCCATTTCTCTTCTACTTTACTCCTTTCACAAATATTTTGAAAAAGTTACGAGCAAGTGAGATTTGATTACAATTCAATAATGTTAAATTAAAACTTAATAAGTCTAAAAATTTACGATCAATTCTAAAAATTTGGGATTAAGCTCAAGTTTTTTTTTCTCAATCTTAAATTGATGCACTTAGTCGTTAGTAAACTTGTTTGAATTGTAACTTAATTTGTTTAAGTGGTAACTAGAGTCGTGAAAAACTTATTTCCCTTTATTCCGGATAAGTTACATTATCCCTTCTTTCCCAATCACGCAGTTGTAATCCATTGCTTATCTTTGAAATTTCTCTTTTTCGATGTTTTTAAATTCAATTACAGTTGATCTTTTGTTGTATGCTCGATCAGGAAGTTTCTGGGTAGCTTCCACTTTAATTTTTTTTTTTTTGCAAACTGAATAATTAACATGGTATCATGGAAATTTACAATATAAGAAAGCAAGTTGCCAATTTGCATTAAATTAAAATATAGTGGTTTAGGGTGGTTGGCTACCTCTCACTCTCTCAACCACAAAAGTAGAGGATCAATCCGTTCCAAATGCAAGATTTAGTCTCTTATGCCTTCTCACACGCAAGTACAAGGTAGTTTCCGTATGTTATTTCTGAATTGAAAATCTTTTTTCTTTTATGTACAATAATATATCTGGTCGGGGAAGAGGATGGAAGCCGAGCCAAGCCGCTAGGCGGTATGTGAGGATCAAATTTAGGTATTCGACATAATAAATATTATGTATTATTTCCACCACAAAAGCCTTGATAGAAATCAACCCTTTAAGCCTCGAATCTTGATTAGACCATCTTCGGTCCTTATTCAAACCCTTACCCCAAATTTGAGAAAAAAAAAAAAGAGTAAAAAGCGTGATTTGGTATAGACCTCTCCAATGGAGAAACCTTTTTTAAAAGTAAGAAAAACCCAAATTTAAATGAAGACAAATTCAAATTTAAAAGAGGGTAAAATATGACCATTGAATTTTTAAAGGAGGATAAAATCTCATCATTAAAGATTTGGGTAGATTTGAGTAAAAAAATAGTCTCCCTTCATTAGATATTGATATGGGTCTAGTATTAGAGAAGGTTTTTAGAAATTTTTTATCCAAAATTTAAATTTGAGTTTGGAAAAAGGTAAGGATAGGAGATGCTCTTACCGGAGCTAAATATGCGTTTGTTCTTCTCAATTTTTTTTTTTTTTTTGAACTGCCATGTCAACTTTTTGAATGGAAAATGTAACACCTCTTTCCCCCCTCTCCAAAAAAACGACCTTGTTGTGTGTTAAAATTCTCCAAAAAACAACCGAGTCAAACATGAGCTACTTGGATCCTCTAACAGTTCAATTTCAGGACACCCTTTTGTCCATAAATAACTTCTTTTTCGTCGAAATGCTTGTTGTTATGTTTAAAGTTAAGACAAATCTTTTGGTAATAACTAGCCCATTGTTTACCTATGAAATTTCTCTTTTGCAATGTTAGAAATGATTTATTTTGAAATTCAATCACAGTTGATCTTTTGTTGTATGCTCGATTAGGAGGTTTGTGGGGGAGCTTTCCCTTTAGATTTTTTGTTGCAAAGTTAAAGAACAATGTTATCATGAAAATTTACCATAAAAAGCAAGTTGCCAACTTGCATTAAAATGTTATCTTGTTGGTGTCATCTTCTTGGAAAGAGGATGTGTACACGAATAAGCATTCATTAGTTAAGGAGGTTGGGGCGCCAAGCGCAAAAATTGGTGTCTGTGACAATAGGATTGGCAATGTTTAACCAATTGGGCAGGCAGGGTTCTATTGTTGGCCTAATGACTCATGAATGCCTGATATGACCCATGTTGCGAATCCAATAATTTATCTCCACATAATTTTTTGATCTAATTTGCTGACCATGCTACCATTGGGCAGTTTGACAATAATGATTCCAGATAGCTAGCTACTAACTTTTCTTATAAGAAGAATTTGAAATAATGTGTATTTGTTCAATTAAAGTCTAATGTTAAACATAACAGCTATTGATGTTGATCATGCAAGTAGATTCTAATTTGTGACAGAAGACTTAAATAAGTAAATCATGCATTGTTTCTCTATAGTTGAATTTAGTGATATTTTAGCAATTGCCGCAATGGTGTTGAGTCTTGTTTTCGAGACTCACTTTCCCTCCTCTCCACCTATGTCTAATTTCCCCTCGGAATCTCATTTTCATGTTTTTTTATCTGTTGACTATTCAGTTTTCAACCTATTTGGATAGTTTTTGTGTAGCAACATTTAGTCTTTACAAGAATGATGTTCTTTATAGTTTAATAAGTTGGTCATGACATAGTTTCATGTTATTTTTTTGGAAGAATATACTCCTTTCACTCCATATATGCATAGGTACCATGTACCCTACAGGGCATCCCAGAGTACATCCCCCCTTTGGTATTCTATTAAGCGTGCATCGGCATATATCATTGTGTTATCTTCTTACTCTGCCTATGGTAAGAACAAATACACTATAATTTCCATTGCAAACAAAGGGAGACCTCTCAGAATTGCGATGAGATATGATATTATTACTTTTTTTTTTCCATAAAGGTAAATATACTCCACAATACAAATGGCTTAAGCAAGAGCTCCCCAAGGTTAACAAGGCCGAGACACTGTGAAACCCGGGAAAAATTTAAACTTTTCTGAAAAATGGCAAAACGATAATTTGCCACTATAATGCGTATTTAAAATACTCATGTTTCTAGAGCTCGGATTACACAACGGACTTTGCCGTTGGATTCGTCTTGCGAAATTTAGTTACCCTGTCAAATTTCGCCGAATTCCGAGATAGTCGAATTTTTCACGTTTTTCGAGACGACGGGTGTCCGGTGACCCCCAAAAACGAAATTTTAATAAAATTTTAAATTTTGAAAAATAATTTAAAGAAAGTTGAAATAAAAATATTTGAGCTTGAATCGGAGCGAAATTTAATCGTTTCGGAGCGAAAACGGACCCGGAAATAGGAGCTGTGTGGCGCATTGTGAGCCAAGGGTTTTGAGACTATAAATAGGTGGAAAAATCTGATTTCCCCACTGATTTTCTCTGCTGTTCTGAACGTTGGGCTGAGAGGGAGCAAAAGAGAGAGAAAAACCCTTGTCTTCAACCTTCTTCCTTCGATTTCTCCGTCCTCCGTCGCTCGGATTCCGTCGGGCTAGAAGGGAGAAGTGATCTACGCGACTAGGGCTACGCGTGGGCACCAAAAACAACGAATTCCACCGAAGGTGAAAAGTCAAAAGTTGGAAAAATCAAGGTTTGAGTTGGGTTTCGGGTCTTGGAAGCTTTCCTACGGGATTCCTCACGCTCCAAGAGGTAGGGGTTGTTCCTACCTTGGATTATTCTACCTTAGGTGTAGCTAGTTTAAGGGTATCTATATATATGTATGTATATATATATGTGTTTATGGTTATGAGAATGGAAAGGTGAGCATGAAATTAGCTTAGGCTTGTTGCTAGCTAAATTTTGATATGTGTAAGTTATATGTGATGCATTATATAACTTGGTGATATTGAAGGCATGTTTTGTGTGTTGGAAGTTGTTGTTTTGCTTAAAATGAAACAATATGTTAGTGCCTATGAGGTGTTTGATAATATGCCTTGGTGGGTTGTTTAGATGATTTGTTTGGGGTCATTGGAATAACATGTTTGAATGTGTTATTGATGTATTGACATATGCTCATTGATATGTGTTTATGATGGTTTATGGAATTTATATGCTTATGATTTAAATTCCATGGAATGTGAACATATGATTATGTTGCTCATGTGGTGGCCATTGCATTTTGAGCATGAATATAGCATCACATTCATTGGCATTGTGCATGAGTGTGGATGAGTAATGCATGGGTAAATCAATACCTAGCTTGGTGTTTGATTTGGGTGTAGACTCGGGGAAAATTGGATCGACGATTCTTTTTGGAGTTGCACGGTTGCATTGCATAAGGAAAGACTTGTGTTGGGTAAAGCAAGAAGGGGCATGGCGACTTCCTTGGGTGAGAAACCCTAAACCACTTGGTTCAGTCACTTTCCGGAGGTGAAATTCCAGAAAAGTGACATGGCCCACGGAGCCGGCGGTTGTGATACCAAAATCCGTTGCCCAAAGAAAACACAAGGGATTTTTGTTAAAAAAAACACCCATTCAATGGGTTGAATCCAAAGATGATCGGATTTTTTTTATAAAACGAATGGTTTCTTATTCAAAACGATCATTGGATGTTTTTTCCGTCAATAGACGGGTTCACACACATTGGCATTGCATTGTGGTGGAAGCCGCTAAGGGCTTGGGTTAAGGCTCATGGGGGAGTTCCATTTCATATCATGACATGGCTTCATTGCATTCCAACATAGAATGCACATTTGAGTGAAAGGATTGGTTATTATGTTGTATGTGAATACATGAGCATGAGCATCTAGGGGGAGAGTAGCCATTGTAGGATTTTCTCTATTGGGCGTTGTGCTCACCCTATACGGGAAAACATTTCAGGTGCGGGTTTTACGCCGACGGACGGGACTCACTCGGGCACTTGAGGAGGAAGAAAAGCCGACTTGTGGCTTTCAATCCATTTTTTTGTGTAAAACTAGGCTTGTAATTAAATTTTGTCATGTAATGTATGTAAAAGGGTTGGAACTTAAACTTATATTAATTATGTTAGATGCATAGGTGTGACGTGTTTATATGTTACACTTTTACAGGCCATGTTACACTTTTACTTGGCAATGTTACATTTTTACAGGCCATGTTACACTTTTACATGGCAATGTTGCCCTTTTACATGGCAAGGTTACACTTTTACGGGCCATGTCACACTTCATACATTAATTTAGGAACCCCAGTTTTAGGGGCGTCAAAAGTATGGATAAATGAACCCTGTGTGGTCATTATTTATATTGGACCTCGGATGGGTCATGTGAATGTGTATTGCACAGGTTGTGTTTTGGGTAGAGCTCCCCGTACAAAGGAGACTCTGCCCGAATTTTTGTTAAATTAAGGATTCCGATAAATGGGGTATGACGGCGTGATATCGAGTTTCTCGGTATCCACGGGTATTCCGCGGGTTGATGGGTAATCAATGGACCCCCGGATTTTGGGGCGTCACAGACACCATGACGAATCGTTCTCATTCACTCTCCGTGGTATAATAGTAACAACTACCATTTTATGGAAGGAAAAAGCATGAGGGTAATGTATGAGCCTTGGTTGGTTCAGAACAAAGTTGATCTGGTATTAGCAGGCCATGTTCATTCCTATGAGCATTCTGTAAGCTTCAATCCCAATACATATTCTTGCCTTTCATTGTTTTGTGCTAAGTTGTTGATTAGAGAAGTCAGAAAATTGTATTCCAAACATTGTGCTTTGAAATGTAAATCAACCACTAAAATTTCAGATAGACTACTTTTGTAACTTGAACCCATGACACTCAGATCACAATATAACAATCTTACCACAGCTACAAGATCCGCCCTCATAAACTTCCTTAAATGAAAAACTTTTTTCGACTGTGTAGGAACGAATATCGAATGTGCAGTACAGCATAACATATGGACTAAGCACTCCTGTTAAGGATGCTTCTGCTCCAGTTTACATAACAATTGGCAACGGGGGAAATATAGAAGGCATGGCTGATAGGTGAGACACCTACATCCTCTTATATACACCATCCCCATGTGCCATTACAGTTACTTATAGTTAGAATTTTTTGTTTTGTGCAGTTTTATATACCCACAACCAAGTTACTCGGCCTATCGCGAAGCAAGCTTCGGGCATGCTACTTTGGAGATTAAGAACATAACTCATGCCTATTACACTTGGCACCATAACCAGGATAGTGATGTTGTTGCTGCAGATTCAATCTGGTTCTATAACATATACTGGTATCCAAATGAAGAGAGCAGCTAGAATTTTTTGTTTGTTTAGTGGAGTTGTTGCCCTGAAACTAAATTTTTTTTTTTTTTTTTTGGGACACCACTTTAATGATTTCTTGTTTTTTAACGGACAACTTGTTTTTGGTAATAACCCCTAGTGCTCTCTTGTTTCAAATCTAAATTTCATTGGTTGAACATGATTGTTCGTATTTTAAGGTTAACTCCGAGGGGAATTACCTCCCTCAAAGATAGCCCTAGTCCTTTTTGGGAGATAATTCCTAGTCGGGAAGTGTCGCACGCATTACGCGCAACAGTCAATTAGGACTTGCATGGTTGGCAGGGAGTTCAATCCACACTCAAAGTCAGTGGCGGGGCCATAAATTCTTTCTAGGGTGGATACTTTGCTCAGAAACTTTAAAAAAAATTTTCTCATGATCAATAAAAATAAAATAATGTATTTAAATTTATAGTATTGTATTTGACATTTAAAGATTCATAAAATACAAAAATTATTGAACATGGATAAATATAGTGTATACAAAAAAAAAAAAAAAAGAGGCTAATTATAATCCTTCACAACAAATGATACTAACTGCATAAAAGATACTATAGTCTTTCTCTATATAACCAATCAAGCTATTAGCGATTGGTCACTCGTTACGTTATTTAACCTAATTTTCATAATATCTATAACTTTAAAAATGAGTCCGACATGTGAAAGATTTAGCTAGATGTATCCATAAATTGTTCAAAGTGTGTCCAAAAGTTTATGATTATTTTATTATATGACTATATTAATTGATAGAACAAAAAAAATAATAGAGTGGACACACTTAATTATACTTACAATAATTTTAAGTACGTATTATTAATATTTTTTTAAAAAAAGTTTAGGGTGGCCCAGTGCCCCCCCCCCCCCCCCCCCACCCCCCAGTCCTCACGTGGCTCCACCACTACCCAAAGCTTGGTTTGTCTAATTAATGGAGGTCCATGATACTAATTAAACTGTTCTGACACTCAGGAGGCTGACCTCAAGGGCTTGTCAAGTTTCAAATTTAGAACGTCTGGATTTACAGCGCGTCCCTATCTACTTGAACTACCTTGGGGTTTGATTGATTGTATTTTAATGCCATGTTCAACAGACTGGACAGGCTTAAGGCCATCAAAGCTTGGGCTTTAAGCTCCATAATTTATAATTATAACCACTAGTCCAAAATAAAAATTCAATTTTACAAAAATTTAAGTCCTACAAAAAAGTTAAAGTTAGATTTAAATTGGATAGTTTTGACCTATTTCTCTAGCTGATTAACCAAAAAAATTATTAAAACAAAAGAGTACCGGTAAAAGTGGATATAAAGTTGTCAACTCAAGTGGAATTAACAAAATCTATTGAAGAATCTTTTAGAATTGATTATTTTATATATATAGTAGATCAAGCTATTTCTTCGTTAAAGAATAGATTTGAACAATTTCAAATATATGAAAATATATTTGGTTTTTTATTTAATTTAAAGAAACTAAAATCATTAGGAGATGATAGTTTTAAAAAATATTGTCTTGATCTTGAGTGTTTTCTAAAATATGATAGTTTTTTCTGATATTGATGGTTTAGATTTGTTTTCAGAAAAAGTTTTAAAGGAAATTTTACCTACGAAAGAAAGTACTCCAATTGAAATATTAAGTTATATAAAATGATTAGATTTTTTTTCTGAATACATGCATAACTTATAGAATATTATTGACAATTTTTGTAACTATCTGTTGCTTTTGTAGAAAGAAGATTTTCAAAACTAAAATTGATAAAATATTATATAAGATTAACTATGTCACAAGAAAGATTAAGTGAGTTAACAATATCATTAATCGAAAAAAATATGGCAATGAAACTTGAATATAAATATTTAATTAATATTTTTGCATCTCAAAAAGCAAGAAAAATAAATTTTAAATTAAATATTATTTTTAAAAATAAAGACAACTTTTTTAGTTGTCGTTTTAGGCCCCAAAATATCAAAGGGCCGCCCTTGTGTCAACAGAATGCTGCTTTATGTGGGTATAAAACAAATGTGGACTCATGATCATTGCAATTGATTAATCTTCCAACTGGTAATAAAGCTAATTGTTTTGATTGTATTTTGTGGTGAAGTTGAATTTTGGGATATCAAATTTCTCTCGAAGTGGATCAACGGAGGTTTTTATCCCCTCGAAGCAGTTCTCTTTCGCCTAATTTTATTTTATTTTATTTTTTTTCTAAATCCCTCGAAATCGTGCATGTAATAGACTGTATAGAACTTCATAATATGAAATATTGAAGATTGGAAATAGATGGGAGAAGACAAGACAAGGATATTCTTGGTTCACATAATATGCCTACATCCACAGACCAAATATCCAACATACTACAATTGTTTTATTATTCAGCGGTTGTTACATCATACTCATTCTTATTTATAGGATAAAGAAATACATAAGATGAACATAAATCACTCAAGGATAAGGAAATACATAAGATGAATATAAATCACTCATGCTTATCATCACCACTCATTCTTATCCGGACTATCAAGATATTGATAGATTTATTTGGATCTTATCATATCTCTAGTACCCTTCAATTTGGTACATTGAAAAGGTGAGATGGAGCATCCAACTTGGACTGAAACTTGGAGGGATTGTTGGGATTGGAAGTTGAATTGCTCTTTCCCCTCTCACTCTCTCTCTCTCTCTCTCCAAAAACAACCTTGTCGTGTATTAAAATTCTCCAAAAAAACAACCGAGTCAAACTAAAACTACTTGGATCCTCTAGCAGTTCAATTCTAGGACACCCCTGTTGTCCATAAATAACTTATTTTTAACCGAAATGCTTGTTATTTTTTGAAGTTAAGACAACTCTATCAGTAGTCCTAAAACAATGGTGTATCCCTCCGGGACACCCTTTTGGGGCATGCATAATATTCCCCCAAAATTGTTCTTTGTTTCAAGAGATTTTTTGTTGTGGTAAATGAAATAAAAAAAATCAGGAAACAAGGACAAATGGGGTGGTTTTTAAAAGGTTACCCTAATCATATACCACTTCCTTAACTTGATTTGATCAAATCGTAAATACGAAATGTTATCATGAAAAATCGCTTCTCGTTTTTCTCAGTAAATTACATTGCCCTTCTTTTGCGAATGAGTCAGGTAATACGTAGCCTAGTGCTTACCTCTGAAATTTCTCTTTTGTTATGTTAGGAATGATTATTTTAAAATTCAATCACAACTGATCTTTTGTTCTATACTAGAATAGGAGGTTTGTGGGGGGAGCTTCCCCTTGCAATAAAGAACAATGTGGTATCATGGAAATTTACCGTAAAAAAGCAAGTTGCCAACTTGCATTAAAAATATAGTGCTTCAAACTTTTAGTTAAATTATATATTATCTTGTTGGAGACTTGGAAAGAGGATGTGTACATGAACCAATAGGGTGGCTGGCCAACTTTCACTCTCTTAGCGAAAATGGTAAATGATCAATAGTACAAGATTTAGTCTCTTATGCTCTCTCACACGCAAATGCAAAGGAGTTTCCTAATTTTTTTTCCCTTTTTAATAAAATAAAGTGTAAGGATCCAGCAGAGTCTCAAAAGGATCACATGTATGAAATTTTTATCCCGTATACGTAAAGATTATCTCCACGATCCAAACCCATGATATCCAAATAATAAAAGTTGCGATTGTTCTTTTTAACTCTTTTTTTGAACAGTCATTTTGAGCAATATATATAAACTCTAATGTTTACGAGTGTGCTAATGTGAAATCAATACTCACAATTGGAAGTGTAATACGAGAAACGAAATAGTTTAGGGGATAATGTAAGATAAAAGATATAGTTAAAGGGGTCAAATATAATTTTTTTTCAAGAATTTAGTTAACATCTCGCCCACTCACTCCTTTCTTGCTACGCTTTTCTTTTGTCCATTCCATAGACAAACAACCTCTATGACATCTTCCATAAAATATTTATAAGTACACCTCATTCATGAAGATACTTGAATTATTTATGTTTTTGTCCCTTTCAAAAATATAATTAAGAAAGACATTACAATGGTTTTTTTCAACTTGTTCTATGTAGGGCAATCAATAGATTAGGTTCTGATTGAGCGAAGAATATCCCAATTAGATCCATTTAGATATGATCCTCGTCTGAACTATTTTAATCCTTCCAAGCTTATACTTAGCAAATTCATCCTTCCCTTAGCTATTGACTTTCATATATTAGCCCTAAATTATTTATATTGATTTTACACCGACCAAACTTTGGTCATTGTTTGTATGAAAAATTTCCATGTATGGAGCAATATATATACATTCTAATGTTTATGAGTGTGGTAATGTGTAATCAACACTCACAATTGGATGTGAAATATGAGAAACATAATAGTTGAGGGAATAATGTAAGATAAAAGATATAGTTAAATGGGTCAAAATATAATTTTTTTTCAAGAATTTAGATCTGGCCCATTCACTCCTTTCTTGCTACTCTTTTCTTTTGTCCATTCCACATACAAACAACCTCTATGACATCTTTCATAAAATATTTATAAGTACACCTCATTGAGACAGACAATTGGATTATTTATATTTTTGTCCCTCTCAAAGATATAATTAAGAAAGACCCTATAATGGTCTTCTCAACCTAGTCTAGGCAGGGCGATCAATAGATTATGCTCTAATTGAAGGAAGAATATTTCAATTAGATCCATTTAGATATGATTCTCATCCAGACTATTTCAATCCTTCTGGTTTCATTTTTAGCAAATTAATCTATATCCAAATTTAATTTATTAAGCTAAAGAATTAACATATTCAAATTATTAGATATATCGATGAAAGAACTTTTACTGAAGGGTTAAAAATTGAGTGAATTGAGATTTAAAATTCAATCCATTCAAGTTTTTCTACCAAACTTGTACTTTGGTGAATCGAGTAAGTTAAAAAAAACTTGGTGTTAAAAAAAAACCTCGGATTGAAGTCGAAGGCCTTTGATTTCAGTCGGGAGTCCAAGGGAGCCATCATAGAGGCCTAGCCCTAAGGCCGGCTTCATATCTGGGTGCTTATTCTAATGCTTATATGGTAGATTAATTAGATTCTAATATTATAGATGGAATTGTAACACTTGATATCGTTACCTATTAAAAAAATAATAAGATAGATATATTTTCAGTTTTAGATCTCTGTTAGTTTTTCTTAACTAGTATGTTCAATTTATTTATTTTTTTATATATAATGATTGATGATTATTACAAATTTCATATATCACTATTACAATGAAATCTAAATAAATCTCAAATCGGAAAGAATAGCAGAATTCTAACACCCAACACCGTTAAAATATTAATGCGGTTTTGATAAATTTGAAAATTGTTAATTTGAATTTATCATTTACTAAAATTACTTGATTTTAAGTAGGAGTGTTAATTCAGTTGGACTTTCAGGACTCGAGTCCGAGCTTGTCGAACTCGTTTTTCCAAACGAAATTAAAAAATTATTCAAGCTCGACTTGTTTAGAAAATGAGTCGAGTCTGAGTCCGAATAACTCGACTATTTTACGGCATCATCCTTTCTTTGGGTACGACTAAGGTATCAAGACACATTTTCAATATGGTAATAGAACTTATTACAAAATAAGAGTGAGGTTATAATTTGTGAGTTTTACTATCATATAAAGTTAAGTTCAGAATCGATCTTAACTTTTTCTGGAAATCGTAATTTATTCCCATTGAATTGTAACCAGTCTTCTTGAGTTCGTAACTTAATCTCAAGTAAATAATTAGGAAAGAAGTTCTTATATTTGCATTTTGTTTTCAAAAATTCCATTGGATACACAAAACAGCCCCCAACAAATCCTACATGAAATATTCATTGATACAGACAACTGCGTTTTCTATGTTTATGTACCTGTCAATCATATGGAAAACCAGTGACCCAACTCAGAGCTTGCACAAACCAGTAACAACTCCTTCCTTGTTTCATCACTTTGACTTGAGACCTTAAGCAGCTTTGAGATACAAGAAACCCATCCTTCCCAGATTTGCTCAACTTCAAAACAATGCCTATCATAGAAATTGTCCTGACTACGGTAATAACCGTTCTGGTTGAGAAATTGGCCTCTTTCGATCTGTTGAAATTTGCTCGCAGCCAGGGAATTCTTACCCAGGTGACGAAATTGCGCAACGTGCTGAGGACTATTCAAGCGGTGCTCAACAATGCAGAGACTAAGCAAATAAGGCACGAACATGTGAATCAGGGGCTGGCGGAATTGAGGGATCTGGCTTACGATGTGGATGATCTAGTGGACAAGATTGAGATTGAAGCTCATAAATTGAAGTTGGAGGCTGAAGCAGCTACCACAAGCAGGGTTCGGAACTTCCTCCCTACTTGTTGTAGCAGTTTCCCTAGATCCATTGCGCTCAAAATCAAGTTGGGCCCCAAGATTGAGGAGATCATTGCTAGATTACAAGATATTGCAAAACTAAGAGATGATCTGGGTTTGAGAGTCAATCCCAAGGTAAGGTCAAACACAGGAACACAGAGAATGACTGCTTCCTCGGTGGATGAGCCCCATGTTTATGGTCCGGAAAAGGATAACAAGAAATACTTGGATTGTTGCTCAACGGTGAATCAAGTAATGATGAACCATCCGTCATTCCAATAGTTGGTATGGGCGGTCTTGGCAAGACCACTCTTGCACAACTTGTCTACAATGATGAGAAAGTCGAGGATTTATTTGATCTAAAAGCATGGGTGTGTGTTTCTGAAGAGTTTGATGTGCTCGTGATTACAAACAAAATTTATGGATCAGCGACCTAAGGAAGTTGTGACTTCAAGGACTTGGATACGGTGCAAGTAAGTCTTAAAGAGAAACTTTTTGGAAACAAATTTCTCCTTGTTCTTGACGATGTTTGGAATCTGGACTATGTAAAATGGGATCTCCTGCGTGCTCCTTTTCGAGTTGGAGCACCTGGAAGTAAAATTATTGTTACAACTCAAGATGCACGCATTGCATTAACCATGGGTTCCGTCCCAACTTACAATCCAAAGGTGTTGGGCGATGATTACTGTTTATCTTTATTAGCTCAACATGCGTTGTGTACAAGCAATTTTGTTGCCCAACCAAATTTGGAAGAAATTGGCCTGGCTATAATGAAAAAGTGTCGAGGCTTGCCGTTAGTAGCGAAGACACTTGGTGGCATCCTGCGCAGTAAACGTAACTCAAATGAGTGGAAAGATGTACTTCACAGTGAAATATGGGATTTACCCGAGGATCAGAGCGACATTCTTCCAGCTCTGAGATTAAGCTATCATCACCTACCTTCTCAATTGAAGCCAATGTTTGGATACTGCGCCATATTTCCAAAGGACTATGAGTTTGACAAGGACAAGTTAGCCTTGTTATGGATGGCAGAAGGATTTCTGCAACAACCGCAAAGAATGAGGTAACGCATGGAAGAGTTAGGTGATGATTGCTTCAATGAGTTGTTATTCTTCCAACCTTCAAGTGACACGGAATCAAAATTCACGATGCATGACCTTTTGAATGAATTAGCTCAACATGTTACGGGAGAAATATGCTTTAGGATGGAAGATAATATGGACATGGACAACAATGAACGGTGTAAGATTTCTCCAAAGGCTCGCCACTCGGCATTCATGCGCCATAACTATGAAGTGGACAACAGATTCAAGGCATTTGATCATGAACTTCTGTGCTTGTGGACATTCTTAGCATTGCCAGTTTATATGCGAAGCATAAGGAACGCCCATTTAAGTAATAGTGTTTTAGTCAACATATTGCCAAAATTACCGTGCTTAAGAGTCTTATCTTTGAGTGGGTACTCTATAACAGAATTAACCAACTTGATTGGCGATTTGAAACATCTTCCACTACAACAAAAATCGTTTTTTGCGACGATTTTTTTGGTCACTAAATTAAAAAAAAGCATCGCCAAATGTTTTTTGCGATGTTTATTTTTCGTCGCGTCTTCGTCGTAGAAAGTATCTTGCAACACAATTTTATTTTTATCGTAAAAAAAAAAAAATTGCGACGAAAAAAAAACGTCCCAAAAAATAAAAAAAAAACGTAGTTAAAATCTATTCCACCAGCGTAAAAAAATAAAAATTTTAATTAATTAATTTTTCGCGACGTAAAAAAATCGTCGCAAATATATTTTTCATAAATAAAAAATTTAAAAAAAAATTAATTAATTAATTATTCGCGACGAAAAAAATCATCGCAAATAAATTTTTACATAAATAAAAAATTTTAAAAATAATAATTAAATTAATTTTTCGCGACGTAAAAAAATCGTCACAAATATATTTTTACATAAATAAAAAATTTAAAAAATAATAATTTAATTAATTTTAGCGACGTAAAAAAATCGTCGCAAATAATTTTTTAAATAAATAAAAAATATAAAAAATAATTAATTAAATAGGACTGTGGATGCATACACAGCTGCATTTGAGCTATGAAATAGGAGCCACAAAAAAAATTTTGATTTCATCCATATTGAGTTATAATCACATCATTCAAATATTTAATAAGACTAAGAAAAGGAAAATTTTATTGATAAAAGAAACAATTACAAGAATCAAAGAACAAATTTTTTTGAAAGAATACAAGAAATGACTTTAATCCTTCAAGATGATTAAAACCATTTTTAACTACTTTACTGCATCTTCTGATCTTCACATTTAGCTCCTGGAATCTGTCCAGCTACTGAGCATGCTGTTCAGTACCTTTGAACCAGACAAATTCTGGCAGACATTTGATAGCCTTCAAAATGCACAGGCTGCAAGCATCTCCAATGCACAACATCACCCTGACATCATCCCAGCAGCTATCCTCAAACCCTTCACAGCAGTGTAGCAGAAACGCAGCAGAAACAACCCCATTAAACTGCCTGCTCCATTCAATATACCTCCTAAACTGATTCTGCTAAAACACATCTAGCTGCAAGCAGTACTCCAAAGACAGAAACCAAAGGTCATTACAACAGCAAGGTACCCTTAATCAAAGGTCCGAGTCAACCACAAGTCAAGCAACACTTGTGGTTTACACGATGCGTGTATCGCCCTTGGAATGGACAAGTTGGATATGACACCTGAGTTTTTTTGGTATTGACCAATACTTCAAAATTTAAACCATGATCACTGATGAGGAAAAAGAAACATACCAGTAGATAGGTATAGCACCACGACCATAGTATTCAGCTCCAGGCGCGCATGGATAGGTGTACTTGTAATAGTCATCACAGTATGATTGGCTAGGACTCATCTCTTTGTTGTAGCACAGACCCCAGGCCAAAGGCCCCCCTGTGGCCACTCCATACCCACCTGCACCAGTACCACAATCATTATCATCCTTTGTCCAAATGCAAGATAGGAAACTTATGGTTATTCAAACAATACTAAATACAATTCAAAATGAAAACAACAGGATTAAATGAAGCCGAATGACCTTACATGTAACTTATTTAACTAGATCCATCCCATTAAAAATTATTCTAGCTCAAACAGCGTAGCTGAATTGGAGTCTTTAAACAGAAGCAAAGTCCAGGTATACCTCCACAGTTAAATAATAGAGTCCAGATAAAACATCCAACTGATAAGGCAGATGAAATAATGATAACCCAGAAATAGTCCAGCAAAATGGAATAACCTGAAAAGAGTCTTGCCGAATAGTGTCATGAATAGTGCTGTGAACAGTGAAATAAGTCCAGCTGAAGAGTCCCTCACAGAATGGACACTTTAAAG
Organism: Ilex aquifolium; assembly: GCA_951799425.1. NCBI lineage: Eukaryota > Viridiplantae > Streptophyta > Magnoliopsida > Aquifoliales > Aquifoliaceae > Ilex > Ilex aquifolium. Next base: position 13,541,711 of record OX637401.1, on the reverse strand, counting down.
CAGGAAAATCAGCTAAAGGAGTCCAGCTGATTAATAACGAAGCATATCCATAAAAGGCCAGCTGGAATAGTGTCCTTGTAAAGCAAAACTCAGCTCAGAGCAAAAGAAGAATAATAAGAGTCCAAGTGGTATTAATGAAGCCCTTGGCTACCTGATGGCACTGCAACACCTAAGGAAGGCAGCCAATGTACGGGTGTTCAACTGCTGAGCCAAACATGATACTATTTTGGCATACCCCACAACCAGAGGATGGCATGGTACAATAGAGACTAAATCTCTGCCTCTGGCCATTCACAACAGATATGACTGTTAATGGGTTTCAGAATGTTGGATCAAATCAAACCCTAAGCTCAAATTATCCATAAGCAATCTTCATCATCACAAATGCAAACAAATAACAGGACAGCCTAATATGTGCACCATGTCGTCATGGAGCAATTTCTTTCCCATTTAACTTGCCAAAAGAGAGGAACAAACTGACCAAATAAGATAACGAGTTCTGAACACAGAGAGAACTGAAATACTAGTTAAATTTAATATTCAATACTTGACAGAGAAGAATTCCCATCAAACAGCACACAGTACAGAGTTTCCGAGAAAAGACAGCAGATTAAAAGATCGAAAGCCATGACAGGCAATAGGAGAAGCTTTTTGAGGCATTCCCCCTGCACATTTTTAACTTTGATGGAATTGACACAACATTACAAACTGTAAATTTGCATATGGTCCTTGAAATCTAATAGTCCTTGCACTAGAAATAGGTACCTTCAGGAGGCTGGACCAACTTACGGTTTTGTGGGGCTGCCATTTCTTTTTTCAGCTGTGTCAGTATGTCTTCCATGGTGTATTCTCGCTGCCAATTTGACAGAAGTCCAAACTTTTTCGGTTCCACCTGTACAAAAGTGGTTGCATAATATCTCATCAATCAACCACGTAAAAGCATGTAACAGCACAAGGGACTAGACTTCCCATCATCACAAAGAATAAAAAAGATAACATTAATGAAAGTTTTAACCACTGATCTAATCACTTCTACAACAATCTTAAATTATGTATTCCCTCATTTTTATCCCATCAGCAGAAAAAACAAGTCCATCCCAACAAACACTCTTTACTTTCCAAATTACTAAAGCCAAAACTTAACATTGTCTTGACTTCTATTAAGCAAACAATCATGGACCAGTTCCAGCCTTTTGAACTACTAAAAAACTGTAAGTCTATCAACAAGGTTATGCATGAACAACATATATAGGACCCCTGCACTGATTGATGGATACAGACAAAATAACAAGAAAATCATAGGTAAATTATTAGCCACAATACACATTGTCAATACATATGCCTTGTTGACTGTATCATATAGGACACAATTATATTTACACAAGATACTAGTCTGGTTGGATTTCCAAGAAAAATCTAATGTAATATTTCTATTAAAGGTTACTCTAATTTTCTAGCTCAGGTGTATTAAGATAAATTTACTTTTGCTTTCCTATTCCTTCGCCATAAATCCTATACTACAACAGTTTCTAAAAACAAAGACTTTTCAGGCCCACTACAGGAGAAGAATACTTCATTTTTCATATTTCGAAGCTCATGAAATTCACTAGTATAAGCATAGTGTTGCACACTAACATGTAGCCACATTAAGTTTTATACTTGGGTTGAACGCATGGATTTTGGAGCCCATCAATGAAAAATTACCCACAAAAAAAAAAAAAAAAAACCACGCAAATATCGTACACAAATTGAAAACAGTGCATTGCAGAACAATGTCCTAGAAACCTTGTTAGCATGCATTAAGCATACCACTGCTGTTAGATTGAATGGCATTTCCTATCATCCCCAAGTGGAACGTGCAGTGTTCAGTCCACGTTAGATCACCAACAAGTGTGCATTAATTAACTAATCATGGAATCAGCGAAAAATTTATTGGATCACATTGTCTTTCCAATTTTTTAGAATTTCATTGTCGTCCACAGCATTCCTGATCAATAAAAAAGTTGTTCTTTGATAAGTGCAAATGGAGAATCATATTTTAATATATGATATCAATCTATGAATATTTGATACTTGATCTATCATTTAATTTCTACTTTGTATTTTGCTCAGTATTAAACTCATATTTCTATTTTGCTCAATATCTTCCATTTGTTCAGTCATAATGTGAATTCAAAGAATATTATGGCATCCGATCAGACAACACAAAATACAGAAGATATAGAGTTTAATACTCATTGTGGCACACAATCAATTATTAATACTATTTATTTATCATAATCATCAACACCAAATATTTTAAAAGTAAAACATTACGGCACTGTGAGAATCATGTCGAAATGGTCCTAAGACCACGGCTAAAGCTAATCTCAACCATGTGATTGTGATAAAAGGGAAAACCCAAAGAAAACCATATGTAACAGTAACAAATGAAACTTTGGACTCACCATTTCCACCAATTGAAAGTGTGGAAACACAGAGACCCACCTAATTGACAACAGTGCCAAAACATCAATTCAAATGTAAAATAGATATTCATGTACCACTCTAGTTTCATGGTTGACACAAGTCATGTTGATCCGTGAATGAAAACGAACACTTGGTGGCTTCTCTGGGTAATCTTTGTCATAGAATAGCTTCAACTGATAAATGCGACCTTCATGCACGGACTGAATTTGAGGCATAAACCAGAAGCTTAATAAAACATACTTGTTCTACTTTACGAGCTTCCACTGCGTCAAGTTTGCTTTTCGCTATTTCATTTTGAATATTTTTTAAACTTGAAGTCTTTGTTTCTACTATATCCCCTGGGACAAGGTTTGTTGCAGGTAATATGGAGAAGCAACCTGAAAAATTATATGAACAAGAATGATCAAAGTCAAAGCTCAATGTAAATGCGAAGTGAAATATGAATATTTGCAAAGTGACACAACCAGCATAAAACGAACTCATGGTATAATGTTACACAATATAGAATAAGAAAATACATAAAGCTCAAATGGGTTGCTATATAAATTAACATGTACCCTGCTATGTGTCAATGAGGAATACAAAGAAAATATCCATAACAAAACCTTATGCTCTGCATGGTCTGTGATAAGCTGTATAGTTATCTAGGATAGCAGTCCATTAAAATACTAATAACCCTTCATGATCCCAGAGTTCATCCCCAGAAAATGCAGACAGATCCATACCTTGAGCCTCTCAGGTCCCAGTTTAACAACAGTGCCTGGGTGCAGAAATTTAGCAACCCCCAGAAGTAGGCCAGTGCAGACAGAGAGCTTGCAGATTGAAGCAGACTGCAACAGAGCAGAGTCCACACTGCATCAGTTGCCCTTATCAAAAATGATCCTGTTAAGGCCCACCATTTGGCAGCCTATTCTGATCCCATACATCAGCATCATTCAATCCCATGCCTTCAACAAATCAAAAAGCATAACTCCCATCCAAACAACACAATGCAGTCACAACACAGCACAGAAAAACACAATGCAGCAAGCACAGTGCATCCCAATGCAGTTTATGTTCCCATCAGCAGCATATTATTGCTTTAGTATCCTCCACCTAATACAAAGTATGAGCATACCAGACCAAGCCTAATGTTCAGCAACCCAGACTTTCACGTAAACAAGAATGTTTTCCTGACCACAAACCAGTTTCCTGATCTTTCAACAACAGTATGCTATTGAGTATAACACCAACATCCTCATCCAATCCCAAGCCTTTGATCACAGACAGTTACCCTTCTCATTCTGGCAGTAGGCATCATACACTGGTCCTGTTGCAGAAGCAATCTTCCAACAAATGGCAATATCCCACTCTCAGAAAAGTCAGAACATCTACCAGATTTTACTGCAAAGGAAGGTAAAAAATCAGCTATGCCATTTGCCTCTCTGTACACATGCCTTTATTGAAATTGCATACCACCAAGTAATTTCCAAATTTGATCCATTAAACTCTGCAACCTCCAAGGTATTCCAGCTTTTTCCATCACCATTTGGACCAATATTTGAGAATCAGATTCTATTAAGAACTTAGATTCCCCCAATCCATGCTGTCTAATTAGTTTCACTCCATCAAGTAAAGCCATACATTCAGCTCTCATGTTTGACCCAATACCATAAAATGCAGCAGCTGCCAATACCACATGACCCTCTGCATCTCTTACAACAATCCCTCCTCCAGACATCCCAGTACTCCCTTTAGAAGCCCCATCCACATTCATTTTCAGCATTAAATCAGAAGGAGGCTCCCATTTGATCCATCTGATTTTAGTCACCACAGAAAAAGGAGATACAATCTTAAGATCATGAAGCAACTCCTTCCCTTTAATATCCTCTTCCCTCAAACCTCCTTATGCACCTCTCTTTCCATAATGCCCAAAAGACCAGCATTGATACCCCTCTGATTAGACCCTGACTTAAAGAAAGAGCTCTAAAACTCCTTACCAATCTCAGAAGTCTACAAATAGGGGATTCACCTTCAATAATTTCAAATCTCATCAAAGCAGCCAACCTCTTCCACACTGCTAGAGCAAATGAATAGTTAATAAACAAATGAGAAACATTTTACAACCCCTCATAGCACAAACTACCTCTGCTAGACAAAGCTACACCCACACTTTGTATCCTACCATCAACAGTCAAAGCCTCTCTGAAAATCTTCCAGGCACACAACTGAGAAACGAAGAGGGATTCCATATGCCTTTAGCTACTGCACTAGGCACACCTCTTTTTCTGATATGTTCCCAGGCAGTCTTAACAGAAAAAATACCTGAATTGGTATGCCTCCATACTCTACAATTAACAAGCATAACAAATCTCAACTTTCATTATAGTAATACAAAGACCAGATAGAGGATCCATGCTGCATAGAGGAATCTGCTGAATTCTTAAATCTCATCCATTAATTGCAAAGAAAATATATTCTCAACAAGAGAAAAGTCAACAGACAAGCATACAATGAACTGAAACATTGGACAAGATTTCATGCATTTGCAAATATTTTTTTGATTTAGCAGAAATACGAAATGAACACAAACATTGATGGCACCTTAAAGATGGAAACTTGGAATAACAAGCAAAATATAGGAAAATCTAGCTAATTTGACTTGATGCAACCATAAATAACATAATCATAACATCAAAACGGGAATGAGGTTGAGTGACAAGCAAATGGTAGTGGTGGGGCAAATAAAGTCTAAGAAAGCAATCATTCAAAACACAAAATTTAGCAAACTTTTTTTTTTCAAACTGGTCAAGATGTCTCACCAATGCATCTGCGTCTATTCCCGCAACTCCAGGGAGTGAGCCACAGAGCAGCCCTCCATCACCTTGTAAACAGCGGAACACTTTTCCGCTTTCACGGATACTTATCTCTGTAGAGTCAAGGTTACCAGCCATGGACCTTCTAAAGGTGACAGATGCCACTCTAGTTTAGGCGGCTTCTGTTTTCAAAATCCCTTTTTTTTTAAAGGATATTCAAAATCCAATCAGTCATTAGTACATCTACTATATTATTTCACTTGAGCAGTACAATATTCGTCACTAGTATACAAATACCTGAAGACCAGTACAATATTCCCATGAGGTACACAAGTCATGTAATGATGACCAGCAGCTCCAAGTGCCTTACGTTGTGGCCCATACTCATTCTCAATCTACAAATTCACAAATTAACCCTTACCATCAAAAACAACTTAAAAGGAAAACCCCTCAAATCACATATTAAAACAACAATCACATATTAAAACAACAATCACACATCAAAACAAGATGGAATAATACAATATTTAAATACATAACCAAAAGATAATTCGTCAGCCACTTTAATGCAGAAGTCCATAATTCATTTGTTACAAAACAGAAAAAAAAAATACAGTGTTAAATTATCAATCAACCGATAGTAAATAGATAGTAAATAGATACTAACTAAGACTCAGGTGGCATGTCTGCATTAGTTGAGGTGCCCGGCAGAGCACGTTGCATTTGAAGTTGCATCTGCAAAAGTTGTTGCATCATTTGTTGCTGCGCGTCTTCAAACTTTTGTTGCGCATTTTCAAACTTCTCTAGCTTCTCTTTCATTTCATCACGTTCCTTCTGAAGAGACTCAACAGTTGCTTGCAACTCTTTTATCATATCAGCTTGTTGTCAATACTCAACAGAGGATTTGAATGATGTATTTGAGGATAAAGGCTTCAGGCCATGTCCAAATCCTTTCTTATATCCAGGTCTGCTGCCAAGGACTGTGCATGCAATTTCATCATGTGTCAATGGCTCTACACCCTCTTCTAAGTTCTGTGTGAACAATTCTTTCATTCGCTCCTACAATTTAATATATTTAAACTCAATTAGTGAGTGTATCATAAAAATTTATTAAAAAAAAACATAATTTTCTACAATTTGAAATACTTACATATCTTGACTCTGCCTCATCAGAAACCCACTCACCCTTCTTGTTCACATGAGAATCGTGAAAAAAATCAACAATGTGGGGTGGCTCATCAGTCGTATGGTCCCTCTGTTACAGTTAATCAAAATATCAATATTCAAATTTATGAATTTCCTATATATTAAAATTTAGGAGGCAAATGCTCAAGTATAACACCCTTTCGTATAGGGCAGACTGAAAGGACTTTGAACCCATCGAATGGTTGTATGGCAGTTTAGCACGATTTTTCGCATTTTTTTGAGATTTTGCCTATATACAAAGAACATAATTAGTACACAATTGGGAATAAAAAATGGATATTAATTTGCATAGCTAATAAAAGTTACCTGAAATTTTGGATCCTTGTAAAGCGTTTCAATTATGTACTCCCAATCCTCTTGACTCACATCACCATATGGCTTGCTCTTTGGGTCAACACCAGACTCAACCAAATCCTTGTAGTGCATATGCATATGGTATCGCTGGTCCCTGTACCTCGCAGCAAATTTTTTTTCGATGGCCTTCCTAACACCAACTTTTTCATGATACTCTCTAATGTTAAACTTTGTCTACAATAAAGTATAAATATACAAATTAATTACAACATGTTGTAACACTCTACACAAATAAATATATTGTTGAAACCAAACAAATATATCCACTAACCAACAACCGTGCAATGAGTGGTGCCTTCTCCTCTTCTGTTAGTTGCTTCCATTTGTGCACATTTCTAATAGGGGCAAACGTCCTCGCCAGGAAGCCAATCTCTATCATCACCTTCGAAGAATTTACACCCACTGGAACACCGACTTCATCAGGAATCAAAACATCAAGGGAATTGTGAGCTGCACGAAGACGCTCAGCATTTTTCCCTCTAGACGGTCCTCGACCTCGTTTCTTGGTAGTAAAAACTGCTGTGCAAACATTAATAAGTCATAATAGTCCACCATATTAAGAAAAATATGTTTAGAAAGTAAAGAATGCACCAAACCTGTACTGCTACCCTTAGTGCCTGCAATAGGCTGTGATATAGGTGCATCAGATGATACAGTCCTAACATGTGAACTCGAGGAACTTGGACCCCTAGTAGGTGCCTCAGAGGATGCAACCTTACTACCTGTTTTGGTGGCTCGGCGACCTGGTCCCATATATATAAAACATCTGTCATATAGAAATATATAAATTATATCGACAATATTCAAGTATACCAATTATATAAGTCATAATTTATTAATTACCATGAAATTTTCTTTGGTCCAATAAATTGGATGTCAAAAGAAGACATTGGGTGTCTTTGGAGAAAATTTCTAAACCTAAAGTAGAAGGTGAGTTGGGGATTAGAAGGTTTGAGGACATTCAATCTGCATTTAGAGTTAAGCAAGTGTGGGGGACTCTAAATGGGGTCTCTTTATGGGACAAGGTCTTTTCGAGTAAGTTTCTTAAAGGAAAACATGCAGTCTGAGATTCTGAGTTCTGGGGTTGTGTACTACTATGTACTCTGGAGCATATAAAGTCTTGAAATTTTGCTAAATAGCAATAGTAGGACATGCTCTACTTTAAGAACATTACAGTAAGTAACAATTTTAAAACATAGTTCAATGCTAATTCAATAATGCAGACTTGTATTAAAAATCCTAGTCACTGTGGTAAAAACATCACATGATTTACCAAATGCAGCAGAAGAGAACTCCACACATCAAAGATCATATTTAGACAAAGGTAACAGTACAGTATGGAACAAATTCTGTTCCTCTAGAAGATAGATATGTACCTTACCGATTCATGTGTACTAGCGATAATCATCGAATCTAATAGACAAAAGCAGAATAAACAAACATGTAGGATATTTTTACCCACCTTTAGATTACCAAGAAAAGAAGGTTTATCAAAAAGGTGAGCCAACAATAAATGTCTCTAATCTCCCTGCACAGTGCCCTCAGCATAAAGGAAAAGTCTAATGTCAATATTTGGAAAAAAACTCATCAATATAAAACTAGACAAGTGATACCCAACAAAGTAACCAAAATAATACAAAACTAAACCGAGTAATAGCTAATAACCTCACGGAACAACATCATCACATGTTGCCATCTTATCAAACCAAACAAACTTCATACTTGTTTGCATCTTGCACTCTGAAAACAATTTGAGAAGGTATGACACCAAACCATGAGGTGCTCGCTTCAGTTGTTGGAAGGTATGACACTAATCTACAACAGGTCATTACTCCTTTTTTCAATTTCCATTCCAGTTCTTCATATATGTCAGTGATTGTCAAACCAAAGATATACAACTATCATGCCAATCTTTAGCAAAAGAGAAGGATAGATGATAATAAGTTTCCAATAAAAACATACTGTTAACTGTTCCCTTCCATGAAATTTCAGTATTGATGGAGCACAAGAAGTTGTAGTTCACCATTACACGAAAAGTTTCAGGGGCTTCTCGGCTATGCTTACAACAGATCAAGCTCAAAAACTAGTAGGTCTGCCTAAGTCCATGCTCATGTACTCTCAATACCACGAGGGACCAAATTATATGCCATTATATATCCTGATCGATGAATGCAAAGGTAAAAAGACACAGAAAAAAGAGAGAGAATAAATATTGCAGGAAATATGAATAACACTAGGACTGCAGAGAACACTTCAATTATTAAGGAACATGGCTCAAATTTTCTGTGCTCATTTCTCTCAACCTATAGGCCGAATATGATTCACACCAGATTACCTGAGAATTTACCAGACCAAGACAGAAATATACAGAATGTGCTGCGATATCAACATATCTAAAAACTCTGGTCGTATTGAAATCCTACAAACAGTCATAGTTATCATTGGTAATGATCAACTGAATAAAAATCATCTATTACACTATAAATGTGTCTATCCTAGTTCTTATGATTTTTTTGGCAATTTTTGGGAATAGACTCTATTCAACAGTATAATCAACTGCCCATGGAGTCAAAGTCCAATGTCATAGTTGGTGTCGTCGACACAGGTAAGTGTTCGATAAATTTGTACTTCGCTGAATCTTGTTTTACTATCACCATCATCATCATCACTACAATAGAAATTTTATTACTTCTTATTTTCAGGAGTTTGGCCCGAGTCCCATAGCTTCAGTGATTCCGGATTAGGGCCTGTGCCTAAAAAATTCAAGAGAGAGATGTAAACGAAGAAGATGGCCTGTGTAACCAACCGTGGAGTGAATCGATGGAGGGGGCGACGATCGATGGTGCTTGTGGCTTCACTGGCTTGTGGCTTCGAGTTCAATCCATGGAGAGGCAGAGAGAGAGGAGGCGGCGAGAGTGGAGTGAATCGATGGAGAGAGAGAGAGGAGGCGGCAACGATCGATGGTGAACTGACCTTCAGGGTGCTTGTGGCTTCACTGGCTTGTGGCTTCGACTTCAATCGATGGAGAGGCAAGGAGAGGCAGAGAGAGAGAGAGAGTGTGTGTGTGTGTGTGTGTGGACTGAAAACGAAGAGGGAGGGAACGATGGGGAAAGAGAGAAAGAGGGAAAAAGGGTTGGGTGAGGGAAAAAAATGACCAAAACGTCGTCGTTTTGTTTTTTTTTAAAATTATATTCTGCGACATAAACAAAAAAACGTCGCAATTCACTATTTTTTGTTTTATTGTAAATTTAAATTTAAATGTGGTTATAATTTATATTCTGCGACGCAAATAAAAACTTCACAAACTAAATTTTTATTTTATTTTTAATATTTCCAACAAACTTATAAAAACGTCACGATTTAATATTTTTATTTTATTTTTACTTTAATAACTAAAATTAACATTCTGCGACGAAGAATATTTTCCCTAAAAATATTTTCACTGAGCAACATTACTTTTTTTTTCCATTTTTTCACATTATGCCACGTTTATGTATATCGAATACAAAAGGTATAGAAAATCACCAAAACTTGTCTCTCTCCCACAATTCTTCCTCCCACAGCCTGTCCAATACCTCTGCCAAATTTTCACTTGGGATTGTTTCAATCTGCAAAACAAAAAGTGAAAAAAAAAAAAGGAAAAAATAAAATTAAGGGATAACCCCTACTTTCTCTACTGATATCTACCAAAATGACACTCAAGACAAAGCAGTTATCCAAATCCACAGAGTAATAGTTAAAGAACAAGAAATTCGACACCCAAAACCACTAATCCCAAGAACTTAACCAAGTCATTGCAATATTTAATAAGTGAAAAAAAAAACAAAAAAATGAGACTTACAAGAAGCATACGAGTCTGTACTTTCATGTGGAGATGCAAGAACTCACCTAGTAATTCCCCAATGGGATCTTTACCTTAGCAAGGGGAGGACAAGAAACGATCTGGTTCGAGAGTGAGGGCAAGAAACACTCCGGTTCGCAGGGGGAGTGGAACAGAGAGAATAGCGAGGAAGAGAGAGAGAGAGAGAGAAAGAGAGACAATACTGTGTGTGTCGACTGAAATAAACAAAGAGGGGGAAATGGGGAAAGTGAGAAAGAAGGAAAAAAGGATGGGCAATGGATCTCGATTTAGGTTGGTAATTTTTTTTTTTTTTTTTTAAATGTCCAAAACAACGTCGTTTTGAATTTTTTAAAAATTATATTTTGCGACGCAATAATAAAAACGTCGCAATTTAATATTTTTATTTTATTTTAAATTTAAATGTGGTTGTAATTTATATTCTGCGACGAAAATAAAAACGTCGCAATTTAATATTTTTATTTTATTTTAATTTAATTTTTGATTATTTATTTTTGCGTCAAAAAAATTTTTATCACAAAAAATATTTTCATTTCCCGCCATCGCTTGCTCGCGCTGAGAGAGAGAGAGAGAATGACAATTTTGCGACGGAAAAAAAATCATCGTGAATTAAATATTTTGACTTTATTTTAATTTTAATTTTAGATTATTTATTTTTGCTACGAATTAAAATTATATGCGACAAAAAATTTTTGTCGTGCAAAATACCAATTCCTGCCATTTTCTCGCGCCAAAAAAATTGGGCGGGGATCGCCTTTTTGCGACGTTTTTTAAAAACGTCGCGAAAAATCAACTAAATAATTATTTTTAAAATTTTTTATTTACGTAAAGATTTATTGGCGACGTTAGAAAAACGTCGCTAAAAACCAACTAAATTATTATTTTTTAACTTTTTTTTATTTACGTAAAGATTTATTAGCGACGTTTTCCTATAAACGTCGCGAAAAACAAACTAAATTATTATTTTTAAAATTTTTTTATTTACATAAAGATTTATTGGCAACCTTTTTGATATAAACGTCGCGAAAAAACCAACTAAATTATTATTTTTTAACTTTTTTTTATTTACGTAAAGATTTATTGGCGACGTTTTCCTATAAACGTTGCGAAAAACCAACTAAATTATTATTTTTTAACTTTTTTTATTTACGTAAAGATTTATTTTCGACGGTTTTCAAAAAACGTCGCCAAAAACCAAGTAATTTTTTAACTTTTTTTATTTACATAAAGATTTATTGGCGACGGTTTTTTTAAAACGTCGCGAAAAATCAACTGAATTATTATTGTTTTGAAATTTTTACTTACGTAAAGATTTATTTGCGACGTTTTTCTAAAATTGTCACAAAAACCAATTAAATTATTATTTTTAAACTTTTTTACTTACTTAAAGATTTATTGGCGACGTTTTTCTAAAAACGTCGCAAAAAACCAACTAAAATATTATTTTTAATTTTTTTATTTACTTAAATATTTATTGGGGACGTTTCTCTAAAAATGTCGCAAAAAATCAACTTAATTTTTATTTTATTTAATTCACCAATTCCCGCAATTTCTCCAACCAAAAAACATTTAGGAAGAAATCGGCTTTTAGCGACGTTTTTAAAACACGTCGCAAAAAAATGCGAAATAGAAATTTAGACTTTATTTTACTTTAAATTTTAGATTATTTATTTTTTGCGACAATATAAAAATATTTGCGACGAATAAATTTGTCGTAAAAAATTACCAATTCCCGCCATTTCTCCCGCCAAAAATAATTAGGAGGGAATCGCTTTTTCGCGATGTTTTTAAAAAAACGTCGCAAAAAAATTGTCAAAAACAGAAATTTGCGACAAAATTCTAAAATCGTCGCTAATAGTAAAATTTTTGCGACAAATTTAAAAACGTTGCAAAAAATGCTTTTTGTTGTATTGTTCATTTCCTAATTTTATCACGCACACAAATTGAATGGTTACCTGAATCAGTAGGTGGTCTTTACAATTTGCAGACATTATTGTTGCGTGCTTGTCCTAAACTTTGTAAATTGCCCACGGACATTGAAAATTTAGTTAACCACCACCATCTTTGTAGAGATCTGAAAAGTGAGGATAAATTTTTCAATTTTGCCGGTAGGGCACTATTCATACATCATTTGCCGGTAGGGTACTGCATATGCATCATTTAGACGTAGGTCATGTTTAGGAGCATAATTTGAGTATGTCATAGAAGAGAAACATGCTTAGAATGTTAAAATACACCTACTGTGTAAATTTGAGCCTAAACAGAAATAGTTTCAAAAATTGGACAAAAATGGTATCTCGAGCGGCCTAGGTGGGACCGGCCAAACCCGGCCACTATCAAAAATATATTTTTTTGAAAATTTTCATTTAAAATAATTTTAAGAACTTTGGTTAAAATTAAATGTCGAATTGAGGTGTTTCGGGACGAGTTGTAGTGTAACGGGGTCCCGGATTCATCAAGGGCAAAATGATCATTTTGCGCCATTGCCCTCCACTATAAATACAGACCTTTTAGTGTAAAAATATCAGTATTTTTCCTGGAGATAGAGCAGTACAAGTTTTTGGAGGAAAAGAGAAGAAAAATCCTAAGTTCTTCAAGCTTCAAGCCACCAAAACTCATACCTAGTCCAAGATTCTTGCAAGACTTCCTTCTAAGAAGTTGTTCCTCTCAACAAGAGCTATATTCTCACTGATTGGTTAGGCTATAAAGCTAACACAACTCCCTTGGTTTGAGAAAAACCATTTTAGGTATGATATTTTGCTAAGTTGGGAATATATTTAAGTTTTCTTGCCTTTGTATGTGTTGATTGAATGATTTAGGTGTTTACTTGATGTTAGAAAATCATTTAGTTGGTAGTTGCTTTGAAAACTTAGAGTTAGTGGTTTAAGTACTTTTGTGTTCTTTGATTTTCTTGACAATTTGTTGCTATGATAAATGTGTATATTGCTTATGTATTGGATTATTATATTCTATCTTATGTTCATGTAGAGAAACTCTTTTGGTTTAAGAGTTATGATTTATTCCATGAGTTGGTAGTTTGTGTATTTGTAGTTTCTTTGAGAAATTGTGAAAGTAATGAATATGAACTTGATCATATGTTTAATTCATTGAATTATGCCTCACATTCATGTGGACAAAGTGTTGTGAATTTGAAGTTATACTTTACTTAATGAATGAGACATATTTTAAGTTATACGCAATGTGTTTGATGAAATGTTTCATAGAATTCACATTGAGAAAAATCATGGCATCTTGGCATACATGAATCCTTGGAACATAGTGTGGGTTAAGCACTTGGTGCTATGTATTATGAGGGTGTAGATCCTGTGGTGAAAAACCCAAAATCTATCTAATGACAATACTCGCGAGCTGACGGGGGCTGACCGTAAAGCGAGACATGGGTGGCATAGAGTTGCATGGGTGTGTCATGCATATTGACATTGCATAGTATTGAGGGATTACGGGGTTGTAGATTTTAAAATGTACACTTACACATGTCACGCCTTAAATTTGTTCATAGCATTAGCATTTTATCATACCAGCAGTTGAGCTGACCCATTCGTGGGATATCATATTACAGATGAGGCTCCCGGTACTTGAGACTTGAGGAAGTCTTAAAGGAAGGAGAGAAAAGGGGCTTGAATGAATATTTGGCCTTTGGGGCATGTTTTGTATGTATGGGCATAAGCCCAAATGACTTGTATTTCAATTTGGAAAAGTAATGGATTATAGACTTTGGGCCATTTTAAAGTTTAAGGGTATAAACTCAATTGATATGTAGGACATCTTTATTTTATTAGTATCATATGTGTATATTGAGACAATTAGATGTGTATGTTGAGAACAAGGGATGTATGTTTAATTTACATGGGATGTGGCCACCGAGTGAGGGTGGGTTGTGATATATTTATGCATATGAAAATTGTGAATATTAGGTGGGAAAAAAGCTTGGAAAACAAAGGAGGTTATGTCGAAATTTTATGAAAAATTAAAAGACTTGTTAAGTGTGTAAAACACCTTTTAAATAGGTGGGAATGATGTCAAAAGGGAGGGTTTAGAAACCTTGAAGAAATAGGCTAAAAATGGAAGAAAAGTGGCTTGAAAAACTTTGGAAAAATGTGGGAAATGAATGAGAAACCAATTTATCCAACCTAATGACCTTTCATTTACTTTTCTTCTTCCTTTTCACTCGCTCCCCGGGTTTGTGGAAATTCGGGGCGTGACAATCTTGACAATGCTAATACTCCCAAATTACAAGAGATGCCCCCCGGGATTAGTAAGTTGAAAAGTTTGCAAACTTTGCCAAAGTTTGTTGTGTGTAAAAGTGGTGGATTGAGACTTAGCCATTTGAATAAACTAGAGCTTCTACAAGGGATGCTTTCCATTGTAGGGTTGCAAAATGTTAAGAATGTGCAGGATGCTGAGGAGGTCAACTTAAATGGTAAGCAAGAGCTTGATGAGTTAGAATTGCTATGGAGTAGTGAGGATGAAGATTCTCAAAATGAAGTGCTCCAAGCCAACGTACTTGACATGCTAAAACCACATAAAGAATTCTGAAAATTGAGTTTTACGGAGGCTTAACATTCCCCAGTTGGATTGGGGATTTGTCATTCTAAAAAACAACACAAATTAATCTAAGAGCATGTACAAAATGTGCATCTTTGCCACCACTTGGTCAGCTACCTCTGTTGAAAAAACTACACATTCAAGGTATGCATGCAGTTAATAACGTGGCTGCTAAGTTCTATGGGGATGGTGGCTCATTGGAGACTCGATTTCCGTTACTCGAGACTCTAAGCTTTGAGGATATGCCGAAATGGGAAGGATGGTGTAGTTATATTGGTGCTGAATTTGTAGGACATTTCCCTTGCCTTCGTCAGCTTACCATGTCTAAGTGTCTTAAATTGGTAAGTGTCTCAGTCCTAAGGCTTCCTTCACTTTGCAAATTAAAGATAGAACGTTGTAGAGAGGTGGTTCTAAAAGGTCTCACTGAATTCCTCTCTAAGAGAACTGTCTATTATAGATATTTCGGGACTGACCCATTTGCAGGAAGAATTCACCCATTTCTTGGTGTCACTTGAAAATTTTGAAGTGTGTGCTTGTGCTGCACTAGTGACTCTGTGGCAGAAGGGGAATGTACCACATCACCTTTCCCATTTGCAACACTTAAGTGTCGAGGGATGTTCCGAACTTGTGTGCTTGGCTGAAGAAGAACAAATGCTACCTCGTAATCTTGAATCTTTGCGATTATCTGGCTGTGATTGTCTGGAGAGGTTTGTCAAATGGCATGGAAAGCCATACT
Organism: Ilex aquifolium; assembly: GCA_951799425.1. Taxonomy (NCBI): domain Eukaryota; kingdom Viridiplantae; phylum Streptophyta; class Magnoliopsida; order Aquifoliales; family Aquifoliaceae; genus Ilex; species Ilex aquifolium. The sequence goes on along the minus strand of OX637401.1, from coordinate 13,525,726 downwards.
TCTCTCAAAGAATTGGAATTCATAATGTGCCCAAAGCTCGTGTCGTTTCCAGAGGCCAATCTCCCGCCCATGCTTACAAGTCTTAGGTTAGAAGACCGCTCGTCTTTGAGATCCTTGCCAATGGATACACTTCCCTCCATCCTTAAGTCACTTGTGATTACTAATTGCAAGGAATTAGAGTCAATTTTAGAGCCGATCAGACTAAACATGGAGGAGCCAGGATGTTTTAGGATCAGTGATTGGCCAAATTTGGTGTCATTATGGTTATCTAAGCCGGATTTTTATTGTCATTTGTATTATAAAAAGGGACAGCCGTTCCCAGCTAGAAGTAGTTTGCTTACTCCCAACCTCACAAGTCTTCATATTAGTGGTATTGCGAATGACATTTATTTTGCAAGCAAGTTTCAAAGTCTCACATCCCTTAAAGAATTGATCATGTCTGATTGTGATACTCTTGAGTCCTTTCCTCAAGAGAATTTTCCTCCCAACCTTACACATATTAATATCACAAATTGCAAGAAATTGAAGCCTCTATCAGAGTGGGGTCTCCAGAGACTCTCTTATCTTCGATACTTTGAAATGAGTGAAGTGTATCCAGAGCTACATTCCTTGCCGGATGAGTGTTGGCTTCCTTCTACTCTAACACGGCTTATGATCGTAGGCATGCCCAACCTCAGTTCTCTCTCTAACGCTGCATTTGGTACGTAGGATTAAGGGTGGGAATGGAATATGCATTCTTTGGTAATGCTGATTCCTATGTTTGGTTGACAGGAATTGAAGTTCATTCTCATTCCTGAAAAATAGCTAATCCCACAAATTGTGGGATTAGGCATTACCAAATCTCTCATTCCATTCTCATTCAAGAGTGTGCCATTTTGTGAAAAAAAAAACACGATCTCGATTCTTTCCTTCCCGATCGTTGGTCGCTGCTCCTCCTCTGATCTCTCTTCTCTTTTTCTCACATCTTCTCTTCTTCCTCACAAATTCCATGGCACTCCATCTTTCTTCTCATCCCCTCCCAATTACTTTCTGCCTCTACCCCATCTCTCTGTGAAGCAAGGGTACACATAGGTGTCCAGGAACAACCTATATGAGCTCAGATATATCCGACCAATCCAGGTAATTACTAGTTAAATTTAGTCAGTAATTCTCAAATCCAACTTAGAATTTTTAGGTTTTAAGATTTTTTTGTTGTTTGAAATGTGAATCTATCTCTTAAAAACACTTTGCTTCAATATTTCAAATCGATTTTTTCCTTTATAATTAGAGATATGGTAGTAGATCTTTATGCATATAAAACCAATCACACCTATAATTGGTGAATCATGACTCCTAAACTACCAGTAGTTATGACTCCTCGAATCAGAATCCTATAAAGAATAAAAAATGATTAAATAAATGATTTAGCAATCGAAACAAAGATTACGAATAGTATGGTCTGGCCAATTCAGTTGACTTGCAAAACAACCTTTTTATGTTAAGATAATGTGAAAGAGAAGAGAGCCCAGTGTGATTGATTGGGTTGAGGCCATGAGGGTGGGACCTCTGCTTTTGTTGTTTCTTGTAGTTTAATTAAATTTTACATTGTCTTATCACTTATTTGCTGGTTTTTTTTTTTTGCCACAAACTTGTAATAGACAAATCTTGAGTCATAAGAGGCACATTGTACAATGCAAACAACATGTTTGTCAAAATGCCAGAGAAAAAAACTAGATTTTATGAGCATGAGCCATAAGGGACTACATTTTAATTCGAGATATGGAACTTGATTTTATGCATATGAAATCATTCATACCTATAATTGGCGAATTATGACCCATAAGGAACTCAGTTTTTAAGAACTATTGAAATGTTTTACAATGCAAACTAGGTGTTTGTCAAAATGCCTGACAGAAATTGGCCTTCTTTTTGCCTTCATGGGTGGTTATTTATGTGGCCTCCAATTTGTTCAAATGTTGATTGGAGTGGTTAGGGACTTTTGGAGGACTACTTTTGTAATTAATCTAGTATAAGTCAGGCAAATGTTGTAATTAATCTAGGATACTGCTTTTGGTAATGAGTTTTTGCAGAAATTGAAGATTGAAAATTGTTAGAAAAACTGTTTGGGTGTGCTGGGAATGTCCTCCTGCTGGAATGCTTAAGATGAACACTGATGGAGCCTCAAAAGGCAATCCTTGGGCAGGAGGGGGGTGTTGTAGTGAGGACTGAATGGGGTAGAGTTGTATTGACTGCTTCTTTTTCTATGGTGTTTGTATCAATATGGCTGCTGAATTTAGAGCACTGTTGGATGGACTGAAAATGGTGGAGCAGTTGGATTTAATGAATTGCAGGATGCTGATTGAGTCAGACTCTTTGGTACTTGTCAATGCTGTGTTGGGGAACTATGAATGTGCCTGGCCATATTTGTCTTATTTGGAGCAAATTAGGAGGATTGTTTTGAAAGGAAATTTTGTATTCAAGCATGTGTATAAAGAAATGAATACTGTGGCAGATCGGTTAGCCAATCACGCTATACAGAAGGGATTTTTGGAGGACTTCACAGGTCTTAATATGCCTTCTACGGTTAAGCTTGAGCTAATGCAAAAAGTGAGGGGTATGCCTATGCTGAGGACAAAGCACAAGGTGGTTTTTGATGATAAAGGGTGAGGACTCAGCATGCCTGCGTGTCCTTGGTGTATTGGCATTTACAATGTTGCTACCTTGATTTTTTAAAGCTTTGTAGCCTGTTTTACTTCCATTGTTTTTTGGTTGTTTCCATATTATGTTAAGGCAGGATGTTTGCCTTTTACCAATTGTAATCAATTTCTAATAAATGAAATAAAGTGTTGTTTTGTTTGAAAAAAAATGTTGTTTGGAGTGGTTAGAGACTTTTGGAGTGTCTACCATCTCTAGATCTTGCTATGAGCAGGTGGTACAACCTTTTTTTAATGAGGTCTTGCAGGATTTCATTTGCAACTAACGAATTTTTGTAGGCAATCTCTCTCTACTAGTTTTGTTATTCGTGGGAATAATTCAGAAGTTCACTGCTTTCCCACAACACGAAGATTAACTAGAAAGATCTCCAGTGTGGTCCATGCGTAATGGTAAAGACTAATTCATTGGAGCATCTGTTAGTTTATATTCCATCAGGATATGTGATTCAACTTGAGCTTCTGCCATCAATTGAGGTAGAGCTAAATGAGAGTGATCCAGCAACTCGGTCAGGCTCATATGTAAATTCCCCAAATGAGGAGTAAGGGTGAAATTTGAACTTGTTCAATGGTGGGATTTGTGTAGAAGATCACATTGGCTTTGTGGTTGTGGATTTGTGTCCCTTGCACCGGGGTGATAGATGGAGGGTTTGTTCCTTGAGCGGTATGTGCAGCCAATGTATTTATGATGGCTTACGACTGTCAATATTGAGTTTTGAATGATCTTAAGAGAAGTGTGGATGCATGATCGTAGAGAAAGATCTTTTTTTGGAACTGTTACATAATTTGGTATTATTTTTGGGAAGGTAGACCGAATATAATTCTTTTAAATTGGATGATAACTATAAGTGACAAAACTTGTGGCACAATAGATTTTATTTTTATTATTATGGATATTCATGTAAATCAAATTATTTCTATTGATACCATGTATGAAAGTTTAATTTATATATTTATTAAAATTTAGAGTGGAATAAATTTATGGTTATTTTTTTAAGTATTTTATTTTTTTGGTATGATTTTATGTATTGTGCATTCCCGTTGAATGTTTAGGTGATTTAATAAATATAAATCTAACTTTGAAAAAAAAATATTGTTTTTCCTAAAGAAATATTTCCTCATAAAAGTTAGCCTTATACTAAATAAATTATTTTTACTTGGGAAAATATTTTTCTTGATATTTTTGCCAACGAACTAAAATAGGAGTGTGGGGATTATACATTTTTATTTTGTTTGTCAAGTTTTAAAATTAATAGGTATGCTTATTGTAAGGAAGGATGTTACGCAAATTAAGTTGAAATTTTATAGATAAAAAAAATTTATTTTGTTTAAATTTCATTCTATTTGAATAAAAAATATTAAATTTCATTGCATTCCATTACATTCCAATAAGAATTATTTTATCCAAACGTTGGAATGGAATGTGCATTCCATTACAAGACTTGATCCCAAGTAATTGTCAAACACTAGAATGGTAATACATATTCTATTCTATTACTAAGCTAATTCCATTCTCATGTCCATTCAATTCCCACTTATTACTGCGAACCAAACGCAACGTAAGGGTATCACAACCTCACCTCTCTTGGTCGCCTATATATCAAAGATTGCTCTAATCTTCGTTCCTTGCCCAATGAAAGGACACTTTCCACACTCTCAACGCTGTTCATCAAGAACTGTCCACTTCTTGAACAACGGTGTTTAAAGGATAAAGGAGCATATTGACACAAGATTGTTTACATCCCCGACATTGATATATCTCAACAGAAATGAAATTAAATTGGATTACTTCTGTGAGAGGATAAGGATGAGTTTAGAGTCCATCCCCACCTGCTTATCTCAGGTTCAAGTTCCTTCCATTCATGACACATGTATCTTCTTATTTATTTATTTATTTATTTTTTGACTCTATTCTCTATTTTTGAGGAATTAGAGTGTAGCTAGCACACCAAAACTATGGCCCAGAATTTCTAATTTACATCTCTGCTATCAATTTTTTCCAATTTATTGTTGAGAATTAAACTTTATTCAATGTTCTAGAGTATCTAGATTCATGTAGAGTATTCTAGGTTCATGTATTTGGATATGCATGTATTGGTAATATGCATGTATTGGCGATATGCATGTATCCTAGAATCCTATAAATACCTAAGTAAGTATTTGATTTTGGCAAGAGAGAGATGAGCCAAAGTGAATAGAAAAATATAATACAAGCCTCTTCTTATTTTATTCTCAAAGATTTCTCTCCATATTCTACAACAAATTGGTATCAGAGCTCTTGTTTCGTGATCCTGGAGATGGCCAATTCTAGTTTTCCATTTCAATTCCCTCGTCTTACAAAAGAAAATTATGAGAATTGGTGCATTCGTATGAAGGCTTTGCTTGGTTCCCAAGATGTGTGGGAGATCGTGGATAAAGGCTATGACGAGCCTAGTGAGGAAGCTACGTTGATTCCCGTTCAAAAAGATGCTCTGCAAAAGATGCGGAAGACGGATCAACAAACTCTTACTCTCATCCATCAATGTTTGGATGAAGTCATGTTCGAAAGAGTTGCTAATGCAACCACCGCCAAGCAAGCATGGGAGATCTTAAAAAACTCCAACCATGGGGTTGATAAAGTTAAGAAAGTGCGCCTTCAATTGTTACGAGGAGAATTTGAAGGTTTACGAATGCAAGAATCTGAGTACATTGCAGATTTCTTTTCGAGGGTGTTGGCCATAATTAATCAAATGAAGCGATATGGAGAAAAATTGGAGGAAGTCCGGGTCATTGAGAAGATTCTTCGCTCGTTGCATCCATAGTTCGATTATGTCGTTGTAGCCATTGAGGAGTCCAAAGACTTGGAGACTATGACGGTTGATCAACTCATGGGTTCTCTACAAGCCCATGAATAAAGAATTAACAAGAAGAAGGATGAGCTGATCGAGCAAGTTCTAGTCACCAAGCTCTCCGTGAAAGAGAAGGATTATGATCGTGAGAAAAGTCAACGAGGAAGAGGAAGCAGACGCGGACGCAGACGTGGACAAGGACAAGTCCGAGGAAGAGGAAGAGGAAGAGGCCGACAGGGCAACCAAAACTCCAACAACAAAGAAAGAAGTCAATTCTCAAGGGGACGTGGAAGAGGAAACTATTCAAGGCAAGATAAATCCAAAGTTTGGTATTACAAATGCCAAGAGCATGGGCACTATGATCAAGAATGTTGGAATGTGCCTAGTAATATTGAAGAGAAGGTGAACTATGCTGAGAACAAGGAAGAGGAGGTCACGTTGTTGCTAGCTAACAAAGGAGAAATAAAAAGCAAAAATGATGGATGATATCTTGACAATGGAGAAAACAATCATATGTGTGGAGATAAGTGCAAGTTCGTGAATCTTGACGAGTCGGTGACCGGGTTTGTCACTTTTGGAGACAACTCTAAAGTTCCAATTAGAGGAAAATGTACGATTTTAATTCGTATGAAGAATGATGGTCATCAACTTATAAGTAATGTCTATTATGTACCAAGTATAAAGAGTAATATTTTGAGTTTGAGACAACTTTTGGAGAAGAACTACGAGGTTCATATGAAGAATCATAGTCTCTTATTTCAAGATGACTGGAAAAATGTGATTGCTAAGGTGCCTATGACAAAGAATAGAATGTTTTTGCTTGATATCCAAAGTGATGTTGCTAAATGTCTCAAGGCTTGTGTGAAAGACACTTCTTGGCTTTGGTATTTAAGGCTTGGGCCTGTGAACTTTGGAGGCTTCAAGTTGTTGGCTCAAAAAGGGATGTTGAAGGGATTGCCGTTCATTGACCAACCGGATCAACTTTGTGAAGGGTGTCTTATTGGTAAGCAATTTCGAAAGAGTTTTCCAAGAGAAACTACTTCAAGAGCAATTGAGCCACTTCAACTTGTTCATGCCGATGTTTGTGGACCAATCAAGCCGTCTTCGTTCGGTAAAAATCGGTATTTTCTACTCTTCATTGATGATTTTAGTAGAAAAACATGGGTTTATTTTTTGAAAGAAAAATCTGAAGGGCTTGGCATGTTCAAGAAATTCAAAGTTCTCGTGGAAAAACAAAGTGTTTATTGTATTAAATCCTTGAGAACTGATAGAGGTGGTGAATTTACGTCTATCGACTTTAATAAGTTTTATGAAGAAAATGGCATCAAACGATTCTTAATAGTTCCTAGATCTCCTCAACAAAATGGCGTGGTGGAAAGAAAGAATAGGAGCATTCTCAATATGGCTCGAAGCATGTTAATGACAAAGAAGATGCCAAAAGAATTTTGGGCAGAAGCGGTTGATTGTGCGGTGTATTTATCCAACCGGTGTCCAACAAGAAGCTTATTGGATAACACTCCTCAAGAAGCATGGAGTGGAAGAAAGCCAAGTGCATCCCATTTGAGAGTGTTTGGGAGCATTGGTTATGTGCATGTACCCGATCAAGAGAGGTCGAAGCTTGAAGACAAAAGTAAGAAGCACATCTTTATTGGGTATGATCAACGTTCCAAATGCTATAAACTCTACAATCCAAGTAGTGGCAAGATAGTTATTAGTAGAGATGTGGAATTCGATGAAGAAGATGCATGGGATTGGAGTATTGAAGACAAAGAAAAGTATGATTTCTTTCCATTTCTTGATGAGGAAGAACAAAGAGAAGAAGTTCAAGAGCCCACAACACCTCCTCGATCACCTACAAATCCAAGTACACCTTCTACATCTTCTTCAAGAGCAAGTGAAAACTCAAGTGAAAGGCAACCACGAATGAGAAATCTCCAAGAGCTTTATGAAGAAACTGAAAATTTAAGCAATGATCTAACTCTTTATTGTCACCTTGTAAATTGTGAACCTATAGTGTTTGAAGAAGCGGTGAAGGATGAGAAGTGGAGAATTGCCATGGATGAAGAGATTAAGTCGATTGAGAAGAATGACTCTTGGCAGTTGGCAACTATGCCGAAAGGTGAAAAGCCCATTGGTGTGAAGTGGGTTTTCAAGGAGAAGAAGAATGCTTTAGGAGAAGTGGAGAAATACAAGGCAAGGTTGGTAGCAAAGGGCTATAGCCAACGTCCCGAAATCGACTATGGTGAAGTATTTGCATCCGTTGCTTGGTTAGAGACCATCCGAATGATCATTTCACTTGCGGCTCAAAAAAGGTGGAAGATTTATCAAATGGATGTTAAGTCGGCTTTCTTGAATGGCATTCTTGAAGAAGAGGTTTATATTGAACAACCTCTAGGATATGTGATCAAAGGCCATGAAGACAAAGTGTTAAAGTTGAAGAAAGCCTTATATGGCTTGAAGCAAGCACCACGAGCATGGAATATCCAGATTGGCAAATATTTCCAAGAGAATGGATTTATTAGGTGTCCACATGAGTATGCTCTTTATGTCAAGGTGTGGGAAAATGGAGATATTTTACTTGTTTGTTTATATGTTGATGATTTAATTTTCACGGGCAATAATTCTAGTATGTTTGAAGAGTTCAAGCAAGCAATGACAAAGGAGTTTGAAATGACCGACCTTGGTCTCATGTCTTATTATCTTGGCATTGAAATCAAACAAACGGATGATGGGATTTTTATTTCCCAAGAAAGATTTGCTAAGTAGATTCTAAAGAAGTTCAAAATGGAGAATTGTCAATCCGTAAGCACTCCGGTTGAATGTGGACTTAAATTGTCCAAAAATGAAGAAGGTGAGCGAGCAGACTCCACAACTTTCAAAAGTTTAGTTGGAAGTTTGAGATACTTGACTTGCACATGACCGGATATACTTTTTGGAGTTGGGCTTGTTAGTCAGTTTATGGAGATGCCGACCACGACACATTTCAAAGCGGCAAAACGGATTCTTCAGTACATCAAAGGCACAATTAATTATGGTTTGTTTTATTCATTTTCTAATGAATTCAAGCTTGTGGGGTATAGTGATAGTGATTGGGCCGGAGATATAGATGACCGAAAGAGCACTACTGGTTTTGTTTTCTACATGGGGAATACAGCAGTCACTTGGAGTTCGAAAAAACAACCAATTGTGACACTTTCTACATGTGAAGCAGAGTATGTTGCCGCTGCATCTTGTGTTTGTCATGCAATTTGGTTGAGAAGATTATTGAGAGAGTTGCAAATACCACAAAAGGAGGCTACATAAATTTTTGTGGATAACAAGTCCGCCATTGCTTTGGCAAAAAACCCGGTGTTCCATGATAGAAGCAAGCACATTAATACAAGATATCATTTTCTTCGTGATTGTGTTGCAAAGAATCAGGTGGAGGTAAAGTATGTGAAGAACCATGATCAAGTTGGAGATATTTTTACGAAGCTTCTCAAGTATGACACTTTTACCAAATTGTGGGTAATGCTTGGCATAGTTTTAAAACCCGGCCCGGACATCAACCCGGTGAAGGGACCGAGTCAATGGGTCACTGGTTCAACTGTTGGGTCATTGGTCGGATCGGTAATATAATAAAAAAAATTAAAAAATAATTATAAATAATAATAAATAGACTAAAAAATCACAATAATTATAAAAATAACATCAAACATGTAAAGTTAAGTAGAGAAAAATCATCAAACATATATCCAATTTCAATGTATTCAATTTTCAATACAAAGCAGTAGGCTGATAGCCGAGCTGTGATGCTATTGGGGTCTGATACTGGACCCTAATTTTCCTTCACATTTCTGGGATCTATCTATCTATAAGGTGATCTTTTATTGCTTTCTGGACTGAACAGATATAGAAGAATATACATCACAGATATAGAAGAACGAACATAACTCAGTTCATGTATCTCTTATTGCTTTCTGGACTGAACAGATATATACATCACACATCAACATCCATAGCAGTTTGTGGGAATGAAGAACATCCCAAGGATGATTACTAAGAAGAGACATGAGCACTTAACTTAGAGCCTCATTGGACATAGAAGATTTTTTAACAAGAAACGCAAGGACAAGTTCCAGATAAGGTGATAATGGACGGGAAAAGGTTTTTGCGCAAAAGAGACAGAGAAAAAGGGGGGGAGAGAGAGAGGGAGAGGAAAACTCACTGGACTGGGTCACTGGAGGTTGGTCAATCGTTGGTGGTGGAGGCTGATCAGTCGTCGGTGGTGGAGGCTGATCGTTAATCGTTGGTCATTGGCTGATCGCTGCTTGAGTGGAGGCTGATCGCTGCTGGTGATGGAGTGGAGGCTGTGCTCTCTGGTCTGGAAGACTGGAACGATTTAGGGCAAAACAAAGGGGAAAAAACACAGAATGCCCAAATGATTGAAAAAAATCTCAGATTTATAGAAATGACATTAAACCGGGCGATTTTCTAAACTCGTCCTATTCTCACGGGTTTACCGGTTTTTGACCGGTTCAACGGGTTTATTGTGAGATCCTGGTGTCCCACATCGGTTAGGGAAGGGAAAGTTGCTGGACTTATAAGTAAGCCCCTCGCCTTACATGGTATAAGGCCTTTTCCCAGGGGTACTGGGAGGAATAAAATCGTGAGGGCCAGTGGGCCCAAAGCGGACAATATTATGTCATGTGGAGGGTGGGGTGTTACAAAGTGGTATCAGAGCCGACTCTCGCCTGGATAGAGTGTGGACCCCTACCGTGCTCGCGTGTAGTGGGCGGGCAGGTAGTTGGTGAGCTGTTGCACGGGGACGTGCAACCCTAAGGGGGGTGGATTGTGAGATCCTGGTGTCCCACGTCGGTTAGGGAGGGGAAAGTTGCTGGGCTTATAAGTAAACCCCTCGCCTTACATGGCATAAGACCTTTTCCAAGGGGTACTGGGAGGAACAAAATCGTGAGGGCCAGTGGGCCCAAAACGGACAATATTATGCCATATGGAGGGTGGGGTGTTACATTTATACCGGGTTCCTTGCATAAACGGTCTTTTAATAAACCCGGCCTGGTTAGGGGACCGGTTCACCAGTTCACCGGGTTGACCCGTCGGGCCGGGCCGGGTTTTAAAACACTAATGCTTGGAGTTACAAGGAATTAAGTTTAAGGGGGAGTGTTGAGAATTAAACTTTATTCAATGTTCTAGAGTATTCTAGATTCATGTAGAGTATTATAGGTTCATGTATTTGGATATGCATGTATTGGTGATATGCATGTATCCTAAAATCCTATAAATACCTATGTACGTATTTGATTTTGGCAAGAGAGAAATGAGCCAAAGTGAATAGAAAAATATAATACAAGCCTTTTCTTATTTTATTCTCAAAGATTTCTCTCCATATTCTACAACATTTATCACCTCAGCTATATTTTCCAATAGCTCCCTTTTCTCTATTCTTTTTTTTCTCCAGATCCTATTTTGCCATTTTTTTTTTCATCTGCTCCATCTCTGCAGGCTTCTATTTGCCATTTTTTTTATTCAAAACCTTCAAAGCGAAGAGCTTTCTCTACCTTTTCATATCAACCAAAAAATTCTCCTAGTCTAAAACCTTTGAACGATTTTGTGGTCTTGAAGCCAATTGACAATGCTATTCAAAAAAATAAATAAATAAACCCAGTTGACAACACTCAACTCAATGTGCTAACAGTAAGTCCACTTCTCTACGTGCTGAGAGGACTGCAAGCAAGCAATGACTGAACAATGGGACTGAGTAGATGGTTGTTCCACAATCTTATTTGCATGGCAATGTCCTACCTGGATTTCATATGTTTTAATGTTTGATGGAGTATTGTTCCGAAAAAAGAATGTTAGATGGAGTCTTACTCCACAAGTTGTGATGGAATACCAAATTCTTTCCTTGTTTTTCCACATTCATATCATATGATGATAGTGTAAGGCATTCGAAGGTTATTTATTAGAAACCACTGTTGCATTTCATTGGTTATCAGGACCATTTACGTAGTACTAGACTACTAGTAATGACACGTGAATCAAATGTGCAGCATGAATATGTGTACTGGCAGTGGATCTCTTGGACTATTTTTTCTTCATCCCCATAATAAACACGGATTTTTGAAGTGATATTTTAATGGCATTGTCACATCATTAGTGGCTTTATCTTTTTTTTTTTTAATTTTTTGTTTTATTTCAAGTCTATTCAGAAATGTGCAAAGAAGTTCCATTAGTTCATTTACTCGTTTATGTCCAAGAGCTGGCTCTGAGGATAATGTTGGTAACTTGCAGCTCTACTTCACTTACAGCTCTCAACAGTAATGGATGTCAAATAGCAAGGAGAAAGGTACATGCTTACCTTTTATTATGTGAAGTACATCATTTACCAAAATTTGGTAAAAACTCAGCCCCAAAAAATGAAATACATCTCCAATTACTTTCTAAAAAAAAAGAAGAAATACATCTACAATTACTTTTCGAAAAAAAAAGAAATACATCTCCGACAATTCTTCCAACATATCATAATGTTTTAAAGTGTTGTATAAGGATACTATCCTAGAGATTGGGCAATATCGGCTTCAAATTCTTCTTCTGCGAGGCTAACTATGTTGAACTTCTAATTTCCTTGGACCTTGAACTCAAAAACTAAATAGGGATTATACTGCGTATTGTTTCAATTCCTAAGTTCTATGCTCTCTTCTACATTGTAACTGAAAATTCTCTTTGTTTTGCAAGCATTCAGTTTAAGTGCTCCTTTTACAATACAGGTACTTAACCATTTTTCAGGATTGGAGCAAATTTGCAACTTTATTAAAGTCATTAGTTTTCTATCACAAATTTATGCTCTGTTCTAAATTTTTTTTCTATCCATTGTTTTGATTATTGCTTTAGTGATAATGCAGGTTGATTCCATGAAAATGCCATTTTCAAACAGTAGTTTTGGCAATCGGTATATGCAATCAAGGATGCATACCATGCTCCAAATGCGGTATGTCAATTTTGTATGCTTAATCTTGACTTGAAATTTTTCCAGACTTTTTTTTTGCTAGGGATGATATCATAAGTCTTACGTGTTTTTTTTTTCCTGTTATTTCACTCTAGTTAAATTGCTTAGTGTACATTTTTGTTTAAATGCTGGTTGATTTTTTACAAAGAAATATATCAAGTATTGAAGCCTAGTCAGTGTTTTATCGCGTTCTAGTGGTGTATGACTGATTCCTTTGACCACAATATCCAAGAACACCAAAAAGGTAGTACAAAAACTGTAATTTTTCTTTTGGTTATTTTTATTTGTAAATTGTTTTTGAAGTCTTCTTTCCTATCACAATTTCATCAAAACAGGCAAAAAAATCCGGATTGGTGATGGCCTCCTTGACATCAGGTTGATAAGGCAGTAACTTGAAGCTCTGAAGGTAGCAAGTTTTGAAGTGAGTTGCAAAATATTGATTTTTTATTTGATCTCTCTTTCATATTGAAGCAGACTGCCAAATATGACTAGAAGGAGGGACAATTTCTGTTTACCTGAAAAGGTTATATGGGCCTGTGACTGATCATGAGATGTAGCTTTGTGAGTTACTTGTCTATGACTAGTTTTTCCCACTTTGCTTAATGTGGGGAAGCTTTCTCAACTCTATTGGGATTTGGTGCACACTTTGTATATTTGGTCTTTATATTTTTAATATGTCCTTTTTATTTTGCACGGAGGACGAGCCTTCATATAGTAGGAAAGTTGCTTATTGTGACTTAGACACAATGTGTTCAAGTCATGAAAACAATTTCTCCATAACATCCATCAACCCATAGATTGTGTAATTTCAAATATTGGGCTATCATTGCAATGAGATCTGCTACTTTTCATGGATGTACTTCGGGCATAAAGGGACTTTATATTTTATTGAAGTTATGAGAAACATGTTTTCGATATCTAAGAAAAAGCATTAATCATTGCAGGAGATAAAAAAAAAATCCTCAAAGGATAAAGGAATTACTTTGGTATGCTCTATGAGGTACGACCCGACACAAATATAAGCCGATTTAATTGAGGCTTGATTAATATGTAGTATCAATGAGAGACATTAATATGCATATAGTCTCTCCTTTATTAGTAAGAGAGAGAGAGAGAGAGAGAGAGACTTTCTCAAATGTGACAATTTTTCCACTAAATGGAACTTTCTTTTTATCTTTTCGGATTTTGGAAATAGCAATACATGATATTCCATAAGCTTTGTAGGTATTTCTTAAATGTTCTTTCGTAAAAGTAGACACGTGTATATTTTTATAAACTATAATTTTTTTTTTATTTGGAAGGCCTAGGGCTTACCTGCCCACTATATTTCGAAGGAATAGTACTACTGCTTCTTCACTTTGTTTTCCTGATAAAAATTCAGATAAAGGGGTTGAAAAATGAAGTGGAGCTAGTTGTTGAAGATATGACTGATTATTGGTACACTGTATCTCTGGTGTGATCAGAGTACTGTTATTAGCGATTTTTCTTGTGTTTTGAAGTCTATTTGGAAAAGGTTTGGGAAGTTCCATTAGTTCATTCATTCTATTGTTTCCAAGAGTTGGCTGAGACTAATTTGTGTATTGATAACTTGCAGCTCTACATCAGTTACAGGCCTTAAAAACAATGAATATCAAAATAGCACAGGGAAAGGTACGTTCTTACGTCTTATTGTGGGATCAGAATATGAGATATGCCTATGATAGCTTTTGCTGCATGTAGTCCTAAGGTTTTAATCTACACTGAGGATTCTGTCCCAAAGATTTTGCAGTATCGACTTCAAATTCTTGTTCCACAATGCCAACTATGTTGAACTTATAGTTTGCTTCGACCTTGAACTCATAAATAAAATAGGGGGATTATATTGGATTCCAATTGTTTCAATTCCTAGATTCTATGTCTCTGCTACATTGTAACTGGAAATGCTCGTTTTGCAAGCATTACAGTTTAAGTGCTCCTTTTATTCAACTTTGTGCTTATCGGCATTTTAGGAGTGGACCAGACCTGCAACTTTGTGGAGGTAATTAGTTGTCTATCTCAACTTTATGATATGTTCTGAACTTCTTTTCTATCCAGTGTTTTAATTATTGATTAGTGATAATGCAGACTGATTTCATGAAAATGCCATTTCCTGACAATAACTTTAACATGGTACATGCAATTGAGGCAACCTGTCATGCTTTAGACACGGTGTGTTTATTTTAGATGCTCAATCTTAACTTGAAATTTTTCCAAACTTTGTTTTTGTTTGGGTGATATCATAACTCTTAGTGTTTTGTTTTTATTTCACTTTAGTTGCACCGATTTAGCTTAATTTTTATTTTAAAGGTTGGTTGCTACAAAGAAATTTATCTGGTGTTAAAGTCTGGTTAGTGTTTGTCCATGGACGAGTGGTGTATGAATGATTCCTTTGACACCAATAACCAAGAACAAGAAACAATCAATGTAGTACATAAAATGTAATTTTTCTTTTGATTAGTTTTATTTGTAAGTTGTTATAAAATTCTTCTTTCTTATCACAATTTCATCAAAACAGGCATAAATGGAGATTGGTGATGGCCTCCTTGACATCAGGTTGATAAGGCAGCCTTAAAGTTCTCAAGCTTGCAGATTTTGAAGTGAGTTGCCAAATATGACTAAAACAAATTTGCACTTGTTATACTATATTAGATCAAAAAAGAGGAACGGTACCGAAAAAAGTATTTTTCAATGCCAAGAAAGTACCATAATCAGATACTTGGATAAAAGTCACTTGTTGCTTAGTAGTTTCTGTCTAACATAATGGATGATTTATTACCAAAAATACGTTAAAATCTGACCACTTAAGACTTAGGTTTTGTATGTTTAACCGAGAATCAGTGAGAGAAGGAAAGAACTTTTATTATTTGGTTGATATGTCTATGTTCATTTTCACGTTTTCTTTTATTAGATGTTGGAGTCAGTTCCTTAGTTCTTTGATTTGTGCATTTGGAGGTCATGGCCCTAGAATACATAGGACTTGCCCCCAAGGGAACTCAAAGAACTCTGTCCACTCAACTTGCTCATCTTTTATTCTGAGCCTCTTGACCTGAACACTGGCCTTAAAGAATTTGGTTTAGTCAAGAGATCTTGTATAGTGTAACACAATTTATATTTACACTTTGACCCCATTGACTATGACCTTTTTCTTATATTGTCCCTCAACTATTATGTTTCTCATATTGCGCCTTCAACTATCTTATTAGTTTCACATTGCCCCAATGTTATTAGTCTTACCCCTACCCCCGGCGGGGGACAGGGTGGGGCAGGAAACAAAGGAATGGGTTTTAAGTGTCTTCTCACCACAGTCATGTTGCATGGCTTGAGTGGTTTGCCCTAACCTCTATGTGCATGCAAAATTGGATGACAAAAAGAGAAATCGTAACAAGAGGCTTTTGTAGCTTCCTTGAATTAGTTTCTTCCTTTTCCAGTCTAGAGGTTTCTCTGGATTTGGGACTAATACATCTTATTAGTTTGGGTTTTGCAGGAAACAAAGCTCCACATCAATTTATTTCTTCTTGGCTTAGAAGGCTCAATAATCTTCATTCCTTGTCTAACGAAAGGACACTTGCCACACTCTCCAGTCTGACCATCTGGAGTTGTCCACTTCTTTAACCACGATGTTTGAAGGATACAGGAGTAGATTGGCCCAAGATCGCAAAAATCCCGTGTTGATATACATTGATGGTCCATTGATCCACCAACAAAGTTCAGATTATGTTGGGCTTCTGCTAAGGATGAGGATGAGATCAGAGTCTATCCCCAATTGCTTATCTAAGGTTCCATTCATGACACTTGTCTATTCTTTTACCCTTCTCGACTCTATATTCAATTTGCTATGGCCAAGATTTCATTGCACGTTTTCTCCTATCAATTTTCCCACATTGTCCCCTTATGTTGATTAGTTTCACATGGCCCCATACTCATATAGTTGTTAAATTTTGGATGAACAATAACAAAAAAATATGCTAATTGCTTTCATATCGTCCCAAAATCCACCGGTATGTGGACATTTTCGTCCAAACTAAACCAACTATTCATGTTAACATGCGTTCCCCTGCCGCTCATTATGTTGCTTGACTTTCTCATTTATGTTGTTGTTTGCAGATTGTCATAAGGGCAGTTTTAAGGAGCAACTTTTTTATATGCCAACAATTGATGAATTCAGCAGAAAACAAAAATGGGTGGAGAGGGTAGACTATTGCCAGCTACATGTCTGCTTGTCATTGTTTTTTCTCGGTGTATGTTAATATTTCTCATGTTCTTTGTAATGTTGTGAGGGAAAGTAACTGCCATCTTGATGTTCTACAAAGTGAATAATTGCAAGTTTAGTTTATAGTGAAGTCAACTTTTTGGTATTGATGAAACCTCCTTATTTTAGCAGCAGAAATTACTTATGTTTGATAGTCAAAAAAAGATTCCTTTTATAGATAGAAATATGAAAACTCAAAAAGTGAATAGGAGTCAACATGATTACTCCATAGGTAAATATTTAATTGAGTTTATGTATGAAAAAGAATTAATTGATGTGTCATTAACACCAGAGATAACAGATGAACCCCCTAAGCAATCTTCATCTAAAATGCATTATTTTAATAAAAGGAGTTGTTATGTTGTTTGTAATTTTGATTTATCATACTGTTATTTTGAGAAGCTATGAAGGATTCAACCCATTTGCTGGTTCGAGGATTGTAATTTTACTGTGCATTGTGTAGTTGCTGAGTTATTTTGTAGTTTTTTAAGGATCTTCGAAGCTGTTATTTGTTAGTTGTTATAGTGAATTGACAACTATTTTTGACTTTCTAGAAAAGAAAATTATTAAGGCAAAAGGAGGATATGAATTTATGTGT
This sequence comes from Ilex aquifolium, assembly GCA_951799425.1. NCBI lineage: Eukaryota > Viridiplantae > Streptophyta > Magnoliopsida > Aquifoliales > Aquifoliaceae > Ilex > Ilex aquifolium. The sequence continues at coordinate 13,508,337 of OX637401.1, read as the reverse complement.
CTCTTGTTATCCTTTGTTTTTTTGTGCCATGCTCATAAAAGTGAATTTTTTTTTTTTTAAAATTATGATCTAAGTTTTAGAATGCTCTCTAAGCTCTCAATTGTCTCCATTCATTATCTAAACTTTTAAAATTTTTTTACTAGATCCCTTCCGTCCATTTCATGCGTCAAAGTAGATGTGCGTTCTTCCAACTTGGGAATTATGTGGGGGTAATCTTAGCACAAAATGGGGATCTAAAATCTCAATGATCCAAATAATCGCTTGTTTTTATGTTTAAAATCCAAATTTATTTAGATTTGGTTGAAGTTTCAAACACAAAAATGAGTAAGTATCATGTCGTCAGAACTTTATATCCACATTTTGTCCTTAGTAGAGCCCATGATTCTCACTTGACAACAAGCTGTCTATTTTGACGCCTGAAATTGGTAGAAGGGACCAATTAAAACGACTTCAAAAGTTCAAGGACATAATTAAAAGAATTGAAAGTTTAAGGAGCATTTTAGAGCTGAGGTCATTGCTTAAGTGGCATTTAAGATATTTAACCAAGAAAAAAGAGGGCTACCAGTACTTTTGCCCCTCAAAGTTTTTCAAATTTTTACTTTTATCTTTTTAAGTATAAAACGAAAAGTTTAACTTGATTGTCTAATTGGAGCACATTTGTACCATTCATAGAAATTTAAAATATAGGATTAATAGTGATGATGCACAAATTGGTTTGTACACCACTAGTCAAGTGTGAGTAGTAAATGCAGTAATTAAAGTAGAGAGAGAGAGAGAGAAGACGAGAATTATAGTGGTTTGGTCAATGTGACCTACGTCCACTTCTCAATGGCTAGAGTTGCCGGGTGCTTTATTAATTCAAAGATGTAGGGAGAGCAGAGGGTACAAGCTTAGAGTGGGAGAGGAGCTATGTGCTCTGTTGAGTGTGTTGCCCCCCAAGTGTTGGTGGGGCTTACAATTTATAGTCACCCCCTAACAGATTGGGGCGACTCAATAGCAACTAAGTATCTATTCTAGCGGAGCTCTTGACTTCTTCTCAACGGGCGAGGTGGTTGAGGTGCTCTCCATGAGACTAGGTCAAGGATGAGGAGAGGGCTGACCCTTTCCAAGGCGGCTAGGGTGAGGCTCTTGGATGCTCTCCTGCTGATGTAGTAAGCTGATGAGTTTGAGTCTTTGATTATAATTGGGCTTCAACATGAATTTGGGCCTTTTGGGCCTGGCCCATCAAATAGTACTTTTAGTTTCTAAACTATGATCGTTTTGTTTTTATTATATTAATTTTTTTAATTTAATCTATAAAATTTCAATTCGTGTCACTTTACTTTCTAATTAGACAATTCGTTAATCACGTGTTATTCTTTCAAACAATATCACGTGTTATTTTGGTCCCTAATCACATGTCATTCTTTCAGACAGTATCACGTGCCCAATACATGATCATTCCATCAAAAATTTAACGGTCCATCTATGTAGGGATCATTTAAACACGAATTGAATATTTTAAATATTAAATTGAAAAAATTAATGCTTTAATGACCAAACTAACAAAATATGCATTCTTTAGGGTCAAAAATTGCTATTAACCCTAGAATATAATATAAAATATTTGATTTTTGAGTAAGGCAAAACAAAAATTTTGAAATTGTTTAGGAAGCAAAGAATTAAAATAAAATTCTTGATAGATAGATTATGGCCAGTTAAAAATTGGGAAAAATCTATTATAATGTTGGTATCTTTAAATTCCAAATCCTTATTGCAACAGTGGTTGTTCCAAAAAAGTTACAAAAACGACGCCCTAAATTAAATATAAGGAAAAACATGGTGATAAAGGGGACAATATTAAAGGTTTCAACCAAATCGTATCATGTAATTTTTCTATTGTGTCATATCAAGTCATCTCATATTTCTGATCATGTTATTTATGTTTGGGTCATGTTCAATCAATATTCGTTTCAATAAAAAAATATTTAACTATGAAATAATTAATACAATGCTAGGTAAAAAATTGAAAAAAATAAAAAATGTCTATTTTCTTCCAGCAATAACAACAAAATGGGTTATTTCTAGATAACATTAAAACATCCCCTTTTATTATTTATGTTAATGGATCACATCATTTATGTCAGTGAATTAAGTCAAATTTTTTTGTCTCAATAGTATTACTCCATACACTTTAGAATAGAAAGTAAGTTGAATTCTTTGATGAATTAAATATAATGACAAACTTGACGATAGAGAAAACAATATTAAAAGTGTCAATCAAATTATATCATCTAATTTTCTTATTGTGTCATATCAACTCATGTCATATCCTTAATCATGGTATTTTCGTTTGTGTCAGGTTCATGTTAAAATTTGGATCTAAAATATTAATAATACTAGATAAAAGAAATAAAAGAAAAAAAATCCATTTTCTTGATGCAATAACAATTAAATGGGCTATTCGTAGCGAGCAATGCTATGTGCCCAACATGTGCACCAAATTACTTGCAGTCGTTGGTTCAGTAGGTCACATCACTGATCCAACGACTGCAATTGATTTGGTGCACATAGAATTATCAATTCGTAGATAACACTAAAATTGTATGTTTTTATTATCCATGTTAATAGATCACATCATTTTTGAATTTGTGTCGTTTTCGTGTGAATGAATAAAACTATCAGAATTGCGAGCATGTAAGTATAATTTAAAAATAGTACCGTACCAATATTTATCACATTTATTGATTATTTTTACTACTGTTGTTAGTGTTTTTATCACTATTGTAGTACTAAAAATAGTGATAAAAACATCCACAAAAGTAATAAATTATTTTGAGCCGAATAAAAATGATAAAAATAGGTACCACAACAGTGGTAAAAACACATACACAATGGTAAATCACTCACAAAAGTGATAAATTTTTTGGTTATAAAATGATCAACAAAAATTATAAAAGCACCCATTAAAATACTAAATTTTATAGGTACGGTACTGTAACCAAATCCCCTCATTAATGTTAATGCAACAAACGAAAATGCATAGCAATTCCCTGCATGTGTTTGGATTAGGTATTAGATAGTATAAGATTGGATAAATTCGTCCATTCTATACCTATCTATTTGGGCCTTGAACTAATTATAGTAATAATGTCTACTCATCCTATGTTTGGTTCAAGTATTATGTAGTGGACTCCACATTTATCTCATCAAATACTTTGTTTAGATTGTTAAACAACCATCTACTCCAAAAGTTTAAGCTGTTACAGAAGTGTGTAATATATGTATTTATCTAAGGGACCTTTGGAAGCTGGTACACGAAGTTGGAGATAATTGTCAAAAAGCACATAGGAAAAAATATTTTGTAAAACAATCTACTTAAAATATAAAAAGATTTGAATACTCTTTTATTGTAAATAAGTTCCCTATGTTTCAAAGTTTTTGAAAATTTTTAAAATTTTACGACTAAAATTATGGAATTTTAATTATCTTATTTTAGAAAGTACTAAAATCAAAGAATTTTGATTTTAGATTTAATTTGGTCACCTATATATATGTGTAATATATACCACCCAAAAAAAGGGCCATAGTTGAGGGAGAGTATTAGATAAAGGGAAAATTGTAAGAAGGTACACAAACTTAGACTTAATTGTCAAAAAGTATACAACTCTTAATGTTAGGTCACTAAAGTCCTTATTTTTAGAACTTAATTGTGTCCAAGTATACAATTTGATTTTTTTGTGATTTTCTTTTGACGTATTTACCCTCCTAAGTATGTATCTAATATGGATGGAGTATTGAACGATGGTATAAACGTTACATTATTAAAAAACCCTCAAGATAATTATATCCTAGAGTTTTTTGAGAGTAAAAATTCTTTTGTCAAAACATACCACAATCGGACTATTTAAACAAACCAAATAGGTGGGTTTATTTAAGAGGCTATATGTGGGTTTAAAAACACTATTCATCCAAGCTGAGAGTATTTTTAGGTGATAATATTGGGCCCAAAGTGTGTATCCAAACAAGAGAGTAAATGAGATAAGGTAGACCCAAGCATTATTTTGTCCAAGATTCTCTCCTAATGCCTAAACCAAACACAAAGGGGTCGTTTAATTGCAGTATTAAAGGGTGTATTAAGGAGTCAAAATAAATTAAAACTCTCTAATCAGGTTTAATATTTTATTTGGTAAACAAATTTGATTTCTTATTAATTTCAAAAACGTATACTAATCGTATAGTTATCGTATGTTTTTTATACCATATACCTGTATTATGGATGTATTTTGATACTACAAATAGAGGTGATACTATAATCCAACTCAAATATATTATTGTATACATTTACTGTTATAATCCCACAACTGATAAAATCAAACTGTCATCAACATAACAAATACTGAGTGTAGATATTTTTGTTAATTCAACAATAATACGATGAAATAATTCCTTAACCAAACAACGATTTGGACTAAATAATCACTATCCAACGCTTATGTTGTATATTAAACATTAGATAAAATTATGTATTATTCTAATACCCCATTAATCTTATTTTTTATCCATCTGTATTGTATTAGACTGGATTTCTTTATATAATTCATCCATTTTTAATACGGCAATCAAACGAGCCCAAAAGGTAAAACACATGACGAGATATTCAACACGATTGCAACAACTATATACAAGTTATTTTTAAAAGCAATTGTCTCTTTATTGCCCAACGGAGGAATCACGGAGTGATTTCATAATTTTATTTCTATTTGTTGTTGCAATTTAATTAGGCCTCACCAAAAAGCCCAAAGCCCAATGGGCCGCCCGGCCCGTACACGTGGCAGGGCTTGGGTGGCCCGTTAGCTCGACAGGTAGGGCCTGGGCCTTGTTTTTTAGGGTCGGGGGCCCAACGGGCCAGCCCATTAAGAAGTCTGTTAGCCCGCCTGTTAGCCCAATAGAATATACCCATTGGAAGAGAATTTAGATTATATTTTATAATTGTATTGTTTATTTGATATTTGATCTGTAACTTTTATAAGGTCGAAACTTGTTAATGATTGACAATTGTGTAGGTGTCAATCTAGTTGAGATGTACTCAATTTGTAGTGATGTAAATAGTCTTACCCATCAATCAATTTGTAATGTAACATTGTAACTCTATATAAATATTTGTTAAATTCAATCAATATAATTAATTTTTTTGTTAATTTATATTTTTATACCAATTTCATGTAATTGATGTATTTTTGTAGTTGTTATATAAAAAATAAATTTGTTGATATCCTTTTTTATTTTTTTACATTAAAAGAAATTTTTTAATAAAAAGCCCGTTTCAGGCCCAATGGGCGGGCCATAAGGCCAGACCCATATTTAGCCAGTTTTGGGCCCAATAGGCCAGCCCACGGGCGGGCCATGGGCCTTAAAAATTCATAACGAGCGGGCCGACCCAGCCCAGCCTGTTGACTAGTCAAAGCCTAGAGGCCTGGCCCACCAGCAGGCTATGGGTTGAAAAATTCCAGGTTGGCCCGGGCCGTTGCCAAGGCATAAATTTAATTAATTTTTAAATCTATTTTCTAATACAAAAGCATATTTACAAAACATAAATCACCAAGGATAAAGTCATGGTACTAAAAAAGAATTTCTTACCAATTCAAAAAAATAATTTGTGTTCAAATCTTCGGTTGATTCAAGTTTAGCCATTGATCATGAATATGTAAAATAAAGCAATATAATAAAATAAGAGATTTTGGTCTAATCATTAAAACAAGAAGTTATGGTTTTTTCAATACCATGCGTCGATCCTTCGATAAAAATAAAAAATAAAATATGTTGTGTAAAATTGAGAACTGAGCAATGTCATGTAACTCAAATTTACAACCTAAATTTTCATCCCAAATCAATAAGGATCATTGGATCAGTGATTCTCATTTAAAAAAGTTAACTAGACTCACTTATCCAATGATCTCCATTCATTTATGAAACAAATTTAAGTTGTAAATTTGGATTATATAGTATTTCCTTGGAGAATTCTACACTTGATGCCCTTGGTCTAGGTTTAGGTCTAGGTCTACCACATGCTCCTGTTCGGTACACAGTTTGTCCACTTTGTCTACACACGAAAATGCAAAGCAATTTCCCCTTCATGTTCAGTCCACTCTCTCTCTCTCTCTCTCTCACATACACATTACAATTATTGCATTAGTCTAAACCAATAATGTTGGTTGAATGACTTATAAAAGGCGAATTTGGAGTTAATATTGAGTGTAATATGTTACGTCAGTATTATTACATAGTGTCATCATTCATTAATAAACAAATAAATGGGTAAGTAAATCTCACTTTTTGAATATGGGACAATTATTATGCTACGTGGAGTGGTAATTATTTGAGGTAGTAGGGTATTTTTTGTCCATTTGTTTATTTATTATTTATTATTAGGTAGTTACACAACGTGCAAATGTTGATGTTGTGTAACCATTACACCCAATATTTACTTGCATTTGGGATACACTGAACATTTGAGTAAATTTCTCTCTCTCTCTCTCTCTCTCTCTCTCTCTCTCTCTCACACACACACACACACAGTATTTGCTCTCTATCAGTTTATTGAATTACTTGTTTGCACCTTAATTAATTTGTTAATTTTATAACACCATACTTATGTGGTGTTTGATAAAAGTAAAAACTAAATGTTAAATTTTAAGTGCTGAATGCTGAATTTTTTAATTTGCAGATTATTTGGCATCCACTGAAATGTAAATTAAAATGTTTGACAAATATAAGAAGCTTAAGCCTGAAAATTATTATTATTCTAATTTTACCCATCTTTTTAACATCTCATCGCAACTACCTTATTCTTACCACCACAATCACAATGGTGGCGGTGGCGGATGTGGTTGCACAACGATGGCAACATCAACTATAGTGGTGGTGTTGGTGACATAATGGTGGTGGTGGTAGTGGTGATAGTGATGGTGGTGGTAGTGGCGATAGTGATGGTGGTGGTAGTGTTAGTGGTGATGACGGCGGTACAATGGTGGTGGTAGTGGAGGGTGGGTATTGAAAAGTTAAGAATGTAAAATGCATTGAGGATATATTCACCCATTATGAGCAATTAATAAAATCCTTAATGACTAACATTTTTAGCATTAAGTGATAAGTAGGTGACTTGATACTTAAAATTTTAACCAATTTTTAAGAAATGTTTAAAATGTTAAGTGATATGAATTTTAAATTATCAAATGAGTTTAATTCATCAAGTATTTAAGATATTCAGTTTTATGTCTTAAATAGTGTTATCAAATAGCCCCAGTTAGGAATGGAAAAATCGAGTCATTTTTAATTATCTGGTACTACCAAGATTAAAAACTTCAACTAGAATGTCGGAGCTTTGTTTGTAAAACTAAAACCCGAGGAAATGGCCGAGCTTGAATCTATTGCTACAGCTGATGCAGGCAAGGGTGACAGATATGCACACATGGCTACCACCTGGAGGTTTGCAAACACTCCTCCCCTATCCTCTTGAAAGCTGAATGAGGATGAGCCTCTTGGTGCCATGCAAGGGCTGCCTTATGCTTTTGAAGTAGTTCTATGCACTTGTACCTGAGGAATGTTTTATATCTGGGATTGCTTCATTATTCGAATCTTGTTCTTATCACCGTGTGCATGTTTTGTGGCAAATCAACATCAAACATGGCAAATATGGAACAGCATGGACATCTCACTATTGTCAACAAACAAATGTGAACATGTGGAGCCAAGGACTCAAATCCACAGGTTATAATTCAGCAAATAAACATAAGGGTTAATAGCACTTTTAGTCCCTATAGTATGCATATTTTGTCAGTTTGGTTCTTTAAGTATCAATTTTATCAATTTGGTTCATAAAATATTCAATTCGTGTTTAAATGATCCCTACATAAACGGACAGTTAAGTTTTTGAAAAAATGATCACATTTTTGGCACGTGATACAATCTAAAAGAGTGACACGTGGTCACTTCCATAAAAAAATTTAACAAATTGTCTGATTAGGGACCAAATTGACAAAATTAATACAATGAGGACCAAACCGACAAAAAAGATATACTTTAAAAACTAAGGATGTGTTTGACGTAACTTATCAAGATGAAAGTTTATTTTAAGAATGAATTTTTACAAAAATGGACTTTATAAAATAGACTTTCAAGAAACATTAGATGTATCGCTGAAAAACTAAACCCATTTATTGAAGATATTCGTCATGCTGTCACACATGTCTGTTGAATTCTACTACACCAATATGAAACTCAGTTCCTTTTAAGGAGTTGTGTTGTAGTTCTGTTCCAAAAAAAAAAAAAATATGAAACTCAGTTCCTATTAATATACTGTGCATGTGTGTATATATATATATATGTATGTATGTATGTATGTAGATATCTTTGTATGTACGTAAATTAGGTTTTTTATAGGGTTAAAATAGAGATCATAGTACAAAAAGTAAGGACAATATTGGAATGTCACCAAATCACTTAAAAGATAGAGGCCGACTTCACGAGAAGTGGAAACAGGTCTTTTTGAGAAGCTGCCTTTTCTTGCTTCTCTAGATGCCCATTTCAAGGACGCACTTTTGACGAAAAAGTCATAAGTTATGTGCACCAAACATACATAAGAGGCGCAAAAGCACTTCAATCTCTGGAAAGTGTTGAAAAAATAATAATAAACATGACTTTTCATGTTTTAGGAGTTATTTTTATGCATTTAATTTTTTGTATTAGTGGGTCATTAATATGGTATTAGTAGGGGACAAAATAATTGTGGTATTTTAATTCTCTGAGTAATGGAGGAGTGGGGTCTTTATTATTGCATTATGTAGTGAGATTATTTTATATGTCATGTGGTATAAATGAGTGTCTATATATATCCTATGTAATACATCCATTTGAATATGAGTAAATAAAAAGAGTTCTTCCTATCTTCAATAGTCTCTTCCATTATTTTTTTTGTGAGTGTGTGATAGTCCTCTAGATTCCAACAATGTGGTATCAGGGCTAGGCTTGAGTGTTGAAAAAGAGAGAGTGAGAGAGAGATGACGAATGGAATGCTTCCATTTCAAATGCCTCGATTCATCAAAGATAACTATGATAATTGGTGTATCCGCATGAAGACAATTCTTGGATCTCAAGACTTATGGGAGACTGTAACAATTGGTTACACAGCACCGCAAGATGAAGCTTTCTTAAGTCAAGCCCAAAAGGAAGTCTTGCAAGCTACAAAGAAGAAGGATCAAAAGGCTCTTTCACTCATCCATCAATGTTTGGATGATGCTATGTTACAGAAGGTTGTTAGTGCAACCACATCCAAGCAAACATGGGATGTTTTGAAAACCGCTCATAGTGGAGTGGAAAAAGTCAAGAAAGTTCGCCTCCAAACTCTACGAGGTGAATTTGAGGCTTTACGTATGAAGGACTCCGAATTAGTTTCAGATTATTTCACAAGAATCTTGGTGGTTGTGAATAATTTGAGAACTTATGGTGATGATCACTATGATGATACCCGGGTGATAGAAAAAATCCTCTGTTCATTGGACCCCAAGTTTGACTACATTGTCGTAGTCATTGAAGAGTCTAAAGATTTAGACACAATGACGATTGAAAAACTCATGGGATCGTTGTTAGCCCATGAAGAACGACTAAGCAAGAAGAAACAAGATTCGTTGGAATAAGTGCTACAAACCAAGCTTTCTTTCAAAGAAAAAGATAGAAGGCAAGATAGAAGTCAAAGAGGTAGAGGGCGTGGAGGTGGAGGTGGAGGTGGAGGTGGAGGTCGTGGTGGACGTGGTCGAGGTAGAGGGGAAAACTTTGGCCAAAATGCGTCCAACAAAGAAGAAAGAGGTCAAAAATCAGATCGTGAAAGAGGACGTGGAAGAGGCAACTATTCAAAGTCATATGAAGGGAAGTATGATAAATCTCATATTCAATGTTATAATTGTCATCGATATGGCCATTTTGCTTCCGAGTGTAGAAATGATTTTGTGGAAGAAAGAGCACACTTTGTTGAAGACAAAGTTGAAGAGGTAGAGCCGACCTTGTTGTTGGCATACAAATAAGAGTAAAAGGGAGACAAGAACGTGTGGTGCCTTGACTCCGGTGCTAGTAATCATATGTGTGGAAATAAAGAGATGTTTGTGGAGCTTGATGAATCGGTAAGTGGAAAAGTCACTTTTGGAGATTCTTCTCAAATTCCAGTAATGGGAAGAGGTAATATTTTGATTCGTTTGAAGGATGGAATGCACCAAGTTATTTCTAATATTTTTTATGTGTCAAATATGAAAAATAATATTTTGAGCTTGTGACAACTCTTAGAGAAAGGTTATGATATTTGCATGAAAAATCATAATCTTTCAATAAGAGATGGAAACAGGAATTTGGTTGCTAAAACGCTGATGACAAGAAACATAATGTTTTTGTTAAATATTCAAAGTGATGTGGCAAAATGCTTGAAAGCATGTGTTAAAGATTCTTCTTGGTTATGACACTTGAGATTTGGACACTTGAATTTTGGAGGACTAACCTTGTTGTCTAGAAATAAGATGGTGAAATGATTGCCTTCTATCAACCACCTGGATCAACTTTGTGAGGGATGTCTAATTGGAAAGCAATATAGAAAGAGCTTTCCCAAAGAATCCATTTCAAGAGCAACCAAACCACTTCAACTTGTTCTCTCGGATGTTTGCGGCCCTATAGACCCACCATCATTTGGTAAGAATCGATATTTTCTTCTCTTCATTGATGATTTTAGCCGGAAAACATGGGTTTATTTTCTAAAACAAAAATCGGAGGTGTTTGGTGTTTTCAAAAGGTTTAAGGTTTTGATTGAAAAACAAAGTGGGTATGAAGTTAAGGCAATTAGATCCAATAGAGGTGGTGAATTCACATCAAATGAATTCAAAATTTTTTGTGAAGAAAATTGAATTCACCATCCTCTAACGGTTCCAAGATCACCACGACAAAATGGTGTTGCCGAAAGGAAGAACCGAACCATTCTTGATATGACTCGGAGTATGTTAAAGAGTAAAAAAATGCCCAAGGAGTTTTGGGCGGAAGCTATTGATTGTGCCATCTACTTGTTAAATCGGTGTTCCACTAGAAGTGTTCAAGACAAAACACCACAAGAAGTATGGGGAGGAATCAAACCAAATGTTTCTCATTTGCGGGTCTTTGGAAGTGTATGCTATGCACATGTGCCGGATGAGAAACGGACCAAACTAGATGACAAGAGTGAAAAGTTTGTCTTCATTGGCTATGATTCAAGAAGCAAAGGTTACAAGCTTTACAATCCAATCAATGGCAAGATAATCATTAGTAGAGATGTTGAGTTTGATGAAGAAGATAAATGAGATTGGAACACTCCACAAGAAGACTATGATTTTTTTCCCATTCTTTGAAGAAGAGGAGGAGCCCAATGAGATCATGGAGCTGCCCATTTATTCTCCTCCACCAACACCACCACTACCCACCAATGTGCAAGCATGTAACACCCCACCCTCCACATGGCATAATATTGTCTGCTTTGGGCCCACTGGCCCTTACGATTTTGTTCCTCCCAGTACCCCTAGGAAAATGTCTTATGTCATGTGAGGCGAGGGGCTTACTTATAAGCCCAGCAACTTTCTCCTCCCTAACCGATGTGGGACACCAGGATCTCACAATCCACCCCCCTAAGGGCTGCACGTCCCCGTGCAACAGCTCGCCAGCTACCTGCCCGCCCACTACACACGAGCACGTCAGGGGACCACACTCGATCCAGGCGAGAGTCGGCTTTGATACCAACTTGTAACACCCCACCCTCCACATGACATAATATTGTCTGCTTTGGGTCCACTGACCCTCACGGTTTTGTTCCTCCCAGTACCCCTGGGAAAAGACCTTATGCCATGTAAGACTTGTAACACCCCACCCTCCACATGACATAATATTGTCCGCTTTGGGCCCACTGGCCCTCACGGTTTTGTTCCTCCCAGTATCCCTAGGAAAATGCCTTATGCCATGTAAGACGAGGGGCTTACTTATAAGCCCAATAAATTTTCCCTCCCTAACCGATGTGGGACACTAGGATCTCACAATCCACCCCCCTTAGGGCTGCACATCCCCGTGCAGCAGCTCGCCAGCTACCTGCCTGCCCACATACACGTGACTGCAGGGCCCCATACTCGATCTAGGCGAGAGTCGGCTCTGATACCAATTTGTAACACCCCACCCTCCACATGACATAATATTGTCCACTTTGGGCCCACTAGCCCTCATGGTTTTGTTCCTCCTAGTACCCCTGGAAAAATGCCTTATACCATATAAGACGAGGGGCTTACTTATAAGCCCAGCAACTTTCCCCTCCCTAACCGATGTGGGACACTAGGATCTCACAATCCACCCCCCTAAGGGCTGCATGTCCCCGTGCAGCAGCTCGCCAGCTACCTGCCCGCCCACTACATGCGAGCACGTCAGGGGCCCACACTCGATCCAGGCGAGAGTCGGCTCTGATACCAACTTGTAACACCCGACCCTCCACATGGCATAATATTGTCCGCTTTGGGCCCACTGGCCCTCACGGTTTTGTTCCTCACAGTACCCCTGGGAAAAGGTCTTATGTCATGTAAGACGAGGGGCTTACTTATAAGCCCAACAACTTTTCCCTCCCTAACCGATGTGGGACACCAGGATCTCACAAAGCATCTCCATCATCATCCGAAGCAAGCTCAAGTGAGAGGCCACCTTGCATGAGGAGTCTTCGAGATATCTATGAAGAAACCGAAGAGGTAACTCAAAGATTTAGTGATCTAACACTATTTTGCCTATTTGCCGATTGTGATCCCATAGACTATGAGAAAGCGGCACAAGACAAGAAGTGGAGGAGTGCCATGAATGAAGAAATTGAAACAATTGAAAGAAATGGAACATAGGAACTTGCCACACTCTCTAGAGGACAAAAGGCCATTGGAGTGAAGTGGGTGTACAAGACAAAGAAAAATGTCAATGGTGAAGTGGAGAGGTACAAAGCAAGGTTGGTTGCAAAACGCTATAGTCAAAGACCAGGTATTGACTATGATGAGATATTTTCACCCGTTGCTCGTTTGGAAACAATTAGATTGATTATTTCTTTAGCCACTCTAAATGACTGAAAAATTCATCAAATGGATGTAAAGTCCGCTTTTTTGAATGGTTTTCTTGATGAAGAGGTGTATGTTGAACAACCCTTGGGTTATGTTGTGAAAGGGCAAGGAGAGAAAGTCTTGAAATTAAAAAAAAGCTTTGTATGGTTTGAAGCAAGCACCAAGGGCTTGGAATAGTAGACTTGACAAGTACTTTCAAGCAAATAATTTCACCAAGTGTCCCCATGAACATGCTCTTTATGCAAAGGTGAATGGTAATGGTGATATACTCTATGCTTGTTTGTATGTGGATGACTTGATCTTCACAGGAAATTGTCTAAGAATGTTTGAAGATTTCAAGAGAGCGATGGCTAAAGAATTTGAGATGACCGATATTGGACTTATGTCATACTACCTTGGCATTGAAGTGAGGCAAATGAAGGAAGGTATTTTCATCTCTCAAAAAGGTTATGCTAAAGAAATTTTGGCAAAATTCAAGATGCAAGATTGTAAACCGGTATGCACACCCGTTGAATGTGGTGTAAAATTGTCAAAATATGAAGATGGAGAGCATGTGGATTCCACCATTTCAAGAGCCTAGTGGGAAGCTTGAGGTACTTAACATGCACAACGCCGGATATTCTTTTTGGTGTTGGTCTTGTAAGTCGCTATATGGAAGCTCCTACCATGACCCATTTGAAGGCGGCGAAAAGAATTCTTAGATATATCAAAGGTACACTTGATTATGGATTACTATATTCTTGTTCTAACAATTCCAAGCTTGCGGGTTATTGTGATAGTGATTGGGCCGGAGATATGGATAATAGAAAAAGTACTACCGGGTATTTTTTCTTCATGGGAGATACCGCATTTGCTTGGAGTTTAAAGAAGCAACCCATTGTGACTCTTTCGACTTGTGAAGCCAAGTATGTGGCGGCTACATCATGTGTTTGTCAAGCCATTTGGCTTAGAAATTTGTTGAAGGAGCTTCATTTGCCTCAAGATGAATCGACGGAGATCTTCATTGACAAAAAATCGGCACTAGCATTGGCAAAGAATCCGGTGTTTCATGATCGTAGTAAGAATATTGACACAAGGTTCCATTTCATTAGAGAGTATGTGACCAAGAAAAAGGTGGAGCTCAAGTTTGTGAAGTCTCAAGATCAAATTGCCGATATTTTCACTAAGCCCCTCAAAGAGGATGTCTTTTGCAAATTGAGAAGTTTGCTTGGAGTTGAGAAGAAAAATCATGTTTAAGGGGGGGGGGGTGTTGAAAAAAATAATAATAAACATGACTTTTCATGTTCTAGGAGTTATTTTTATGCATTTAGTTTTTTGTATTAGTGGGTCATCAATATGGTATTAGTGGGGGACAAAATAATTGTGGTATTTTAATTCTCCAAGTAATGGAGGAGTGGAGTCTTTATTATTGCATTATGTAGTGAAGTTATTTTATATGTCATGTGGTATATATGAGTGTCTATATATATCCTATGTAATACATCCATTTGAATATGAGTGAATAGAAAGAGTTTTTCCTATCTTCAATAGTCTCTTCCATTATTTTTTTTGTGAGTGTGTGATAGTCCTCTAGATTCCAACAAAAAGTCCATTTGGATCGTCTGTCAAACAGGCCCTAAAAATGTTATTTACCCTAAACATAAACAATGAGATTCTAAATTATGTCAAAATGAATGCAAATATTTTATACCAAGCTAATCCTTCTATCTAACAATTCTGATCCCAAATAGTATAATCTTGTTGTTTGAATTATCAAAGGAAACCATAGATGTGTTAAGGACAAAACTCTGGGTTTAAGAATAGCAAGATTTAATTAAAGCTGCCCAGGTGAATTTGATAAATGGCCAACTTAACCAGAACGGAATAAATCATCTCTCCACCCAATTATTTGCTAAAAGAAAGGATGAAACAATGGTACAAATTAAGGGAAGAAAACATGTATATTATAAAACTCTTTCACATATCCTCTGTTTTGTACGATGGAAAAATAGAAAGATGAAAAGTTTGAAAGATGGAAAGTTTGAGGAATAGATAAAATATCATATTTGTTAAGCAAGGAAAATAGGAAGGATGGATGAATTTTCATTCCACCTCACCAAAATTAATCCCTCCAAAATTGGAAGGAAAGTGGATGAAAAGTTAATTATTTGTGTTGAAATGTATCTTATTTGTCTATATATCCTTTGATATATACATATATTATGTATACATTAATTTCATATATAAATACAATGATAAAATATGTATTTATACTTTTTAAAAAAAATAAAAAATTTAAAATAAAAAAAATATTTTTTTCATCTTACAAAGCACAAATTTTTTTTTTAATTATTTTTATTTTCCTTCCTTGGAGAATAGAAAGTGTATCTCTCTTACTTTCCATCCCTCCTACTTTCTATCTCTCTTACCAAACAGAGCATTAAAGATAAGAAATGAGGAAAGGAAAAAAGAGAAAGAAAAGGTTATTACAAATAGATAAGTTAGTGTGGGTACAAGCACAAGAATAGGAATACGTTAAACATTTGGCTTACCCTGCATCTTATACACGAGGGAAAATTTTCATTGTTCTTAATTTATCAAAAATTTCGAACATTTGATACTTACCCCAATATACAAAAAACCAAAAGAAAATTTCACAATTAAAATCCTAATCAATTACATTAAACTAAACTGACCACAAATTAAATACAAAAAAAATAATAATAAGATCAAACATGAGCTAAAATATACAAATTCTAAACTGAAATCAAAATTTAGGAGCCCAAAATGAAAAGGAGGAAAAAAACCAACTAAGAAGCGAGATGTGAAGACTCTACATGGCCCAAACTCTTTTTCAATGTACTCTTATTTATGAAATTCATGGCATGCATCACCACATTGCCGGGATGAAACACAACTCCACAGCGCCTCAAAATCTTGGTAATCAAAATCAGAAATGGACGACTTCGCCTTTTATCTATCACTTTAGATGCATTATAAATAAGGTTGAATATGTAAAAAGGGAATATCTATACGTATTCTAATCTCAATCACATAAAGCAGTTGAGCTTTGTTAAATCCAAAATCAGTTATATATCCTTTGGGATCGATATTACACGAAACTATACGATTTACATGCTATAGCTTAAACCAAGGTTTTTTAGCCAGTTTTTGTGTTTGTATCCATCCAAACAATAGGGGTATCACAAATTACATGAATAACCTTCCCAATTTTAGGGACTTGCTCCTCTTTCTAATGATAAGTGGCGGGGTACTTTCAAAATTTTTGCAATCAAATTAGGGTTCACGTCTACCACTTTACCCCTAACTTGAGACTTAAAAGGTGTGAAGATCTTTATGAAAGTCGTGGATGTTTGCATAAAATAACCTCACCAATTGGCACGACATACGGGTGCCAAAAGCATGATCTACAAATCAATGCCGCAACACAACTCTTGACAGTAACAAGGTTATTAGAAGACTGGAGAGAGGAATTGAACAAATACAACGATGTTTGGATCGTTTCCATGCTATGGAACATGATGGGCCCGGACCAAGACCCAACTCAGGTTGTGGGCCCAACTTGAATAAAGGATCCACTTATACGAAATCCAATGGGTCCAACCCAAAAGAGATCCACTCCTAGTCAGGCTCATCAAGGCTCCAAGAGCCACGTCATCAAGGAGTAGGCAGCGCCATCTCAAGAGCCTCATCCACGCCACCTTGGAGTAAGGAGTAAGGAAGTCAACCACGCCATCCTAAGACCTAGTCTCGAGGAGAACCCCGCAACAGCCTCATCCATTGCGAATATGACGCCACCTCCACCAAATTAGCCTTTTAGTTACTGATAAGCCGTCTCAATCTGTTAGGAAACAACTATAAAATGTAAGCCTCACCTACACATGGGGGGCATCTTAGACAATCTCTCACATCTGACATCACTCTCACGTCTCTCACATCTTGTACCTCACCTGAGCTCTCGTTGCTTCCACCTGAGCTCTCATTACTCTCATCTGATCTCCTTACACCCCTACAACAATAAAACACCCAGGCCATCCTAGCCCTTCACAGTAGAATAGGTCACCTTGACCGAACCACTTAAATTGTGTGTTGCTCGTGTTGAGTTTTCTCTCTCTATTTTATTATCTGCATTAATTACTTGACATGTGATGTGCAAAACCAATTTGTGCATCATCAGAACATGCAAAGAGCTTGCACATGGATCCGAAACAAGCTATAAAAAGGGTTAATCTTAACTTACACCCTGAAAAATCATTCGAATATCAATTTATACCCTCAAAGTTTAAAAATATTAATTTACTCTCTGAAAGATATAAATACGTATCAATGTGCACCTGAGACTAACTGTCATCTATTTTGCCGTTAAAAAAGTTTGGATTAATTATAAATTGCACCCCTCAAAATTTAAAATTTTCACATTTATGATCCAAAAAGAATTTCATCCATTAATACTCGTTAAATAACTCTCAATTGTATTGTATCATAATATTTTCGTGTTGTGTTTGATTCAATAAAAAAAATATTTTTGTGTCGAGTCAATTGCGTTGTGTCTTGTTGTAACGCCCCAAAAACCCCCTTGGGTGACATTACATTCTAAAAACCATTCACCGCATGAGAGCACTAAGTAAATCCATCACGACGAAAGTTTCATTTATCAACCATTCATATTTTAACAAAATTTGGGCAGAGTCTCCTTTGTACGGGGAGCTCTACCCAAAACACAACTTGTACAATTATATTACAATTGACCACACCGGGTCCACATATGCATAACTATTGACCACACCGGGTCCATTTATCCATCATAAAATAAACTTTCATTCACCATATATCATATCCACACTATCATCCCAAAAGAATAGGCCCAATCTTGGCATTTACATCTCCAAAATGTAATAATATAACGCAGCGGAAATAACAAAAAGGAACTAGACTTCAAAAGGATATTCTAAGCATAATCTAGTCTAGAACAAAATAAAAGTGTCGCTCTAAGCGTCCACCTCGGGATCCACACTCCCGTCAAGCGGAGTCTCCCAATGGGCGAGCTCCTCGGCTCCTAGCTCCTCCTCAAGTGTGAAATCTAAAAATGTTATTTGTAGGGGGTGAGCACGAAGCTCTGTAGCAAAATCCTCTCAACTCAAACAAGGTTTGGAAAACATAGAAAACGGTCGGTCTCATTTCACAACTAACATATATATAGATTTGGAATGAAAACAGTGACATTTTAAAAGAGATATCAAGTTTAAACAGTAGCAATAATCAATTAAAAGAATAAAGTGAGTTTAGCATCGATAAACAAAATTCCAATTTAAGCTATTTAAGAAGGACTTCTCCCCATGCATTGTCCCATACCAATGTATCGGCAAGAACGACCCAACTCCTGATTCCATGTATTTTTGGTTCATCCCCGTACCATGTATGTTGATTGTTTCCCGTGAATCTACCCAACGATCATACCTAGTCCACCAATTCCAACCAACAATCACACATCTCTTTAGGAAGGGCGTGTACCGTCTCATACGGCATTGACGAAATCCTCCCAAGGTGTCTAGTATACTAACCCTTTTCCTTTATATATATGTGAACAATAGTGATCGCGGTCACAACAACGATCCACTACGAGCATTAGACAACCATCTCACCCCCACTGGGATAGACTAACCTCTAACACTCTACGGCATCTCTCGAAGGTAATCCAAGTCCATCACAACAACCATACAATGAGGAAACCAAGAATATTCACAATTCACAACAATTTTCCAAATATAGTAAAAATCCCCAATTTTTCACATTTGTCATATAATCGAATAATCCAAGAAAATATGCAAGAGATCGTAATCTATATCATTTTGTTATACAATATTCAACACTAAAGTTTTGAAATCAAAGACAAAGAAGAAATTAGGAGAAAATCCTCTTTTCTTGAAAAATAGGGTTTTGAAGATAAAAAAAAAAATAGAGCTTTGGTGGTTACCCACCCTTCATATTGTTCAAAACATGGCATTTATTACAAATAGAACAAGAATCATGTATTTCATATTATATATATGAGAAGGAGAGTGAAGAAACATATATATATATACCTAGCCTCAATGTGAGAGATTGAGAGAAAATCCCCTACCTTAAATCAAGACTTTAAACTTAGAACCCAAGTTCTTGTGATCTCCTCCTTCCCTTTTCTCCCTTCTTGATCTTCCTCTAGAGTCCTAAGAGAAGTGGGTTGAGAGTGGAATGAGAGTAAAGGGCTGAAATCTGTGTTTTTAAACACAGCAGTCCCGTTTTTTTTTTTTTTACTGTTCATGAGTTGTTTCGACATCACTTCGTTATCGGAGCATAACTCTCTCATCCGAGCTCCGATTGAGATGATTCAAGATGCTATGGAATGCTAAGAAAGAGATCTACAACTTTTATGTTTTGAGTTTTGAAAGATATTGACTGCATCAAGGTCTAAATTGGGCTTGAATTTGCAGCCAGTGCACTGTTCACTGTTTCATCCCTTTTTCCATTTCCAATCCATTCCTAAGCCAACCAAATCCATCCCAAACCTCTCCAACACATATTTTTACACCAAACCTATTTAATACAAGTTCTAGGACCTAAAATTTCATATTTTCACTTATTAAAACTAAATTTCAACTATTATTTCCACTAATATTTTAAATCTCTATTTTTCCGATCTACCAAATTCAAACACACATCACTACACATATCCCCATTTTTACAACAATTATTTACTATATATCTATATGCATATACAAAATAAAATGCAGGGTGTTACACTTGTATTTCACATTTATGACAATTCATATAATACTATTTAATATTTTTTACAAATTAAAAAATACCAATTTTTTGTCTATAATGCTTGTTAAATAATTATTTTTTGTCTATAATTATGTTATTTGTATGTAACTTTAATTTGATCATACAATCAAAAGATTTGTGTCTAACTATAGACATAAAATAGTTATTTAACAAGTATTATAGTCAAAAAATAAATATTTTATAATTTTTTTAAAAATTTTGAAAAATATTTTTTATTGACTCGGACACGACACAAAGATGTTATGATAAAATACAATTGAGAGCTATTTAATGAGCATTAATGGATGAAATTCTTTTTGGATAATAAATATGACATATTTAAACTTGGAGGGTATAATTTATAATTAGCCCAAACTTTGATACGCTACAAATTTAGCCACAGGTGCACATTGATACAAATTTATATCTTTCAGGGTGTAAATTAATATTTTTAAACTTTGAGGGTACAAATTTATATTTGAGTAATCTTTCGGGGTGGAAATTGAAATTAACCCCTATAAAAAAGATTATAAAAGATCTATTTATGGTGTCCAACCCACAATTGTCCAACTATAATTACTCCGACGACTTCTTTCAAAATTATCTTCCAAATTCATTGGTAATTGATAGGAAATCACTTTGTTGTTTGGAATATAATCTGACCTAATGGGCTCGTTTGGTTGCTATATTAGAAATAGATAAATTAGATAAAATAATTCGGTCTAATACAATACAGAAGGACAAAAGACAAGACTAAATAGGTATTACAATAATACATAATTTTATCTAGTGTTTGGTAATACACAACATAAACGTTGGATAGTAATTATTTAATCCAATCGTTGCTTGGTTAATGAATTATTTTATCGTATTAATATTGAATTAACAAAAATACCCTTAATCAGTGTTTGTTACATTGATGACAGTTTGATTTTATCAGTTGGAGGGTTATAATGGTAAATGTGTAAAATAATCCGCTTGAGTTGAATTATAATACCACCTCTTTTGGTGGTATTAAAATATCTTCATAATACAGGTCTAACGTATAAAAAATATACGATTAGTATACATTTTTTAAATTAATATGGTAACAAATTTACTTACCAAACAAAGTATTATGCCCGATTAAATAAAAAATAGTACAATCCAATATTTAATCCCCTCATAATATGTCTACCAAACGAGCCCAATGTGTTTTTAAAATTTATCACTACATAAACATTATTAGTTGATGAACCATTTCTAAACCACAACAAAATGAACATTAGAGCTTCAAGACTATGAAATAACCATTTAAAACCACAACCAAATAAACATAAACCACCATACCGCACATCACATTCCAAATTCACCAATTACAACATATTCCCACATACATACTACTGTATCCACAATTTCTAACCTCTAATACAAACCGTTTCTCGTCACTTCTTTGTATAGTTTTTGAAGTTCTTATAGAAACTATCAATCTTACTCTCTAGCTGCTTAAGACACCCCCTAGTGTATTCCTCAAATTGCTCAAACTGTGATGCCATCTTCTGTTGCATTGTGATTAACTGTTGAAGCTTCTCTCCAACCATATTCATATCAATTGCGAAATTAGTTGGACCCTGCGTGTCGGTCTCATGAACATTTTCAGATTGGCCACTAGATGGGGGTGCACTGTTAGAGCAATGAGAAGACTCGGCCTGACCCAAGCTCTTTTTCAATGTGCCCTCATTTATCAAACTCATGGCATGCATCACCTTATTGCTGGGTTGAAACGCAACTCCACTATGCCTCAAAATCTTGGTAATCAAAATGGGAAATGGAAGACTTCGCCTTTTATCCATCACTTTAGATGCATTATAAATAAGGTTAAATATGTAAAGGGGGGGAAGATCTATACATACCCCAGTCCCAATCGCATAAAGCAGCTGAGCTCTGCCAGATCCAAAATCAGTTGTATGTCCTCTGGGATCGATATTACACGAAACTATACGATTTAACATCCTATAGCTTAAACCAAGGTTTTTCTGGCCAATTTTTGTGTTCTTATCCACCCAAACAATAGGGATATCACAAATTTCATCAATAACCTTCCCAATTTTAGGGACTTGTTCCTCTTTCTTATAAGGATACACAACGGTATTCTCAGGAATTAAGGGGCGCGGTACTTCCAAAATTTTTGCAATCAAATCAAGGCTCACGTCTATCACTTTACCCCTAACTTGAGACTTAAAAGTGTGACGATCTTTATGAAAGTCGTGGATGTTTGCATAAAATAACCTCACTAATTTATCATATGCTTTTTCATCCTTTTCAACATCAAACAAGGAATTCCAATTTTGATCATCAAAAAATCTAGGGCAATCTGTTGCTCCTAAATTATCCAATGAAACACCACGCTCCATTCACAATGGACAATGACAAAAGCATGAATTATACCTCTTTTTTGCGGCGTCATTGTAGAAACTTTTATCAACGTTGGAACTCTTGCCTTTATCAATAACTTTCCTCTTCTTAGTTGGTGCAGCAGCTCCACCTGCCATCAAGAAAGTGAAAATAACCCACGAAAAACATCAACTACAACATGGATTTCAGTGTTTGATTTTGAGGAAAATAATAAAGGTTAGGGTTTGTTTCACTTGATGAAATCGATAGATTCTCGATATTATGCTCCGTTTGGTATGAAAGATGGAAAGTAGGAAGGATGAAAAGTATGGGGGATACACTTTCTATCCTTCAAGGAAGGAAAGTAGGAATGATACACTTTCTTTCCTTTGTGTTTGGTAGGATGGATGGAAAATAAAAATGATTAAATTTTTTTTTTTTTTGTGCTGGCTAAGATTAGGGGTGACAATCGAGTCGTGTCGTGTCAGGTTCGTGTTGAGTCATTATGGATTTGTGTCGAACATTGGACAAAACTAACTCAACTCATTTAACTAATTGTGTCGTGTCGAGTTACCTGTTTATTTTCGGGTCGTGTTCGTGTTTGCATTTGTGTTGACCCACATAAACTTTGAATAAAAATTTAACGATAATATTCTATTTTCACTTACTTGAATCTATATTCATATTTTTTCTGCAAACTAAAAATTAACTTAAATAAATATAATAATAATAATAAGTAAAAATATTTTTTTTCTATAATAATTATGTCAATGCTTAATAAATAGTTACAAATAATTAACATTTTATGTCTATAATACTAATTAAACATGTTAGTTTCATGTTAATTTCGTGTTACCATATAAACGAGAAAATAGAGAAAATGTTTATTTTTAAATAAACGGGTTGATAGTGTCAATTTTGAGTTTGACGGGTTGAACTGCATATGAGCCGTTTATATTTCTTGTTCGCGTGTCAAGTCATTTTCAAGTTTGTGTCGAGTTATAATCAAGTTCGTGTCATAAAATTCGTGTCGAGTTCGAGTCGAAAATTTTCACCTTAGCTAAGATGGAAAAATATTTTTTTTAATTTAAATTTTTTATTTTTTATTTTTAAATTTTTTTATAATATATATATAAATAAATATTTTATTATTGTATTTTTATATGAAATTAATGTATATATAATATATGTATATATCAAAAGATATATCTATATAATAAAGTAGAGCTGAGTTT
The DNA here is from genome assembly GCA_951799425.1 of Ilex aquifolium. Classification (NCBI taxonomy): domain Eukaryota; kingdom Viridiplantae; phylum Streptophyta; class Magnoliopsida; order Aquifoliales; family Aquifoliaceae; genus Ilex; species Ilex aquifolium. The sequence goes on along the minus strand of OX637401.1, from coordinate 13,484,807 downwards.
GAATTTTGGAGACAAAGAGAGGTCCATATCGTTTTGAGACAAAACATAAACACATCCAACAGACAACATAATCCCAACATAAAAGACAGTTCAGATCATCTCATAAATACTGATCCAACGATTTACAGTGAGTAATGAATTTTGTTTTCCCGCCCAACAACGTTTCCTTTTTTAATTATCAGGGCTTTTAACTTTTCCCAAATCTCTCTTCCTCATTCCTTTATCACCACCGATCAAGCCCAATTTTCCTGACTCATGCCTCTCTCATTCTCCTCCGAAACCCCTGCCTTCCAAACTCATCCCCCAAATCTCTCTCATGGAATCCATCTCAATCTCACTTCTACCTCTCTATATGCTATCTCAAATCTTCTGTCAATCTCAATTCTGAATCCCCTATTTCTCATGCCCAGCTCTCCACAGCCAAACGACTGCCACCGGCACCCACTGCTCTCTCTCACGCCCAATTCTCTCTCATATCCAAAGCTCCGTCGCTGCCCTCTTCTGCGAAGCAAAGCCACCTCCAAACGACAGCCACCGCTACCCACTGCTCAACACTCAGAAGTTGCCCAGGTATCTCAGTTTTTTTTTCTATTTTTTCTCATATCCTTTACACCGCTGCTTCTCTCCCGCTCCATGTGTTTCTGTGTGCGTTGTATCTTCAGATCGAGGAGCCAGACAATAAGGTAGCCTTGGCCACCTTTATTGCTGGTTTGCGCTCCTCTAGTTTCATGTTCTCCGTCCTCAAGAAGCCGCCTCTAGCATGCCCGAGCTGCTATCGAGGGCACATAAATACATGAATGCCGAGGATGTCATCAAGGCCCGTCGAGGTGAGTCATCCCGAGGCGGTGAGTCTTCCCGAGGAGGGGAGAAAAGGAAGGATACCCGCGAAGACAAGCAGGAGGCGGAGAGCAAGAGAAAGAGAACTGAGAGACTCTCTGTCAAGGACCATCTCGGTCCTACACTCCCGAGAGAGTAACAACCTTTTACACCACTCAACGCCTCGGTGGAGCACATCCTACTCTAGATATAGGATGACCCCATGATCCGCTGGCCCGAAAAGATGAAGCCTGACCCAAAGCGCCGAAATCCCAGCAGGTACTGTCGCTTCCACCGCGACCATGGTCACAACATAGATGACTGCTTCCAGTTAAAAAGACAGATCGAAGAGCTTATTCAGCGTGGCCAGTTGAGGCAGTACGTTGCTGGCCGATGACCAGCTCCACCACACGAGGATCGAGAGCTCCAACAGCCCATCGGAGAGATACAGACTATCGCCGAAGGGTTAGGAAGAGGAGGTGACTCCAACTCCGCCCGAAGAAGATACCCCGACATGGGGAGGAGGAGGTCATCGGCTTCTCAGACAGGGACCTCGAGGGGATCCAAGTCCCTCATGATGACCCTCTGGTCCTGACTTTGATGGTGGCCAATTACCATGTTAGGAGGATCTTGGTTGACAGTGGTAGTTCAGCCGATATTTTATTTGCGACAGCCTTCATCTGGGTAGGGAGAGACTGCAGCCTGTCAAGACTCCCCTTGTTGGTTTCTCGGGAGAAAGGGTTTACCCCTTGGGTTCCATCACATTGCCGGTTACAGCAGGGACAACACCAATGAGCTCCACTATCATGGTAAATTTTATCGTACTTGACTGTCCATTTGCTTATAATATAATTCTTTGACGCCCTGCCCTCAACACCTTAAGGGCAGTGCCATCTACCTACCATCTTCTCCTCCGTTTCCCAACCACCAGTGGGATTGGAGATATCAGAGGAGACCAGGTCTCCGCCCGAGAGTGCTATGTGGCCTCTATGAGGGCCAGAAGGCCACACGAGACTCTCCAAGTTGAAGTGCTTGACCCCAGGGATGACAGCACCTTGAAGAGAGGGGAACCAACATAAGATCTTTGACCAGTAGCAATGGACGATAACCTTCCTGAGAGGAGAGTCTACATAGGCTCCTTGCTTCCCCAGGAGCAAGCATCCGCCTTGATAGACTTCCTCAGGCGGAACATGGATGTTTTTACCTGGTCCCACGAAGACCTAGAGGGCATTGACCCCGAGGCCGCCTCCCACCGACTCAACGTTGACCCCAAGTACAAACCTGTCCGCCAAAAATTGAGGAGTGCAAGTACTGAGAGTGGACAGACCATGGAGAAGGAGGTAGATAAGTTACTGACAAATGGGTTAGTAAGGGAGGTAGCCTACCCAGACTGGCTATCCAACGTAGTGATGGTTACGAAGGCCAACGGGAAGTGGCGCCTCTGCGTGGACTTCATGGAGCTCAACAAAGCCTGTCCCAAAGACAGCTACCCTCTCCCACGCATCGACCTCCTTATTAACGCCACCACCGGACACTAGCTCCTGAGTTTTCTGGATGCCTACTCCGGGTACATCCAGATCAGTATGTTCCCTCCAGACCAGGAAAAAACTTCATTCATCACCCCGAAGGACACCTACTGCCACAGGGTGATGCCTTTAGGACTCAAGAACACCGGAGCCACTTATCAGCGCCTCGTGAACAAAATGTTAGAGGCCTAGATCGGGAAGACCATGGAGGTCTACGTGGACGACATGTTAGTAAGGAGCATGACAGCGGTGGACCACGTGACACACCTCCAAGAAACCTTTGACGTACTGAGAGCCTACAAGATGAAGCTGAATCCTAAAAAGTGTGCTTTTGGCGTCAGTTCGGGAAAATTTTTAGGCTTTATGGTCAACAAAAGGGGGATTAAAGCCAACCCAGATAAGATCAGAGCCATCTTGGAGATGAAGTCCCCATCCTCAACAAAGGAGGTCTAGCGCCTTAAAGGGAGGATAGCAACCATCAACAAGTTTGTCTCTAAATTAGCAGATAAATGTCTGTCATTCTTTAAAATTCTCTACAGGTCCTTCCAGTGGGGCCCAGATACAGAGGAGGCCTTCCAGAAGCTCAAGGCCTACCTCGCCACACCCCCTTGCTCTCCCATGCTATACCAGGAGAGACCCTGTACGTTTACCTCTCCTCTTCACCCTCTGCCATAAGCTCTATCCACATCAGGGAGGATGGAGGCATCAAGAAGCCTGTATACTATGTAAGTAGGGCATACCGAGGGGCAGAGGTAAGGTACTCGGAGCTTGAGAAGTTGTCTCTCGCACTTGTCACTGAATCCAGACGTCTACACCACTACTTTCACAGCCATACCATTACGGTTGTTACAGATCAACCGCTCAAAAGAATTCTAGGAAAGCCTGATGTATCCGGCCGACTACTCAAGTGGGCCGTCGATTTAAGTGAGTTCGATGTGCAGTACCAGCCGAGGGCTGCCATCAAAGCACTGCGGATTTTGTGGTCGAGTCTACATCACCACAGGAGACGGGGGAGGAAGCACCAGACGCCCTTGCGCCCACCTACTCAGTGCACACTACCTCTGCCCACCATGAGGCTAGCTCAGATGTTACCCCGAGAGGACCTGGTGCCCTGAAGACAGACCCACAGCCTGTACAGCCCAGGGCGCCGCCCATGCTGGCCAGGGTGCCGCCCAGTAGCCTGCCGTCTGTCTCTTCGACGCCATCATAGCTCCCCTCGTCGCAGAGCATGTCTCCCGAAGAACTGGCACCCTCGCCACCCTCTACTGTACTAGGTTGAAGACTCTACGTGGATGGGTCCTCCACCACTGAGGGCGGTGGCATGGGACTAGTGCTGATCAATCCCCATAGCATTCCGCTGAAGTACGCCGTCTCCCTCCACTTTGCCACATCAAACAATCAAGCTAAATATGAGGCCCTCATATCAGGCTTGAAGCTTGCGTTGGAGACGGAGGCCCTTAACCTGACAGCGTATAGTGATTCCCAACTCATAGTCAACCAGGTAAGGGGAGACTTTGAGGTGAAGGAGGAAAGAATGCGAGAATACCTCTCAATGGTCCGAGCACTGTTAGAAAAGTTTACCTGTTTCCAAATCCACCATGTGCCCCAAGAGGAGAACACCATGGCAGACGCCCTCGCCAAATTCGCCTCCGCCAACATACTCATGGGCCGGGCACTGATAGGCCATCAGCTTGAACCAAGTATCTTCAAGTAAGAAGAGGATGAGGTCAATTATGCATCCCTAGAGGTCAACTGGATGATCCTCATCCGAGCCTACCTAGAGGAGGGCACTCTCCCAGACTACCCAGTAAAGGCCAGAAAGTTGAGAATGAGAGCATCCAGATATGTCATCTTGTAAAACACTCTCCATAAGAAAAATTATTCTCTACCACTACTTCGCTGTCTCACTCTCGAGGAGGCCAATTACGCGATGAGGAAAATTCACGAGGGGATATGTGAAAATCATTCAGGAGGGCGTGCTCTGGCCCATAAAGCAGTCAGAGAAGGCTATTACTGGCCTACCATGATTAGAGGCACCCGCGAGTTTGTTAGGAGATATGAAAAGTGTCAACGCTTTGCGACTGTGCCCAGATAGCCACCTGAAGAGCTCACCACCATTTAGAGCCCATAGCTTTTCTCCATGTCGGGGATTGACATCCTAGGTCCCCTCCTTGTGAGTCGGGGCCAGGGCAAGTTTGTAGTGATAGTCATTGACTACTTTACTAAGTGGGCAGAAGCCGATGCCTTGGCCAGGATAACAGACCAGAAGGTGAAATACTTCATATGGAGGAATATAGTTTGTCGCTTCGGAATACCTCATGCCATTGTAAGTGACAATACCAAGCAGTTTAACAACAAGCTACTTAACGGTTTCTATGCCGACCTACAGATCAAACAACCCCACTCTAGCCCCGCCTATCCATAGGCAAACGAGCAAGCTGAGGTCACCGTTAGGACCATCCTCCGCAATTTGAAAACCAGATTGGAGAGTGCGAAAGGACGATGGGTAGATGAACTCCCAAGAGTACGGTGGGCTTATCGGACGACACTAAGGAGCCCTACGGGTGAGACCCCTTTTTTCCTAGCCTATGGGACAGAGGCGGTCATACCCATTGAGATTGGAGTACACTCCCTTAGGGTCCACCACTATGATCCTACTAGTAATGAAGAAGGCCTCCGTATCAACCTCGACTTGGTAGAGGAGGAGAGAGAGATAGTCATGCTCAGGAATGCAGAGTACAAGCGTCGCATAACCAAGTACTACAACTCGATGGAGAAGCCTCGTTCTTTCTTGCCCGGGGACCTAGTCCTCAAAAAGTTCATCCTGTCTACCATAGTCTCCCGGGAAGGAAAACGATAGCCATGCTCAGGAATGCAGAGTACAAGCGTCACATGACCAAGTACTACAACTTGAAGGTGAAACCTCGCTCCTTCTTGCCCGGGGACCTAGTCCTCAAAAATGTCATCCAGTCTACCAAAGACTCCCAGGAAGGAAAACTGGGACCCAACTGGGAAGGACCTTACACAGTCACGGAAGTTGTAAGACCGGGCACCTACAAATTTCAAAATTTTAAGGGGAAAGTTCTGGCCCATCCATGGAACGCAGAGCACTTAAAGAAATACTACTAGTAACTGGGGGCAAGGCAGTGAGTGTATAAGTCAAGTAGTCACCATTTAGATTATTTACTTTTGTTTTGGTCAATTTCCCTTAAATATGTTTGATTATGAAATAAAATTTCGCAATATTTCAAAAAGTTGTATTTTATAGAAGTTCATGAAGCTTTTTCAAAAAGATAGAACAAGATCTAGCAACAAAAACGTGAATACAAAGATATCATGCTCCTAACTACACTCACTACCTCCGCTCCCACCATCGCTCACGTCCTCCTCCTCATCAGTCCTTGGAGCCTCATAAGGTAAAAAGCCAGAAAAGTCATAAGCAGGAAAAGCTGCTGAGACCTTCCTCCTGAGCTCATCATAGCCATCAATGAAGGCGCTTGCCTTGGCCCTCTCAGCAGTATCCCTCTTCCTCTTCATCTTTAGGGAGTAAGCCTCTACCCTAGTAGCTCTCTCAAGAGCTGCTCGAAGGTCAGCCTCTGACACAGCCTCCAGTTGGGCGGCCTTTTCATGGGACGCCCAAAGCTCGGTCTCAAGTAAGGCAGCTCTCTCGTGTGCTAGCATCAACTTCTCCGCGACATCCTCTCGTGCCTGCCACTCGAGCCCCAACTGCTCTTCAGCAGCCTTTCTTGCCCGCCTCTCTGCTACCTGACCATCAAGTGCTTCCCTGATCTTCAACGTACTGGAAAACAAATAAGGGAAAGCAGCAGCCACCTATAGGTATTCAAAAGTAAGATGTAAAAGAGAGAAGTCGGGTACGAAACCAAAGAAAAATACAGGACATACCAAAGAAAAGCCCTCCATGGCAGCATCAACAATGCCTTCCGAACCTCGAGAGGCAACCTTCTCAATCTCTTAACGGGTCACGAATCCCCAAAACCGCTCTCTGGCCAGTCTCACATCCTGCAACATGGAGACTGAAGTGTTGCCTAAAACAGGACGTCTAGGCGGAGCCTCTGCCCTAGTAGGAGATTGCACCAAGGCCTCAGTACCCACAACAGTGCTGGAACAGTCTCTGGGCAGTGGAGGAATAACAACCGGGGAAGAACGGAGGGCAGCATCAGGCTCCGCCTCTCAAGGACTAGCCTAGCCGATGGACCTCGGCTGGGAAACACAGGGGGAATCAAACTTTGACCTCTTCGAAGAGGGAGGAGAAGACGCCGCTCTTGAAGAATAGACAGCCCCCACCACAACTCTGTCTATGGAAGCACCTGCAGAATCAGTGTAAGACAAAAATGCCTACGAAGATAAAGAGTTCATCGGAGAGCTCAAATACCTTTCCTCTTCGGCCTGGGAGAAGCCTTGGAGTAACCAAACCTGGACATAATCCCTGAAAACTCCTTGTACGGATGATCGCGTACCATCTGGAGTCTACCATCTTGTTCCGCAGACAATGTCAGTGGAGCTACAAAGAAACCAGTCAGATAGTAAGAGCAGGTATGTGATAGCTAGAAGTAAAATCAAAAGTGGAGTCCTTACCTAGCTTGGTCCTAGGAATAGTGTCCCACCTCGAAGGCACCAAGTCACGATCGCTCTCGGTGGCCCACTCGCCTCCAACGAAGAAGAACTTAGTCTTCCAACTATGAAGATTCGAGGGAAGTCCAGTGATGAATTTACCCGACCTCGGGGCAAAGCGGTACCACCCCTGATTAGGGATGGGGTTCTCCAGGAGCACGTATATAGCCAAGAATTCCTCGAATGGAGGAGGGATATCAGCACTGTGAATCAGCCACCATAGTGAAAAGAATCCCAGTAACACCCTCCAACCGTTAGGAGTCAAAAATCCTGGGAGCCAGCGACATGTGCCCCAGAACCTGACATATGGGTCCAGGTATCGGGAACCTCAAGCCTGCTTCCAAGATGTCCTCATAAAGGACTATCTCTCCAGCGGAGTCACAACATGTTGACTCGTCCCCCTCAGCACGACGACACATCATATAATGAGGAATGCGATATGAGGATACTATACCTGCAATGTCCTTATCAGAATCAAGGGAGCTAAATATAGAGGCTACGTTTGAGCCATTATCTTCATCAGCCCCCATGTCTCGCTCGGAGTCCCGAGTAGTCTCCTGTTCGCTTGAATGAACACCTGAAAAAAAATCAAGCCAGCGCTAAAAAATACCCATGCCAACAAGGGAGTAAATATGGGTACCAGATAACGTACCTCGAGAGCTCGTCTTATTCAAGTCACTGCCTGACCGCTTCCTCGCACTACCCAAGCCCCTCAAGGTGCCACTAGACTTGCCCGCGTACTTCCTGGAGCTGCCCATCGCGGTTAAGTCATCGCCATCATCGCTTGGGGCGCCTGCATCTGCACCAAGGGCGTCGTCCACCTGGCCTCCTGCGCCAAGGGCGCCACCCGCCTGGTCTCCTACGCCAAGGGCGCCGCCCACCTGGTCTTCTACGCCAAGGGCGTCGCCTCCTACCTCGCCTGCCACGTTGGTGCCACCCCCCAAATCTCCTCCTATGCCTGATGACACATGAAGATCCCTGGATGAGAGGGTGCCGCCCAAAAGAGAGCTGGCATCGCCCATGTCGCCCAACACTGTGCTGGCGCCACCCATGGGGGTGGGCCCTCCTGTTCCTCCTGTCTCTCCATCTCGCCCTCTCTCAGCAACACCGCCGGCGCCCAAACGACCAATGGGACCTCCTAATCCCATAGACTCAGCACCAAAATGAACCAAAGTGCCCTTACCACTGAAGAAGACCCCAGCTCCACTGGCGCCGCCTACTCCTCCTCGCCTAAGGGCGCAGCCCATGGCATGGGGCTTCGCCAAGACGTCGCCCATAGCCTTGCGGCGTCGCACATGGCTTCGCCTGACGCGGCCCCGCCTCGTTTTGGCTCTTCTCCACTCACACCTGGACAGAAGACGCCGATCCCGCTGCTACCGACGCCTGGATCGCCCGCATCAAGAGAGGCACCTCCGCCTCCTCCTTGCCCACCATCGGTGCCGCCCACTGCCATGGCGCCATGAACTTCTCCCTCTTTGCTCCTCAACCTCAATGATATCTCCATGGTGATCTCCTTTGAAACTTGTCCAATGTGTTATGGAGAGAAATGGAGTTTAGGAAGGAATAGCTTCCAAGAGAAGCCTTCAAGAAAGATGGCTTCTAAGAGAAGCCTCTAAGGAAATGGCTTCTAGGAGAAGCCTCACAAAAAAATAATAGAAGGGGAAATGAGACAGGGAGACTAAATGCCTCTATATATAGGAAAGATTTCTTCAAGACCCAGCAAAATGAATGCCGAGAAATGCAAAAAACACCCAATGTCAGTAGATTCAACAGAGTCCCTGAAGAGGAAGAAGATATGCCGTGGAGAATAAGAAAACCTTTGAAAAAGAAACTCATGCCCTCAACCCACCTTCTCACACCAACAGTCGGAGGCTTAGGGCATGGGGGGCAAATGATGAGACCAAAACCAACTGGGCCAAGTCCAATAAATCAACCAAGCCCAAGTCAGCCAAAAGGCAGCCCAAGCCCACTTTATCGATCCGACCCAGTCAAGATCCAAGGAGCTTGGGAAGATAAGAGCACGTGGGAGAGAGATTATCGGGATATGCACTCATGAAGATCAATCCTACCTTAATTGTACTTACCAAAGAAGTAGTGCCCTCTCCCTCACGTCATCGCCTCACCAAACCTATATATTGTAAGCTCTCTCCATATGGAGAGACACATCTTGAGATCTCTCAATACACCTCTCTATACCAACACACATAGTTTCTCTCTCCTAACTAGTGTAACTCTCCTAGAGCATACTCACCCGAAGCTCTCTCCCGATTACTTTATTCATCAGTAAAAACCTCCGGCCACCGCTGCCATTTCCCGAGAGTGGAGTAGGTCACCCGGACCGAACCACTATATATCTGCGTGTTGACTCTATATTTACTGTTTTGCCAATGATTGCTTTATTGTTCATTAATTACACCCCTTCACATACTCGACTGTTGATCTTGCACGAGACCAATTTGTGCATCATCACTATTTGGTGGTATAATGATGTGACATATTAAATGTCCTAATATTACTATCCTAATGGTATCAAAGGAGATACTATGGTGGAAGATGAAACAATTTAGGGTCAAGTTACAACTTTTCGTTATAACTAAAAAATGATTGACTACAAAAAATACATGTTTTCAAGGTAAATATATACATTTTAAAGGCTCTTCGTGATCATCATAACATCAAATGATCCATCACAATATTTATAATCGATCACTACATTTGTAATTGACTGAATAACGTCAAAAAGTTATAACTTATTTATTAAAAGTTGTAACTTAATTGTTAAAATTTTAATTTTCGGTACGCTATCTCTTTTTATTCTATTGGCAGACTACATCAATTAATATATTTTTAGGTCAAATTTTTTAGATCTCAAAAGTATTATACAAATATTTTAGTGGGGGCAAATTTTAAAAACTCTTAAAATTTTTAAAATTTCAAAGATACCTAAAAAATTTCGGGATTGCACTGGGCAGTTGCCCCCATTGCCCCCAGTGTAAATCCGCCCCCTGGTAGTGGACCGAGAAAAAAAAGGTGTTCGTCCAAACCCGTCCCATTTGGACCTGGGATGAACCATACATATTAGATGGTGGACGTATATAGGGATACCTGTATAAACCCGTACAGGGATGGAGGTGAAGACATATATATATATATATATATATATATATAAATCATAAAAAAAAAATCGCAAGAAATTTTCCACGCGCCAATATTTTGTATTACCCAAAATAACCAATCAAGAAAATTGAAAAAAAATTGCAAATCAATATGTACCCATTTTAAATAAATCGACAAAATTTCCCTTAAAAATATGACCCTCGAACAATATTAACATATGCACATAACTTATAAAATCAGACATTTAATTAAAGAAATATAACTTATATCAAATCACGCTATAGTCATACTCGTAATATACCACATTCCATATCAACCAATTCAATATAATAATTCAAACAAAATCAAACACATGATTTAACTTCACGGAATACTACATTTGTATGTAATATTAAACATTGTAGTTAATAGATCATTCTTCCAAAAAGTTTCTCTTCATTAAACTTCCTCTTCATCGCTTTTCTGAATGTTCTTGTGTCAATACATATGCAAAATCATAAGTTGGGAGAATGCACAATAACCTAGTTTTACAGAAAGAAAGAAAGAAAAAATCTTAGTGGAATATATTACTTACAAAAAAAATACAATTCGTTGCAACAATGTAAGGATCAGGTTACCTTATTACGATATCCAATTGGTGAAGTAGCGTTGTATTTATTTTTTTTCATTTCTTTAGCCAATTCACACCAATCCTACAAATATTGAATTATAACGTAAAGTTAACGTGGCTATTTTAATTAGATATGTATTGGATAGGAGCAAATTATACCACTTCGCACACTGCCTTTTCCCTTCTTTTACTTGAACAACTTGTCTTTTCTTTTCCTTTACAGCTACCATTCGCCATTGTCTTTAATTTTTGGTTCGCCTTTAAAAATACAATATGGATGAATAAATAATAAATTGAATAATGTCAAATCGGGAGATGTGACATGACACCACCTTAACTATGTGATTAAGATCACGTTCGTCACGAATCACAACGCCTACATTATTTCGTCGGAGCAATTAGACCTAAAAATGTAAAGACATTTTAAAGCAAAATTGACCATGCAGGATGGAGACGAGGATGGACTGAAACTCTTCCCCACCACGCTAAGCCCATAATATATATATATATATATATATATATATATATATATATATATATATGTGTGTGTGTGTGTGTGTGTGTGTGTGTGTGTGTGTGTGTGTGTGTGTGTGTGTGTGTGTGAGTTTTTATGTTTGATCCATTTATTATATGATGAGTTTTCATCTTTCTTGCAAATTCATTTGTGAGATTTTTTAGTTTTTTTAATTTTTTTAAAATAATAGAAATTAATTGTTATGGATGGACATGGTGGCGGGGACGAGAATCAAAATTTATTCGTAGGGTTGGACTGAGGATAGACAAATATTTTTAAAACGGGTACGGGGTGGAGACTACTCCCCTACACTTGCCTTGGTCGACTGTCATCCCTGATTATTGGTTTAGACTAATGTAATAATTGTACTGAGAGAGAGAGAGAGAACCAGAACCATGGAAGAAATTGCTTTGCATTTTCGTGTGCAGGCCAAGTGACCAATCTATGCACCGAGCAGGAGCATGTCGTGGTCCTAGACCTAATCCTAGACCAAGAGCGTCAACAATAGAATTCTCAATTTTACACATGACCAGATTTTTTTATCAAAGGATTCACATCTAATATGGAAAAAATATTTTTTGATTCTATATTTCTTTTTTTTTTTTAATTACCAATGAGAATGTGAATAGTACAAAATCTGTTATTTTAAGGTAAAAATCATAAGTTGGTCTCTAAAAATCATATTTCATACAAATTGTTATTTAATAAGACCAATTAAAAATTCTTGGATTAGAGTCTTTGTGCCATTTGAAAAATATCAAGGGATGCAAAGATAATTAAAAATGACTCGATTTTCCCATTCCTGACTGAGGCTGTTTGATAACACTATTTAAGACATAAAACTGAATATCTTAAACACTTGATGAATTAAACCCACTTGATAATTTAAAATTCATATCACTTAACATTTTAAACATTTCTTAAAAATAGGTTAAAATTTTAAGTATCAAGCCACCTACTTATCACTCAATGCTAAAAATATTAGTCAATAAGGATTTTATTAATTGCTCATAATAGATAAATATATCCTCAATGCATTTTACATTCTTAATTTTTCAATACCCACCCTCCTCCACCACCACCATTGTGCCGCCGTCACCACCATCAACACTACCACCACCATCACTGTCGTCACTACCACCACCACCATTATGTCACCAGCCCCACCACTATAGTCGTTGTTGCCGTCGTTGTGCAACCACAACCACAACCACCACCGCCACCATTGTGACTGTGGTGGTAAGAATAAGGTAGTTGCAGTGAGATGTTAAAAAGATGGGCAAAATTAGACTAATAATAATTTTCAGACATAACTTCTTATATTTGTCAAACAGTTTAATTCACATTTCAGTGGATGCCAAATAATCTGCAAATTAAAAAATTCAGCATTCAACACTTAAAATTTAACATTATTTTTCAATTTTATCAAACACCACCTAAGTATGGTGTTATAAAATTAAAAAATTAATTAAGGTGCAAACAAGTAATTCAACAAACTGATAAAGAGCAAATACTCTGTGTGTGTGTGTGTGTGTGTGAGAGAGAGAGAGAGAGAGAGAGAGAGAGAGAGAGAGAAATTTACTCAAATGTTCAGTGTATCCCAAATGCGAGTAAATATTGGGTGTAATGGTTACACCATGTCAATATTGACACGTGGTGTAACTATCCAATAATAAATAATAAATAAACAAATGGACAAAAAATACCCTACTACCTCAAATAATTACCACTCCACGTAGCATAATAACTATCTCATATTCAAAAAGTGAGATTTACTTATCAATTTATTTGTTTATTAATGAATGATGACACTATGTAATAATACTGACGTAACATATCTGTTACACTCAATATTAACTCCGAATTCGCCTTTTATAAGTCATTCAACCAACATTATTGGTTTAGACTAATGTAATAATTGTAGTGTGTGGGTGTGAGAGAGAGAGACAGAGAGAGAGTAGACTGACATGAAGGAGAAATTGCTTTGCATTTTCATGTGCAGACAAAAGTGGACAAACTGTGTACTGAACAAGAGCATGTGGTAGACCTAGACCTAAATCTAGACCAAGAGGTTCAACTGTAGAATTCTCCAAGGAAATACTATATAACATAAATTTACATTTAAAATGAATGAGGATCATTGGATGAGTGGGTCCCATTAACTTTTTTAAATGAGAACCACTGATCCAATGGTCCTTATTGATTTGGGTTACAAATTTAGGTTGTAAATTTAGGTTACATAACATTGCTCAGTTCTCAATTTTACACAACATATTTTATTTTTTATTTTTATCGAAGGATCGACACATGATATTGAAAAAACCATAAGGGTCCCTTTGGTTAGGAAGAAAAAAATGATGGAAAGTGAAAATGATATAAAGTAAAGTGAAAGAAAAGAAAAGAAAATGATAGAAAATATATTTTCATACATGTATTTAGTTAGAATGAAAAATTTACCGGAAAGTTTTTAAAAAATTTTATTCTATTGTTTGAAAGAAATAAAAGTTATAATAATTTTTTTATAATTGTCTGAATTACCCTTAATTATATTAAATCGGCCTAAAAAAGAAAAAAATATGTAATTATAATTGAAAGTTGAAAATTTTTAAAAAAATGGCTCGAAACTTAATTTTAAGACAATCACCAATACAAAGGTCTTTGGGCCAAATTATATGATTAATCAAATTCATAACAAAATTTTTTAAAATTAATAACCAATAAAATATGTTAAAAAAAAAGAGTAAAATAGGAAGTTAGTTATAGATCACAACTTTCTTGCATTTCCTTGTGTTTTTTACAAGAAAAAAAAAGTTGGTTATTTGTGAGAAAATTCATACATGAAGGAAAATTATTTTTTCCATCATTTTCCTTTTCATGCTAACCAAACATATGAAAATTTTAAAAAAAATTATCTTTCTTGCATTTTCTATCATTCTCCCGCTAAACAAACGAACCCTAACTTCTTGTTTTAATGATTAGACCAAAATCTCTTATTTTATTATATTGTTGTATTTTACATATTCATGATCAATGGCTAAACTTGAATCAACCGAAGATTTGAACACAAATTATTTTTTTGAATTGGTAAGAAATTATTTTTTAGTACCATGACTTTATCCTTGGTGATTTATGTTTTGTAAATATGCTTTTGTATTAGAAAATAGATTTAAAAATAAATTAAATTTAGACCTCGGTAACGGGCCGGGCCAGCCCAACCAAGAATTTTTCTGCCCATAGCCTGTTGGTGGGCCGGGCCCGCCCATTATGAATTTTTGAGGCCCATGACCCGCCCGTGGGCCGGCCTATTAGGCTCAAAATTGGCTAAATACGGGTCAGGCCTTATGGCCCATCCATTGGGCCTGAAATGGGTTTTTTATTAAAAAATTTCTTTTAATGTAAAAAAATACAAAAAGATATCAAAAAATTTATTTGTTATATAACAATTACAAAAATACATCAATTACATGAAATTGGTATAAAAATATAAATTAACAAAAAAATTATTTATATTGATTGAATTTAACAAATATTCATATAGAGTTACAATGTTACATTACAAATTGATTGATGGGTGAGACTATTTTGTATCACTACAAATTGAGTACATCCCAACTAGATTGACACCTGCACAATTGGCAATCATTTAGAAATCTCGACCTTATAAAAGTTACAGATCAAATATCAAATAAACAATACAATTATAAAATATAATCTAAATTCTCTTACAATGGGTATATTCTATTGGGCTAACAGGCGGGCTAACGAGCTTCTTAATGGGCTGGCCCACCGGGCCCTGGCCCTAAAAAACACGGCCTAGGCCCTACTTGTCGGGCTACCCAAGCCCTGCTACGTGTACGGGCCAGGCCGCCTATTGGGCTTTGGGCTTTTTGGTGAGGCCTAATTAAATTGCAACAACAAATAGAAATAAAATTATGAAATCACTCCATGATTCCTCCGTTGGGCAATAAAGAGACAATTGCTTTTAAAAATAACTTGTATGTAGTTGTTGCAATCGTGTTGAATATCTCGTCATGTTTTGACCTTTTGGGCTCGTTTAATTGCCGTATTAAAAATGAATGAATTAGATAAAGAAATATAGTCTAATACAATACAGATGGATAAAAGACAAGATTAAATTGGGTATTAGAATAATATGTAATTTTATCTAGTGTTTGGTAATATACAACATAAGCGTTGGATAATAGTTATTTAGTCCAAATCGTTGTTTGGTTAGAGAATTATTTCATAATATTAATGTTGAATTAATAAAAATATCTGCAATCAGTATTTGTTATGATGATGACAGCTTGGTTTTATCAGTTGTGGGTTTGTAATAGTAAATGTATACAATAATATATTTGAGTTGGATTATAATATCACATCTCTTTGTAGTATTAAAATGCATCCATAATACAAGTATATGGTATAAAAACATACGATAACTATACGATTAGTATACGTTTTTGAAATTAATACGAAATCAAATTTTTCTACCAAATAAAGTATTAGACCCAATTAGAGAGTTTTAATTTATTTTGACTCCTTAATACTGCAATTAAACGACCCTTTTGTGTTTGGTTTAGGCATTAGGAGAGAATCTTGGACAAAATAATGTTGGGGTCTACCTTATCCCATTTACAAAATAATGTTTTAGTATTATCACCTAAAAATACTCAGCTTGGATGAATAGTGTTTTTAAACCCACATATAGCCTCTTAAATAAACCCACATATTTGGTTGGTTTAAATAGTCCGGTTGTGGTATGTTTTGACAAAAGAATTTTTACTCTCAAGAAACTCTAGGATATAATTATCTTGAGGGTTCTTTAATAATTTAACGTTTATACCATCGTTCAATACTCCATCCATATTGGATACATACTTATGAGGGTAATACGTCAAAAGAAAATCACAAAAAAGTCAAATTGTGCACTTGGACACAATTAAGTTCTAAAAATAAGGACTTAGGTGGTGTTTGATAAAACTGAAAGCTGAACACTGAAAACTAAATGTTGAATTGTAAGTGTTGAATGCTGAATTTTTTGATTCATAGACTGTTTTGTATCAACTAAAATTTAAGTATTGAATTGAATCAAACTGTTTAACAAATATAAGGAGTTGAAGTCTGAAAATTATTATTATTCTAATTTTATCCTTCTTTTTGACCATCTCTCTGTAACTATCTTATTCTTTGGTGGTGGTGGTAGTGGCAGAGACGATGGTGGTGATGGCGGCAACATAATGGTGGTGGCAATGGTGGTGATGGTGGTAGTGATAGTGACGGTGGTGGCGGCGACACAATGGGGGTGACAATGGTGGTGGTTGTAGTGGCAGTGGCATAATGGTGGTGGCAGTAGTGGTGGTGTTGGCAGTGACACAATGGTGATAGTTTCATAATGGTGGCGATGGTGGTGGTGGTGGTGGTGGTAGTGGTGGTGGTGGTGGTGGCGGCGGTGGTGGCGGCAATGACACAATGATAGTGGCAGTGGTGGTGGTGGCGGCAACACAATGGTGACTGCGACAATGGTGGTGATGGCACAATAGTAGTAGTGACGACGACACAATGGTGGTGGTGGTGGTGGCAGTGACACAATAATAGTGGTGTGGTGACGATACAATGATGGTGGTGGTGGCGCTGGCTTAATGGAGGTGGTGGCAGTGGTGGTGGTGGTAGTGGCGACGACAACACAATAGCGGTGGTGGTGGTGGTTGGTGGGTATTGAAAAGTTAAGAGTGTAAAATACATTGAGGTTATATTTGTCCATTATGAGGAATTGATTAAATCATTATTGACTAACATTTTTAGCATTAAGTGATAAGTAGGTGGCTTGTTACTTAAAATTTTAGCATATTTTTTAAAGTGCTTAAAATATTAAGTGGTATGAGTTTTAGGTTATCAAACGAGTTTAATTCATTAAGTGCTTAAAGTATTCAGTTTTAAACCTTAAGTACTATTATCAAACACCCATTTAGTGACCTAACATTAAGATTTGTATACTTTTTGACAATTAAGTCTAAGTTTGTGTATCTTCTTACAATTTTCCCTTTATCTAATACTCTCCCTTAACTATGGCCCTTCTTTGGGTGGTATATATTGCACATATATATATACGTGACCAAATTAAATCTAAAATCAAAATTCTTTGGTTTTAGTACTTTCTAAAATAAGATAATTAAAATTCCATAATTTTAGTCGTAAAATTTTAAAAATTTTCAAAAACTTTGAAACATAGGAAACTTATTTACAATAAAAGGATATTCAAATCTTTTTATATTTTAAGTAAATTTTATTACAAAATATTTTTTCCTATGTGCTTTTTGACAATTATGTCCAACTTCGTGTACCGGCTTCCAAAGGTCCCTTAGATAAATACATATGTTACACACTTTTCTAACAGCTTAAACTTTTGGAATATATGGTTATTTAACAATCTAAACAAAGTATTGGATGAGATAAATGTGGAGTCCACTACATAATACTTGAACCAAACATGGGATGAGTAGACATTATCACTATAATTAGTTCAAGACACAAAAAAATGGGTATGGAATGGACAAATTTATCCAATCTTATACTATCTAATACCCAAACGAAACACATGCAGGGAATTGCTATGCATTTTCGTTTGTTGCATTAACATTAATGAGGGGATTTGGGTACAATACCGTACCTATAAAATTTAGTATTTTAATGGGTGCTTTTATTATTTTTGTGGATCATTTTATAACCAAAAAATTTATCACTTTTGTGAGTGATTTATCATTGTGTATGTGCTTTTACCACTGTTGTGGTACCTATTTTTATCACTTTTATTCGGCTCAAAATAATTTACTACTGTTGTGGATATTTTTATCACTATTTTTAGTACTACAACAGTGATAAAAACATTCACAACAGTAGTAAAAATAACCAATAAATGTGATAAATATTGGTACGGTACTATTTTTAAATTATACTTACATGCTCGCAATTCTGATAGTTTTATTCATTCACACGAAAATGACACGAATTCAAAAATGATGTGATCCATTAACATGGATAATAAAAACGGACGATTTTAGTGTTATGTACGAATTGATAATTCAATGTGCACCAAATTAGTACACCAAAACTTGCACCAAATCAATTACAGTCGTTGGATCAATGATGTGACCTACCAATCCAACGACTGCAAGTAATTTGGTACACATGTTGGGGCACATAGCATTGCTCTCTACGAATAGCCCATTTAATTGTTATTGCATGAAGAAAATGGATATTTTTTTTCTTTTTTTTCATTTATCTAGTATTATTAATATTTTAGACCCAAATTTTAACATGAACGGGACACAAACGAAATACCTTGATTAAGGATATGACATGAGTTGATATGACACAATAAGAAAATTAGACGATATAATTTGATTGACACTTTTAATATCGTTTTCTCTATAGTCATGTTTTTCATTATATTTAATTCATCAAAGAATTCAACTTTCTGTTCTAAAGTGTAAGGAGCTATGAAGCACGGATACGGATACGGGATACGGGTACGATACGATACGGATACGGCGATACGACAAAGTCTAAAAAAGTAGGATACGGGTACGGCCAAGATACGGCTATAATAAAATATTTTTATTATTTTCAACCAACTTAATACTTATATATTTTGGTAGTTCTTTAACATATAATAAAAAAAATTAGTAATTCTTTTTAGTTTCAAGAAAATATATATCGTATCGCTGTGGTATATTCACAAAGTGAAGTGACAAATTAAAGGAATCAAAGCTAATATTTACCTAGTATTTAGAAGTAATTTTGCTAAAATTATAATGTAATAACTTTATTTTATACTCTTTTGACATGTAATTGTAGATAATACTTAAAAAACACTCATGTACCTTTGAAGTAATTTGAATTTTTTGTTAATGTATTGTATGGTATGTGAATTCGAAAAGAGATATTGAAAGTTCAACTAAAAAATTATATATGTTGCTCGACTACAAAAGTATCCGTGAAGTATCCTAATATTTAATTATTATCGGATACGTAGAAGGTGTATCCGATACGTATCCGACGAGTATCCGACGAGTATCGTATCCGTAAAGTATCCGATACGGGTACGTCAACCTCAACGAAGTATCCGTGCTTCATAGGTAAGGAGTAACCCTATTGAGACAGAAAAAATTGACTTAATTTACTGATATAAATGATATGATCCATTAACATGAATAACAAAAAGGGATGTTTTAATGTTATCTAGAAATAACCCATTTTGTTGTCATTGCAGGAAGAAAATGGACATTTTTTTATTTTTTCAATTTTTTTACCTAGTATTGTATTAATTATTTTATAGTTAAACATTTTTTTATTGAAATGAATATTGATTGAACATGACCCAAACATAAATAACATGATCAGAAATATGAGATGACTTGATATGACACAATAGAAAAATTACATGATACGATTCGGTTGAAACCTTTAATATTGTCCCCTTTATCACCATGTTTTTCCTTATATTTAATTTAGGGCGTCGTTTTGTAACTTTTTTGGAACAACAACCATTGTTGCAATAAGGATTTGGAATTTAAAGATACCAACGTTATAATAGATTTTTCCCAATTTTTAACTGGCCATAATCTATCTATCAAGAATTTTATTTTAATACTTTGCTTCCTAAACAATTTCAAAATTTTTATTTTGCCTTACTCAAAAATCAAATATTTTATATTATATTCTAGGGTTAATAGCAATTTTTGACCCTAAAAAATGCATATTTTGTCAGTTTGGTCCTTAAAGTATTAATTTTGTCAATTTAATCTTTAAAATATTCAATTCATGTTTAAATGATTTCTACATAGACGGACCGTTAAGTTTTTGATAGAATGATCATGTATTGGGCACGTGATATAGTCTAAAAGAATGACATGTGATTAGAGACCAAAATGACACGTGATATTGTTTGAAAGAATAACACGTGATTATCGAATTGTCTAATTAGGAACTAAAGTGACACGAATTGAAATTTTAGAGATTGAATTAACAAAATTAATATAATAAAAACAAAACTGACAAAACGATCATAGTTTAGAAACTAAAGGTACTATTAATCCTATATTTTAAATTTCTATGAATGGTACAAATGTGCTCCAATTAGACAATCAAGTTAAACTTTTCGTTTTATACTTAAAAAGATAAAAGTAAAAATTTGAAAAACTTTGAGGGGCAAAAGTACTGGTAGCCCTCTTTTTTCTTGGTTAAATATCTTAAATGCCACTTAAGCAATGACCTCAGCTCTAAAATGCTCCTTAAACTTTCAATTCTTTTAATTATGTCCTTGAACTTTTGAAGTCGTTTCAATTGGTCCCTTCTACCAATTTCAGGCGTCAAAATAGACGGCTTGTTTTCAAGTGAGAATCATGGACTCTACTAAGGACAAAATGTGGATATAAAGTTCCAACGACATGATAATTGCTCATTTTTGTGTTTGAAACTTCAACCAAATCTAAAGAAATTACGGTTTTAAACATGAGGACGAGCGATTATTTGGATCATTGAGATTTTAGATCCCCATTTTGTGCTAAGATTACGCCCACATAATTCCCAAGTTGGAAGAAAGCACATCTACTCTGACACATGAAATGGATGGGAGGGATCTAGTAAAACAATTTTAAAAGTTTAGATAATGAAAGGAGACAATTGAGAGCTTAGAGAGCATTCTAAAACTTAGATAATAATTTAAAAAAAAAAAAAAAAAAGAATCACTTTTGTGAGCATGGCTTAAAAATACAAAGGATAATAGGAGACACATAAATTTATATCCTCCTTTTGCCTTAATAATTTTTTTTCTAGAAAGTCGAAAATAGTTGTCAATTCACTATAACAACTAACAAATAAGTATAACAACTTTGAAGATCCTTAAAAAACTACAAAATAACTTAGTAACTACACAATGCACAGTAAAATTACAACCCTCGAACCAGCATATGGGTAGAATCCTTCATAGCTTCTGAAAATAACAATCAACTAAACTTGCAATTATTCATTTTGTAGAACATCAAGATGGCAGTTACTTGCCCTCACAACATTACAAAGAACATGAGAAATATTAACATACACCGAGAAAAAACAATGACAAGCAGACATGTAACTGGCAATAGTCTACCCTCTCCAGCCATTTTTATTTTCTGCTGAATTCATCAATTGTTGGCATATAAGAAAGTTGCTCCTTAAAACTGCCCTTTTGACAATCTGCAAACAACAACATAAATGAGAAAGTCAAGCAACATAATGAGCGGCAGGGGAACGCATGTTAACATGAATAGCTGGTTTAGTTTGGACGGAAATGTCCACATACCGGTGGATTTTGGGACGATATGAAAACAATTAGCATATTTTTTTGTTATTGTTCATCCAAAATTTAACAACTATATGAGTATGGGGCCATGTGAAACTAATCAACACAAGGGGACAATGTGGGAAAATTGATAGGAGAAAACGTGCAATGAAATCTTGGCCATAGCAAATTGAACATAGAGTCGAGAAGGGAAAAAGAATAGACAAGTGTCCTGAGTGTTCTGAGTGTTCTTGTAAAACTTTCCGGATGGGATCATAAAATTATCACTTTTTTGCTTTGGAGGAAAACTAGTATAAGATGTTGGGAATTAATCCTACCTATTATTTAATTAGATTATTTGTTTATTATAGTTAGTTCTTGCTCCCATGGGATTGTAGTTAGTTCTTTCTCCCATTGAATCAACTTGTGCGGGCTGTGTGATGGAGAATGATGAGCCCAAATCTAACTGGGCCCAGACCCAATAAATCAAGCAAGCCCAAGTCAGCTAAAAGGCAGCCCAAGTCCGATTCACTAATCCGGCCCAGTCCAAGATCCGAGGAACCCGGGAAAATCAGAGCACGTGGGAGAGAGATTATCGGGATACACACTCAGGAAGATCAATCCTATATTGATTGTACTTACCTTTTGTAACTATTCTCCCCGAAGAAGTAGTGCCCTCTCCCTCACGTCACCGCCTCACTCACCGTCTCACCATACCTATAAATTTAAGCCCTCTCCACATGAGAGGGGACATCTTGAGATCTCACAAGATCTCTCCCAACACACTACACCTTGAGCTTCGTCTCTCTACACCTCCCTACACATATCTTTTCTCTCCTTACCATTGTAATTCTCCTGGTTACTTTATTCATCAATAAAGACCTCCAGCCATCGCTACCGTTTCCGAGAGTAGAGTAGGTCACACGGACCGAACCACTATATATCTTTGTATTGACTCATTATTTACTGTTTTGTCATTGATTACTCTATTTATTGCTCATTAATCACACTTCTTCACATACTGGACTGTTGATCTTGCACGAGACCAATTTGTGCATCATCAGTTTGGCGCCGTCTGTGGGAAACGACTAAGTTTTCCGCTACCTTACTACTCTATGACAATCACGACCAGGTCGATGAGTTAAAAACTAAGAGACAACAACCCGGCCCCCCGAGGCTCCGCCTCCCCTCGCACCCTCGGAACCATCCACTGTTGTGACTCCTGTCGTCGAGCAACAACTCTTACAGACCACGTAGCTGCTGGTAAAACAGAACTAGCGAATCATTCAGTTGATGCTCGCCTAGGGAGGTGTCGCCCCTCAGCCCGTAGGAGGAGCCCCATTCCCTCCAACAGGAGAGGCGCATCAACCTATCCCCTTTGGGTGCCAAGTAGCCCCCCACCATGGGGCCTCTCGCCAGAACGCACCAAGGCCACGCCCGGGCGTCCCTCGCCTAGTAGTCCTTCCTCAGCGCGCAGGGAGCTCACATGTTCCCCTTCCTCATGTACCTGCGCAAGAGGACGAGGGAGAACGTCAGTATGCCGATCATGGAAGCCAATACAACCACCCAACGGAGGATGTCCCCAACCGATGGGATGAGAAGATCAGGGAGGTGCAAAACCAACTTGGTGATGCCCTCAATGCCATCAAGGCACAGACGTCCGAGACGGTGGATTACTAAGGCGCACTGATACCCCATTCATTGCAGATATAGTCAATTGTCCCTTACCCTCGAAGTTTAAGATGTCTGCCATCGAAATCTTCAACGGTACCAAGGACCCTCTGGATCACCTCGACACGTATAAGTCTCTGATGCAACTCCACAACGTGCCTGAAGAGATTATGTGTAGAGTCTTCCCCACCACCTTGAAGGGGTCTGCTCGACAATGGTTCACGAAGATCAAACCCTCCTCTATCCACTCTTTTGCGGAACTGAGTAAGTCTTTCATCTCCCACTTCATTGGGGGGCGTCGACACCAGAAGCCTGTTACCCACCTGCTCACCATCAAGCAGGACTAGGATGAAATTCTTAGGAGCTACCTTACTCGTTTCAACAAGGAGGCTCTCCAGATCGAGGAGTTAGACGATAAGGTAGCTCTGGCCGCCTTTTATTACTGGTCTGCGCTCCTCTAGCTTCATGTTCTCCGTCATCAAGAAGTTGCCCTCCAGCATGCCCGAGCTGCTGTCAAGGGCACAGAAGTACATGAACACCGAGGATTTCACCAATGCCAGACGAGGTGAGTCCTCCCACGGGGGTAAGAAGAGGAAGGACACCCGTGAGGATAAGCGGGAAGCAGAAAACAAAAGGAATAGGACAGAGAGAATCTCTGTCAAGGACCGCCTTGGTCCCCCACCTCTGAGAGAGCGACAAGCCTTCACGCCGCTCAATACTTCCGTGGAGCATATCCTGTTTCAAATACAGGATAATCCTACAGTACGCTGACCAGAGAAGATGAAGACTGCCCCGAACCGTAGGAGCCTGAACAAGTACTGCCGTTTCCACCGCGGCCACGACCATAATACTGATGACTACTTTGATCTTAAAAGGTAGATCGAGAAGCTCATACAGCGTGGTCAGTTGAGACAGTACGTTGCTGGCAGAGGACAAGCCTCGCCACCTGGTCGGGACCAGGATGACAGAGAACACCAGTAATCCCTTAGAGAAATCTAGACAATCTCCTGAGGGCTAGGAGGAGGAGGAGGAGGCGACTCCAACTCCACCAGGAAAGTCTTGGCCCACCTATGGGACACCGAACACCTGAAAATTTTATCTATTCTTTATTATTTCAGTTGATTTATTTTGTTATTTATTATTTTATGAAATAAAAATTCTGCGAGGATTATTATGCCCATAACTGTCTTGTTTTCATTTCATGAAGTTTGTAAACAACTTCCAGAAGTCAGAACATGACCTAACAATAAGGTAGACAAAAAGACAAAGGTCGTCATATTCCTGACGATCAGTCACTGCTCCTCGAGCCACTACCATCAAGGCTCTCTCCGTCATCGTCTACCCCTAGTGCCTCATATGGGACGAAGTCAGAAAAATCAATAGTAGGGAAAGCTGCCAAGCCCTTCGTAACCATCAGTTAGGTGTTTGCAGTGGCCCTCTCAGCAGGTGCCCAGCTCCTCAACGCCCTCCTCATCTCCATCTCAATGAAAAAAACCTCTGCAATGGCAGCCATCTCCCGAGACTATACGTAGCTCGGCCTCAGCTCCTGCGGCCCTCTAATGGGACGTTTGCAGCTATGACTCTGCTCTTGCGCAGGTAGTCTCCATACAAGCCTCTGCCATGACAGCTATCTCCTGAGACTATACGTAGCGCGGCCTCAGCTCCTGCGGTTCTCTCACGGGACGTTTGCAGCTATGACTCTGCTCTTGCGCAGATAGTCTCTTTATAAGCCCCTGCCACGACAGCCATCTCCCGAGACTATACGTAGCTCGACCTCAGCTCCTGCGGCCCTCTCACGGGACGTTTGCAGCTATGACTCTACTCTCGCGCAGGTAGTCTCCATACAAGCCTCTGTCACGGCAGCCCTCTCCCAAGCTATACGTAGCTTGGTCTCCAGCTTTGCGGCCCTCACACGGGACGTCCACAACTCTGATTCTGCTCTCGCGCAGACAGTCTCATTACCAGCCTTCAGCAAGCCTCAACTGCTCCTCAGCAGTCTCTCGAAGCCCGCCTCTCTTTCACCAGATCCCTAGATACCTCTCCAAGTTTGATCGTTCTTGAAAAGAGGTAGGAAAAAGCGGCAGTCACCTACAAGAATCCAAAAGGAAAAACATAAAGAAAATGAGGGTAAAACAAAATCAAAGTTGATGATGCCCTCTGGACCTCTAGATCCAACCTGTCCTATATTCCTGGGAGTCACAGACCTCCAAAGCTGCTCCTTGGCCAAAGTCACGTTGAAGCATGAACATCGAGCCACTACTAGAAACAGGGCAGCTATGTGGAGCTACGATCCCCGTAGAAGACCGCACTAGAGTCTCAACTCCTATAGCGGTACAAGGACTAGCTCTGGTACACACAGAAGTCCCAGTCTGGGAAGGAGTGGGGGCACCACCTGATCCTGCTCCCAGGAAGCAACCTGGCCATAGGACCTTGACCGAGAAGTACTGGGGGCATCAAACCTCGCCCTCTTGGGAGGAGGAGAATACACCACCCTAAAAGCATAGAGAGCCTCCACCATCGCCCTATCAACAGGCCGTCTGTAATTAGAGACAAGGTCAGTATAAAGAAGCAGCACTGAGAAAATATTAAGTAGAAAGCAGGATTGGAGAAAGCGGGTTCGCCTCTCACCCAGCCGAAAGCCATCATAGTCTCCCTCTCTGGCAAAAATCCAGAATGCCAATCCGTAGCCCATGAATGTCTGACATCTGCCTGCCAGAACGCAGCTTCCCACCACCGTCGGTTTCACTAATTTGTGCTTAAAACTCAAATTCAAAGAGATAGAAGCATTTTTTGGAAAAATTGGTTGACCAAACTGCCTTTGGCAAATTGTATGTCGTAGATCTCGAAAAAATACCCGAATTAAAAAAAAAAATCACCTCAAACGGACAACCGAGCGCAAAGTTATGGTCGTTCAAAGTTTTACAGTTTTTTCATGGTTTTCTGATACTCTGGTCGGCGCCTCCAACGCTCTGCCTGGCGCCCAGCACCAGGCACCCGGCACCCCAGGCGTCGCCTAGTCCAGGCTTCACTTTCCTCTCCTTTAGCGTCACCTACATTGCCCTTAGCAGGGGCGTCATCTGCGTTCCAGCGCCGCCTTCAGTACAACGGGCGTCGCCCTCAGGTGTTGCCTTCCACGCAACAGGCGGCCTCTCCACCTTGGGCGCCTCCCATGGCGCCATTGGGGCCTTGGGCGTCGTCCTCCTCACCTTGGGTGCCTTTCATAGTGCCACCTAGGACATGGGTACCGCCTCCTCCACCTTGATCATGAGCAAAATGGACGCCTCCCATGGTGCCGCCCTCACCACTTTGACCGCGGCCCAAGAAAGAATGGGCGCCTCCCATTCCTTCTCCACCACCGACGCCGCCCATGCCCTCTCCACTACCATCTGCCTTTTTCTTTGTAGGATCACTACTAGAGTCCTCTCCCATCTCCTTCAACCTCCTGGCCTCGATTACTCGATTTATTGCTCATTAATCACACCCCTTCACATACTTGACTGTTGATCTTGCACGAGACCAATTTGTGCATCATCAAAGAACATTATGTTAGTGCTCTTTGTAATAAAATAATATGCAGTATATATAGATGCACTGTTTAGAAGGGTTAGGTGCTTCGATTTTGTTTGTTTAATGATTCAATATTTGGATTGATACACCGAAGAAGAATCGATGTTTATACAAAAATGACCCATGTGGGTTCGTTCAGTTTGGTAGTTTCCTGAGTGGGTTCGTTCAGTTGTTTTCAGCTTGTATTGACCCATGTTGATCCCTCATTATCTTATGATTTTCTCTGTGATGCATGTTCGTTGTTCACTCCTCTTCGACTGGCATGTCAACCTAATGAGGCTGGATGATTTTCCTTTTTCTGCTTGCATTTTGGTAGTTGTGCATAAGGATTAAAATTTCGTTTTGTTTTGACTTCGATAGCAGTTATTTTATTTTTTTAATGAAATTTTTTAAATGTTATTCTGTTTTTAAATAACAAGTGTTTCACACAAACTTACTACATTCCTACTAATATTCTTTTAGTTATACCTTTTGATTGTAATTAATTGGTTCATGGTAGTTAAAAACAAAATTCACTCACTTTCTTACTTTATGTTTAAGTAACAATGGATATTGATACGATGGATGCTGATATGGTGGATACTTATTTGGATGATGCTAGACATATTGAGTTCTTTATTGTGATTCATGCGAGATATTCAGGCATTTGATAACAATATGTCTCATGGTTTATTTATTTAATAAATTAGAACGTGTTAGGTCGTCTATAAATTGGTTAGGATACCCTCGTTTAGGACGTAGGGTTGCGGCACAGATGGAAAACCTTACTAAATTAATAGAAGATGGTGATTTACCATGTTTTCAACAACTTAGGATGGATAGACGTACGTTCAAGATTCTTTGTGATCTTCTTCGAAACAGTGGAGGACTTAATGACTCTAAATTTTTGAGTGTGGAGGAAATGGTTGCCATGTTCCTTAGTATATTAGCTCACCATACAAAAAACAGGATCATTAAGTGTAATTTTCGTAGATCGGGAGAGACAATCAGTAGACACTTCAATGCAGTGTTGATTGCAGTATTGAAAGTTCAAGGCTTACTGCTTAAGAAACCAGAACCTGTTCCGGAAAATTCCACAGACCTTAGGTGGAAATGGTTTAAGGTACTTTATTATGTGAACTAGATTATTTTTTACTTTAATACATTGACTTATCACTCAGTCAATCTGATTTTATTTTTATTCAACTTTAGAATTGTGTCGGGGCGTTAGATGGTACCTATATAGAACTTAAAGTACCTGAGACAGACAAACCGAGATATAGATCAAGAAAAGGACATATCTCAACCAATGTATTAGGGGTTGTTCCCAAGACATGCAATTCATTTATGTCTTGCCTAGTTGGGAGGCAGCTACAGATTCTAGGGTTCTTCGTGATGCAGTAACAAGGTGAAATGGATTAAAATTCGACAACCAAACAAGCCCTATGTGTAAGATTTTTGCAAATTGAAGAAGAGGTGTCATAATTTTTAAAATTCTAAAGGGGTTATAAAGATATTTTAAAAAATTTGAGGGAGGGCCTTGGCCACTAAGTGGCTCCATCTTTGTGTGTGTGTTTGATGTATGTATTTTGTGGGCGTGGGGGTGGGGGATGTAAGTTTTGATGTATTAGTATGTGTGTTTTGATGTATGTATGTATTTTTTTTCTTGTAACAACGGTAGAGGTGGTCGGTGGTGAAAAAAGTGGTAGGCGGTGTTATTGATGGGACGACAATGATAGTGATGGTGATAAATATAAAATTAAGTAATGTTTTAAATAGAAGTGTTTTTAAAGAAATAGAAGTTTTATTTTTTTTCCTCTACTTGATAAACTACTTTTAACTTATTTAAATTAAATAAGTAATTCCAAATGCTAGTTTTTTTTGTTCAAAATATTAGTGAGATTTAGAACTCATAAGCCTAGAAGCACTTCTTATTAGTCATCCTTAATGCCATCTTATTCAGTTTTTTGTGTTCTCGTTATCATTGTCTAAAAAAAATAAGAGATTTGTTTACTATATCAATATTATGCTAATGATGCAATAACTGACATAAGCATGAAATAAAACAGGACATGATTCAATAAATTCATCTGACGGTCTTAAATAGACTCATCCAACGGCCACTAACATCCCTCTTAAATTTTCACTGTGCCTTTAGGTACGGATTACCCCTGATCCCCTAGTGAACATAACCTGAGAAAATAGGCGAGGATGTGGAATACGTATAACAATACTTATGAATCTCTGGGGTGGAGCAAACATGCATCAAAATAATCTGTTGACATAGATGCAACTCGTAAATTACAAGTAACAACACATAGGTATATCAATCAAAACAAACCAATTGCAAATGGTTTGATGGAGATTGTGAGGCATCACTTATGATAAACATGAATACACGCTAGAAGACAACATCTTCGACATACAGTGATTTTTTCGGCAAAATTACAAGCAAAGGGAATCTAATCAAGTTATTTTTGCAACTCGATTAACGGGTTAGTATTCTATGTTTTCGATTATCGATTAATGTTTTCTATTTTTACCAATTTGTTATATGTGGAAAAAGTGTATTACTCATTTCTTTGTGCTTTATATACTTGAACATAATCTATGATAATTTTTTGTTTAATTGTTTGTCTCGTGTCAAAAAAATTCAATCTAGTATAATATGAATTTTAAATGTGAAATTAAAATAGGTTTGTCTTTAAGTAGGAACATACAATTTAGGAAATGTTTATTTTTGATGAAGAATACCATGAAATATGTTTTATGTGTTTTTTCTATTTCTTAGAATTGTGTAATTTCATTAAATTATTAAAGTAATGTCAATGTATTTTACACTTTTAGATGGGAAAGCCTTCTACAATTCTTCAAGAGAAAAAATATCGTGAACTCAAAAATTAATTAATCACTGTCTTCCTTTAATGTTGAGATTTCGAATATTGAAAAGTACGCCCAAAAAATCTCCAATAATCAAAAATAAGGAATTTGATAACAATTTTTTGGAGCGTGATCTAGGATTACGTCCACAAATATGAAAATATCATGTTGATCAACGTGATAAAATTCGACGAGCTTGCATCAAATCATATCATTTTGATCACGTATAGAGTTACTTTTTATTTAGAGAATCCTAAGAAGTTGATAAATTAGTTAAAGCTCAACTTTGAGCTAGCCAAGTCAATCTTGCTTGAAGATTTTGCTAGAAGTCGTTTATATATAGCAAGCAGTGCAAATTACAATGACGAAAATTTTCTTTAATATAGAAAATAAATTACAAGGGAAATCCCTAATAAGAATCCCAGATTATTGAAAAAAAGACAAAAATAAATAATGAAAATATAGGAAAATTTTGATCCACCCCATACAGGTAGTTTATAAGTTCAGGAACACCCTTTGTCTCTCAATGATGCTAACAAGATGTTTTTACAGTTATATACCTAAATTTAATATATGTTTTTAATTTATAAACCTAAAATCAACACAAAGGAAATTCCATACACAACTCCTGTAGTTTTATACATATTCACGAACACTCCTTTCTTATTTGAAACTTCACTGTCAATCCCTAATAAATTTTGATTTTGAGCGGCGTTAACTAGAGATCGTGTTTTGTAGAATTACCAATGTAATTTTTTAAAAATGTATTGTACATTATCCTTTACAAACCAAAAGTAAAAGCAAACACAACCGTGCAATAATCAAAAATATTGATGAAGTAGTCAATAACAAGCTCCTGTTGATTCAAAGGATTAAGTTATTGAGAACTAAAATAACATGCTCCTGCAGATAAAGCAGAATGAAAGAGATCAAAGCAAAGATGCAATCGCTACGCCTTTTAAAAATGTAGTCTATCATGTGCAACCCACTTTTTGTTTTTTACAGGGTGTCTAGATTCGCTGACTACTCTCTCGAGCTCAGCGATTAGTCATTGTAACTTGAACTGATCTAGAGCATGTCCTCAAAGGGATAAGATTGGCTAGCTATTAAGGGCCGTAAGAAGGGATTAAACCTAAGATTTATGGGCTATCAAAGAATAGACCTAACCACTAAACTACATTGTGGTTAATGCATCCCCTTATTATCCCGAAACGATTGATATATGCAAGATGTGCAAATTTACAAGATCTATCCCCTCGTTGGGTGACATTTGTATTTAAATTTTTTTTGTTGGAATTCGTACTTAAATATTACATGCACTAATTTGTACATATAAAATACTAGAGATAATCCCGTGTCTAAAAACACTATGAAATACTAAAAATCGAACATTGATTCTGTAATATTTATATTGTAAAAAATAATTTAATATTTTTTTAATTACGTAATTTAAAATTAAAAATAAAAAGAGAGAAGAAATGTAGGGTTGAATTGATGATATTATTTGGCTTGGGGAGTGAATTGATTAAGTTATTTGATTGTTTACACCAAAAATAGTAAAATTTGAGGGTGACACTTGGAGGTGATTTAATGATAAAGATAAGGTGAGTGAAATTTCAAGCTTAATGTGACAATTAATAAGGAAATGAGACTTTAAAAATCTTGAAAAATGAGGAAACATGATATTACGCCTGAATATCTCTAGAAAAGAGGCCATGATTACAATCATGACAAAAAAAGATAACTTCGACAATTAGAGACTATCTCCTATAAATACCAAAGACAGGGCCACATAAGAAGGATGCTCCATCAGCACAACAACAACACACACAACCTCTCCTATACTAGGCTTATTTTCTTGTAATTTTCCTTTAGCTTGTAACTCATCGCTCCGGTGATTTTTCTTTTCATTTAATGCTTAGTTCAATATTTTACATGTTTAAATTTGCCAATCTTTTTGTTACTTTCAATTTAGGTTACTTTTCTATTCCAGTTCATTACATTGCTAGTCAGAAATTAATTAAGTCTTTGATCTCTAAGGCAGTGAAAAGAACTTAAAGATAGTCTTACGTTTTGATACAATCGCCTGAACAATCATGCCTCTCAATAACCATGCCAGATCTTTATTTATGGAACAATCATACAAGAGCTCACAAGCTTTTGAAGTTACAGATACTTCCCCAGCTGGCTTCTCAGAACAGGGTGCAATGTAGGAAACACATCACAGTTTCAGAACACTCACAAAGCACAAAAACACACTTTTAAGTTTTTCAAAACCAATAAACGCAGTATTACCACACAGTGAAAGCACATTATTATTAAGCTTTCCACGAGGACAACGGCGGAGTGTCTGAAGTCTTCCAAGTAGACATATCAGACCCATATCTATCACCCTTGACTGCATCAACTGAAGCAATGGATTCGAGCTCAACCATGTCTTCCGGTGTAAGCTTTACAGACAAAGCTCCAATGTTCTGGTTGAGGTTCTCAATCTTAGTGGTACCCGGAATGGGACACACGTCATTCCCTTGGTGCTGAACCCAAGCCAATGCTAGCTGTGATGGCGTACATCCCTTCTTTGCTGCTATTTCACAAACCCGCTCATACAGGTTTGCATTATGTTCAAGATTGCAAGGTTGGAACCTTGGTTGAGACTAAAAAAAATATAAACATAATTCAGAGTCAGAATAATGGATTCACAATACAAAAGGACCCAAATTTGTCAACATCAATAGTCAAAAGTAAACGTGCTTCAGCATGCATCAATAGCACAATAATTTTGATTTCCAGTCACAGTGAAAGCTAAAAAGTAACTTCTTTTTCTTCAATGGAGCAACTGATCTTGGGAGAAGTAGATCTCTAAACCGAGAAAGCCACAACATGATGTTGATGTTGTGATACCTAAGTGTATAATTTGGTATATGATAAGTAGTTTCTGGATAGACCATCTACTTCAATGGGAAGGGAATGCATAACAATTTAAATGAGAATGCTTTGAAATCAGAACTATAATTCATTCCCTCTTTTTCTCTAAATATATCATTCGTCAAGAAAACCAATCAATCTTCTTGCAGTGGAAACACCCGAGTAAAATGAGTTGTATAGAAAGAATTCTTGGATGAATTTTCCATAACATTAAATAAAGGCTTCAAAGACCCAGCAAAGGTGAATTTCATAACTATTTTCAGACAGAAGACAATTAAAACAAAAAAAAAGAGCAAAAGGTAACAAGTAGGGCTGCATGAGAAAATGGAGGATGCTTAACAGACATACTAGAGCTAGCTGAATCTCTTATATAGTTATTTTTAAGTACCATACTGGCTAGGTGCTACAAAATTTTCACAAAAAACATTTTCACAGTGGTTCTTTGGAAATTACGTGTCCCCCATTACTTAAGTCAGATGAATGGTCCACGAGTGAGCTCCGTTGATAACTCGAGTGTCTCGACTCTCACATGACTGGCCAGTGTTGTCAGCTTAGCGTTCATCCCTTGTCGTTTTTTTCCAAGGATCCCTGTGGATTGATCTAGGTCTTGTGAACCTTTTATCTGGGTCTCAGAATTTGAGTTAGACGCTTTCCAGTGGGACTTTCATGTGGCCGCCCAGCAGTTTGCTGTAAGTTGCTGCTTATGCAGTACAAGCTCTGACCTGGGCCGAGGTCATGAACACTTATCGCGTATGTTACAGTCCTCTTTCTTTTTACAGGGAATAAATATAATTTATTTCTTAGAAGTTGTATCACAGTCTTCATAACAGTTTTTGTGCTCAAGGAAGAGAGGCTGATTCTATATAACACAAGGCCTTACCCCAAAAGCTAGATGGGTTGCTATAGGATCCACTCTAATCCGAGTGGATCCTTTGCCCCTTGGGCCTAGTGCTTGGTAGTTAGCACGAAGAGATTCTAAGGTTTATGTGAAAAGAACCTATCTCCCACATTGAAAGTCAGGCCACCTAAATTGGTTTATATGGCAAGGGACATCTTTATGCATTGCCAATTGGTTTTGGATTGAATGATCCAAAGGTATCAAAGTTGAAGCTTGGCCGGTTAGTGAGTCAAGTCTCCAATCGTTTTCTGATATGTTAGCTTGTCTATATTGGTTTGGTTTGTTAGCCAATGTGCGAGTCCAGTTCGCAAATAAATAAAGGTGTAAAGAGAGCTTATATCCCAAATCTAATGCTTAGGGTCTTTTATTTTGATTCAGATGCCCTAAGCATTCAAATATGGCATATGTACATCTTGGGGAGTCATACTTC
Organism: Ilex aquifolium; assembly: GCA_951799425.1. Lineage (NCBI taxonomy): Eukaryota > Viridiplantae > Streptophyta > Magnoliopsida > Aquifoliales > Aquifoliaceae > Ilex > Ilex aquifolium. Next base: position 13,450,921 of record OX637401.1, on the reverse strand, counting down.
CACCAACTGCCCAAAATAAAAAGAAGGAAGAAGGCAACACCAGAGAATAGGATCTTCGTATGGTATCCAGCCCATATGTTGCATATCACAAATTCGATGCTCAGTGTGAAGCATAAATCATTAGAAAGCTTCTGACGTCTTAAATAAACAATATTTTCAAAAAAACAAGCCACATGCAAAATGTAACGAATAGGGAGCAATCACAGAATGGGAGAAAGATACAAATTACAAAAACTCGTTGTTCATGGAATGTTGAGAGACATGTGAGCATCATTAAGTAGGAACAAAGAACATATCCCAAAAGGAGACGGGAAAAAAGGTGTGGACGTGGAAAGCTTTTGTGCTTCTTAATGTTCATCTGGTAATTAAGTCTTAGACAAACAAGAGAATAAAATGCTAAGTTTGTATAATGATAACATCAAACAAATGCAGTACTAAAGAAAATCGGATGTGCCAAAAGCTATGTTGTTATTCTGAAATCAAGAGACTTGTGGTATATAGACTAACCTTCCGGAAGTCCTCATTTGACAAGCTATCCAATAGCTTTGGGCCCGACGAGAAGAATCCGCGTCCCAGAGGACTGTATGCAACAATTCCAATTCCAAGCTCCCTGAAATTTTTAAGAGGGATAGAATTAGATCCTGAGATTTCTTTTAACCTCCTCCTCAAATAAGTTAGCAGAATATATGCCTAACCTGCACGTAGGAATTATTTCTTCCTCCACGTCTCTTGACCACAGAGACCACTCCAGCTGAACAGCTGTTATTGGATGAACAGCATGTGCTCTTCTAATGGTAGAGGCTGAGGCCTCAGATAGGCCTATGTATTTTATTTTCCCCTCTTCAACAAGTTTCTTGAGTTCTCCGATCTTGCAAAGGATATTTTAAAAGGAATTAGGAGAATGTTAGTGGTAAGCTTGGTCAAAGAAGGAAAAACCCATATTAAGGATAGAGATGTTCAGAATACTCATAAACTTATTCAGGAAAAAGTGCGCATGAACTTGTCACACAACTTCGAGCATTGCATAAGCACTCCATAACGCAAAAATGTTCACTGCTCATAGGAAGTATAATATTAAGTGTTTATAGTGTAGCAGCATGTGTTCATAGTAACAAACATTCAACACTGTCCCAGAAAGGACTTGAACACTTCAGCTTCCCCTTTGGGCGTAATAGGACAAGCCACTCAAGCTTACTGTGGCTGCACTGGGTGGTACAATATGTATAATAAAACTGAGAATATATATAAAAGCCGTATATTCTTTCGCTGAATTTATTTCCTTGCATTTACTTTATATAAGAAAGAAATGTTTGGCCAAAAATCAGAGCTACTAAAACTTAATAGTGGTCCAAAAAAAAAAAGGGAACTTTCCCATTTGTAAGTGTTAGTTAATTATACATTTACAGTATTTGTAAATTAGTTTATCGTTTTACCATTGTTTCAACATTATTTATCAAAATATGGCACTTTTTAAAAGTGTGTTTAGACACACTTTCATTAAAAAACGTGACTATAAAACACATTCCCGCTATAAAAAGAAAAATTATACAAAAAAATCATTTTATAACGTGTCATTTAAACACGCTTTTAGAGAAAAGCATGTTCAAGAAACACACTCTTACTTTGAACACAGGCTAACTGCCGTAAACAATCCTAATGCACTTTTTACTTCTTTCATAACAATTGGCAGCTCCAAGAATCTTGTGTGGAAAATTTCCATGACATGTGGCAACTTGCATAACATGTGCAGCATTCTTTAAGAACCTGTGTGGCAGTAGCTAAGTGGTGGTTACTAAGCATGCACCAAAGCTTGAGAATAAGACCTCCAAAAACCAACTGGCCTCCATGCTAACGGAGAAGACTAAGAAATCAAAGATTTGTCAAGACCCAGCGCACAAGCAATCACTGAGATCAGAACCAAAGGAGTTAAACGTAAGGGAACCGAAGTCGGACCCAACAACAAAAGATATCAAGCCAAATGCTTCTTCTTTGAAGGCCACATCTTAACGCTACCACTCAATTGGCCTCTTTCAGATGGTGATTCAAATTTGTATGTCAGATTCACTGCTTCTGGCTTAGTTATTCTTTGCCCATATCAGTATTATTCTTGTATAAAGAATGGCTTGTACCCAGGGGCGGAGCCAGGAATTCTGGTCAGGGTGGACACTTTAATTAAGCACTCTAATTTTTTTCATTCTAACCAATCACACTATATAATATATTTATATTTATTATATTATATTTGATACATGAAGTCCATTTAACATAAAAAAATGCCAATATATATATATATATATATATATATATATAACTGGTATACAAAAATATTTAGCCGAAATTGATGCAAAAAAATTCAGTTCAAAAATAACAAAAAAGTAAGAGTCAAAACAAAATTATTGTGAAATAGTAAATTCAATTTTTATTTAGCCGAAGCAAAATCCTAACAAAAAGACACAAAAAAAAAATTTAGTACATTTTTAACCTAATTATATATTTCAATAAAATATAAATTTTTTAAAAATCACTAAAATTTTGTATATGAATTAAATGTAAATTAATTTTTCACTAATTTTCTATCAATGCGCACAATTACAAGTCCGTAGTAAAATTATTCTTTATTTAGTTGCAACTAGGGATTTTATACCCTTTTCTCCCCTTAGTCAAGTGGGCCAAAAGTTTTGTTTTTTAATGGTGGGTGGGCCAAAAGTTTTGTTTTTAATGTTGGGCCAAAAATTTTGTTTTTAATGTTGAGCTAAAAGTTTTGTTTTTTTAATAGGTTTGAGTAGATTGTGATAGGTCAAATATTTGATTTTTTAATAAGTTTGGGTAGATAATAGTGGGCTCAAATTTTTTTGTTTTAAATGGACTTAATTTTTTAATTTTTTTGGGTAAATAATGTGGGCCTAATATTTTTATCTTGGATTTTGGGTGGGCACAAATAATATATTATACAAATTTATAATATATATACTTAACTAAAAAAAAAAAAAAATTTTTGAGGGGGGGGCACGTGCCCACCCTGGCCCTAGCCTCCCTCCGCCCTTGCTTGTACCTACTGGCTTCATGGGGTGTTGGACATGTAAAGCTTTCTTAAAAGAATAAGGAACAGGAAGAGAGAGAGAGAGATGCCAGAGAATGAGGAGGAGACAACAGGTATTTGAAACTATAAAAGTCTTGCAAGGAGATAGTGACTTGGCATGAATTTCTTCGGTTGAATACCACATATTAACGAGTAATACAATAGGAACCTAATTTGGGGACCTAATGAGGGACTTAATTCAATGGACCTGATGGATTAGTTGTGAATTTCAATGTTCGATGGAATTCACTTCTAATCCAATAGCTATATTGGATTAGGTCCCTCAATTAGGTCCCCATTTTTCTTAAAGATAAACGTGTTTAAGAGAAACACGTTTTTTACTAAAGGCGCATTTAAAAAGACACGTTTTTAAAAGGATCGTTTTGTGTCTGCTCACGGGGAAAGCGTGTTCTATAATCATGTTTTTTGATAAAAGCGTGTTTATTAAATATGCTTTTAAAAGTGTCACATTTTTTTATAAATTAGTTTGAAACAACAATACAATGGTAAAACATTTAAATAAAAAATATGGTAAATGTATAATTAACTCTTGTAAGTCTCCTTGAGAAAGATATCTAGAGATATCTAGGAAATACATGATAATAAAAACAATGAAAGACTCGATACAGAGTTTTGCCTTCTATCCAGGTAAGATTGAGGAAATATGGATGACCATCAAATGGGAGGTGAACATAGCCACATTCATAATATAATTGTGTTTTTGGTCAAAAATAGTTGTGAACAATACATACCGGATGTTGGTAATCTATGTTTTATTTTTATTTTTATTTTTTTTTGTTTTTTCAACTCATTTTCTGTCTCTAACACAAATCATTTATTTTGAATGGATAAATTTTAGCTAAACAGACCTAGAAATGAATTTTCAAGAAAAAAAAAAAAGAAGAAAGGAAATTTTGCAAGTAACTAATTAATTACAACTAACAAGGGTACAACTTGGGTGGCCAACGAAGGTTCAACCCAACTTATGACCAAGCTTAAATTTTCTAACTCACCTACACGAATTCAGGTTTTTAGGATTGCACATCTTGGCTTCAAATTCGGGTTATGGCTGAACCCAAAGTCACTAATTCCATATGGGTCTCGAAAACACGACACCCCAATCAATAAATCTGTAACATTCTCTGTGACATAATTAGAAAAAAGAGGTAAAAAATAGCAAATTTACCGTGACTTCAATGGGCAATCGAGTGTCAATGCGATGCTGGTAATACAAGTCAATGCAATCGATGTCAAGCCGATTCAAGCTGGCCTCACAAGCAGCCCGCACATATGCCGGATCACCACAAATATCTCTGTTCCCGTCTGAGAACCTGATCCCAAATTTCGTCGCCAATTCCACTTTCTCTCTCACCCCTCCCTTCAAAGCCTACACATAGAAAACCCATCACCATACCCATCAATATTTCACACAAACATAAACATAAACACAAACAGTGGGTGTGCATAGATCTGAGTTGTGAGGAGTACCTTTCCGACAAGGATTTCGTTAGTGTGGGGCCCATATACGTCGGAGGTGTCGAGGAAGGTGATACCACTGTCGACGGCATGGTGGATGAGTTTGATCATGTCGGCATCGGGCTTGGGAGGGCCGTAGAAAGCGGACATGCCCATGCAACCTAGTCCCTGAGCTGACACCTCAAAACCTTGTTTACCCAATTTGATCCTCGGCACTTTTGTTGCCATTTTTACTTCTTCAAATTTCTTCAACTGTGAGTGAGGAGTGAGTGTGCTTAATTTACAGAGTGATGCTCACCTAATCCATGACGTAGGCATGGATTGTTCGTCAACGGGATCGGGTCGAGCTAGCGTAATGGCTTATGTAATTGGCGATCGATCAATTGTTTTCCTGATCGATCTCATTTAACTATTAAAAGACAAATATGTCCTGTAATAGTACAACACACTGCAGTCAACTATGTTGGTTTTTTTGTCTTTTCGTTTGCTAAAATTTCACCTATCTATGTTAGTCTTAGTCCCCCTTTCCTTCCCAGATAAAACCAGAGTTTTTTACCTACCAAACCCTAAACTGCGAGATCGATCATCTTTAGGACGATAGATTGTAGCAGCTGACACCATCTGTTGAAATTAGTTGGTTATTGTTGTTAACCACCTCTCAATCGTCGTGATTCTTGGACACTAATATCGAGAACCTAACAATTTCATCGAGTGAAACAAACCCTAACCTTTGTTATTTTCCTCAAAATCAAACACTGAAAACCATGTTGTAGTTGGTGTTTTTGTGGGTTGTTTTCACTTTCTTGATGGCGGGTGGAGCTACTGCACCAACTAAGAAGAGGAAAGTTATTGATAAAGGCAAGAGTTCCAACATTGATAAAAGTTTCTACAATGATGATGCTGCTGAAAAGAGGTATAATTCATGCTTTTGTCATCGTCCGTTGTTAATGGAGCGTGGTGTTTCATTGGATAATTTAGGAGCAACAGATTGCCCCAGATTTTTTGATGATCGAAATTGGAATTCCTTGTTTGATGTTGAAAAGGATGAAAAAGCATATGATAAATTGGTGAGGTTATTTTATGCAAACATCCACGACTTTCATAAAGATTGTCACACCTTTAAGTCTCAAGTTAGGGGTAAAGTGATAGACGTGAGCCCTGATTTGATTGCAAAAATTTTGGAAGTACCCCGCCCCTTAATTCCTGAGAATACCGTTGTGTATCCTTATAAGAAAGAGGAACAAGTCCCTGAAATTGGGAAGGTTATTGATGAAATTTGTGATATCCCTATTGTTTGGGTGGATAAGAACACAAAAATTGGCCAGAAAAACCTTGGGTTAAGCTATAGGATATTAAATCGTATAGTTTCGTGTAATATCGATCACAGAGGACATACAGCTGATTTTGGATCTGACAGAGCTCAGCTGCTTTATGCGATTGGGACTGGGGTATGTATAGATCTTCCCCTTTACATATTTAACCTTATTTATGATGCATTTAAAGTGATGGATAAAAGGCGAAGTCTTCCATTTCCCATTTTGATTACCAAGATTTTGAGGCATATTGGAGTTGCGTTTCAGCCCAGCGATAAGGTGATGCATGCCATGAGTTTGATAAATGAGGGTACATTGAAAAAAAGTTTGGGTCAGGTTGAGTCTTCTCATTGCTCTAACAGTGCACCCCCATCTAGTGGCCAATCTGAAAATGTTCATGAGACCGACACGCAGGGTCCAACTAATTCCGCAATTGATATGAATATAGTTGGAGAGAAGCTTCAACAGTTAATCACAATGCAACAGAAGATGGCATCACAATTTGAGCAATTTGAGGAATACACTAGGGGGTGTCTTAAGCAGCTAGAGAGTAAGATTGATGTTTTCTATAAGAACTTTAAATATTATACAAAGAAGTGACAAGAAACGGTTTGTATTAGAGGTTTAGAAATTGTGGATACAGTAGTATGTATGTGGGAATATGTTGTAATTGGTGAATTTGGAATGTGATGTGTGGTATGGTGGTTATGTTTATTTTGGTGTGGTTTTAAATGGTTATATCGTAGTCTTGAAGCTCTAATGTTCATTTTGTTGTGGTTTAGAAATGGGTCATCAACTAATAATGTTTATGTAGTTGATAAATTTTGAAAACACATTAGAGGAGATTATATTCCAAACAACAAAGCGATTTCCTGTCAATTACCAATGAATTGGAAGATAATTTTGAAAGAAGTCGTCGGAGTAATTATAGTCGGACAATTCTGTGTTGGACACCATAAATAGATCCTTTATAATCTTTTTTATAGGGGTTAATCTCAATTTGTACCCCGAAAGATCACTCAAATCTCAATTTATACTTTCAAAGTTTAAAAATATTAATTTACACCTTAAAAGATATAAATTCGTATCAATGTGCATTTGGGGCTAAATTCGTAGCGTATCAAAGTTGTGGTTAATTATATATTATACTCTCCAAGTTTAAATATTTCATATTTATTATCCAAAAGAATTTCATCCATTAATACTCATTAAATGGCTCTCAATTGTATCGTATCATAAAATCTTTGTGTCGTGTTCGAGTCAATAAAAAATATTTTTCAAAATTTAAAAAAAAATTATAAAATATTTATTTTTTGCTTGTTAAATAACTATTTTTTGTCTATAGTTGGACACAAATCTTTTGATTGTCTGATCAAATTAAAGTTACATATAAATAACATAACTGTAGACAAAAAATAATTATTTAACAAGCATTATAGACAAAAAATTGGTATTTTTTAATTTTTAAAAAATATTAAATAGTATTATATGAATTGTTGTAAATATGAAATACAAGACATAACACAATTGACTCGACATGAAAATATTATGATACGATACAATTTTTTTTTTTTGGAGGGGAGGAAGGGGGATTGAACCCTTTACCTCAAGAAGACAAAACATTCACAAGGTAAGGATTACCATTTGACCAAAGACTCATTGGTCGATACAATTGAGAGCTATTTAACGAGTATTAATGGATGAAAATGTTTTTGGATCATAAATGTGAAATATTTAAATTTTGAGGGCTGCAATTTATAATTAACCCAAATTTTTTTAACGGCAAATTAGATGACAGTTAGTCTTAGGTGCACATTGATACGTATTTATATCTTTCAGGGTGTCAATTAATATTTTTAAATTTTGAAGGTATAAATTGAGATTCGAATGATTTTTCTTAAGTTAATATTAGCCCTTTTTATAGCTTGTTTCGGATCCATGTGCAAGCTCTTTGCATGTTCCATAGCAAGGAAACGATCCAAACATTGTTGTATTTGTTCAATTCCCCTCTCCAGTCTTCTAATAACCTTGTTACTGTCAAGAGTTGTGTTGTGGCATAGATATGCAGCTCATGCTTTTGGCACCCGTATGTCATGCCAATTGGTGAGATTATTTTATGCAAATATCCACGACTTTCATAAAGATCATCACACCCTTTAAGTCTCAAGTTAGGGGTAAAGTGGTAGACGTAAACCCTAATTTGATTGCAAAAATTTTGAAAGTACCCCGCCACTTATCCTTATAAGAAAGAGGAGCAAGTCCTTGAAATTGGGAAGGTTATTGATGTAATTTGTGATACCCCTGTTGTTTGGATGGATACAAACACAAAAACTGGCTGAAAAACCTTGGTTTAAGCTATAGCATGTTAAATCGTATAGTTTCGTGTAATATCAATCCCAAAGGATATACAGCTGATTTTGGATTTAACAAAGCTCAACTGCTTTATGCAATTGAGATTAGAATACGTATAGATCTTCCTTTTTATATATTCAACCTTATGTATAATGCATCTAAAGTGATGGATAAAAGGCGAAGTCGTCCATTTCTGATTTTGATTACCAAGATTTTGAGGCGCTGTGGAGTTGCATTTCTTCCCGGCGATGCGGTGATGCATGCCATGAGTTTGATAAATAAGAGTACATTGAAAAAGAGTTTGGGCCATGTTGAGTCTTCACATCTCGCTTCTTTGTTGTTGGTTTTTTTCCCCTTTTCTTTTTGGGTTCCTAAATTTTGATTTTAGTTTAAAATCTGTATATTTTAGCTCGTGTTTGATCAGGGCCGGCCCAACAGTATGGAAAAAAAAATATGGGCTTTAGGCCCAAAATTTTTAGAAGGTCCCATAATTTTAGGTACATTACTAGCCCACAAAAAAAATTAAATCCATTAAATTTTAAACCCTACAAAAAAGTCCTAAAAAATTAAATCCAATCAAAATTTTTATTGTAATAATTTGGCCCTATAATCCAATCCATAACATTAAAAACTTAGAAATTAAAAAAATACTCAAAAGTAAACTCATATTTACCCCCACTCACTTTCTCTCTCTCTCTCTGGTAAAAAAAAAATAAAAAAAAAAAACAAAAGTTGAAATTAAACACTCTCTCTCCCTCTCTGTGGTAAAAAATAAAAATAAAAGTTGAAATCTCTTTCTCGACAATATTAACACATCATTCTTTTGTCTCCCTCTTACATAAAAAATTAAAAATAAATTAATTTTTTTTAAAAAATAATACTAAAAATAAAAAGACCTTCATTTAATGTTTTCGTTTTAGGCCTCAAATTAGCTTGAGTCGCCCCTGTGTTTGATCTTATTATTATTTTTTTTTTGTATTTAATTTGTGATCACTTTAGTTTAATGTAATTGATTAGGATTTTAATTGTGAAATTTTCTTTTGGTTTACCAAAAAGACAATTTTCCTCTATCCTTTCTAGACCAAGTTCTTGAGAGGATAGCTACAAACACACACATATATATATACACATGCACAGTATATTAATAGGAACTGGGTTTCATATTGGCATCATAGAATTCAACCGACATGTGTGACAGCATGACGAATATCTTCAATAAATGGGTTTAGTTCTTCACCGATAACCTCCAATCAGCATAAGCAACACAACATTAGAGAAAGAGAAATGGCAAGACATAATTTCATCCTGTCACTCTTCTAAGGAGAGAGAACTGAAAAAACCAGTAAATCAACGTATGAGAGACAAAGAGAATATATATAATGAGGGAGTGTAATTCAGTTCAAGTCATACCCTCCTCTCTTTGTCTAGAGTACTCCACATCCAAGTAAACCCATTTATTAAATACATGAGCAATAGAGCAAGCTTGCACCACTCCGTCTATATTTAAAATAATTTCTTGGAGTAATTCAATCTTGATTAGATTTGCTAAGTATGAGTTGTTTTACACTTTGAGATATTACCGCCAAGTATTTTTTCATATAGAAATGTACTTTTTAAGTTCAAATGAAATTCTAAATGCATGTTCACCAAACATCTAATGTTTCTTGAAAGTCTATTTTATAAAGTCCATTTTGTAAAAATCCATTCTTAAAATAAACTTTCATTTTGAGAAGTTACGCCAAACACAAACTTAGTTTTTAAAGTATATCTTTTTTGTCAGTTTGGTCCTCATTGTATTAATTTTGTCAATTTGGCCCCTAATCAGACAATTCGTTAAATATTTTTTATGGAAGTGACCATGTGTCATTTTTTTAGATGGTATCACGTGCCCAAAATATGCATACTATAGGGACTAAAAGTGCTATTAACCCTTATGTTTATTTGCTGAATTATAACCTGTGGATTTGAGTCACATTTGTTTGTTGACAGTAGTGAGATGTCCATGCTGTTCCATATTTGCCATGTTTGCTATTGATTTGCCGCAAATCATGCACACGGTGATAAGAACAAGATTCGAATAATGAAGCAATCCCAGATATAAAACATTCCTCGGGTACAAGTACATAGAACTACTTCAAAAGCATAAGGCAGCCTTTGCATGGCACCAAGAGGCTCATCCTCATTCAGCTTTCAAGAGGATAGGGGAGGAGTGTTTGCAAACCTCCAGGTGGTAGCCATGTCTGCATATCTGTCACCCTTGACCGCATCAACTGTAGCAATAGATTCAAGCTCGGCCATTTCCGCGGGTGTTAGTTTTACAGACAAAGCTCCGACATTCTGGTCGAAGTTTTCAATCTTGGTAGTACCAGGTATGGGGGACACGTCATCCCCTTGGTGCTGTAACCAGGCCAATGCTAACTGCGATGCGGTGCATCCCTTCCTTGTTACTATTGAATTAACCTGCTCGTACAACTTTTTGTTATGCTCAACATTCTCAGGTTGGAACCTTGGTAGAGTCTACAAAAGATAAAAACATGCTTCAATTAGAACTACAAATCCACAAAGTACCATGCACATAAAAGTTTTTGGTCCTTATTATACATGCTTCAGCAGATTTCAGTTGCAAAATACCAGTGGTTCCTCATCATGATTATAACAAGTTCCGTGTCTCTAGTGAACAAGTTATTTAGGAGGACAATGGGTCTATTTGGAGCTGGCTAAAATTGGTTGATTTTGTAGTTTTTGGAACAAAATAAGTCAGCTCTGTTTGGTGGCTTTTGGATCAACTTATGCATTAGTTTTTCGAATCTAAAACGGCTTATTTAGGCCGATTCAAAAAACTGATTTCATCGACTTTTCTTTCGATTTTTTGGAGTTCTGTCATGAGTCCCACATAATTTTTTAGTTTATTATATTCATAAAATATTGTTACTGACATAAAAAAAATTGAAATTCATATTTTGGGAACTATTATGCATAATCTATATATACATATAATTATTTTTTTATTTTGACAAAAAATGCCAAAAAAGTTAGAAAGTCACTTTAAATAAATTTTTCCAACTTTTTAAAGAACACTCCAAACAATTTTGGGAAACTTTTTAATTCTGACTTTTTTTCGAAATTTTTCAAACCGCAAATTTTCATCGAAAAAGGCTAACTCCAAACAAGCCAATATGTGTTTCTTGACGTAGGAAACCATCAAATATGATTTTAGTGTGCCGTCTTCTCAATGGATATGCATTACAAGTAATAGGAGCATAATCCATCCTCCTTGACTGAAAGGGAGCTCATTAAAATGTGAAGGCACATAAAACCTAAATACTTCTCTTCATTAGGGAAACCATAGATATTTGTATCACAAAGATTCCCTTGACCCCACATCAGAGTGAGCAGTTTCATACATATTCTTAATCGGGTATTCCTAAATCCTAATACCAAACAGAACCTTGAGGCTGAGGAGAAACCTATACGAGATCAATTATGTAGATCTTGAGTTCCATACGAGTATAGATGAAACAAGAAAAAACTCAAGGTGCCCAAATTGGGAATGGCTGAACGAAAAAGAAATAGTCTTATATTAATTTTGATGAGACCAAGAATAAAATTGTCACATAAGACGGACCCACAATGGAGCAAAGCAACGACCAAGTTGAGAAGAGTGCACACGATAAAATTGTCACATAAGACGGACCCTAGTTGCTCTCTCCATACGGACGATGCAGCGGCGACAAAGTAGCAACAAGTTTTGAACGGTGACCCAGACTCCGACGACTTCCAACAGCGACTCCAAATTCCAACCTCACGATGGACTGTAGCAGGTGATGAAGAGTGCACACAATGAATTGTGGAGACCAAGAACAGTGTGCGATGAACAGTGTCGTGATGAACAGTCGCGTAATGAATAGTGATATGATTTGCACAAATCAAAGTTGGGCTCTGATACCAAATTGATGTAGACAAGGAAATGAAGAATTATGGATGAGAAGAAAATAAGAAAGGGATGAGAAAAGAGAAAGAATTTGAGAAGGAAGTAATATCAATATTCAATAATAATCAAAGTCTAATCTAAATAAAACCCTTACATGCATCCCTTTATATAAGAAAACTAAAACCCTAAAACAAATAAATAATGACAAATAAACCCTCAAAAGTTAAAAGAAAATACTTAAAAGATAAATACTAAAAGTATCCAAAAAATTATCATAATTAATCTATAATATATATCCAATTACTACACAATCTCCATCACTTAGGTATTGATAAAGATCCATTTTGGGGTGGTGTTTCAATCACCTGCCGAAGCAAATATTAATAAAAATATAACAGACAAAGGTAGTAAGTTCATTGTGTACAAGGCCTTATGCAATATGTCATCGCAATTTTCTCTAAGCTTAGGAGGAGGCTTGTCACCTCTGAGGTGAAGAAATAGAGGAACTACACAGAATGCAGCTAAAAAATATTGCAATTGGATTCAAAACCAATCCCATGATAAAAAAAAGGGTAAATTATACTCAGACCTCCTAACATATGATTTTATTATACGGATACCTCCTCACATTTCATAAATTACATTGAGACCCCTTAACATTTGAAACATTTAACAGTAGACCCCCCCCCCCCCCCCCTCCGTTTGACAACGTTACGAAAAATGTTGACATAAGCAAGAAATCTTTTTATATATCCTATAATACCCTTGTTTGGTTAAAGTCATCCCATACAAAAGCATAATCTAAATTTATTTTTGAAATATCAATTCTAATCCCTTCCGTTCATTTCAAAAACATCATTTTTCCCCTAATTAAAATTTCAAATTTTATTTAATTGATTATAAGATACTAATTAAAATTTAGTAATTAGTTATTCAAATATATAAATTCTTCTTTATTTCCTCAATAAAATAATTTTGATAATTAATTACTATTGGAATTATAACTCAAAAATTAATTACTAAATTGCATCATATTGACTAATAACTCAAAAACTCATTTGTAGTAATCGAATACCTCCAAAAATAATTTTTTAGTTAATTGGACAAATAACAATAAATTTGTTTAAGAATTAAAGTAATATATATGTTTAATCCTACACACCAACGCACCACTGCGTCGCCACCGCAATCTTCCTCTAAACCAAGCGCTCACCCTTGAAACCACCAAAACTCACGATCCACATACGACCCATGAATTCAAACTACTTATCAACTACTCATCAAATTCCCCACACTGAAAGCCACCACCAACAACCACTTCCATTCACTGTTGCAATAGATTATATGGAGAGAGAGAGAGAGAGAGAGAGAGAAGATTTGAGGTCAAGATCGCAAACCCTAGGTGAAGATACCTTCTTGCGCCAATCGAAGATCAAATCCTATGGGTGGCAAGGGGTGGTGTTAGTGATGGGTTTTGGATGGTTAAGGCGGTGGTGTTGATGGGTCTCTCCATCTCTGTTGGGATGCTGACTAATGGAGGTGTTGATGATCAAGTCCACTATTGCAATTGGGTTTCTGGCAGTGGTGTTGGTAGTGGGCACCAGTGACAACAGGTGGTAGAATGGGGTAAGTTGGGTGCCGTGGTTGCGCTGCTGGGTTTTGGGGTCTAAAACATCCATAGAGAGAGAGAGAGAGAGAGAGAGAGAGAGAGAGAGAAAGGGGGCTAGAAAATGGTCAGCATTTAGGGGAGAAGGGTGTCTGGGTCATGGGCATAGGTCTGGGCATGGATCATGGTTGTGGATATGGACATGGAGTTTGCTCATTTTGTAGTCAGTTAAATTGAGGGTAAAAAGGTCTTTCTGTTAATGCGGTTAGCAACGCCTATTAATGGGGTCTCAGTGTAAATTTTAAAATGTGAGGGAGTGTCCATGTAATAAAACCAAATGTCAGGGGTCCAGGTATAATTTACCCTAAAAAAAACACTAGGAGAATGACTAATTGTTAAGTAGGGGCTTACTCTCACATCTAGACATGTCATGGAATGCTGGCTATCAAGTCACTATGAATAAGTGGAGACAAGGAAAGCTCTATGAAATTCATATGGTTTATCATCTAATAAGTCATAGGTGGTGAAGGGAAAAATTTTCTGGATATTCACAGCAACTTCATGACAATTATACATGAACAGTGACTAATTCATAATGTCATAGGAAACTCAAAATGCAAGTACTACGACAACGTACCTTCCTAAAGTCATTTGCCGACAATTTCTCAATCATTTGTGGATCTGATGTGAAGAAGCCCCTTCTTAGGGTACTGAAAGGAACAATGCCAATGCCAAGTTCTCTGAAGATTTATAAAAACAAGGTACTTAAAAATATGAATTGTTTATTACTTTCTAAACACATTAGTTTGCCCAAATAGATGGCTCACCTACAAGTAGGAATGACTTCTTTCTCTACATCTCTACACCATAAGGACCATTCAAGTTGTACAAACTGTTATTGGATAAACAAAATGCGCCCTTCTGATTGTATCAGGTGAGGCCTCAGACAGACCAATGTATTTTATTTTCTCCTCTTCAACCAATTCCTTGAGTGCTCCAATCTAGTAAAGCATGTCATAAAAGCAATTCAGAAAAGTGCAACAAGAGCTTGATCAAAAGGAGGGTTGGGGTGTGTGTTTGTTGGGGGGGTGGGAGAGAGACAATCAGGCACAATAATGATGATATTCATAAACTTGTATACACAATAGTTCAATAAAGAGTAGAATGGATTAGGATTCGTTATACAACACTGCTCGCTGTTAGGTTTATAACACAACTACAAGTACTGCACTAATATGCCACTAACAAGAAATGGGTACCTGCTTATAGCTGAAGAGTATGGTTAATGTGTTAATTGGCACATTACCTCAACTAAATAATGATTTTTCTTTTCCAAATACCAAAGATTGATGCATCATAATTAAAAAAAAAAACATGATAAAAATTTCAAGGTGCTAGAGATGTTTCACATTGGTTATAGCAATGTCCGACTAAAATGAAATTGAACCATCGGTTTAGATCTGAGACAAAGATTGGAGTGCGTGAAATAAGTTATCAAGACATTATGATACCACGTTTTACGTTTGGAGAAGACAATAGGAAAAATGCCATCTTTCTAATCTTGCAATATAGAGCATACTCGTGATAACTTAATGGAAGATTAATCCTAAAAATAACCGTAACAATATAGGAAATAATATACCATTACACTTCCAATATAACTGACAAGTTTCTTGAACAAAAACAGTAATGCACTCTTAATATGTGGGGAATATATCCTTGTGAAAGCCATATTTCAACGAGAAAGATGTGGAACAAACCCTTATAAACCATACAATCTTTTAAGATAGCAAAGAAAAGTTAACCTTTGTATCTTCGCTCAATTTTGATATCTAAGAAGTGGTATGTTACCCAATGTATACGTATTAAAAGGTAAATCAATGATTTACACGTATTCAATCATGAGTTTTAACTATGGAAAAAATGTATCCTTTCCACCAAGAGTTTTTGGCCAAGACTTCAATACCTAAACAAATTACTGGAATCAAGATTGACTAAATAGCTTGGAGGGAAAAAAAGAAAAGAATCAAGATCCATTGCATACAATGGACTTCCAGCCAATGCGTAGATATGACAAATTACACTTAATTGTTGATATCCAAGCCATTTCTACTACGTGACCTATTCACTTGCATGCACTTTATGCATAAAGGTTCTAAGCTTTGATTTGGTACATGGTAGATTCCATGAGGGTGCAAGCACCTGGGAGTTTGCATGACCATCTACAAATCTAGCTACCTTATTTTGTGGTGTCTTAAGAGTGCTTCTATGCTGACTATATTGTTCCTCAAGTTTTTAGGGTCATGTTTACATGAATTTTCATCTTTACTTGACATGGTCCATGCCCTATGAGTCATACTTCGGCCACCTAACCTAATAACTATAACATAGGTTGACATTGATTGGGTTATACATTTAGGAAGTCAAAGTATTTTTCTTTTCAGAACAAAATCTAGAGAAACTTCATAGGAATGATGCTATTTGTTAATTGTGTGATGGAATTCAATCTTGAGATGTGATGACCATAGAATTCTAGAAATGACTTGAAGAGTTTCCTCCTCCTCCTTCTCATCTCTGTTCTCTACAAGTGAACGTTTGCAATTTTATGAACCATAAACTTTCTTTCCTTAAAGTTGTTGATCTAAAAGGATACCCTTAAAAAACTAACCGTTTGGCTACCAAAGTAGTCCAACCTCTAACTCCAATCCCCCTCAAAAGTTTTTTTTAAGGTTTTATCCACAATACCTTCAGAATGAATGTTGCTCCACCGCTAGCAAGCTACAAAGTTCATATTTTGGCCAATTCGCATTCTGATTATTATATCAATCATTCAAACCTAGCATCCAAGATAACACACTTTGCAACAAAGTACTCATTCTCCAGACCAGCCTAGGAAATTTCATATATCTTTCTTTTTGATTCATGTATTTAACTGAATTAGAAATTTGAATATCTACCCTCTCTTGTACCTTTAAACAATCCAAAGAACCTAGATCTCCACTAGCATTTTCGCACAAATACCAACAATAGTCAGCTACAAAAAAAACCAAGAACAGAAAAGAAGAGTACCTACAACAAATTTGTTTTTTAGCGACAAGTTTTGGCGACGAACAATAACATTTGTTGTAAAAAAGTGATTTTCGGCGACAATTTCAAATGTTTGTCATGGTAAAATTTTTTATGATATTTTTAGCGACCATTTTTTGTAGTCGTCTCCAATAGTCTTCGCAAAAATGTTCCTTCCAAAAAAAAAATTGGCGCCAATGTTGGCAATAAATGCTAATTTTGTGGGTGACAAAAAAAATTGTCGCCAAAATAATATTTCGGTAGCAAAATTTTTGTCAAATAATGAAAAATAAGAAAACAAAAATAATAATACTTAGCGACAATACATGTTTGTCGCAGAAAAAAAAAGTTAAAATTTTTTTTGTTTGGCGACAATTTATATTTGGTCGCAGAATATCACTACAAAAAAAACGTTTTCATGCTATGACTTTTTGCGATGTGTAAGAAAAATTGTCGCAAAAAAAAAAGACATTCTACGACAAATATTACGTTTCGTTGCCAAAAAATATTATAATGATCTTCAATGATTGAAGCACTACAGTGAATTTATTTTGATTTGTTACAAAAACAATAGTAATTATAAAATGCTGCTCTTTAGAAATGATTTTGTTTGGCGATGAGTAGGCCTGTCAAAATCTGACACGACACAATTAACTGACACGAATTGACATGAATTAAGCGGATTTGAGTGAGATCTTAACGGGTTTGAGTGCTAAACGGGGTTGACCTATCAGACACGTTTAATAAACGGGTCGTGTTTGGGTAAGACCTATCAAACCGTTTATCACACGTTTACCCGTTTAAATAAAATTAATATAATAATAAATTAATAATTATTTTAAAAATTAGTCAGAAAAAAGATGTAAAGAAATCAATACAAAAAAAAAAACAGTAGTTCAAAGACAAAAGGAGAATAGATAGGGCGATGGGGAGCAGTTCAAAGACAAAGGCAAACCAATGTCTTTTGTTTTTGTCCCACATCAGCAAATGAGGTGAAATAGGGAGGGCTGACTTGCCTATAAAAGGCATTGATTTTTATGTGAAATTTGATTAGAAATTCCTCTTTTTTTAGATAAGTATAACTGATAGTAAAAAAAGTGGAGTATTAAAATTTGTTGATATCATTTTTTTAAAATTAAACGGGTTAAACGAGTCGTGTCGTATTACCAATTTATAAAATTTGTTCATTTGTTAGTTGGTGTCGAAAATTTGTTAGTCGCAAAAAATTTACCTTAATTTTCAGCGACAAATATTATTGCATCACCAAAGAGAAAAAATATGACCATAATATAATTTCTTTCGGCGACGAAGGTTTTTTTGTGACAAGTAGATGAATTTTTAAGCAACTAATTTTTTTGTCACTGATAATCTACTTTAGCGATGATACTTTAGTTGGTCGTCAAAAACTTTCAGTGGCGAGCCTGCTGCGACAAATTGGCAACCAAGTTTTTTTTGTCACATAAAACTTTTAGCGGCGAATTATTCACTTTTAGCGACGACTTTTTTTGCCTCTAAAAAACATTTTTTCTTGTAGAATCAATGTATAATGAACCATGAATAAAATGAAAATCAGCATTTTAAGAATGTGCATGTAAAGAAGAGATTCTTCAACTTAGATAACCACAATTTAGTCACATTTGTTCTTGAATTACACTAGTCAAATAATGATGAAAATGAAGAGCAATAAAACAAAAAATTTGTTAATTAGGTTTTGAATTTGAGAGTAACTAAACAAGCATGCTTATTGACAGGATGTGGGCGGTTCACCAGTCATGAGTTGACACATGGCATAGGATTGTCGGTAGGCATGTCTCCCTAGCTTCCATAAATCAAGACCAGCTGAACTAAATTCCCCAAGACTGAGAAGATATACTTGGCAAGGAAGTGAATGTGTTTACATGTAAGCCTGAGATATGTCACCGAGCATTAACTTCTCTTGGGAGACACGCCTCGTGTGAAATAGGTCTGATATGACCAGCAATGGTCAGGATTAAATGCAAAAGAAGGCATGCCCTTTGCTCACGTAGACGACCCATGTGAACATCAAATTAAATGCTCGACATAAGATCATGAATGCTCGGCATGAAACACTTGATGTTCAGAATGACTGTGTGACTAATGGGCAGACAACATTAAATACTCAATCTCTCTCAAGTACAACAATCATAATTACACCTCATCACCGACCATTGATGAGACATGTCAGGGCATATTAAATGTCTGACTCGATGATAGAAGATCTATTGATGTGACAACCCTCAAGAAGGGATTCTGGTTGTAGGTTGTTAGGCCCAAGTTTGATGTAATCTATTGATTTCCATGTTATCATCCTTGAAGGTATAAATAGCCTAAGAGGGAAAAACCCAGGTATGCATGCAAAAATAGAATTGCATAGTATTCATATCCTCTCATTCTTGAGCACTGACTGGCTTAAGCTTCGGAGGGGATACGTCGGATACACATTCGTTCCATTTTTGACTTTGTTCCTTATTTCAAAAATCTCATCCTAAATTTAGTCAGGAGTCGTTATCTCAAACTATTACAAAAAATTACCTGTGCAATTTGGCACCGTCTATGAGAAATACTAAAACAATTCCCCTCGTAGCGGACACCATGGTGAACACTCGCTCTCAGGGTAATGTAGAGGATAACGCTCGTGTGAGAAACACGAAGGTGGCTCAACTTCCTTTGCTCCAACGGAGTCTAAACCTTTGGATTAGTCCGATGGCACTCATCGAAACTCCCAACGCACTCAACAAACTGACCAGAACCTTGGAGGACAAAGGGGAGGATTCCTCGCCCCGAGTTGATGGATTTGGTGGAAGAACGCTTAGGCGATCGCCTAAAACAGATAAAACATGACAACCTGAATGTTCTCATTCATAGTTGTTAGTATTGTACGATACGCGATACGTATCGTACAATACGTCACGATACAAAGGTAAAACGATACGAATCGGAGTTCTGTATCGTTTTTGCATAGTATCGTCCGATACACAATACGTTTTTACGATACGATATGTATTGGTCGATACGAACGATACGCGAAATCTCTGTTTTTTTTTTTTATTAGAATGCACGGTAAATCAGCAAGAATAGAGATGAAGAGAATACCCAAGCAAAAGCAATGCAAACAAATTTTTGAAATTGGAAAAAATAGCAACACTAACCTGTAAATTTCGGATGAAATCCTAGGGCTTTTCTTCAGATTTTAGAAAACACTTCTTCTTCTTTAGGTCCATTCAAGAAACCCTAGAAAACTAGAAACTGTCGAAGAAGTAGATCATCCAACAATTCTTCTTCTTCCTCGCTATCTCACGATCCCTCTGTCCCTCGATCGCTCTTGCGATCTCTCTCTCTGCCTCTCGATCGTTCTCGAGATCTTTCCCTTTTTTTTTTTCTGGTCAGGCCTTCTCCTGTCGGTGGTCTTAAAATAGAAAGAATTACAATTAGACCCTTTAAAGTTTGTTACTTAATCACTTAGACCCCCTAAAATTTATACACTTTTACCCCTACTTAAATATATCTGTTAATAAATTACATCTAGACACCCTAAAGTTTACAAATATATATTTTATTATTAATTATTTTAAATTACATCGTATCTTACGATACACGATACGATACGATACACTATTTTTAAAAAACGATACACCTTCCAATACACGATTTGATAACTATGTTCTCAATAGGCTCGACGAGTTTGAGCACTCAGCTGGAACTTCCAAGGATGCAAGCCACCTAAGGAAGGGTCAGGCCAGTCAAAGTACTCGATCTCGAGAGCATTCTCATGAAGATTTGTCCAGGCGCGACCTCCTCCATCACTTGGGACCTATGAAACATGGATATTTCGTTAAGGTTGATGTATCCGTATCTGATACAATCCTCGAGGATACGTATCAGATACATACCAAACATATCCAATAATAAATATATATGGATACTTCGCGGATACTTCTTTATGTGGAAAAGTATGTATAATTTTTAGTGTTAATCTTTACCCCTTTCTTTTGATTCCACATACAATACAATACATCAACAAAAATTCATATGATTTTGAAGACATATGAGTGTTTTCTAAGTATTATACATTATCATATGTTCAAAGAGTATAAATAAATTGCTTACTCTAAAATCTTAGCAACACATACTTCTAAACAAATAATCTAGTTAAATGTTAGTTCTTATTCCTTGATTAATCACATTCATTTATATATTTACCATAGTGAAATGATAGGTAATTTTTTCAAAATAAGAACTTGTTAATGTTGTTTATTATTGTTAAAGAATCACTAAAAATTATAGCTATTAAGTCATTACATATTAGTACAAATATAAGACATAATATTTATAGACATATCCTAGTCATACTTGTATCCTATTTTTTGGGATTTTGTGGTATCATGTATTTGTATCGTATCGTACCCATATCTCGTATCCTTATCCATGCTTCATAGCCTGAGACGAAAGGCGGAGTCTCACCCTTCAAGCAGGAACATCCCCAAGGGGGCAATCCTGGCAAAAAATGGAAAAGGACAAAGGTCCTACTGCATGGAGACTTCCCTCAGAGGCTATTTGGAACTGCCAAAAAGAACGAGTCTGAGGAAGGCTCCACCCTCTCGATCAAAGATATGGGGATCAACATAGTCCCAGCGCGCAGACAAGATCCCCTTCGCGAGGATGAGGACCTTTGATCTCACCTCAATACTCAATGCCAAAGGTCCCACCGGGATAAGGTGGCAAAGGATGACGTCAAGGACGAACCTGTCAGGTCCTTGTTTGTCTAGAGCATCAAGAAAGTCGAGATGTCGGTGCTTCAAAACCCCGAGAGTCACATCTGTCAGTACAAGAAACTTATGTCTCTCTATGACACCAATCACAGGCTATTGTGCTGAGTATTCCCGATGAGTTTAGGGGATACTGCCATGAAATGGTACAAGTGTCTACCGCCTGAGAGCATACAATCCTAGAAACAGATGATCAAGCAGTTCATAGTCCGATTCATCATCAACAATAAGAGGCCTAGGGACGTCGGCGACCTCCTGACACTAAAACGGAATGAGGGGGAGACCCTCCAACAGTATGCAACCCAATAGTGGGAGGAGGTTAATGAGGTGGAAGGGTGCTTGGAGACGATAAAAGTTGCGTCCTTCTATCTCGAATTGTCTCGAGATACCAAACTCTATCGGTCCTTAACGAAACAAAACCCCCGCCGACATAAAGGACCTCATGGCTCGCATCAACAAGTACTCCAAGGTGGAGGATGACACCGCTGCCTCACTTCACCCAGCTTGAAGACACCCCAACCTGGGACCAGCTTTGAATGGTAAGTTTTCTTCGAAATACTGCTGACTCTGTCTCTATTTTAAGGGTTTAGGAATTTTCCCCATAGGCTTTAGCACAGAGCCCTTAACATCACTGATTGGAGTAGAAAATACTGTTGCTCCAGAACTAAATCTTTTTGGCATGGAATTCCCTGGCCCCAACTGTTTTTGTCCCTTCTTTGGAATCTTTGGAAAGATAGGAACAGTGAGTGTATTGAGAAGTCCAAAACATATGCACACATTGTTGCTAAGAAAGCCAGACTGTTGGCCCAAGAGATAGTCGAAGCTTTTAATCCATCTAGATCCCAAGCCCTTTCCATGCCTCCTAGACTTATTAGATGGTTTTTCCCTCCTGCAGGCTGGTTCAAGATTAA
The DNA here is from genome assembly GCA_951799425.1 of Ilex aquifolium. Lineage (NCBI taxonomy): Eukaryota > Viridiplantae > Streptophyta > Magnoliopsida > Aquifoliales > Aquifoliaceae > Ilex > Ilex aquifolium. The sequence goes on along the minus strand of OX637401.1, from coordinate 13,428,400 downwards.
TACAAACGGCTGTTCGAAAGGAAATCCAGGAAGTGTTGGTATTGCTGGAATCCTCAGAGACGAGAGAGGATACCAGAAGGAAGGTTTTGCTGGAAGACTTAACAATACCACTAGCCTTCAAGCAGAACTGTGAGCAGCCTATAAAGGCCTCCAAATGGTCCACAACAGCGGATTTGACTATATCCTTGAGACTGACTCTCTTGACACCTTCAAACTCCTTACTGGGAGAAAGTCAGTCTGCCACACCTTTAGAGCCCTCATTGAGGACTGTAGATTCATCATGAGCAATGAGTGAGGGTAATCATTGCACTGACTGCTTGGCCAAGCTGGGAGCTGAACTTCTGGAGGACTTCATTTGCTTTGAGTAGCCACCTCCATGCATTTCGCCTTTTCTGTTTGCAGACATGTCTAGTGTTTGCTTCATAAGGGAACCCGGGTAGCTGTGGTTCCCTCCAAAGCACAAAAAAAAAATGCTAATCCAATCGAATCCAAAAGTCTTAAGACAGCCCTTCATAGTCCACACTGGATGACAACAATGCGTGATGAAATTCAAGCTCTCCATCATAATCACACATGGGATTTGGTACCTCATCAACCTTACATGAACATTATTAGCTCACGGAGGGTTTTTCTGGACAAAACTTAATTCCGATGGTACAATAGATCTATTTAAGGCCTGATTGGTTTCAGAAGGTTACAACCAATTAGCTGGGATTGATTTGATGAGACTTTTAGTCCAGTGATTAAACATACCACTATTCGGCTAGTTCTCTCTCTTACACTCTCTCATGGCTGGTCCATTCGTTAACTTGATGTGAAAAATGCCTTTGTGCACGGTCATCTTAAACAAGAAGTATACATGAATAGAACCCCTTGGTTTTATTGACCCACAATTTCCTAAGCATGTATGTTGTCTTCACAAAGCACTTTATGGACTCAAACAAGCCCCTCAGGAATGGTTTGAGAGGTTTAGCACATTTCTTTATCACATTGGTTTTCTTTGTAGTTGTATTGATTCTTCCCTCTTTATATATTGGTGCAATGGTGTGATCATAATTTTATTAGTGTATGTCGATGATATTAGTGTTACTAGCAATAAATCATCTTCCTGATCTAGACTTCTATCTCGGCTTAGCACTAAGTTTGCAATGAAAGATTTAGGATCTTTACATAATTTTTTGGGCATTGAAGTCCTTCCATTCTCTAGTTGTCATAACAAAAATATGCTTGTGACCTTCTATCCAAGGCCTCCATGTCTGGTTGTAAACCCATAAGCACTCCTCTTACTCAAAAATATAATTTTCATTCATCTATTGTTCCTTTAGTCGATGCTACTACCTATCGCAGTCTTGTGAGTGCCCTCCAATATCTCACCCTCACTAGGCCATATCTCTCTCATGTTGTCAATTTGGTTTTTCATTTTATGGATAAGCCTAACATCACACATAAGCAAGCTGTGAAGCGTATATTGCAATATATTCAGGGTACCATTGACTATGGTCTGCGCTTCTTATCTCGTTCTTCATTGACTCTACGCATTCTATCCTCTTTGTGAGACAGAGAGAGACAGACGAGAGAAAGGATTGGGTGAACAAGAGAGTTAGGTGAAAGAGAGAAAGAAGACTTATATACTTCTAACAAAAAAGCAATCTTTTGTTACTAACGGGTTCAAATGGGAGACCTTATTAAAGCCCTAGCAGGCACGCATGTTTTCTATTTTTTGGTGTTTATGCAAACATTAATTTTTTTTTTGCAAATTTGGGGCTTGTTTTTTAGAACAAATTAGATAGGACAAAAACGAAAACAAATACCAAACATATTTTTTTTTGTGACAAAAACTGACAAAAAAAACAATTATCAAATGGGGCCTAAACAAACATGCTTTTATCCATGGGTGAAGCCACTCATGGCCTAGTGCCCACCCTCAATTTTTTTTCTTCATATTAGATATGTATTTTTTGAAATAAAATTTTGACATATTTAATTGTGCCCACCCTGTGTTTTGGTAATATCGATTTAGATAGGCCCTGCCCTAAATGATTATTAACTTTCGAATAATATCATTGAGACCTAATACATCGTGATATTAAGCCTTAGTAAGTCCCAATATTTAATAAACTCTAGTATTCATCCAATGGTGATAAACCATTGGTCTCCACCAATTAAATCTGAAATTAGGTTCAACTAGCATTATTTTTAACTTTTAGACACGTTTCAAACATGTTCGAATAAGTTTTAAACATATTAGGGTTATTTATAATTTTTTTTTTAAAGTTGTAGGGTTATTTTGTTATTGTAAAAAATGAGTGTCATTATTTAGTAAATTGTAGGGTTATAAATGGAAGATTGTTACTTATATATATATAAAAGATATTTGATGCTAACATTGATTTGTAACGCTTTCTAATGATAAAAGTACGTCAGGGTCAATTGTAAGTGACAATAATTAATCCTATTCTTGATAAGAAGTTTTAATTATGTTTTATTTGTTCATGAATTGTGTAGTACTCGAGAAATTCAGCACACGTGTCTACACTATGTAAGGACAAGTGGCAGCAGTCATCAGTTGACATGGCAGTGGGGCCCAACAGGGTCCAGCAGGATTGGTACGGACAACAGTGCCACGACAGGCACCCAGTGTTGCGACAAGCGCCTAGTTCCACAGCAGGCACTAGTGCGGCAAAGGACGGAACACATCCTCATCACATTAGAAATGGAAAAACGACACCACAAGGGTCTAGGGGCAACCTTAGTGTGACTCGCCTTCCCCACTGCAGAGATAAGGCACAAAATTCAGACTTTACAATTGACGAAATTGGTATCCTTAACCTATTAGACACCGTCGACTGGCCCACTAAACTAGGAGGAGGGGTTCCCACCTAGGGACAGGGCAGTATGGCCTTCCTCAAGGAAAAACTAAACAACATAAGCAAACGAGCATGATAGTTAACCCTAGCCTGGGGCAAGGTCTCGAAGGTTTAGTTTGCTCGAGTAGGCCTCCCAGTGTATGGCTCACTACCCACCGGGACTTGCTTGAATGGAATCCAAAGGAACAAATGGAATAATGGGACATGTGGATTGGTGGCTGAAAGACCGAAATTATGTGGGTTTCTTCTATCGGGCACCTTAACAAAAGTCTTGAGGAATGCAGGACCTGAGAAGTAGCGTTGGGGGCATCGCATACATGGCCCTCTCGAGGTCATGGTCCCGCAGTGACCAATCATGATCATTAATCTTGGGAGCCCATTTTTGCCTCGATTGTTGTACCCCTACTCGGAGGTTGCGTCCAGGGTGCATTTGAGACAACATTATATCCGCCTAATTGACGTTGGGATACGTTGCTCGTGATTAATGGCCACTGGTATTGCCACGATCGAGGCAATTGTAGGTTAGCGTGAGTGTCAAAGAGTCGGGGTCGCAACAGGAAGTCCTTGGGACAGCCCGACCTATCCGAGCACTATGCTATAAATACCCGCATTACTTATCCACTGCAGAGGGATGGAATTACTACTAAGCTGGTGAGAGCACTTACTCCCTCCACCTACTCTCTGCCCAATTGGTTGGTTCCTTCGTTAATAGGTTGTTTAAGTTCCTTCCATCTCGTCCACTTATCCTATTTATCCATTTGGTTACCCTCGGCATACACTTGTGTCAGCCTCTTTTAACTCTCCACTTACACTATGTATATCGATTTTTAACCTTTTATGTTTCATGAAATTTTAAATATTAAATATGATTTCAATAAATATGAATTTATAAATTTCTACAGTCAATTAAAAAAATTATAAAAAACGTGTTAATGTGCCGACCCTAAATTTTTTTCCTAACTCTGACCTATTTTTATCTACTCCAAAACTATGGTCATGGTCGGAAAAGATACAACGTGGTCTGAATTTACTGTTATTGTGAGGCAATAATAAGTTCACAGGGAGGCAAAATAGACTAACCGTGAGTTCAATTGGCACACGAGTGTCAATGCGATAAATGTAGTAGAGATCAATACAGTCGATGCCAAGCCGCTTCAAGCTACCCTCACAAGCCTCCCGCACATAGGTCGGATCACCACAAATCTCTCTCTGACCACTTTCCAATATCCTATACCCAAACTTGGTAGCCAACTGCACTTTCTCTCTCATCCCTCCCTTCAATCATCATTTCATCACAAAATTTTCAATATACAGTGCATACTCCCACAAAGATAGAATTCGTTGTAGTCCCTGTTGGCAGTGGCTCAAATTTTTTGTTTTGATTGGTTTGGTGACATCATTGCTAAAAAGACCTATTTTGATTGGTAAGCTGACATCATTTTTAAAAGCTTATTGGATGATACAAGTGGAGCAATTTCATTACTTGAATGAGATAAGAGTTCCTTTGTAATTGGTTAGATGATGTCATTGCTAAAATCTGATTGGAAGATACAAGTGGAGCAATTTCATTGTTTGAATGAGATGAGAGTTCATTTGTAATTGGTTAGATGATGTCATTGCTAAAATCTTATTGGAGGATATAAGTGGAGCAATCAAATACAAAGAAGTTCATCTGCCACCACCTTGAGATGCCTATAAATAGGCATGGGTCTCTTGGTTTTGAGATCATCCAAAAAATTGTATTTGTTCAATTTTAATTCTCTTATTGAGAGTACGAGAGGTTTTCTTTACTGGGGGTTTGAGAGTGTAAGGTTAAGTGGGTTGTACAAGGGGTTAAGGGCTTGGGTTTGTGATTGTGATTTAAACCTGAGTGGTGAGACTTATATCATTGTACCCATTTTCTCTCAATAGTAAAAAAGGAAGACTGGATCACGTCTCGTGAAGGTAGGTAAAACAATTTTGCCAAACCACGTAAATCTTGGTGTTGTGAATTGTGCTTTGATTTTTATTCTGCTTATTTATTTTCTTGTTGTTGTACTGACCAAATTGCCACGAAGTTAATTCCCAACAAGTGGTATCAGAGCTCCAAGTTCATTCCAGAGGATTGTAATTAAGAACAAGTGCCCATAGTCCTTAATTACCGACACTCAGTACGATGACGGGAAAAGGCATCTCGATTGGCAAATTCGAGGTGGAGCCCTTTGATGGGAAAAACAACTTTAGTCTGTGGCAAAACACGATTAAAGACATCTTGGTGCAACAAGGACTGCCCAAAGCAATACTCGAGAAAGACAAAAAACTAGCGGACATGAAAAAGGAGGACTAAGAGGAACTTGAGATGAAAGTTGTGAGTACCATCCGTTTATCTCTCACACCAGAGGTAAAATATAATTTTTTGAATGAAACTTCTGCTCCGGATTTATGGGAAAAATTGGAAAAGATTTATATGTCAAAATCTCTCACAAACAAATTGTTCCTGAAGAAACAATTATATCAATTGCGGATGGTAGAAGGAACAAATATTGTTGATCATCTCAATTAGTTTAACAAAATTGTTACTCAACTTTCTAGTGTTGAGGTTAAAATTGTAGAGGAGGATAAGACTATTCTCCTCTTGGCTTCTCTTCCATCTTCTTTTGATACACTTGTGACTACACTTTTGGTTGGGAAAGATACTCTCAGGGTTGATGAGGTGACGGCGGCTCTTGGAGACTGAGACACTCTGAAGACCAGGAAACAGTTCCCAAGTAGAAGGGTTGATGATCAATAGTGAACCTAGCCAACAACGAGGAAGAAGTAAAAACAAAGGCTCTGGAAACAGAGGGAGGTCATGCTTAAAATCAAAAGGGAAGAGTGATAGCAAAATCAAGTGTTACTACTGCTACAAGGAAGGAAATATGAAAAGAGACTACTATCAAAGAAAGCAAGATCTAGAGGACAAAGTAAACTCTGTGAATTTAGATCAAGCAAGCATTGCACAAGAAAATTCAGACGGTAATGGTGATTTATTGCCTGTCACCACAGGTATGAATTATCTTGCTGACAGATGGATATTGGATTCTGGATGTTCTTACCATATGTGTCCGTATAGGGAATGGTTTGATACATATAAACCCTATAATGAAGGAATTGTTCTAATGGGTAATGATGCAGTTTGCAGTACCGTTGGGATTGGGACCATTAAAATTAAAATGCTTGATAGTATGGTGAGAACACTGGGTGATGTACGACATGTCCCTAACCTAAAAAAGAATTTAATTTCTTTAGGTACACTTGAGTCAAATGGTTTGACTTTCACGACAACGAGTGGGGTCCTAAAAGTTGTTAAGGGGGCCATGGTTGTCATGAAAGGGAAATGGCAGGGTAATTTGTATACATTGGTAGGGAGTACTGTTATAGGTGGAGCAGTTGTAACAACTCCGTTGGATCCAGGTACTGATGACACTACTCTATGACATTTACACCTTAGTCATAGGAGTGAGAAAGGACTGCAGGAACTTCACAGACGAAAGCTGCTTGATGGGGTAAAAATTTGTAAATTTAATTTTTGCAAATATTGGTTGTATGGTAAACAGTGCAGGGTAAGCTTCAAGACCGGGAAGCATACAAACGAGGATGTGTTGGAGTACATACACTCGGATATATGGGGACATGTGCCAGTTCAATCCAAAGGTGGAGCAGTATATTTCGTGACATTTATTGATGACTTATCCAGGAAAGTATGGGTCTACTATATGAAGCACAAAAATGAAGTCTTCGATAAATTCAAGCAGTAGAAAGTTGAAGTTGAAAAGCAGATAGGTAAGCAGGTCAAGTACCTACGGATAGACAATGGCATGTAGTATAAACTCTAGGAATTCAGGAAGTTTTGCCAGACAGAAGGGATCACTCGACATTATATTATACCAGGTGGGCCACAACAAAACGGTGTAGCGGAAAGAATGAACAAAACCCTTTTAGAAAAAGCAAGATGTATGAGACTTCTTGCAGGTTTGCCAAAATTATTTTGGTCTGAGACTGTTAACATGGCATGCTATATTGTAAACAGGTCACCATTTTCAGCTATTGATGCAAAAGTCCCTGAGGAAGTGTGGACAGGTAAACCAGTTGATTATTCTAATTTAAGAATATTTGGTTGTTCTGCCAATGTTCACGTGAAGGAGCAACAACGATCGAAGTTGGATCCAAAGTCCAAACAATGCATATTTATTGGTTACGAAAAAGGCGTGAAAGGTTATAAACTTTAGGATCCAATTACACAAAAGGTTGTAATTAGCAGGGATGTTGTCTTCAATGAAGATCATATGCTAAACTTAAACATGGAAGATGCTAATAAGCAGGTGAGGGCCCATGAATTGTCAGTCCAGATAGAGCCAAATGAAATACAATGGTCCAATGAAGAGGATGATGTACCAATGTCCTCTCAGGAAGATACATCTGGTGGAGATGACGAGCAACAAGAATCCACAACTCTAGCTACTGGAAGAGAGAAAAGAACTCATAAGGCACTAGTCAGGTATGGTGTTGAGGATATGGTTTCTTTTGCATTGGTTGTTGGTGGTGGAGATCCATCTTTTTTTTAGGAGGTTGTCAATGACAAAGAAAGTGAAAAGTGGATGATAGCAATGGAGGATGAGATGGAGTCTTTACACAAAAACAAAACTTGGGAGCTTGTTGAAAAACCCAAGGGGAGAAAGGTGATTGGTTGCAAATGGGTATATCGAAAAAAATAACCTACAATAGAAAATGAAGGAGAAAAATTTAAAACTCGTCTTGTAGCAAAAGGATATAGGCAAGTCGAAGGGATTGACTATAATGAAATTTTTTATCCCGTTGTAAAGCATTCTTCTATTCGTGTTATGTTAGTCATGGTAGCTATGTTTGACCTTGAGTTGCAGCAACTTGATATCAAGATAGCGTTCTTTCATGGAGAATTGGAGGAGGAAATATATATGGAGCAACCAGAAGGATTCAAGGTGCAAGGTAAAGAGAATCTAGTATGTAAACTTAAAAGATCTCTTTACGGGTTGAAACAGTCTCCTAGGCAATGGTATAGGAGGTTTGATTCCTTTTTGGTGCATGTTGGCTACATGAGAAGTAGTTATGATAGTTGTGTTTATCATAAGATGCTTGAACATGGTTCTTTTATTATTCTGATGCTCTATGTTGGTGATATGTTAATTGCTTCAAATAACATGCATGAGGTAGATTTGCTAAAGTCCAGATTATGGAGTGAGTTTGACATCAAGGATCTAGGCGCTGCTAAAAAGATCCTTGGCATGGAAATTCGGTGGGACAGAGAAAAATACAAACTATGGATTTTACAGAAGAAATATGTGGAGAAGATGCTAGAGAGATTTAACATGGTTAATTCAAAGCCGGTCAATATAACTCTAGCTAACCACTTCAAATTATCTGCTAGATTATGTCCGTCTACAGGTGATGAGGTGGAGGAAATGTCCCGAGTTTCTTACACTAGTGCAGTGAGAAGCTTAATGTATGCCATGGTTTGCAGTCGGCCAGATATCTCACATGCAGTTAGCGTTGTAAGTAAGTACATGGAAAATCCGGGAAAGGAGCACAGGAATGCAGTTAAATGGATTTTCGGGTACTTGAAAGGTACGGTGGATTTCGGCATCTTATATCAGAGACAAGATGAGACAGAATATGTTGTGGGCTATATAGATTCAGACTATGCAGGTGATCTAGATAAGAGGAGGTCTACTACAGGTTATATTTTCACTCTTACAGGTGGACCTATCAGTTGGAAAGCTATGCTTCAATCAATCTCCGCTTTATCCACAACTGAAGCGGAGTATTTGGTAACGATGGAAACTGCCAAAAAGGCTTTGTGGTTGACAGGGTTGGTCAAAGAATTGAGATTGAAGCAGGAAAGCTTGGAGTTGTATTGTGATAGTCAAAGTGCTATTCACTTAGCAAAGAATCAAGTTAATCATGCCAGGACGAAACACATCAACGTGAGGTATCACACTATTAGAGAATGGGTGGAGGATGGCAAGATAAGTTTGATGAAAGTACACATGGAGAATAATGCAGCCGATATATTGACAAAGCAAGTGACTACACAGAAGCTCAAGCATTGCTTGGGCTTAATCAATCTTTCACACTGTTAAAGATTGACGAGGCATCCCAAGGCGTGGGGATGGGCATCTCAAATTGAGATGCAGGCCTGAAGTTTCAAGTGGAGGTTATGAAATTTTTGCCAAGGTGGAGATTTGTTGGCAGTGGCTCAAATTTTTTGTTTTGATTGGTTTGGTAACATCATTGCTAAAAAGACCTATTTTGATTAGTTAGCTGACACCATTATTAAAAGCTTATTGGATGATACAAGTGGAGCAATTTCATTGCTTGAATGAGATGATAGTTCCTTTGTAATTGGTTAGATGATGTCATTGCTAAAATCTGATTGGAAGATACAAGTGGAGCAATTTCATTGCTTGAATGAGATGAGAGTTCATTTGTAATTGGTTAGATGATGTCATTGCTAAAATCTTATTGGAGGATATAAGTGGAGCAATCAAATGCATTGCTTAAATACAAAGAAGTTCATCTGCCACCACCTTGAGATGCCTATAAATAGGCATGGGTCCCTTGGTTTTGAGATCATCCCGAAAATTGTATTTGTTCAATTTTTATTCTCTTGTTGAGAGTATGAGAGGGTTTCTTTACAGGGTGTTTGAGAGGGTAAGGTTGAGTGGGTTATACAAGGGTTAAGGGCTTGGGTTTGGGATTTAAACCTGAGTGGTGAGACTTGTACCATTGTACCCATTTTCTCTCAATAGTATAAAAAGGAGACCGGATCACGTCTCGTGGACGTAGGCAAATCAATTTTGCCGAACCACGTAAATCTTGGTGTTTTGAGTTGTGCTTTGATTTTTATTCCGCTTATTTATTTTCTTGTCGTTGTACTTACCAAATTGCTACAAAGTTAATTCCCAACGGTCTCAGTTACCAATAAGTCTAACCAAGGCCAAAATTCCTCTTCCACATACGATGATGATCCCACTCGATGATGGATTCAAATACTCTCACTACTAGAATTCCCTCAATTCGAGATTAACCATCTTGAAGGAAGTGATCCTACCCATGCACAGCGAGTAATATAGATCGACATAGAAGACCATAATCCCTAAAATTAAAAAATCTCTTTATTTAACAAAGAATTCTCTAGTCCAGATGACCTAGTTCCGGGATGGATAGGATATCAATTTGTGACTAATAAATTGGTATGATTAGTATCAAGACATCAGATTTAAATAAATGAATCGAAGTTAAAAGATTGATTAGTACTCATTAAAGTTGTAATAACACGACATTTGATCGTCATTGAAGTAAGGTAGGGAATAGAAGAATAACTTGCCAACAAGGAGGTCGTTGGTGTGGGGGCCATACATGTCGGAGGTGTCGAGGAAGCTGACGCCGGTGTTGATGGCGTGGTGGACGAGGTTGATCATGTCCTCTTCTTACTTGGGAGGACCATAGCCATATGACATGCCCATGCATCCAAGTCCTTGTTTTGATACTTCCAAACCCTGTGAACCCAGTTCGATTCTTGGCACTGTAATTACCATTTTCTTGTCTTTGGATCAAGCTTCTTCAACTCTCTCTATCTCACTCTCTGAGGTTGGGTGTGCGTGATCTGTGTGTTTGTCTGTGGAAGATAAAGCCCGAGCGAACAAATGCATTTAAACTGATGAATTGGTATTTATAGGAGCGCAACTTTCATATTTTTTATTCTTCTACTTTTCTGTCTACGAAAGCTACGTTAGCTGAAATATGATAACCGAAGGTTCAATTTAAAAAATATGATAATTGAGCGAGCCAAGTAAAATAAAGTGCATAGTGTATTGGGTGAGAGTGTAATTTATCTTAATAAATAAGTATGGCATAATTTAATGCAACAATTAGATCAATTGTGAATTTTAATTTTTATAGAGCTCACTTTCAATTCAATATTTACATTAAATTTGGTTCAAATAGTATTTTTTTAATAAATATAGCTAATTCATTTATATTTATTGATGATAAAAATAAAAAAATAAAGCAAAAATTTATAAATATCACATTTTCATTGATTAAATAAAATAAGCATGGCATAAAATAAATAATTTTTTGGTATTGAATTTACATTTTTTTTCCTTTTTGGTGTTTTTGTAAAATTAATGGATAAAATTATGTGCATCAAAAGTGTGCACTAAAATGTGTACCAAATCATCTATAGTCTTTGAATTAGTGATGTAACTCACTGATCTGACAGCTACAAATGATTTGGTGCACATTTTTTGTTTGCATAACTGATGAGTATGAATTAGTGGCAAGGCGGGCACGTGGAAGCGAGCTTGGCACGTGCAGCTTTCCTTCATGAGAGGGCTCCAGTAACCGCCTAGCAGTTTACTTGCCTATATCCCACGAAAGTAGCTCGCTCCAGTTGTAATACTCTTGGGGGGAGTTCCATTTTTCCTGCTGCCTCATTTAAAAAGCAGCTGAAAGGTTCCAACGATACAATTGGCGAAACTTATAAAATGATCATGCAAGTCATGAACCCGGTAAGTAATCTTTCCCAACTAAATACAATTCAGTCAATTACACCCTATTGATTTTATCATCGGAGGGTCGACCAACGGAACACCTCAGTCTTCAACTTCCTTTGCAGGAACCTGCTCCCGATTGCCAAATCATCTCACACTCCGAAGGTGCAACTTTCGGGATTAACAGTTGGTGCCGCCAAGGATCAAAATTTCGTTTCGGTGCATTGTTTCGGTCATCCAGAAAATAGAAACGTTTCGATATGTTTCGAAAACGTTTCAACCCGTTCGAAAACATAATGAAAAAAAATAAAAATTTAAGAATTATTTTTTCAAAACATTGGTCGAAATATACCAAAATATCTTCAAATATCTTGAAACATTCCAAAATAACTGTGCAAATGAATTGAAATATAACAAAAAAAATCGAAACATTATGGAACACCTCGAAGTATTAGAATTTCGATTCCATCACCGATTCGTTTCAGTCTCCTTGGAAACGAAAATGTTTCGAATGTTTCGACCATTTCGAAACGATATTTTGATCATTGGGTGCCGCTCGTGGGAACGACTTGGTTTCCATTAACAATCTCTAAATCCCATGGCAATAACTAGCGCATCAAAGGAGCCTGCAATGGATCAGACTCATGAGCGCCCTAGCACCCACCCTATGGGGTGAAAGGTTGCATCTCCTCCAGAGGAGTCTGCAAAGTTGAAGAGACTAGAAAAGGCAATTGAGGAATTAAAGCACCAAATTCAACAAATCTTCCAACTCCTAAAAAGAGATCAATCTCAAACCAAGGAACATGCGGGGTATAACCAAGAGGTTGATCAGAGCCAAAATGAAGTCATTCGCCCCCAGGTCAATAACTAGTGGGAAAGAAAGCTTCAAGACGTTAATGAGAAACTAGGAAACGTCATAAATATGATAAAAGCCCCGGTCCTAGAAGCTATTGACACCTTGGTTCAAAATATCGAATCACCGTTTGCCTAGGATGTTTCTGATTACCCTTTGCCAGAAAGATTCAAGATGCCAACGATTGAAATATTTGATGGAACTAAGGATCCACTGGACCACCTAGAGACCTACAGGTCTCTAATGATGCTCCATAACATCCCAGACCAGATAATGTGCCGAGTTTTTGCTACTACCCTTAAGGGGATAGTAAGGCACTAGTTCAACAAGTTAAAACCCAGCTCGATCAGCACATTCGTAGAACTGAGTACCTCCATCTCGCACTTCATTGGGGGCAGGGCTTATCGGCGGTCCCTAACCTACCTCCTCAATGTCAGACAAACAGGGGTGAAACGCTATGTGAATATGTCAATTGCTTCACCATGGAGTCCCTTCAGATTGACAATGTGGATGATAAGGTAGCTTTGACTGCCTTCATGGGTGGACTGCAGTCCTCCTAGTTTCCTTTCACCCTTTCTAAAGAGCATCATTCGACTATGGCCGAGTGATTGATTGATAATTACGTCGTTCCTAACCTCTAAACATCACCCTCACCCTCAATGTGTGTATGTGGCTTATAGTGATGGGGGAGTGTCACTCTCCCTCCGGATGATGCAAGAAGATAGGAAACAACAACAAATGTGATGTGAATGGAAATGTGATGAACAAAATAGATGGAATGAGATGCGGTGTGCACAAAAATGCTCCCCAATCGAAAGGAGTCTTTTGTGGTCGTGTGTTTTACTTGGAAAATATTCCAAGGTCGTCTCCTCAGGGAAGGAAAGGGAGTTGTGTGAAAGTGATTTTGGTGAACAAAAGAGAAAAATGTAAAATCTTTGTTTGAGTTTTGTGGTTGTGATTGAAAATGAAAATGCAAGAAAGCAAGTGTTGGCTAATCCAAATGGTTCATTCCAATGGGAATATCAATCCAACTCAAAGCCTTCCTCCAATGGTGCCTAGAAGTACGATTGATTCATGGGAAGCTAGGGATAAAATGGTGAGTATCCAAGCATAAACCGTGACTAGGCCTACGGAATATCAAAGACTCACCAATTTATCCACCCTCAACCCAATCAAACCGAGCCAACATACACCGAGAGAAGGAATGAAAGAGAGTTGGAATGGAATCCCCAAATGGAACCCTTGGACTAACCAACTTAAAAGCTAGCTACTTATGCATAAATGAAAGACAAGCATAATGTAAATGAAATACATTGTATAGAAATGAAGCTTTAAAGCATGAAACTAAACTTGAAGCAAAAAATCTAAAGCTATGAACAAAAACATTCAATACCCATTTTAAGCTAAAAATGAAGAACATGAAAGCATAACAATGGTGAAATGAAGAACATGTAAGTAAACTTGCAATAAACTTGAAAGGAATGACATTAAAGACAATAAATGAAGCTTACAAGGTTCTTACATTAAACTACAAGTGAAAGAGTGGAAGAAAAATGCAAAAACGTCACTTTGAGCACTATTCATCATCTTCCCCCTTGGAGCTTTCTATATCTAATCCTAAGCTTAGGTAGCCAACTCTTTTCTTGTGTGTTGAATGTTGAATGTATAATGGAGAGTGAGAGCCTTGAATTTCGTCCATGGAGGGTCCCCCTAGGTGTGTGCAGGTCTTACACCAAAGAGGGGCTGAGTTGAAGCCTTGGACAGGCTAGCCTGCAACCCACATGGCAGCCCATTTCTCTCTCTTCCTCCTTGAATGCCAAGTCTCAAAAGTCTTCCAAAATGTGTAAGAGACCTGCAAATGTGTAAGGAAATGTTGGGATAGGCGTGGGAGAAGTGTAGGTGGGACCCCCAAGCCTCAAAGTTGAGTTACAGGTTGTTTTCGCGACCAGAAGGTCCGGAGTACCGGTACTGGGTACCGGTACCATTTGGTACCGGTACCGAGTACCGGTACTGTTTTTCTGCACTGGACCACCTTCGGTAGAATAGGCATAACTCTTGATCTAACCGTTGGATTGAGCTGAAATTTTGAAACCAAATAGAAGACACCCATATCTACAACTTTCATGTTTTGAACTTTTCCAAATTCTGAGTAGATCATGGTCAAAATGGAGGAATTACGAGGCAGTGCTTCCAATTGTTGCTGCAGCTGGTGCCCTTGTTCCCAAGCACCAATGCCTTCTTGATTTCTTCACTTTTAAGCCTCCAATTCTTCATGTATTGTGTCCATGCCTTCACCACACATCCATCAAGGTTGCAATGTCCTAAAATCAATCATTTAAGCTATAAAAGGTTGCAACATCAAAATATCAACATTATAGACAATTTTGGCTAACACTAAGTATTTAAATGCAAAAGTTGAGTTATAATGCATGTAATGAGCCCTTCAAATATGCAATATTATGCGCTCATCACCGAGGTCTTATCAGGAGCCCAAAGTTACATGAACGCTGAACACACTCTCCTAGCTCGAATGAACCAAGAGGGTAGGCGTGAAGATCGCTGAGAGAAGAAAAAAGTCGGGATCCATCAAGTAAGAGAGAGAGGGCGAAGAGCCCCAAAGGGAACACCTAGGTCCCCGTGCCCCTAACGAGCCAACTCAGAGTTATACACCGCTGAATACCTCTGTGGAGCAAATTCTTTTCCAAATTCAAGATGAAAGGAGATAATGGCCGCGAAAGATGAGGACGCATCCTAGTAAGAGGTCCAAGGATAAATATTGCCGCTTCCACAGAGATCACGACCATAACATGGAAGATTGCCAGGTCCTCAGAGACCAGATAGAGGATCTGATCCAAAAAGGGCACCTCAGAAGATACATTGAGTGTCGAAGATAGGAGAAACATGATGCTCAACCTAACTAAGAGGAGGTCTTACATCAGCAGCCAGTGAGAGAAGTCACGGTAATATCGGGGGGCTTCATGGGAGTAAGAGAAAGTAGCTCCACTAGGCGGGTCCCCGTCCGTAAAGTAAATTTCAAGTTGGAGGTAAGCTCGGTGAATCTAGGAAAGATACATTAGGTAGACCCCCCAATTTATTTCTCAAAAAGAGGACTTATGAGGCATCTAGCACCCGCACAATGATCCACTGGTGGTCACCCTAACAATTACTAATTTTTATTTTTATTTGAACATTCAGACATCATATATATATATATATATATCATTAAGTAGGGAAGTTTTGGTTATAGTCAGCCAAAAGAAAAGTCTTAAGCTCAGGGGGGGGAGGAGTCAATCCAATCCAACGGGAGAGAATTGTTTAATTTAGCGGCTGCCACCCATTGAGCAGCCTTGTTATGGGTCCTAGGCTTGTGTAAAAAGATAAGATTATGAACCCTAGCTAAATGTCTAATATCACTAATAATAACACTGATATCCCACGGCGGAACGTCTTCATTGGAGTTGAGCTTGATGATGCTCAGACATTCATTCAGAATTGTTGCATTAGTGGACAGTTGGGCTTCAGCAAGGATACATGCTTGCCTAACAGCTTTAGCTTCAGCTAGTATGCTTGAACTTGCTGGGAAAGACTTGGCACTGCCAAAAACAAAGGAACCTCTTTCCTTCCAAGCTACCACACCACAAGCGGCCCTAACAGACCTTGGGATAAAGGCACCATTGCAACTAATTAGGATCTCAGCCTCAACAACTTGACCCCCTGCCTCACCCACGAGTGAGACCTGCTGATCATTCGGCCTCTCCTCATTAACAGACAAAAGCAAATCCTGCCACATCCCCCGGGCTTTGATGACAGTCGCAAAGGCATCAATCGCTTCACCGTTGAAAATAAAATTATTCCTCGCCTTCCAGATGAGCCAACCCACAGTGGCAAACCTCCCCAGGGCATCAAGACCACCCTGGCCCATCCCATCCACCTGCAATAACATGGAAGATCTACTGGCCACCGACAAAAAGGAAGAGGTTTCCCATTGGAAGTTAAGGTCCATACCAAACCAAACTCTGTTGGTCCATTCGCATTCAAACAAAAGGTGCTCAATGGATTCAGGGACACAAAAATAGATCTGACAGAGTGGGGATGATGCACACTTCCTCCTGAAAAGATTTTCGTGTGTGGCTAGGGAATTGTGACATGATTTCCACCAGAAATGCTTCACCTTCGGAACAGCTTTCATACTCCAAATGCTCTTCTAGAGCCTAGAGGGGACAGAGGTAGAAGAGCTGGCCGCCTGAGTGTCCAAAGCACGTTTGTTCCCCAATCTATACTCAGACCTCACAGTAAAAGACCCCTTCTTATTTGGCCACCAGATTCTTCTATCAACGCCCCCATTCAATGGAAGAGGGATGGGCAGGATAGCATTCACTTCATCCCTAGAAATAACACTAGAGAGACTAGGGGTGTTCCATCTTTTGGGGTTCTCCATAATAATATCAGCCACCTTCAAAATTGCACTGCCCTGGGGCTTCAATATTTGTATAGCCAGGTCTAGGAGCCGAGGGATTACTTTGTGAAAAAAGTCCTAATTGACAGTGGGAGCTAGGTGGATATTATATTCGCCCCAACATTCGATAAATTAAACATCAGAAGGGAGAAGTTGATACCCGTTACTGCTCCACTCATTGAATTTTTGGCAAAAAAGACTCGTCCCATAAGCACCATTGTCATACCGGCTACAGCCGAAAGGGCACTACAGCAAACCATAATCATGACAAACTTCCTGGTGCTAGACTACCTATTAACATACAAAGTTATTCTTGGACTCCCAAGCCTTAATTCCGTGAGGGCAGTTCCTTTAACCTATCATCTCTTCATGCATTTCCCAACCAAAGAAAGGGTTAGAGAGTTACGCGGAGATCAAGCGGTGGCCTGTGAATGCTACGTATCCTCTATAAAGGGAAACAACAACAAGAGACTTTACAGGTTGATTCCCTAGATCACAGGAAAAAATTGGAGTGCCTGCGACATGTGGAGGAGCTGGAGCCAATCCAAATCGGGGACACCCCCGAGCAAGTCGCCTTCATCAGAAGAATGTTTGAAAAGAACCTGAGGACTTTGCTAATAAAGTTTTTAAATTCTAATAAAGATGTCTTTGCTTGGAAGTAGTCTGATATGGGGTCAATAGACCCCGCTGTTGATATGCTTAAATTAAATGTCAATCTAAGTTTTAGACCAGCTCGACATAAACGCCAAAATTTCATCCCCGAGTGAAATCGTGCAATCAAAGAAGAGGTAGCAAAGCTCCTAGATGTGAAGTCCGTGAGGGAGCTGCGGTACCTACTGTAGTTAGCCAATGTAATGTTAGTAAAAAAGACAAATGGAAAATGACAACTTTGTGTAGATTTCACCAATCTGAAAAAGTCATGCTCGAAGGATTATTTCTCACTACCAAGGATTGACATCCTGGTTGACGCTACTGCTGGTTATGAATTACTCTCCTTCATGGATGCATTCTTTGGATACAATCAAATCATGATGTATGAGTCAGATCAGGAAAAAACTTCCTTCATTATGGAGTAAGGAATCTATAGCTATAAGGTCATGTCTTTTGGTTTGAAAAACGAAAGAGACTGGTTAATCATATGTTTAAGGAGCTTATCGGTAACTCAATGGAGGTGTATGTGGACAACATGTTCGTCAAAAGCCTCTGTGCCACTGAGCAAATTGATCATTTGAAAAAAGGCCTTTTGATACACTCAGAAGATACAACATAAAGTTCAATCCAACTAAATGTGCCTTTGAGGTGTCCTCGAGGAAGTTCCTGGGTTTCATGGTGACCCAAAGAGGAATAAAGGTGAACATAGAAAAAATCAAGGGGCTCATGCATATGAGGTCCCCATAGAGTACAAAAGAAGTCCAAGTGCTTATAGGAAGGATAGTATCTTTAAATAGATTCATTTCCAAAGCTAGCGATAAATGCCTCCCTTTCTTTAAAGAACTCAAGAAAGCTTTTGAGTGGAGCTTGGAGTGCGAGGATGCCTTCTAAGCACTAAAGCATTATATTAGCAAGCCACCAATCCTCGTAAGGTCAGAGGAAGGAGAACCTCTATATTTGTATCTTATAGTATCCTAAGAGGCGACAAGTGTAGTCCTTGTTAGCCAACAAGTAGATCCAGCACCCAATCTACTATATAAGTCGAACATTAAGAGAGGTAGACGTCAGGTACCCAATGATGGAAAAGGTGGCCTTTGCGTTGGTAACCACATCCATGAAGGTAAGGCCTTACTTTTAGGCCCATTCCATCACACTGCTATCAGATATCCCTTTGCGACAAGTCTTGCAAAACCAGAAACATCTGGTCGGTTGGAAAAAATGGTCTATCAAGATCAGAGAAGTTGACATCCAATACATGTCCCAGACAGCTGTGAAGGGGCAGGTAATTGCTGACCTCATAGAAGAATTCACCGTTGAAGCATCGGAGCACGAAGTCGTTGCTACTCAACTAGGGGAATGGCAAATGTATGTTGACGGATCCTCCAATTCAACTGAGAGAGGGACTAGATTGATTTTATTTCTCTAACTGAAGACAAGATTGAATATACCCTTTGTTTTGGGTTTAAAGCCTCGAATAATGAAGCAGACTATGAAGCTCTAATCACAAGGTTGCAGTTGGCTAAGGCCCTAGGGGTAAAAAATCTGAAAACATACAGTGAATCACAGCTTGTGGTAAGACAACTACAAGGTGATTATCAAGCTAGAGACCCATGAGTGAGCTCCTATTTGAAAACAGTAGCAGAAAAGATTGCGAGATTTCCCAAGTTCCGTGATCGCAAAACTCCCATGCGGATTCATTAGCACGACTAGCCTTAGCACTCTCTGATAGTATGACTAGGACTATATCTGTAGAGTTCCTACCCGATCCAAGCACTTGCCACACTAATGTTCATCCAATCCAACAAGAACCTAGCTAGATGGATGAAATAATGGCATACCGACAGCACTGGACACTTCCACAGGAGGCCTAAAAGGCTCGAAAGCTTCAAAGAAGGGCCTCGAGGCATGTGGTCTTGAACGAAGTACTCTATAAAAAAAGATATTCACTCCCATCCTTGAGGTGCCCAAGCCCAACTAAAGTGTGGGAACCACTCTAGAGGGTACTTTTTAGCCCGAAAGGTCCTTAGACAGGGCTATTTCTAGCCCACTATAAAAAAGGATGCTCTAAGGTACGTGCAAAGATTTGAAAAGTGCCAAAAATTTACTACCATCCCAAAGCTTTCTCCGGAAAATATTACTCCAATAATGAGCCCATTACTATTTGCTCAGTAGGGGATTGACATCATTGGACTACTTCTAATTGGAAAGGGCTAGAATAAGTTTGCAGTTGTCGCCATCGATTACTTTACCAAGTGGGTAGAGGCAAAGCCACTGGTAACAATAATAGAGCAGAAAATCCAGAATTTTGTGTGAAAGACAATCGTCTGTAGGTTTGGCATACCAGCCATCATAATAAGTGACAATGGCAAACAATTTGACAATTACAAGGTCAGAAGGTTCTGTTATGAGCTGGAGATTCACAACCACTACTCTTATACTAGATCCACAAGAAAATGAGCAGGTTGAAGTAATCAATCAAACCCTGCTCCTGAACATAAAAGCTAGATTGGAGCAATCAAAGGGCTTTTGGGTGAAGCAACTACCAAATATCTTGTGGGCATATAGGACCACACTGAGAGTGCCTATAGGGGAAACACCATTTCATTAACTTTCAAGACGGAGGTGGTTATTCTAGGAGAAATAGGAATATCAACCCATCAAACCAAGGAGTTTGACCCCAACATAAATAACTAGCTGCTCCTAAACAACCTTGATTGACTAGAAGAGAAGAGGAAAGAGTCTCGGGTAAGAATGTCAGCATACCAAAATAGAGTCTCCAGATATTATAACGTTCTTGTAAAGCCAAGATAGTTCATGGTCAATAACTTGTTATTGAGAAAAGTCACTGATTGATGGAAAAACGTTGTTGTATCCTAACCTCTAAACATCATCCCTAAATGTGTGTATGGCTTATAGGAATGGGTGAGTGTCACTCTCACTCGGAATGATGCAAAAGATTAGGCAACAATGGAATGGTGATGGAAATGAATGGAATGAACAAAATGTTATGAAATGGAATGCGTGTGTGATGAACAAAAATGCTCCCCAATCGAAAGGAGTCTTTTGTGGTCGTGTGTTTTACTTGGAAAATATTCCAAGGTCGTCTCCTCAGGGAAGGAAAGGGAGTTTTGTGAAAGTGATTTTGCAAAAGTGAAAAGAAAGTGTAAAATCTTGTATTTGTGTTTTGGTGAGTTTTGTTCAAAATGAAAATGCAAGAAAGCAAGTGTTAGCTAATCTAAAGGGTTCATTCCAATGGGAATACCAAATCAACTCAAAGCCTTCCTCCGATTGAGCATGAATGAACGATTGATTCGGGGGAAGCTAGGGACGAGATTGGTGAGTATCTAAGCATAAACCGTGACTAGGCCTACGGAATATCAAAGGCTCACCAACTCATCCACTCTCAACCCCGTCAAACCGAACCATTTGACTCTAAAGGGAGGAATGAAGAAGAGTTGAAAATGGTATTCCCAAGAGGAATTTTCCCTTGGATTAACCAACTTAAATCCTAGCTACTCATATTAAAAATGCAAGACAAGCATAATGTAGATGGACATGGAAGAGAAATGGAGATTTAAAGCATGAAACTTAACTTGAAGCAAGAAATCTAAAGCTATGAAGGAAAATATGCAATACCCATTTTAAGCTAAGAAATGAAGAAAACATGGAAGCAACAATGGTGAAAGCTAAAATGAAAGATTAAACTTGAAATGAACTTGCAGTGAATAGCATTAAATACATTAAATGAAGCTTACCAAGTTCTTACAAAGGATTACAAGTGAAATGGATGGAAGAAATGGAAAAACGAAATTACATTACACTATTCATCTTCTTCCTCAATGGAGCAAAAACTAAGCTTAGGTAGCCCCCTTCTATACAAGCTTGTAATGTTCAATATATGCTGTGTGGAGACTTGCCAAAACGTCCAAGAGGCTCCCCCCTAGCTGTGTGTACGAGCTCCCATCAAGAAAGGGCTGAATGGATGGCTTGACAGGCTAGGAGATCATAGCCCTGGCAGCCCACTTCTCTCCCATCCTCCATCAATGCATTGGCCTTCAAAGTCTTCCACTTGAGTGTAGGAGGCCTGCAAATGTGTAAGGAAATGTTGGGATAGGCGTGGGAGAAGTGTAGGTGGGACCCCCAAGCCTCAAAGTTGAGTTACAGGCTGTTTTCGCGACCAGAAGGTCCGGAGTATCGGTACTAGGTACCGGTACCATTTGGTACCGGTACCGAGTACCGGTACTGTTTTTCTGCACTGGACCACCTTCGGTAGAATCGGCATAACTCTTGATCTAACCGTTGGATTGGGATGAAATTTTGACACCAAACAGAAGACACCCATATCTACAACTTTCATGTTTTGAAATTTTCCAAATTCTGAGTAGATCATGGTCAAAATGGAGGAATTCCGAGGCAGTGCTTCCAATTGTTGCTGCAGCTGGTGTCCTTGTTCCCAAGCACCAATGTCTTCTTGATTTCTTCACTTTTAAGCCTCCAATTCTTCATGTATTGTGTCCATGCCTTCACCACACATCCAACATAGTTGCAATGTCCTAAAATACATGATTTAAGCAATAAAAACTTGCAACATCAAAATATCAACATTATTCATAATTTCGGCTAACTCTAAGTACTTAAATGCAAAAGTTGAGTTAAAATGCATGTAATGAGCCCTTCAAATATGCAATATTATGTGCTCATCAGTCACCCAAGCAACCAAAAATTCAGGAGAAGGGATGATGGGGGTAACGTAGGAAAAACCCTACCAAGTTGTAAAAATCCTAACACCAGGAACTTACCATTTGGAGACTCTAGGAGGAACCAAGTTGCCACACCCATGGAATGCTGACACCTAAAAAAGTTCTATCAGTAATTGCTTTCTAATATTTTTTTCAAGGGTTCTTTGAGTTTCCATGTACCTAGTTTGAATAAAACTGTGTATTTCGCAGTTATTCTTTTTTAATAAAAAGCATAGTTTTCAAGCACCATGATTAGCAAAGTTAGAGCTTCCAATCTCCTCACTTAGCTCGAATTGAGTCTACTTGACTCAACAAAAGCAAAATAAGAGCTTTCTAACTCCTTGCTTAGCTTGGATTGAGTCTGTTTGACTCAATGGAAGTAAAATAAGAGCTTTCTAGCTCTTCACTTAGCTTGGATTGAGTCCACTTGACTCAACAGAGGCAAAATAAAAGCTTTCTAACTCCTTATTTAGCTCGGATTGAGTCTACTAGACTCAACAGAAGAAAAATAAGAGCTTTCCAGCTCCTTGCTTAGCTCAGATTGAGACTGTTTGACTGAATATAAACAAAATAAGAGCTTTCTAGCTCCTTACTTAGCTCGGATTGAGTCCATCTCCTTTTCAGCTCATTAAGCTCTCCATCTCCTTGTTTAGAAAGGCGTGACAGCCTTCAACTAAGCCCAAAAAAGAAACAATAACTTCTACAAGGCTATCATCCTTGCACAAGTCAAGGGAATAGGGGTAGAGAGGGAAAATAAAGGGAACATAGACAAAAGAGTTTTCATTTAATTCACAAAATAAAATTTACTTTACAATTTACTTTTTTTTAAAAAAGAAAAAGAAAAAAAAGGAAGAAATTATCAAAGCTCAGTCAGTCACAGTTCCCCTCTGCCGCTTCCCCGGCAAAGAAGACCCCTATTCCCATCTCCATTTATGGGAAACAGGAGCTTCTGCCACCAGCCCTTCATCGTTATCCTTAGAAGCTACTACAAACCCCTTATTATCATAAGGGATCTCCTCCACCATGGTAAGAGGGGGACCAAGCCCCAAAAAGGTGAGTCTCTCAAGAGTGATTAAACTCCTAAGAGGCCTTGGACCTCTTTCAGTAGCCTTGCTTATTCTGGCACGTCCAGTTGGGCTCAACGGAGGTCTCTCACTGCAAAAGCCAGCAACGGAAGATATGTTAGGAAAAAGGAAAGGGTCTACAATGAATGAAGGTAGTAGTTTAACTCACTCATGTTAGATGGAGGACCCCAAAACTACAGCTCCTTCAAATTTACGAGGGGCAGCTTCTACAGCTCCTTCAAACTCCCAACCATCTCTTGAAACAAGAAAGAATCTATCTTCCTATCCAAGAGGAGGGTGTAAGAGTTCGGTGACCAGCTCAAGCATGTCCTCCCTTCAGAGGAATTGATAGAAGCCCCACTAGTCAGGAGCTAGGCTGTAGAGGTTGATAAACTCGACCACCGAAGGAGAATAGCCTAGCCTCGCCAGGCTCCGGATGACCATCACACCAACTAGAATGCCCCGCCCATCCATGGAGACGTGGGAAGGGCATAAGCTGAAGTAATGAAAGACAACCCTTATAAAGGGAGAAATTGGAATCGGAGACCAGCTTTAAAGGCATGCCAAAAAAAGTACACCCGTGGAGAAATTGTGTTATAAGGGAAGTCAGGCCTGGGGACACGGACTCAAACCCCACCAGGGAAGCCATAGCATTCTTGAATCACCAGTAGGTTGACCATTGTCATGATACTGGGAACTAGGAGGTTAGCCCACTCTGGTTCCATGTTCAGACTAGGTCGTCTTCTGAAAGTTCTATTTTGGGAATCCATTGAAAGGAGAAACACAAGATACAAGTGTGCTTGAGGAAGATGATAGAGCATGAAAAGGCTCAGTTAAAAAGGTTTAAATAGTAGTGGCTCTCTTCCTTAAATGGTTTTAAATGCAAACCACCAGCATTAGGGAGGTCTCATGCCCCACGTTGAAGGCGTCGTGGGAACAAAGCGACACCAACTAACCCCCATTGATGGCATGGTAGTTGAGATAGTGAATAACTGTCACTTGCACGTTGTTTCAAGTATCATTATGAAGACAACTCAATTAAGTTGCCCCTCTTCACAGATAAGAGCCTTTGTCGAATCATATCCAAAAAGAAATTTCCAAAATATGGGCCTTGAATGTAAGGTCGTTCAAAAACCATTTGGACTCAAGCCCAAAGAATATCTCAAAAATAAAATAAACAAGAAGAAAACAACTGTTTATTGAAAATATCAGTTCGAGTACAAAAAAGAGAAGTACAAGAAAAATCGGGGGTCATGCTAAGCTGCCTCCCGTGGAGACGTTGCCAAAGCAACAATAGTAGCCTCTTCAATAGTGAGCAATGGCACCCACCACGTCTTCAGTTAGAATTAGGGGGGGGGGGGGGGGGGGTCATCGATGCAAGTCAAAGCAAGTTCCTCCCCCACGACTCTTACTCTGCAAATATTGATGAACTTTTTGGTGACATTGGAGGAGGCATCGACGGCGAGGTCACTGGGCCTACTTAAGCTTAGTTTTTTATTTTGTTGTAACTTAGTTTTTATTTTGTAGCTTGAGGGACGCAAAGTCCTCCTTTCTTTTAATACAAGAACGCCCTTTTTTTTCTAAGTGTTTGCCTCTTCTTTCTTCTCTCCTTTTTTTTTTTTTTAAAGTGCAACTCCTCGGGACCGAGGTTCCAAGACCCAAGGCCGGTATCATCTTTCCCTTCGGCCTTGGCTTCTTTATGGTGGAATTTCTAAGTGACCCCTCTCGAGGGTCATGCGTCGTCTAGGAGGCTTCGCCACTTGGGTCTTTTTGGGGCAAGTTTACTTTTTCTAAGGCCTTGCCCTCGAGACCGTGCCCCATTCAGGAGGCTTCGCTCCTAGGGTCTCTTTGAGGACAAAACTTTTTCTAGGACCTTGTCCTCGGGGCCATGCCCATCTAGGAGGTTTTGCTCTTTGTTTCTTTGGAGGCAGGAGTCCTAAGACCCTGCCTCCGGGGCCATACCCCTTCCAGGAGACTCTACTCCTTTATTTCTTTGGGGGCAAGGGTCCCAAGACCTTGCCTCCAAGGCCACGCCCCTTCTAGGAGGCTCTGTTCCTTGTTTATTTGGAGGCAAGAGTCCTAAGACTCCGCCTTCAGGGCCATGCCCCTTCCAAGACAGCATACTTAGCAAAAATAAGTCTTTGTTCTAAAAAATAATACTTTTTTTCAAATTCATTACATTCCAAGGCCGAAGTACAGCATTTCCTTCCATATCCTCTAACTTGTATGACCCGGAGCCTCCTTCTGACTTAACTTTGTATGGTCCTTCCCAATTAGGTCCCATTTTTCCATCAACCGAGTTACGAGTGTTCCCAACTACTCTCCTGAGCACCAGGTCACCTACTTGGAACCTTCGGGGTTTTACTATTTTATTGTAAAGTTTGGACACCCCTTCTTGGTACTTAGCTAGTCTCAAGGCAGCCATTTCTCTTCTCTCCTCCACGAGATCCAAGTCCAGGGCGAGTTGGTGATCGTTCTCCCCAGTGTCGAAAGCATGTGTTCTTATAGTAAGGAGGCCTACCTCCAATGAGATTACCGCCTCTACTCCGTATGCAAGGGCATAAGGTGTTTCACCCATGAGGTCCGCGGAGTTGTCCTGTAAGCCCAAATGACGGTCAAGAGCTCTTCCACCCATTTTCCCTTAGCTTTCTCTTACCTCTTCTTAATTCCGCTGACGATGGTTTTGCTTAAAGATTCCTACTATCCGTTGGCTTACAGGTGAGAGGGCGTGGAGTAGTAATTCCAGATTCCAAGATGCTCACAAAAAAATTTGAAGGGTCCGCTGTTAAACTGGGTCCCATTATCTGACACAAGTGCACGGGGGACCCCAAACCTTGTCACTATGTTTCTCCACACGAACTTTTTGGTGTCCGTGTCCCTGATATGAGTCAATGGCTCTGTCTCGACCAACTTTGTGAAGTAATCGGTCCCAACTATTAGGAATTTCTTGTCTCTAGGAGCCCTTGGGAGGGGTCCGACCAAGTCGAGCCCCCATTGGGCAAATGATCAAGGGATGGTCAGTGGGTGCAAGTCTCCTGCTTGCTGTCTAAAGGCAGGAGCAAACCTTTGACACTGACCAAATTTTAGGACGTAAGCTTGTGTATCTCTTTGCATCCGTGGCCACTAATACCCTTGAAACATGATGTGATAGGCCATCGATCGCCCCCTAAGTGCCCCCCACATATGCCTTCGTGCACTTCGTACATGAGGAGCTCAACTTTGTCTTCTCGGACACGAAGCAAATAGGGTCCGGAGAATAATTTTTGGTACAATTTATGATCCGAGGAGGCCCAGAATCTCGGAGCCCTTAACTTTATCCTCCTTGCTTCCTTGGGACACTCAGGGAGTTCCCCGGAGACAAGGAACTTGAGCAGCGGATCAATCCATCTAGGGGACTCCTCCCCTTCTAGGATGACCACCACCCTAGGGACGTCGTCTATGCTGGAGTCGGGAAGGAACTCCACATTAATCATTCGTGTCATGTCGGAGTCCAACACCGAGGTAAAGCATGCCAAGGCATCGACGTGAGCATTCTTGTCCCGGGGGACCTGCTTCACTTCCACCTTCTTGAACTTGTGGAGCAGGGTCATGGTCTTATGGTGATAGACTTTCATCCTTGGATCCCTTGCTTCGAACTCCCCGTTGATCTGGTTGACTACCAGTAAGGAATCACAATGGACCGTTAGCTCTATGGCCCCCGCTGCATCGGCAAGTTTGAGTCCAAAGATAAGAGCTTCGTATTCTGCCTCATTGTTGGATGCCTTGAAGCCCAGTCGTACAGCTTGCTCCGTGACTAATCCCTGCGGGGAGACCCATAACACTCCGATTCCGAAGCCCTTGTTGTTAGAGGATCCGTTCACGCAGAGTTTCCAAGAGTGCACTGGGTTGTCCGTGGAGAGCTCCACCTCGAGGAGAGGTGGCTCCCCCTTGGTAAATTCAACAATGAAGTCTGCTAGCACCTGACCCTTTATTGCCGTGCGAGGTCTGCAATGAATGTCATGTTCCCCAAACTCCATGGCCTATTTCACTATCCTCCCGAAGAGGTCCGCCTTCCTTAGAATCGCCTTCAAAGGTTGATATGTGAGGACGGTGATGGGGTGCGCTTGAAAGTAATGCCTCAACTTCCTCGCGACCGTGACTAGTGCCAATGCAAGCTTTTCCAAAGGCAAGTATCTTGTCTCTGTGTCTAGGAGAGCTTTGCTTACATAGTAAACTGGATTTTGTTCGTGTTCATGCTCGTGGACCAATACACCGCTAACGACAAACTCGAAAATGGCCAAGTAAAGGAACAACATCTCTCCCCTGTCTGGAACAGACAGTGTCGGGAGGACCCTAAGGTACTCCTTCATCCCTCCAAGCGTCTTCTCGCATTTTTCATTCCAAGTATCCTTCCCAAACCTATTGATAGCACCGAAGAAAGGCTTGCATTTGTCTGACAATCTGGATATAAAACGATTTAAGGCAGCCAACATTCTCGTTAGTTTCTGGACGTCTCAGATGGTTCAGGGGCTACGTACGTCCATGATAGCTTGTATCTGCTCTAGGTTGGCCTTGACGCCACGCTAACTCACTAAGTTCTCCAGGAACTTTCCAGAGCCAACTCCAAAGGAACACTTAGCTGCATTCAGCTTCAGCCCATACTCACGGAGAGCAGAGAAGGAGTCCTCCAAGTCTGCAATATGGTCATTTTGCCTCCTGCTCTTGACCAGCATGTTGTCAATGTACACCTCCATGGTGTTCCCCATTTGTCGCTATAACATTCGATTCATGAGCCTCTGGTACATGGCACCCGCGTTCTTTAATCCGAACGACATGACTTTGTAACAGTAGACCCTCTTAGAGTAATGAAGGTGGTCTTCTCCTGGTCAGGCGGATGGAGGGAGATCTAATGGTAACTGGCCCTGGCATCCATGAATTGATCAACCTTAGGCAGAGGGTAATCATCCTTGGGGCAAGCTTTATTCAAGTCCGTGAAGTCCACGCAGACACACCACTTCCCGCTCTTCTTCTTTATGCAAACAGTTCAACAACCATTCTGGGAATTGTACCTCCTGGATGACATCGGCCTCCAGGAGCCTCTCCACCTCTTCGTTCACCGCCTGGGCATGGTACAGTGCCGCACGCAGAGGTTTTTGATTTATGGGCATATAATTAGGGGATTAACATGAAGTATGTGAGTTATAACATCAGGACTTATACATTTCATCTCCGCGGCGTCCCATGCAAACACATTCACGTTCTTCCTTAAGAAGTTAGCCATCTCATCCTGCTCGGGCGGGGACATGGTGGAGCCGATCAGGAAGTATCTCTCCTCATCCCCCTCCGCTAGGAGCACCTTCCAGAGGTCCTCCATGGAGCGGTCGACTGGGTCAATCTGTGGCTCATCAATGCCCAGCCGTCCGGACTGTAGTTGCTAATTGTTCAACACTTCCTCCGGAGCACCTTCCCTTTCCTTGAAGGTCACCCCGGCTTTTGCGATGGCATAGAAACAACTCTCTGCAGAGGCTTGGTCTTCACAAATCTCCATTATCCCCTTTGGAGTGGGGAACTTCAACTTCTGATGGTAGGTGGAGTGCACTGCTCCAAGCGAGTGCAACCAAGTTCGCCCCATTATTATGTTGTATGACGAGTCAGGGTTGATCACCACGAACTCCGTGTCGATTGTGACAGGCCCAGTGGTGATCGGTAGAGTGATATTCCCTAGTGGCAGAGCGAATGACCCGTTGAACCCAACGTGGGGTGTCTTGACAATGGTGAGATCCTTGGATCCAAGTCCTATTCGCTTTAATACGTCGAGATACATCACCTCCAAGGAGCTCCCCGAGTCCACCAGGACCTTATTGACATCAAAAACCCCAATTCGTAAAGTTATGATCAAGACATCCTCATGGGGGAGGACCACGCCTGCCAAGTCGTTGTCCGAGAAGGTGATGCCTCTGTGATCCGTCCGGGGCCTCTTACTTGGCTGGCCCCCATCTTTCTCTTCCACCTTTCTAGCGAAGGCTACCCTCTTCAGGTTTGACCTGAGGGAGTTAGTTGTCGGCCTCTCTAGGGGACAGACGTGGATAACATCAATGATGTTACCGCGGACAACAGTATGGTCGTTGGTGACATGTGCCTCCCTTGGCGGCTCCTCTTCAATGTACTCCTTGAGATATCTCTCTTGCACCAACTTCTCCAGGAAGGATTTGTACACTCGGCAACCTTCGGTAAGGTGCCCCACGTCTTTGTGGTACGAACACCTTGCATTCTGGTTCCTGGTGGACGGATCGCCCTGCATCTTGGGTGGCCACTTAAAGAAGGGCTCTTTCTTGATCTTATGCAACAACTTGTAAATGGGCTTTTTGAATACAATATAGATCCCTCTGAAGGATTTTTCCAATGCCGGGATCAGACATTTCCTAGGAGGGTCTCCCTCCTTCTCCTTTGGGGCTAAGTTTTTCCCTTTGCTCCCCACCAACTCGTCTTCTATCCGGGAGTACTTGTTGATGTGGACCATCAACTTGCCCATGTCCACCGGCGTCTGTTTCGTCAATGACCTGTAAAGATCTATGTCCCGAGAGAGGCCAAGTCTGAAAGAGTCCGTTGCCATGACCTCGGAGCATCCCTCCACCTTGTTCACCTCCTACCAATAGTGAGTGGCGTACTGGCGGAGTGTTTCGCCTTCTTTTCGTCGGAGGGTCAACAACGATCCGACATCCTTGGGGCGTTTGCTCCCCGTGATGAACTGCGCGAAGAAATGTCTAGTCAGCTCCCTCCAAGACCCAATGCTATTTGGCAGGATGGTCTTGAACCATTTCATGGTCATATCGCCTAGGCTCATTGAAAACACACGGCACAATAACCTATGATCCGAGTGATATAGGGACATCATTTGCTTGTATTGTCGGAGGTGAGCCTTAGGGTTTGATCGTCTATCGTAAACTTTGAATCGTGGCACCACAAACTTTTGTGGTACCTCCATATCCATGTTATTTTTAGTGAATGATGAAAAAATGACATCATCATCTGTGTCGTCATCGGGAGTGGACTTGTCCATTCTCATAGAATCCAACTTGGACCTGAGCTCTCCCCCATCCTTATGGTGTCTCCTCTCACCATCGCTGCGACGGGCAGCATGCCCCTTGACTCCTCCATTCTTCACGGAGAGGGTTGACCCCTCCTCGGACTCCTCTGCGCCCTCTCGCCCGGATAGTCTCCGACGGAGGTCATTCCAAGCCAAAGGTTTGGCCCTCTTGGTTAGGACCTCTGGATCCTGTCAATTAGCCCTCGAGCATTTCGGATCATTGGAGCCCCCTGCTCCACCACTGAGATGATTTCTCAAGTCACCGGCTCCAACCTCCTTAACGGAGGGCTCCTTAGACGGTCGTAAGTTTTGAGTTCCCCCACCGAAAAATGCAAACTCGTCGAGTCTGTTAAAAATATTCATGTTATTTTCCTTTATATACCGTAATCGATCCCCCAACCGTTCTTTGATGAGGTTGACAAGTTGACGGGTCAAGGGGTCGTCTTTCTCGCCCCCAAGACTCAGTTCAATTTGGTGGGTTCTTTCTCTCGAGTGGATCGAAAGCTCCTTGTTAACGCTTTCAACGTGATTTTCTATTCTCGATACGGAAAGAACTAATATGTCTACGTTCCTTTGCTGACGACCCTTTTCTTTCAGACGTGTATTCACCATGGTCACTGCCTCAAGAAAATTTGGTCGTTCCCCTCAGACAACGCCAAATTGTGCGCGGAGATTTTCGCACAACAAATGAATGGACAAATCTATCCCTTGGCGGAAATGAGTTTTACCTGGAAAGTCGATGGTCCCATGGTAAACCGATGTGAAAAATGGTATAAGGAGTGGTGATGAATTACTTTTCAAGCAGTCTGAACGATCCCGACGTATCGAGATGAACTCTGTCACTCAAAAAGAGAGGTTAGAAGGGCGCCAGAGTGTTTTCCAATGTGACCCCTCTAACGATCAAGTCAGTATGTCAGAGAGGGGTAGGAAACACTGTTCTATTGCTTGGGCGCGAATGTGCGTACCTTAGATTTTAGTTTGTGAGAGCTATTTATACCTCCATGGAGGTAATCATTGCGGACTGGTGGGTCCCTTGGAGAGGAAGCCCCTCGTTGGCCCAATTGGAAGATGACCTAAGGAGCACAGTCCTTGGGCAGAGGATCTTCCTTGTCATGTGGAAACAAGTCTCTACATTTAATGCTCGGATCCCCGAGCATTTAATGCTCTCCTTTCGGATTCCGCCGAGTAATAAATGTGTCACATCCTTCCAAAGGGTTATTTAATGTTTCCTCGTGATGGTTGTGCACGCGTAGGGGCATCTTCCTCTATTGACTCCCAGTTTTGTGCTCTGCACCTTGTCCACCACTATTATTGGTCACTAACTTGCTCTTTCTGTCATTCTGACTGCCCTGAGAAGGGGAGTCAATGATTATTGACCAATTTCAACTCCAAGTCACGATAACCGTCAATCCTGCCATTCATACCTCGCTGGCGTGGGGGTTCTGGCGGCAAAATGATGTGCCGAGTAAAGGACCTCAGGGCGTTACGCACGCCGAGGACACGTGTCGAGCAACTAGGGCTCCGAGGATCCCAAATGCCGAGAACACGTGTTAATATGGAGTATGCTCCCACGGAATCATGCCGAGGACACAAGTCAGATGCAGGGAGTTCTGAGGTCCCCTATGCCGAGGATACGTGTATGCGTAGAGCACCGAGAGATAATGTGCCGAGGGCACGTGTCACTCACAAGGGGTCCCGAGGGGGACCGAATCCGAGGACACATGTCAGTTCATGGTGTGCCCACATCACCCTGGTCGAAGACACGTGTCGACTCCCTATTGATTCTCAGAAATGTCCCATCAATTTTCATATTGTATTTAAAGACCTTGTTATGAATGAATGTGGACGTCGGGTTCATCCTGAAGTGAACCACTAGAGGATCTTGCCCTTCAAAATGGGATCTCTTTTTCTCCAATTCTAGTTTTTGTTAATTTTCTGTATCTCCCAAAAAGCGCACGTAACAGCATGTCCCTTTTTTCATTGTGCATGACGCATTTCATAGCCATTCCTTTGGATGAGAATACCATACTAAAGAGTTACTTTTTAGAACTATACCAAAATTACTACAACATAAAAGTTACAAAATAAAGTGAATTTGCAATCCAATCTAGCACGGTTAAGCAAAATAAAATTGTTTCAAATCAATTTTTACAATTTACGATTGATCCAGCATTTTTTGGAAGTAACTTGACCTCATTAAGTTATAACTTATCCATATTTACTTGTAACTTGTGACATGCATCTTCCTCAAAAATCTAATCGCAGCGTTTCTTTAGTTGTTTGTAGCAATGTTAAAGTATATAAATACATAAGTTATACCCTCTCTAACAACTTCAAATTCTAGAACAGATAATGATATAACATTTTATCAAGACATGGTATTTAAATCATCTCTAACAGTTTTGGACAAAAACGCATGCTTAAAAGTTAAAACAGTGGATCTACATTCAGCTGAACATATACAGTTTTCCATCAAAAAATCACTGCAATCACGAATCACTTCAACCATGAGCCAATTGCCATCAGGGGAAAAAAAACAAATTTTATTATCAAATCTGGCAGTAACACGCTTTAAATATCGAACTTCGCCACCATGTCATTTACATGATAACTTTTCAAAGAGAAACAGTCAAGCATGAGAAAAGACATCAACCTATATGGTATAACACCAGGTGAAGATAAAGAAAGCAACAAAATAGTGTTTCTTGTACTATCGGTGGTTTCAAAAGAGTTTTTTCAGGGGTCAGGTTGCATCTTCTCACACTCTTCCCTGATGGACTGGAATATAACAGTAGAGAGATATCGCTCACCGAAGCTTGGAAACACAACCTACAAGTATTAACATTTCTCCAATGAATTGATATAATCAAAATAGAAACACAGACATCTCACCTTGTTGTTTTCTAGTATTGACTCACTAACAAAAAATAGAAAATTATGAGAATGGTTGCAAAATATTTATATAGTACGAATATGGTTGCCGATCCAAGCAAATGATTTCTTTGATTGCCAAGATTTAAACAATTTTTGAAATAGTGACATCACTTGCATGGGTGTTTTCCTGCACAATAGTTTGAGATAGTGGCACTTTGGTGTGTCGTTAGAATGTCCACAAAACACAGAACAATGTTAGAAGGGGGCCAAAGGCGTTCTTCCCTTTGGTTCAAGAGGGCCTGGGGTTGCATTCTTTCCTTTGGTTCAAAAGGGTACGTTCCCCCTAGATCTCCTCCAAAGGACCGATCACCTCATCAGTGTTTCACTGTTCATGTTCATGTGTTATGCTCTATCGTTTCGTGTCTCGTCAACTGTCCTCTAGCCTTTAGTTTCCCAAGTGTGAGCCACATGGCGCGGGGCAATTGGAGGCTACTGCTGCACGTCGCTTCATGGGAGCCGTTACACGCAAGTTTGCCTCCTATTTTTGAAAATCACATTTAATGCGCCGTATCTCTTGGTAACCGTTACCCTTGAAGGAAAGCATAAATAGGAGGGGGTTTCCCACTTTTTGGCCCCGTTTGAATCCTTGAAGATCAGAAGCACTTAGCAAGGCTAAGCATTCCCCCATCACCGAAGACATCCCGAGCGTCAATTTTAGTAAGTACGTTTAGTTCTCCGTCTTTTTCTCCATCTCTCTTTTCCTTCCAATCTTCCCTTCATCTTTCCATTGGTAAGAACCCTTAGACGAGATAGGCCGAGGACCAATGATTGGCCAAGGACTTTTGAGACTAAGCCTACGAACCCAAGTAGACAATGCACAACGGATTGCCAATTTTAGGACCAAATACCGCATATCGGCCGATGTACAGTTAATAAAACTCGAGGGCGACAACATAGTGCCACCATAGGTTTCCCCAACCTTATGCTCTTCCATACAAAGCTGATAATGGAGGGGGTGTTAGATTCCCTCTTCCTCCCCTCCTGCACAAGTTCCTGATGCACTTTTAGCTCCCGAGAAGTGATATGTGAATCTGTTTAGGATAATCATGGGGTTCGTTGCTTTAAATTACCTACTTGGCACCAACTTAGGAGTAAATGAGATCTTCTGCTATGACATGATGTGGACCAACCCCGATAAGAAATACTACCTCAAAGCTCGGGACCCTGCCATGTACCTTGTCACATGTCTGACTCCGACACGGGATATACGTAAGATCTCATCATGGTGGGTGGCCAATGGGCGAGAGGCGAGTGACCTAAGTACCTTGGCCTCTACTGTCCCAAGATCTTGAGGGGGTCAGGTACGCAGGTTCTTTTCGCCAAGTGAGTTCAATGAGTCTTGCTCGGCGTCCAAATGTGCACCAACACTTATTTGTTTTGCAGAGGAGGGTATAAAGGAAGACGCTGCCAGGCTGCTGCGTTCCTCAGTCTCCTTCCAAGACTTGATTACAGTTTGGCAATTCCAGAGGGCCGACAATCTCGCCTGAGCAGCCCACGTCTTGCTAAACTACATCCCCGACACAGGAAGTTTTGCCAGATTCCTATCCCATTCGACTGGGCTGCTTGGATCGACGACTCTTCTGGTGAGGTTATCCTAGAAGAGGATAGTGATCGGGATTTCGAGGACTCCAAGGCCACTAAACCTACATCCCCGACACAGGAAGTTTTGCCAGATTCCTATCCCATTCGACTGGGCTGCTTGGATCGACGACTCTTCTGGTGAGGTTATCCTAGAAGAGGATAGTGATCGGGATTTCGAGGACTCCAAGGCCACTAAACCTACCTCTTCCTCCAATTCTTCGAAAAATTCCTCCGCCGATTCCGAAATGTCTCGCATGCCAAGAATCTCCATTGAAAGCCTCAATGTCGTAGATGCCTCCCTCCATGCCAGTCGCTCGAGATGAACGATCCCGACATATCGAGATGAACTCTGCCACTCAAAAATAGAGGTTGGAAGGGCGCCAGAGTGTTTTCCAATGTGACCCCTCTGACGATCAAGTCTGTATGTCAAAGAGGGGTAGGAAACACTATTCCATTGCTTGGACGAGAATGTGCGTACCTTAGATTTTAGTTTGTGAGAGCTATTTATACCTCCATGGAGGTAATCATTGCGGACAGGTGGGTCCCTTGGAGAGGAAGCCCCTCTTGGCCCATTTGGAAGGTGACCAGAGGAGCACAGTCCTTTGGCAGAGTGTCTTCCTTGTCATGTGGAAAAAAGTCTCTACATTTAATGCTCGGATCCCCAAGCATTTAATGCTCTCCTTTCGGAGTACGCCGAGTAATAAATGTGTCACATCCTTCCGAAGGGTTATTTAATGTTTCCTCATGATGGTTGTGCACGCGTAAGGGCATCTTCGTCTATTGACTCCCAGTTCTGTGCTCTGCACCTCGTGCACCACTATTATTGGTCACTAACTTGCTCTTTCTGCCATTCTGACTGCCTTGGGAAGGGGAGTCAATGATTATTGACCAATTTCAACTCCAAGTCACAATAACTATCAATCCCGCCATTCATACCTCGCTAGCGTGGGGGTTCTAGAGGCAAGATGATGTGCCTGGTAAAGGACCTCAGGGCGTTACGCACGCCGAGGACACGTATCAAGCAACTAGGGCTCCGAGGATCCCAGATGCCGAGGACACGTGTCAATATGGAGTATACTCCAACGGAATCATGCCGAGGACACACGTCAGATGCAGGGAGCTCCGAGGTCCCCTATGCCGAGTATACGTGTACGCATAGAGCTCCAAGAGATAAATGTGCCGAGGGCACGTGTCACTCACAAGGGGTCTCGAGGGGGACCGAATCCGAAGACACGTGTCAGTTAATGGTGTGCCCACATCACCCTGGTCGAAGACACGTGTCGACTCCCTATTGATTCTCAGAAATGTCCCATCAATTTTCTTATTATATTTAAAGACCTTGTTATGAATGAATGTGAACATCGGGTTCATCTTGAAGTGAACCACTAGAGGATCTTGCCCTTCAAAATGGGATCTCTTTTTCTCCAATTCTAGTTTTTGTTTATTTTCTGTATCTCCCAACAAGCGCACTTAACAGCATGTCCCTTTTTTCATTGTGCATGACGCATTTCATAGCCATCCCTTTGGATGAGAATACCATACTAAAGAGTTACTTTTTAGAACTATACCAAAATTACTACAACATAAAAGTTAAAAAATAAAGTGAATTTGCAATCCCATCTAGCACGGTTAAGCAAAATAAAATTGTTTCAAATCAATTTTTACAATTTACGATTGATCCAACATTTTTTGGAAATAACTTGACCTCATTAAGTTATAACTTATCCATATTTACTTGTAACTTGTGATATGCATCTTCCTCAAAAATCTAATCCCAGCGTTTCTTTAGTTGTTTGTAGCAATGTTAAAGTATATAAATACATAAGTTATACCCTCTCTAACAACTTCAAATTCTAGAACAGACAGTGATATAACATTTTATCAAGACATGATATTTAAATCATCTCTAACAGTTTTGGACAAAAACGCATGCTTAAAAGTTAAAACAGTGGATCTACATTCAGCTGAACATATGCAGCTTTCCATCAAAAAATCACTGCAATCACAAATCACTTCAACCATGAGCCAATTGCCATCAGGGGAAAAAAACAAATTTTATTATCAAATCTGGCAGCAACACGCTTTAAATTTCCAACTTCGCCACCATATCATTTACATGCTAAAGAGAAACAGTCAAACATGAGAAAAGACATCAACCTATATGGCATAACACCATGTGAAAGATAAAGAAAGCAACAAAACTGTGTTTCTTGTACTATCGGTGGCTTCAAAAGAGGAGTTTTTTCATGGGTCCGGTTGCATCTTCTCACACTCTTCCCTGATGGACTGGAATAGAACAGTAGAGAGATATCGCTCACCGAAGCTTGGAAACACAACCTACAAGTGTTAACATTTCTCCAATGAATTGATATAATCAAAACAGAAACACAGAAGTCTCACCTTGCTGTTTTCTAGTATTGACTCACTAACAAAAATAGAAAATGATGAGAATGGTTGCAAAATATTTATATAGTATGAATATGGTTGCTTATACAAGCAAATGATTTTTTGATTGCCAAGATTTAAACAATTTGTGAAATAGTGACATCACTTGCATGGGTGTTTTCCTGCACAATAGTTTGAGATAGTGGCACTTTGGTGTGTCGTTAGAATGTCCACAAAACACAGAACAATGTTAGAAGGGGGCCAAAGGCGTTCTTCCCTTTGGTTCAAAAGGGCCTGGGGTTGCATTCTTCCCGTTGGTTCAAAAGGGTACGTTCCCCCTAAATCTCCTCCGAAGGACCGATCACCTCATCAGTGTTTCACTGTTCATGTTCATGTGTTATGTTCTATCGTTTTGTGTCTCTTCAACTGTCCTCTAGCCTTTAGTTTCCCAAGCATGAGCCACATGGCGTGGGGCAATTGGAAGTTATTGTTGCATGTCGCTTCATGGGAGCCGTTACACGCAAGTTTGCCTCCTATTTTTGAAAATCACATTTAATGCGTCGTATCTCTTGGTAACCGTTGCCCTTGAAGGAAAGCATAAATAGGAGGGGTTTCCCACTATTTGGCCCCGTTTGAATCCTTGAAGATCAGAAGCACTTAGCAAGGTTAAGCATTCCCCCATCACCGAAGACATCCCGAGCGTCAATTTTAGTAAGTACGTTTAGTTCTCCGTCTTTTTCTCCATCTCTCTTTTCCTTCCAATCTTCCCTTCATCTTTCCAATGGCAAGAACCCTTAGATGAGATAGGCCGAGCACCAATGATCGGCCTAGGAATTTTGAGACTAAGCCTAGGAACCCAAGTAGACAACGCACAACGGATTGCCAATTTTAGTACCAAATACCGCATATCGGCCGATGTACAGTTAATAAAATTCAAGGCCGACAACATAGTGCCACCATAGGTTCCCCCAACCTTATGCCCTTCCATACAAAGCTGATAATGGAGGGGGTGTTAGATTCCCTCTTCCTCCCCTCCTGCTCAAGTTCCTGATGCACTTTTAGCTCCCGAGAAGTGCTATGTGAATCTGTTTAGGATAATCATGGGGTTCGTTGCTTTGAATTATCAACTTGGCACCAACTTAGGAGTAAATGAGATCTTCTGCTATGACATGATGTGGACCAACCCCGATAAGAAATACTACCTCAAAGCTCGGGACCCTGCCATGTACCTTGTCACATGTCTGACTCCGACAAGGGATATACGTAAGATCTCACCATGGTGGGCGGCCAATGGGAGAGAGGCGAGGGACCTAAGTACCTTGGCCTCTACTGTCCCAAGATCTTGAAGGGGTCAGGTACACGGGTTCCTTTCACCTAGTGAGTTCAATGAGTCTTCCTCGGCATCCAAATGTGCACCAACACTTATTTTTTTGCAGAGGAGGGTATAAAGGAAGACGCTGCCAGGCCGCTTCGTTCCTCAGTTTCCTTCCAAGACTTGATTACAGTTTCGCAATTCCAGAGGGCCAGCAATCTCGCCTGAGCAGCCCACATCTTGCTAAACTACATCCCCGACACAGGAAGTTTTGCCAGATTCCTATCCCCTTCGACTGGGCTGCTTGGATCGACGACTCTTCTGTTGAGGTTAACCTAGAAGAGGATAGTGATTGGGATTTCGAGGACTCCAAGGCCACTAAACCTACCTCTTCCTCCAATTCTTCAAAAAATTCCTCCTTCGATTCCGAAATGTCTCGCATGCCAAGATCTCCATTGAAAGCCTCAATGCCATAGATGCCTCCCTCCAAGCCAGTCGCTCGAGATGAACGATCCTGACATATCGAGATGAACTCTGCCACTCAAAAAGAGAGGTTGGAAGGGCGCCAGAGTGTTTTCCAATGTGACCCCTCTGACCATCAAGTCTGTCTGTCGGAGAAGGGTAGGAAACACTATTCTATTGCTTAGACGAGAATGTGCATACCTTAGATTTTAGTTTGTGAGAGCTATTTATACCTCCGTGGAGGTAATCATTGCGAACAGGTGGGTCCCTTGGCGAGGAAGCCCCTCATTGGCCCATTTGGAAGGTGACCTGAGGAGCACAGTCCTTGGACAGAGTGTCTTCCTTGTCATGTGGAAAAAAGTCTCTACATTTAATGCTCAGATCCCCGAGCATTTAATGCTCTCCTTTCGGAGTCCGCCGAGTGATAAATGTGTCACATCCTTCCGAAGGATTATTTAATGTTTCCTCGTGATGGCTGTGCACGCGTAGGGGCATCTTCGTCTATTGACTCTCAGTTCTGTGCTCTGCACCTCGTGCACCACTATTATTGGTCACTGACTTGTTCTTTCTGCCATTCTGACTGCCTTGGGAAGGGGAGTCAATGATTATTGACCAAATTCAACTCCAAGACACGATAACCGTCGATCCCGCCATTCATACCTCGCTGGCGTGGGGGTTGTGGAGGCAAGATGATGTGCCTGGTAAAGGACCTCAGGGCGTTACGCACGCAGAGGACACGTGTCGAGCAACTAGGGCTCCGAGGATCCCAGATGCCGAGGACACACGTCAGATGCAGGGAGCTCTGAGGTCCCCTATGCCAAGGATACGTGTACGCGTAGAGCTCCGAGAGATAAATGTGCCGAGGGCACGTGTCGCTCACAAGGGATCCCGAGGGGGACCGAATACGAGGACACGTGTCAGTTCATGGTATGCCCACATCACCCTGGTCGAAGACACGTGTCGACTCCCTATTGATTCTCAGAAATGTCCCATCAATTTTCATATTGTATTTAAAGACCTTGTTATGAATGAATGTGAACGTCGGGTTCATCTTGAAGTGAACCACTAGAGGATCTTTCCCTTCAAAATGGGATCTCTTTTTCACCAATTCTAGTTTTTGTTTATTTTCTGTATCTCCCAAAAAGCGCACGTAACAGAATGTCCCTTTTTTCATTGTGCATGACGCATTTCATAGCCATTCCTTTGGATGAGAATACCATACTAAAGAGTTACTTTTTAGAACTATACCAAAATTACTACAACATAAAAGTTACAAAATAAAGTGAATTTGCAATCCAATCTAGCACGGTTAAGCAAAATAAAATTGTTTCAAATCAATTTTTACAATTTACGATTGATCCAACATATTTTGGAAGTAACTTGACCTCATTAAGTTATAACTTATTCATATTTACTTGTAACTTGTGATATGCATCTTCCTCAAAAATCTAATCGCAGTGTTTCTTTAGTTGTTTGTAGCAATGTTAAAGTATATAAATACATAAGTTATACCCTCTCTAACAACTTCAAATTCTAGAACAGAGAGTGATATAACATTTTATCAAGACATGATATTTAAATCATCTCTAACAGTTTTGGACAAAAACGCATGCTTAAGAGTTAAAACAGTGGATCTACATTCAGCTGAACATATACAATTTTCCATCAAAAAATCACTGCAATCACAAATCACTTCAACCATGAGCCAATTGCCATCAGGGAAAAAAAACAAATTTTATTATCAAATCTGGCAACAACACGCTTTAAATATCCAACTTCGCCACCATGTCATTTACATGATAACTTTTCAAAGAGAAACAGTCAAACATGAGAAAAGACATCAACCTATATGGTATAACACTAGGTGAAAGATAAAGAAAGCAGCAAAAGAGTGTTTCTTGTACTATCGGTGGCTTCAAAAGAGGAGTTTTTTCATGGGTCAGGTTGCATCTTCTCACACTCTTCCCTGATGGACTGGAATAGAACAGTAGAGAGATATCGCTCACCGAAGCTTGGAAACACAACCTACAAGTATTAACATTTCTCCAATGAATTGATATAATCAAAACAAAAACACAGACATCTCACCTTGCTGATTTCTAGTATTGACTCACTAACAAAAAATAGAAAATGATGAGAATGGTTGCAAAATATTTATATAGTATGAATATGGTTGCTAATCCAAGCAAATGATTTCTTTGATTGCCAAGATTTAAACAATTTGTGAAATAGTGACATCACCTGCATGGGTGTTTTCCTGCACAATAGTTTGAGATAGTGGCACTTTGGTGTGTCGTTAGAATGTCCGCAAAATACAGAACAATGTTAGAAGGGGGCCAAAGGCGTTCTTCCCTTTGGTTCAAAAGGGCCTGGGGTTGCATTCTTCCCTTTGGTTCAAAAGGGTACGTTCCCCCTAGATCTTCTCCAAAGGACCGATCACCTCATCAGTGTTTCACTATTCATGTTCATGTGTTAGAGCATCTCCAACCCACTTTCTATTTCTTCTCTTTTAGCTACTTTAGCTAGCCAAACACAAAAAATTATCTCCAACCCACTCTCTATTTCCTAGTTAACCCAAATGGCTCACCAAATGTGGTGAGCTATTTGAGCTCTCTAAATTCTCTCTCTACCTTTTTTTCTCTCTATATCTCTCTGTATATATGTTTTATTTTTTTAAAATTATTGGAAGTTAGTGAAAGTTGGGTGTAGTAGTTAGCTAAAATAGAGAGTGTGGTTGGAGTGAATTTTAAAAAATTGCTAGCTAAAGTAGTGAATTGAATATTTAAATAAATTTTGAGTAGCTATTTTGTTAAGTGTAGTTGGAGATGCTCTTATGCTCTATCGTTTCGTGTCTCGTCAACCGTCCTCTAGCATTTAGTTTCCCAAGCGTGAGCCACATGGCGCGGGGCAATTGGAGGCTACGGCTGCACGTCGCTTTATGGGAGCCGTTACACACAAGTTTGCCTCCTATTTTTGAAAATCAAATTTAATGTGCCGTATCTCTTGGTAACCGTTGCCCTTGAAGGAGAGCATAAATAGGAGGGGGTTCCCCACTATTTGGCCCCGTTTGAATCCTTGAAGATCAGAAGCACTTAGCAAGGTTGAGCATTCCCCCATCACCGAAGAAATCCCGAGCGTCAATTTTAGTAAGTACATTTAGTTCTCCGTCTTTTTCTCCATCTCTCTTTTCCTTCCAATCTTCCCTTCATCTTTCCAATGGCAACAACCCTTAAACGAGATAGACCGAGGACCAATGATTGGCCTAGGACTTTTGAGACTAAGCCTAGGAACCCAAGTAGACAACGCATTGCCAATTTTAGGACCAAATACCGCATATCGGCCGATGTACAGTTAATAAAATTCGAGGCCGACAACATAGTGCCACCATAGGTTCCCCCAACCTTATGCCCTTCCATACAAAGTTGATAATGGAGGGGGTGTTAGATTCCCTCTTCCTCCCCTCCTGCTCAAGTTCCTGATGCACTTTTAGCTCCCGAGAAGTGCTATGTGAATCTGTTTAGGATAATCATGGGGTTCGTGGCTTTGAATTATCAACTTGGCACCAACTTAGGGGTAAATGAGATCTTCTGCTATGACATGATGTGGACCAACCCCGATAAGAAATACTACCTCAAAGCTCGGGACCCTGCCATGTACCTTGTCACATGTCTAACTCCGACAAGGGATATACGTAAGATCTCATCATGGTGGGCGGCCAATGGGAGAGAGGCGAGGGACCTAAGTACCTTGGCCTCTACAGTCCCAAGATCTTGAGGGGGTCAGGTACGCGGGTTCCTTTCGCCTAGTGAGTTCAATGAGTTTTGCTCGGCGTCCAAATGTGCACCAACACTTATTTGTTTTGGAGAAGAGGGTATAAAGGACGACGTTGCCAGGCCGCTGCGTTCCTCAGTCTCCTTCCAAGACTTGATTACAGTTTGGCAATTCCAGAGGGCGGAAAATCTCGCCTGAGCAGCCCACATCTTGCTAAACTACATCCCCGACACAGGAAGTTTTGCCAAATTCCTATCCCCTTCGACTGGGCTGCTTGGTTCGATGACTCTTCTGGTGAGGTTAACCTAGAAGAGGATAGTGATCAGGATTTCGAGGACTCCCAAGGCCACTAAACCTACCTCTTCCTCCAATTCTTCAAAAAATTCCTCCTCCGATTCCGAAATGTCTCGCATGCCAAGAATCTCCATTGAAAGCCTCAATGCCATAGATGCCTCCCTCCAAGCCAGTCGCTCGAGACCTAGCGGATCCTCTCAGGCAACCACCTTAGCCAACCGCCAACGCTAACAATCCCCGCCTCCCTCTGGTCAGACACAACAAGCGCCCCCCAATAGTCGCCGAGGGAGGGAGGACGATCAAGGGGTCCAGACTAAGCGGACTGTCAAAAGCCGCCATGAGCTCCCATCTGCCCTTGAGAACAAGTCATCCTTCCTGCTCTCCAAAGTTCAAGCGATTCCCCTTGTCAGAACCATCTTGCCATCAGCCTAATAGGCCTCCGCCTCTGGCAACGAGTGGGCCCCTAGGGCTTATGCTCAAGAGGGCAAGGCAGTTCTGAACTCAGACTCTATGTTGCGCTCTCCCAAGGTCGCCTTCGCAGTCAGCAGGGCTCTGCTCTTTAACGTTGTTATGGCCATCCATCGAGATCGAACTGATAATGGTCTGCTCTCGAAGGGCCTATCCCAAACGTCTTAGTGCTAAGGCCTTTTGCCATCCTATTCCTTTGTTTTTTCCTTCGTCTTTCTTTTGGCATCTTTTATGATATTTTTTTCCTTTTGTGTGTAGGTTTCCCAACACATGGGGGTCATTGTTGACCGGTTCGGCACTACTGCTTGGCCAACGAGAAGGCGCATGCCAAGGCCAAAGGCTTGAAGTAGATGGTGAAAAATCGAGAGAATATCATCGATGATCAAGTGACAAAGATCTCCAACTTGATTGGGAAGATGAATGGCCTCTTGTCGGAGCTAGAAAAGGCCAACGATGGTGAGGTCAAAGCCGAAAGGTGGATGGCTGAGGTAGAGTTGAAGGTTTTCGCCCCCGAGGCCAAGAAGAACTATGCCACGCTAATAGGTTAGTGGAGAAAATGATTGAGTCCCTGACGAACGTGGAGAGCAAGGAGGCCTAGATCCGTCAAGAAACTTACAAAAAACTACAGATGGACATGGCGAAGGTTTTCGCCGACTCCAAGGCCAAATACTTCAAGGACGGATGGGATGTCGGGCTTAATGCTGTCAGGGTCGCTCCTAACTCCGATTTATTCTTCCAGGATGTCGGGCTTAATGTTGTCGAGCTCGCTCCTAACTCCGATTTGTTCCTCCAACACGCCTTTGTTCCGTCGACCATGTCTGATAAGGAAGATGAAAGGATCGGGGAAGAATCTAAGACTGCGAGGGAAGATCCCCTTCCCCCTACTATAATCCTGATAAATGATAGTGATGAGGAGGAGCGTGAGTACCCTTCTCCTCTGAGGCTTCCTTCCCCTACATTTGGGAAGGTGGTCAGGACCCTGCCGTGCCTGCTAGTCTTCGGGGCCGGGCCTCCATCAAAAATGTGGTTGAGCATAACAACCTGTTCGAGGATGGGGGAGGCTAGGGCAGCTGT
Source organism: Ilex aquifolium (assembly GCA_951799425.1). Taxonomy (NCBI): domain Eukaryota; kingdom Viridiplantae; phylum Streptophyta; class Magnoliopsida; order Aquifoliales; family Aquifoliaceae; genus Ilex; species Ilex aquifolium. Next base: position 13,383,874 of record OX637401.1, on the reverse strand, counting down.
GATCAGGGAGGAGGTGGCACTGGAGGGTCCGATCAAGGAGGCAGTGGCCGAGTATAGTTATCCAATCAGTTCGATATGAAGGATCTAGGAGAGGCTAGTCACATCCTTGGGATCAAGCTTATGCGAAATCGCAAAGATAGGATGATAGGCTTGTTTCAAACTACCTATATCGATACCATTCTAACCCGTTTTAGCATGCAAAATTCCAAGAAGGGATTTCTTCCTTTCAAACATGGAGTTTCTCGATCAAAGGAGCAGTGTCCTAAGACCCTGAAGAGATAGGGAGCATGAAGGCAGTTCCTTATGTTTCAGTAGTGAGAAGTCTCATGTATGCTATATTTTGCACTAGACCCGATATCTGTTTTGCCGTTGGCATACTTAGTAGATATCAATCTAACTTTGGGCAAGACATTAAAGTGCGGTAAAGCATATTCTCAAGTACCTTAAAAGGACAAGAGATTATATGTTAGTTTACCAGGCAGATAGTCTAGTACTCATCGAGTACACGGACTCTGATTTTCAGTCAGATAGAGATTCTAGAAAGTCAACTTCAGAATATGTGTTTACTCTAGGAGGTGGAGCCATAAGTTGGAGGAGTATCAAGCAATCTTGTATTACTGATTCCACCATAGAGGCCGAGTACGTGACGGCTACTAAAACAGCCAAATAGGCAGTTTGGCTTAGAAACTTCCTAATGGATTTAGAAGTGGTACCCTTGATAAAATCGGCTATTACACTTTATTGTGACAATAGCAGAGCGGTTGCTAACTCGAAGGAGCTACGAACACATAAGAAGGGATAGCACATTGAGCGCAAATATCACCTTATACGATATATCGTGGGAAGATGCAACCTGGCATAACCCTTCACAAAGAGCTTACCAACAAAGACTTTTGATATTAATGTGGAGGAAATGGGAGTTAGATGTATGACATCATGACTTTGAGTATAAGTGGAAGAATTGATAGAGTAGTATACTAAAAGCTTGTTTTTTGTAGTAAAACTTGTTTTATTAATTAATAGAAATTTATTTTCTATTTTATTGAGAATCTATATGGGAAAAATATTTGCATTATATTTAATATATGGTAATAGTATGTGTGTGTGTCTTATATTTTACATTGTAGATAATCTGGTGTATAAAATTCGGCTTATGCACAGAAAAACAGATTATCGAATCTTTGTATAATATGAGTAAAAGTTCACAATCCTAAATAGAATTGGACACATCATCAGTATTATTGTAGTGTAATATTTTAGCATAGTCTGTCTTGACTATAGGAGACTGTTTGATGTCTCGAATTATTGCATTAGTACACTTTGTGTATTGAACAAACTCATATTGAAGTTATTATCTTTTACTGATTCAATAAGATAATAAATACCTCATAATTATTATAATTGTTTATGCTCTTAATCCTGGAATATTTAATTGTTACGTGCATATAATGTTTATTACTTTAATTCATCAAAGAGTGAGATTCATATTGAGTCAATAAGATCGGTGAATTGGGAGACGGTATTATTTACATGGTAGAAATTAATTATTAAATTAAATCACGTCCTATTATTCAAATAAGTTGACTGATAAGGTCTTAAAGAATAAAAGAAGTCAATTAAATATAATTGTCAGTAATTTATTTAATTGATGGACATCTGTAAACTTAAACGTGGGGAGATTATTAAGCATATAAATAATAAAGAGCTCGAATATCATTTTGAGATAAGGTTCAGGAGATTAATAATAAGTTTTTAGTGGACTGACTTATTATTAATGGGCTGTAGGATATTTGTTCTGAGTTGAACATAACAATCCTAGGCCCATTGGAAGTCCGGTCCTTATTTCTCCTTAGGGTTTCTGTCGTAGCCTATATATAGACGACTAAGCTCTCTAAATCAGCCTCTATTATTTACTCACGTTTTTTTAGAGAGACTGAAAGGGAGAGCAAAAGTTCAGAGATTCTAACAGCCCACTCTGCATCCAGACTCTGACGTTGGAGCATATACGATAGAAGATCGCGAAGTTCGTCGAGCTGTCTTCCGTGTTCGTTGTTGAGTTCTGCGTTCGTGCTGAGACGAGATCAAACCAGAGCGATCTCGAAGGTAAACCCTAATTCTGTTTTGTAGGATTTTAAAGAAAAAAAAAATTGGTATTCGATACATACACACTGTCAATAGTTCTTGAAATTTCCGTTCCAACAGCACAACTATCAGTGCATGAATGGAATCCTTTTCTTACCCTTTTTTTTTATTTGTTTGTGCAATGCACTTAGCCATTTAGGGGTGTTTCTTACTCGGATCCGAAGGGTGTTCCCATTCCCGAGTGCAAGATTCGTGAAAAACAGTCGAGGGGTTTTTTGCCAAGGGAGACGTGTCCCTTAGTCAATTTGGGCACAGTTCTCTACCTACGCTGGGGCTTACCCCGCCCGGGGCCGTACTCCAAACGACCTAGTTCAAGACTTGTGTTGAAGTGCTTGTGTTGAAGACTCCAAACGACCGAGAACAGCAAGAGTATCACTTCAAGAGAATAGGAAGATGACATGAAAGCACTTGAAGAAGATCACATGGAACCGAATGAGGTTAAAATGGAAAAAGTTGCCACAGTTTGGCCATGAGCTGCCACAACCTATGGATGGACCTGTAGCGTTGGTATTTAAAATTTTACTTGGAAAACTACAAGGACAAGAATAAGGCAGGCGGTGAGAAGAGATACAATGGCCTACAACCTGACGGAGAACATGGCCCTTGACAATGTTGAATGACAAAATCAAGAATTGCTTTAGAGATTATTTATTCTAAGTGAAAGGGATTGAACTCGTTTATTTGATTTCAACTTCTGAGGCTACTTCTGGACAATGAATTGACCTGAATATACCAAGATACCAATGGAACAGTACACTTCAAAAATAAGCATACCGCAATAAGCTTTCCTGCATTCTCTGGTCTCTTTCCAACCTTGATGGCAGCAGCTGCTGCTGCTCCAGAAGAAATGCCCACCTGATAAGAAAAAGAAGATGGATCTTATGGATATCAAGGAATGAAACAAACCTACCCCCTCTTGTTCCATCAACTAATCTTATTATTAGATCTTGTTCATGACATTGAGAAAAATAACTATTTTTGTAGCTTTTCTAATTAAAATATACAAGATTGACAAATGTATATTTTCAGCTGCATATAGAAGAAAAAAAACAGAAAAATGATGTCTCATATCGTTTAACAAGAAGAATTAATTCATTTGACAGATCTGCTTTGTTTTCTGCTCAATTCCTATAATTAGCCTAAACCTCCATCCTACTTTTAAGGGTGTGTGTATGTACACAGGAATTAGCATACTTATCTATTTTTCCTTTTTAAGTCATTTCATAGTCCCCTAAAAAATATAGTCATTTCTAAGTACATGGAAAAGTTGTCATCTAGACACCAACAGGGAAATAGGAGACAAGAACATAAATGAAATGAAAGCATCTCAATCTCTGGTTCAACTTCGACTTCGCCTACAATGCTGGAATGATATTAGAAATTAACAAAGAGCACTAACCAACAACCCTTCTTGAAGTGCCAATTGCTTTGCAGTTTCAACAGCTTCATCACTAGATATCTGAGGGGAAAAAAACACAATCAGCCGGTAGGCCCAATAGATATTTTAAACAGAATGAGATGTTTTTGCAACAGACGTCTAGCAAATGCAGAACAGCATCTCAACAACCATGTGACCAAAATAATATGCATTTCATTTCATTGCATGTGCATGTGGGCCCTTGAACTAAAGGGCAACCAGACAAAAACCATTTCAAAGAAGTCATCATTGGGCTAAATAGATTTCCAGATACAAGTACATGATTACATACATTATTCCCACTGAAAAGGTGGCAGTTGTTCCCCAGAAGTAACAGCACACCAAAACTTATGTGAAAGAGCATCATATTTGTAAAGCACAAAATTGGATTCTATGCACTAGGACAACTTCAAAAACCTCACTCAGTGACTTGAGAGTATTGGGCATTCAAACAATGACAATGATGCTCCTTCAGCAATAAAGTTCAGTGGAGAGACAAATGGAGATCGGCTATTAAAAAGCTATAAGAGGGAGTACTCAACGCACAAGATCCCGCCTATAGCGAGGTTTAGAAGGTCTATTACAAAGCTATAATGTCGTAAATGGCAAGGCTTATGGGCTAACACTGCCAATGGGTCACAAAAACATTGTGTAACTCATCTTTGTATCTACAAAGAAATAGGAAGATGCTAATAATATGGATGATTTATGCTGCAGTTCATGTTTAAATAAAAGCCCACACATGATAAGTGTGAGAATGCCAGATCGAGTTGAAGGTGGCACTTCATGAAAATAAGGCCAGATATCAAGTCTATGCCCAGTCAGTCCGCTCAACACCTGCATTACTGGGATCAGCATTGGTAATGACTTTCTACGAGAACTGCAATGAATGCCATTTATGACAACAGTATTGACTAAGGCATGTTAGAGTTGTTATATAGTAAAACTGAATAACAAACAAGCTCTGCCATTAGCAACTAGAATAATTTTTGCATTATAACTGAAACCATTTTTACGGCCCTAATAACCATATCTTCACAAACTATTTGTTAACAAATTAACTAACAGGTCGTGCAAGAAACAAAGAAAAAAACCTTACATCAGGACAGCCATAATAGAAGGGGTAGAGATCAATCGTAAGTAGCAGTACTCTGGTGAGGGGACATTACATAACTGATCAATTAAATCTCAGGTCAATTGCAGTGTATGTTAGTGGGGCATGCACCATTCCAACCACATTTTAAAGTAATACACAACAAAGACCAACGATAATGAATTTATCAAAATAAAAGAATCAGACCTCTATGACTTCATCAACCACATCTTGATCCAAATTCCTTGGTATAAAACCTGCTCCAATCCCCTGAATTTTATGAGGGCCTGCACTTCCAAACGGCAAAAAGAGGACAAGATGCCGCTGGCATTATTCTGGAACTAAAAGGTTTATAAAAAATTCTAAGTATCTTACCAGGCTTTCCACCCGACAATATGTTGCTTTCTAAGGGTTCCACACCAACAACCTGATACAATATGGAAACAACACTGTCATCAAGTACATTCAAATGTTTGCATAGAGAACTTTCAGTTTTCATCTAGCTATATATTACAAGTATTCATTATAGAAAGGGTAGCTTGTCCAAAATTCCAAATGGGCAAGAATGTGGAGCAAATGTGGAGCAAATTTCATTCGACATATGGTAATTTATAAAACCCAACATAAAACAACTCACTTTGATTTTAGGATTTTTATTTTTAAGGAAACGACCGACCCCAGAAATAGTTCCACCGGTTCCAATCCCCGCAACAAAAATGTCCACCTTGCCTCTAGTATCTTCCCAGATCTCTGGACCAGTTGTTTCATAATGTATCTGCACAAAATGCATAAATGGAACCCAATGAATATCTCTTCCTCTGTAAGTATATAATTCAATGGGAAAAAAAAAAATTACAAACCCTCTATGGGTAGCCACCTCAGATGGGGCCACCATCTTAAGGCCAAATCAAAGATTTCCACGCCAAAAAGTTACCTTTTGTAGGTCTTCAACATCTGATCACCAATCTATGTCATTGAAGTTAATCCAAACATTAACTTAGAAGAATTTTGTACAAGGGATGCGAACACCTGACCCCTCACCAAGGATCAAAATTTAGTTTAGATGCATTGTTTCGGTCACCTTGGAAACGGAAATTTTTCGACGTGTTTTGGAAACGTTTCAACCAGTTTCGAAAACAGAATGAAAAAAAATAAAAAATTTCAGAACATTGGTCAAAATATACCAAAATATCTTGAAATACCTTGAAACATTCCGAAATAATAGTGCAAATGCATTGAAATATAACAAAGCATTTCAAAACATTCTGGAATACCTCGAACTATTAGAATTTCAATTCTATCACTGATTCGTTTCGGTCTCCTTGGAAATAGAAACGTTTCGGATGTTTCGACCGTTTTGAAACGATATTTTGATCATTGCCCCTCACATGTACATGGTAAACAATTTATAAAAATAATATGATTGTGGGCCATCTTCTTGTACTCTATTTCCTTTTTGGGAAGAGATAGAAAGTAGTGAGATCTAACTTTTCTTTGATGTTTGATGCCAACTGGGAATTATTGTGTCAGTGCTATTGATCGTTTGGTGCTGCTTAATGACAGTCATTTACCAAAGAAATGACCAAGTCAAACCCATTATTCCACCTATTAACAGCAAAACAGCATTACATGTTTTATATGTAAAACTTAAATAAAATCTTCTAAAAGAGCTGGCCCACCACGTTATTGTATTCACACTTGTACACCATTAGCGTGGACAGGCAGTATGTGCCTTCCTACGATGAGTACTCCAGTACGTTTGGTAGGTTTTGGCAACTGAGCCAATGCCACAAGGTTGCAACCATGAACAAAGATTTACTGATTAATGAAATACTACAGAAAATCCAAGACCAGTAAGACATGATGATTAAACTGGGGACAAAACCTTTGGATTTGCAGGGTTGTCAAATTGTTGAAGCATGTAAGCGTTTGGTGTGTTATTCAATATATGCTCAGCTTTCTGAACTGCTCCCTTCATGCCTTTAGCTGCATCGGTTAAAACAAGCTCAGCCCCAAATGCTTTCAAAAGAACCCTTCTTTCCAGACTCATTGATGCTGGCATTGTTAAGATGAGCTTATATCCTTTTGACGCAGCTATAAAGGCGAGGCCAATTCCCGTGTTTCCACTAGTAGGTTCAACCAAAATACTCTGGAAAAATTAAAAAAAATAGAGTAAAACTACAATTAGAATAATGCAGACAAAAGGCATTAAACAAAATAGACATCATAAAAATGATGACATTGGCACAACAAAGCTGCATCAAGGCGACAGGTCCATTCTTCATAGGAACAGAAGCCACAGTACAGTAATAGATGATTTGTAAGGATTCATATCGTTAAGAAAAGGGAAAAACAAAAACAAACAAACATATGCCCCAAAAAAAATTTCAAATGGCATTTGTTCAAGTATGGCACATGTATGTCCTTAATGTCAAATTCATATCTAGCTAGATCTATATACCAAGCGCCTCCACAGGACAAATGTTATTGGTTCTACAACACAAATTCAGTGTCCTCCAGTTTATATCATACAATGATGTCGAACATCAGCCAAACATGTCAAATTGGTGTCCCTGCACTGTAAAGACTGCTGAAAATTACGAATAATATTGCTGGCCCTATTAGTTGTTCAGCTGATAGTCAAAAAAGTTCATACTGCACAAAAAATGTTGTTGACACTAACCAATAATAGCATTGACCCCATGGTTCAAAGTATTAACCGATACGGATACAAGTCGTCCGAGTCATATCCGACTCGGCACCTTTTGAGACAATACCGTTACACAATACATATAAACTCTGAGTCTTGCAAGACTCGGCTAATTCGTCCAAGTTGTATCCGAGTCGCCAAGTTATCGTCACAAAATCAACTGATATGGTTCCGCGACACCGCGGTATGACTTGAATCTCTCGTCATGTTCAACATTTTCTTTAAGGTTGTATCGCCCGAAACCGCGACACGATGCCGCGACTGATGTGTCTCATAGCTCTCCGAGTCCATGGCCGACACCGCGACCTTGAACCATGATTGGCTCAGTTAGTTGTCCAGCTGATAGTCAAAAAAGTAGCCTAGAAGCCAAGAATCATGACAGTCAGTCTAATGTTTCATCTACCAGAGAGGCAGCACATTAAAACTAAGGAATTTGCTTCCCAAAAGGCAGGTATCACTCTTGAGTAATTCTATGTAATGCTCACATAGCCACCTGCCCAACAGGTCCATGGACTAGTCCTCAGTTGCTAACACTCCTTACTTTGGGACATGCTGGGAGAGAGAAAGACCGATATTTTCTCTTACTGCCAATCTCAGTTTGGAGTCCCTGTCAAGTACCTCCACTCTCCTGTGAAACTGGATGCCTTTGCCATCTCATTATTTTGTATGGTTCACATCCTCCACTTTCATGAAACTTGTCATCCTATGTTACAATACGGGGCCCTTGATTATGAGGTTTGCCTTTGATCAAATTTTAAAGGTGCCACTCATCAATCGGAACACATAACTAAATATTCAGGACCAAGACCACAATAGGAAACAGCAGAGACCTTTTTGGCTAAAGTAGATGCTCACAACTGAAGATAATTCTCAAATTTACAAAAAAAATAAAAAATTATAAAACTTATGCAATTTGTAAGATCACAAAACTGAGTGATGTAGGACGAAAGAAGAAGAAAAGATATCGAACCCTCGCAAGGATTAGGTCAAGAAACACACAAAATTCTCTACAGAGAAATATTTTTTATTATATCATTCTCTCTAATAAAAATAGTTGGGATTACACCATTATTTATAGGCCAAGTTCCTTACCAAAATAAAAACTATTTTCCTATTAAAATTCTAAAAGAGTTTCATAATCAAACTCTTAAACTCCTATACTACTAATACTCTATAATAATTTTCTAATCAAATTCTAACTACTACTCCTTGGCAAACAAATACTCATAAATAAAAAAACTACCAATTACACTTTCCTTTGGACCAAAAATTCTTAGTCTTTTGCCTAATCTTCCACAAGCGATTGTATTGGTCCAACCAATCAATGATTGCGCCATCACTGAGTCAGAGACTAGTAACATTTGTGTTTTACTGGAGTATTGCTCCAGTATGATGTGATTTGCAATAAGAGACATTGTTGGGCCCATGTTTTGTAACAAGTTATATAAGAGCTGCTTATTTGGGGGTTTTCATGCTCAATAATGCAGCAAAAACACTAATACCTCATAAAATCAATTTTCACTTGCCGAATTGTTCCATAATAGCCAGGTTCTTCCATTATGGCAAGACATGAAGGCAAAAAGTCAGATGTATGGTATGTAGGGGTGTTCAAATTTCTGATTGGCCGCAATTTCCTACCCTAACCGACCTTACCCTACCCTACTAAACGGCTAGCCGCAAAAATCGGGTAGGAATGCGGAATACCCATCAATTTTCGCATTCCTACCCTACCCTACCCGCATTAATTAATTAATTTATATATATATAAACTTAAAAAACCCTAATTGTTAACTTTTTTATATTTAAAAAAAACTCTAATTGCTAACTTATAAGAAAGGTGCTATTTAACTTTTTTATATTTTTTTAATAATTATAAGAGTATTTGTGTGGTATAATTTATATTATAACATTATTATTGTTGTGGATGTTTGAGTTGCTAAAACATGGACTTGTTTTTTGTGTAGGTTACTTGATTTGTAGTGAACTGATGATCTATTGGAGTAGTTATGATTTTAATGTATTTCATATGGTTTAAACTTAAAATAATTGTTATTGTATTTGTGTAACGATTATGATGGATTGATGTTCATGCTTTCTTGTGTTTTATGGTAATTGTTGTTGTAGTTGTTTTAGGTTTTAGTGTTATTGATTTATTTTAAATTGGTGCATGTTATATAATTGAATTGTTAAAATGATCCAAAAATTAATAACTACAAAAGTGTTTACCCGATTTCCTACCCGACTTCCTACCCGATTAATCGGGTAGGAATACCACACCTGATCGAGTAGGGTAGGCCAAGAAAAAATTCTTCCGCAAAGCATCGAGTAAGAAGACGGAAGACTATATTTCCTACCCGTAGGGTAGGGTGAACACCCTTAATGGTATGCATTCCATATAAAAAGGCAAGAGTTGGATCCCCCATCTTACCTTCCCTGGTGTTATAAGTCCCTTTTCCTCGGCATCAGCTATCATACTATATCCTATCCTGCAACGAAAAGATTTATTAAGAATATTAAATATCTATTCATGATATACAAAATTAAAGATAAAATTAATAACTACTCGAACACAGGTTGTATACACGCAATGAAAATCAAAAGAGAAAGACTATATATGCACAACAATAGACTGCATACAATCAACTCTCAAGACCTATCAGAAAATAAATAAAAGTCACCGATTTAAAAAAGTTTCCCTTGATAACAAAAACAAAGGAACCTTGAAAATACCTTCTTTAAACCCAAAATTGGCAGCACCCCCACACCCTCGGAATGACATCTATCATGGATTAGCTGCACTCACCAAAGACAAAGAGAAGCCACTACCCACTCTTGAAAACCCTCCTCCTAGCACACTTCTTGATTCAACATTCCAAGAGATTCAATGATGATCTAGACGTCGACCGACAAATACCAAACATTGAAAACAATAAAGCCTAAAACGCCCTCTGTAACGGGCATAGTAAGACTAAGCAGTTGCTAGTCTCCTCCGCATATCTGCATATAAAATATCAATTAGTAAGAATCTTTCCCCTCTTCCTCAGATCAGTGGTCAGAGCCTTCTCCAAAGCTGCACCGTCCATGAAAAAACGACCTTTGGAGGCAACTTTTTTTTTAAATGACCTTCCAAAAAGCTTTCCTCTCTAGAGCACTTCACAATATGACCTAACCTCAAATCCACAACCTTGATGCAAGCCTAAGAGACATTCTAATTGATGTCTTAGTAATACTCACAATTTTTTGGAAGCTTAGGGCTCATGGAATTCAAGTCTTACGTCACTAAAGAGTCATCGAAACCATAATCAAATATGAGAACTAAGACGTCTTGTAAATATCAATGCAAACCAGTCAGAACTATATGGGTCTGTCTTCCTCTAAATCTTCCATTGCAACATATTTATTCTATTAGGATTGAAAATTTTCCTTCTTTTTGGAGAATGTTTTTGGCATGATCGCTTCCAACCTTCCAACTTAGCTAGTTGATTTACTCCCAGCTTTGCTCTAGTAATCTTTTAGGGCCTGGTCTCTATTCTCCATTTGTAGAAAGTGATTTTGAAGGTAGAAAGTGATTTTGAAGGCAGAAAATGTTAAGGGAGCTTGTGTCCCACATCGAACAATTAGGACCACCAAGGGTGGTTTATATACTTGAAGGGTCACTCCATCCATTGCCAATTGATTTTTGGTTGATGCTCTAATATGGTATCAGAACTGGTCCTTGGATGGTCAATGAGCCAAATTTTTTTACCCATTTGAATTTCTCGGTATGCATATTTATTTATTTGTTTATTGACCCCACGAGCAAACTCGGGTCCCATGTGAAAGAGGGTGTTAAGAGCGCTTCTCATATCAAATAATTAGGACCACCAAAGTTGGTTTATATACTTAAAGAGTCACTCCATTCATTACTAACTGGTTTTGGGTTACATCCTCTAATAGAAAATACTAGGTAAGGAGGCAAGCCTAGTCACTGCTACAGTTGTTGTGTGCAGAGTATGTGACACAATACATATACAGAGTTGATCTATGAAAGGCTGTAGAAGAAGATTGAAAGAATCAACTTGAATTACACATTGGTCGTCCTAACAAAAGGGTAACCAAAACTTATTTGTATATTCCTATAACACATTGGAGGAGTTGTGCGAGATTTTGAAGCTACTCAATGACAATGCTTATTGTTTGAATCGCAGGAGATTTTGAAGGTGATCAATGACGATGCTTATTGAGTGATGCTTCCAAGTGACCGTAATACTTCTGATTTGTTTAATGTTAACTACCTCTTCCTTGCGATGGTGGTTCATCTTGATAACAAAGGTGCTATCAGAGAGACTTTGGACCAGGGGAGACACATCCTAAAGTCACCCTAACTATTGTCTAAATAATTCTAGCAAATTTTACAAAGCCCAAGGGCAAGGATCAAAATTTCGTTTCGAAACGATCGAATCGTTTGAAACGGAAGCATTTACAAGGAGACCGAAACAAATCTATAATGAAATCGAAATTCTAATACTTCGAAGTGTTTCATAATGTTTCGAGATGTTTTGTAATGTTTCAATGCATTTGCATAGTTGTTTTGAAATGTTTCAAGGTATTTCAAGATATTTTGGTATATTTTAACCAATGTTTTAAAAAAATAATTCTTTAACTTCTTTATTTTTTCTTTCTTGTTTCCGAAACACATCGAAAAGTTTCTGTTTCTTAGGTGACCGAAACAAAATTTTGATCCTTGCCCAAGGGTAGGTCGTAAAATTCAAAACATAGGTCACTGAAGAAACATTATAAGTATAATCAGTGATGAGCATAATGTAATCCTACAAGTAATATCAATAGAAATTTTGAATTTATGCTAGTTTCCCCCTCAATGATCCATTGAAACAAACTTATCTATTCGGAGTGAAGCTTCCTCCTATGAGGTTGAATATCCCTTTTGGCATGATTGCTTTTGTCTTGGCTGGTCCCAACTTTGCTCTTCATTGCTTTTTCCACTGTTTTGCAGCCCTTGAACGAACACATCTGAACTCCCCAACACCCCCCCCCCCAATCCGGACGCCCCAAGATGGGTCCCATATAGTAATCCAAGGAACTTATCCATTGACTCCACCTCCCAATCCTGTTCATCTTCTTGTGACAGACAAAGATGGGTTGTTAAGCCTTAGGGTGTCTTCTTTAGTAAATTCTTCTTTGCATCCTTGGTGAATGATCCTTTTTTTCCTATCTTTGAACTGGCTTTCAAGATATGGAAGGCTAAAGTGCCTATTAAAGTGCAAGCTTTTGCATGAACTATTGCACATGGCAAGATTAACATCAATGATATGCTTCAAAGGGAAGGCCTCATTCTTGTATCCCCCACCCCATGGGGTGTGATGTGTAAATATGCTTTGAAAAGTATTGATCATTTATTTTTACATCACCCTATTGCTTTGTCCTTCTGGAATATATTGTTAACCTTGGCGGGTTTGTGTTGGGTGGTTCCCGAATCACCCACTTCTTTGTTTGTTGAAGATTTAAAAGGCTTGGGAGAATTGATAAAGGTATCACCCTTTGGAATTGTGCAATAAGGGCTACTTTTTCGGTTATATAGGGGGAAAAGAATGCAAAATTTTTTTATGATAGTATTGAGTGCTTGGAAGGAATATGGGACTGTATTCATTTGCTAGCATCATTTTGGACTTCGATTTTTAAGAACTTTGAAGGAATTTCACTTTTTGCTATCGGGTTGGAGAGTTTCATGTGATTTAAGGGTTTTTATGTAATCTAGTTCTTTTTTGCTTTATTATTTCCTACTTTTTGGTTGAATTTCTTATCCAACCATTTTGATATAATTTTGGATCTTTTGATATTTATTAATACATCAGCTTTGTTTCCTATAAAAAAAATAAAGATTTGTTACTCGCTACAAGCATCATTTCAAAGCTTTGGATCTGAACAAAGGGTGCATACTCCCAAAACATTATAATGTAAGCAACAGACAGCGACTAGCAAAATGTAGAATTGCAAGATCATATATCAAACAAGTTATTTCTCTGTACCGCACCTATCCTTAACACTGCAACATGGCTCCATGATCTCAAGCTTGGCAGCTATGTTCGCAACGGCACCCTTTACAATATTATTCAAGTAGACCATTGGTGTCTTCCCTATAAGCTGTCAAAAAGAAACAAACAAAACAATTAAGATAAGATATAATAAATTGGAGACCAATATAACTTTAGTTAGCATTGTTAAGAGAACTTGTATCCCACATCATATAATTAGGACCATCAAGGTTGGTGTATATACTTGAGGGGTTACTCCACCTATTGCCATTGCTTTTAGATTGGATGCTCTATCATTGTATCAGAGCTTGTCCTTAGGTTGTCAGTGTGCCAAGTCTCCTACCCATTTGAATTTTCCAATATGCATAGTTGTTTGTTTGTTGACCCCACGTGTGAGCCCAGGTCCCATGCAAGAAAGGATGTTAAGAGAGCTTGTATCCCATATCGAATAACTAAAACCACCAAAATACTTGAGGAGCCACTACACACATTGGCAATTGATTTTGGTTTATATGCTCTAACAAACAACATTCATAACCAAACAAACAGGCACGTAGAATTATGAACCTCAAGAAACCATAAGTGTCTGGGCCACATGGAATTTATCATATACAAAAGAGGATGAATGTCTGTCTAAACATGCATAATTAATTGCAAGCCAATGCGGATTTGGCCAAATTTTCAGATAGTTAAAAAGTAGACAAGTGTCATCAGCAATACTTGATCGATTGCTTATAAGATGTAAGAAGCGTGATTAATAAACGAACTCCACTTTCTAATACAAGGTGCAAAAGCAATATGCAATCTCACATTGTCAATTTCCATGGCTAAAATCAGAATCTCAATTGGGCTTGAAGTTCATACAACTCTGGAATGGTTTCATAGTTTGATATTCTGCAGTCTCCACAAAACTTTCTCACAAAATATAGGACATAATTTTAGATTCGCCTCTCCCATCTCCACACACAAGTTTCCTCGCTCATAAATCACTTTACCTTGAATTTTTGAATACTACATGAATAGAGTACACTTCCTAGCCCCCGCAATGGTTTAGTGTACAATAACGATAACATTATAGGGTCGGCCCTAGGCCTAGGCAAGTATCAAAATTTTGTTTTGATGCATTCTTTCGGTCACCGTGGAAACAATCAAAAAACATAATGGAAACAAATAAAAAAATTAAAAATTTATTTTCAAAAATTTCAAAACATTGGTCCAAATATACTGAAACATCTTGAAGTACCTTGAAACATTATGAAACAATGGTTGAAACATGTTGCAATATCCCGAAACACTTCAAAACATTTCAAAATATTCTAAAACACCTCGAAGCATTGGATCGATTCAAGTAATAATTCGTTTCGGTCTCCTTGAAAACAGAGACGTCTCGACTGTTTTGAACTAAAATTTTGATCCTTAAGCCTAGGCCGCTTGGGTGACTTCTTAGGGTCCCAATACCTTGAGTTTAAGGGCTTTTATAATTTGGATTGATTAACCCAAAAGGCCCAATGAAGTCATAAAACCCAAACTAAAGAATTCAAACTAAGATATTCAGACAATTACATTACACAATGGCCCATGTCGTAAGGTTGGCCCAACAATAGATCCATTGCTTTTCATTTGTAGTTTTGTTAAATTGTGGACCACTTTTGTCAATAATCCCTCAAACCTCAGTCCCTCTCAATGTCTCCGTCATGCATAAACCATCTCTCTCTCTCACACACACACACACAAGTAATACAAGTGATTGTTAAAGATGAAATTATCGGAGCACTTGAGAAAGAAACATTGTCGACTCGAAAAAAAAATTAAAACATAGATCATACTATTCCTTTAATTCAATATAGGTTATTAAAATACAAAAATCTTTTTGACTCAATCTAGTTTTAAAAAATTAAAATCTTAATAGAATGACAAGTTGAAATTTTGGTCTTAACCTAAGCCCAATTTTATGGTTGAATTGACTTTTAGGATTAAAAGTTATAAAAGAAGCTTTACATGCAGAAACTAAACTTCCACTAGAACACAAATATGCTGATACATAAAATGATTATATTTCTTTTTTTCAAATGCCTCCATTGCTTATTGAATAGTATAAATAATGCCATTACCAGTTTATTTTGCCAGAAAAAAAATTTTCCAATTTTAAACTGATAAATTCTTATCTACAATGAGCGATGTTAAATGAAGAGATTAGCTATATTAATCTATTGAAAATTACGTGCTAATAAAAATATTAATGTAGAAACTTAATTAATATTTTTACATCTCAAAAAGTAAGAAAAATATCTCTACAGCCTATAGTGACATTATTTAATATTATATATATTACTTATATATATATTAATGGGGCCTCATTTAGCATTTACCCTAGGGCCTCTTTTAATGTTAGGCCGCCAACTACATTATTGATGGAGAGAAAAATATACGGTGATCTAGCGTCACATATGCTTGTAATTAGACTAACGATGCCCTTATAAAGAATGCCTACAATGCAGCACTGGTATCTTTATTAGAAAAAGGAAAGTAACATGACTTCAAAAAAATAAATAGAAAATTAGAAAAATCAACCAATTAGAAATTTTTACCACTATTCCATATATGTCCTTTTCTTCTTTGTTACTATTAAATTTTGCTTTTGTGGCCATTATTCCTCGGCATCTATAAGTCTCATGTAAATCACAGCAAGTAGAAGCTCAGCAATAACCTCGTATAGAAATCTAGTAGCACGCGCCAAAATTTTTAGTATAATCCCCATTGAGTGCATTTCTTAATAGGCCTTTTGCCCTTTTATAATAAAATAGCTTGTTGAATTAATGGTAATCACTTAGAGAAGTGATAAATTTTGTATTGTACATGCTAAATCAGTAGGTTATAAATAACGCCTATGTTTAGAAGTTTTTTCAACTAAGAACCATGATAATAGTGAGTAACCATGGTCATAGTGAGGGTGAGTCTTGATGTAGCTGTAAGGTTGTTCTATTGTGACTTGGGCGTCACGGGTTCGAGTCACAAAAATAGTCTTTTTGCATGTGGAGTAAAGTTGCGTACACATGCCCCTCTTTAGATCCTACAGTAGTGCGAGATTAGTGCATTAGACTGCTCGTCTTTAATCATGGTTCTAATGATGCTGCACTAGATCATTTTCTAATGGTTTTCCTCCTAATTTTCTTGCACAAGGACTACACATTGCAGCAAAACTTGTGATAGGGTTACCAAGCATATTTGTGTTCATAATCTATAAAGGCATTTGTCGATGTTTGACGCAATTGAAAGATTTCTACAAAGTCAGAATAACCTCATGCCCATTAGGTACTTCTATTCAGAGGTAAAAAAGATGACAAAAGACTTCGAGGACAAATTGGGTGAAGGGGGTTATGGTACTGTGTATAAAGGAAAGCTTTGAAGTGGCCGACTTGCAGCAGTAAAGATATTGGGCAAATCCAAAGCTAATGGGCAAGAATTCATCAATAAAGTTGCTTCGATTGGAAGGATTCACCATGTCAATGTGGTGCAGCTAATTGTGGTGAGAGATCCAAGTGCGCTCTTGTGTATGAATTCATGCCGAATGGTTCACTGGAGAAGTACATCCTTCCTTGAGAAGGAAATATCTCCTTGAGCTGGGAGATGAAGTATAAGATTGCACTTGGCGTGGCTTGTGGAATTGAATACTTGCACCGAGGCTGTGATATTCAGATTCTCCATTTCGATATCAAGCCACACAACATTCTTCTAGATGATAACTTCGTCCCAAAAGTTTCTGACTTTGGGCTAGCCAAATTGTATCTAACTGATAAAAGCATTGTGAATCTAACTGCAGCTCGGGGAATGATAGGTTATGTAGCTCCAAAATTGATCAACATAAGCATTGGTGGTGTCTCATTTAAGGCTGATGTTTACAGCTTTGGAATGTTGTTGATGGAAATGGTAGGATTAAAGACAGAGTTGATGCACACTAAAGAGAATTCTACCCAATACTTTCCATTCTGGATTTACGATCGGTTCAATAAAGGCAAGGAAATTGAAATTGAAGAAGCAACTGATGATGAAAAGAAAATCACTAGTAAGATGACCTTGGTTTCATTATGGTACATCCAGACAAATCCGGTCGACCATCCTTCAATGAGAAAGGTGGTGGAGATGCTAGAAGGTGAGTTAACCATTTGCAAATGCCTCTTGTTCCTTGTCAAACTCCTCAAGATACATAACTTGAGCAAGCATTCAGTGGAGAGTCCATAGAATCAGTGGCTTTTCTGTGTAATTCTTCTAGTTACATCAACTCCTTAGATGTGGTTATAGATTGAAAAGCTGATGGTTTAACTACAAATCACACTACAATGCTTGGTTAATTCACAACTAAATATATATGTTGTAACCCTTTTCTGATCATGCTTGAATCCATCAATGGCCCGATGATCTCAATTGCAGAAATACGAGTGTCTCAAAGCAATCCAAAACTTTAGGACTCTTTGTACCATAGCAGATCAAAAAAAAACAAAATTGTATTGAATGCTTGGCTAGAATTTATTATGAATAGAGAATCAAGACACTATCAGATGGTTCATCTTCAATAGCATAGAGGTACCAAAATTATGTTGGCTCAATCACCCTTGATTACTAAAAACAAAAACAAAAAACAAAATTAAGTCTAAAATGACGTTAATGGTAAAGGATCTGAACTTCAATTGAGTCTTGTTTTTTGAACCTACCGATGAGTTGAAACATAGATTGAATCAAGAGATGGAGATAGAATACATAGATGCAAAGAGGAGGTTGAAATATGACAGTTAAGAATTCAAGTCAAGATTTGGTTCTCCCTTTATTTTATACGAGGTTGAGATCAGATATAATAAATTAAGCTAGCATTGGAGACCAATATAACTTTAGTTAGCATTGTTAAGAGAACTTGTATCCCACATCATATAATTAGGACCATCAAAGTTGGTTTATATACTTGAGGGGTTATTCCACCTATTGCCATTGCTTTTAGATTGGATGCTCTATCATTGTATTAGAGCTTGTCCTTAGGTTGTCAGTGTGTCAGGTCTCTTACCCATTTGAATTTTCCAATATGCATAGTTGTTTGTTTGTTGACCCCACGTGTGAGCCCAGGTCATCATGGGAGCATGGTTCCAGGTCATAGTATTGACCATCGATTCAAAGAGCTCTAGGACACATCGGTCGCAGCATCGCGGCGCGATATCGGACAATACGACCTAAAAAAAAATGTTGAACATGATGAAAGATTCAAGTCATACCGCAGCGTCGTAGAACCGTATTGACCGATTCAGTTACAATATCTCGACAACTCAAGACAGACTCGGGTACAACTTAGACGACTCAGTCGAGTCGTGCAAGACTCAGAGGTTATACGTATCGTGTAATAGTATCGTCTCGGAACATGCTGAGTCGGATACAATTCGATCGATTCGTATCGGTATCAGACGATATTTTGAACCATGATTAATGGGGCCTCATTTAGCATTTAGCCTAGGGCCTCTTTTAATGTCGGGCCGCCATTGCATTATTGATGGAGAGAAAAATATACGGTGATCCAGTGTCACATATGCCTATAATTAGACTAACGATGTCCTTATAAAAAATGCCTACAATGCAGCATTGGTATCTTTATTAGAAAAAGGAAAGTAACATGAATTCAAAAAAATAAATATAAAATTAGAAAAATCAACTACTCATTATAACTATCCGACTTCCAACCAAAAAAAGGCATAAATAACAATTAGAAACTTTTACCTAAACTATTGCATATATGCACCCATATATGCCCTTTTCTTCTTTGTGACTATTAAATTTTGCTTTTGTGTCCATTATTCCTCAGCATCTATAAGCCTCACGCAAATCAAAATAAGTAGAAGCTCGGCAATAACCACATATGGAAATCTAGTTGCACGTGCCAAAACTTTTAGTATAACCCCCATTGAGTGCATTTCTTAGTAGGCCTTTTGCCTTTTTTATAATAAAATATCTTGTTGAATTCTTGCATCTCAATATCGAAACGAATTATTCACATTCTCATATTGTATTTCCACAATCAAAATATTTTTAGTAAATGCATTTCAGTATCTGAATGAATATTCATTTCCCTCATTTAGTTATCAAGAAAACAGAAGAACATAAATAAAATAATATTTGTAGGACTATCAATTATGGTTGTTTTGGTACCCAAATGAAATGCTCACCTCAAAGGCACATAGTCAAGTTAGGCCAGTCGAGATTAGCTTATGATAAATTAAGGTCCCCAATAATTACAGACCATAAATTATTTTCATTGCCTAACCGGTCTTAGCAACCAAACACATGATGTAGGCACCAAAATATTTAAATTCCTCACCAAAATTATATAAGTTATACGGTTATACCAACAGAATCTAGTATTAAAGCATGTGAAATGAACTTCGATTTTGCCAAGTTGATGTTCAATGGCTCATTATGTTTAGTTGTATTATAGTTTATGACTATAATGAGTATACCATCCGAGGATATACTAGTCTTTTCTTCTCTATAGTGATACCTAAACCTATGAGTTATGGGTGAGAGCTAGGGTTACCGATTCCTATACTCCTCTCACCTCATTCTCCCATAATCTTCTCTGTCTACAAAACAGAAACTTTGCATGGTATCAGAACATTATGCTTAGGGTTTACATCTTATAGATTCTTCCATTTATTTTTATTTTTTTTCAGTTTTGTTTAACTTTGTTGTTGATAAGCGTGGTCTGCACATGAAGTTGGGTAAGAGAGAAACAAGATTAATAGTGATCATTGGTATCAAAGGCTAACAGTGCTAACAACATTGTCAGTTTTTAGTTTGTTGATGTTAGACTTGATGCTATAATATAATCAACAACATTACGAGTTTGGTCTTTGTTGCATTCGTGAATGTCGATGTTTCGTGGCTGATTAGATGATTTGTTGATATGCATGATAAAGGTACAATGAGCCATTTTTTTGGGGGGCAAGTGTTGTCATTGTTACTCTGTTCGTCACCTTCATTTCTCATTGTGGTTGCCGAGATATCAGTGAGTTTCAAGCTTTCGTCGTTGGCGTCTTTATCGGTTGTTGTGGGTCTCAGTTTTTGCAGACTGCCTATGTTCTTGTATGCTTGTCGTCGGTGCCTATTGTCGTCAATGGCATGTGGTCGGATTAGTTGATTATCATCGTTGAAGTTTTGTTCCCTATTCTTCTTCGGGAACACAATCTTGGGTCGCTTTTTATCAAGGCCATTACAAATTTGACTAGGTTCAAATCACTATCCATCTGGTTCAGGCAGATTTAGACCGGTTTTATAGTTTTATTTTTTTTTCGATAGGAAACAATAACTTTTATTAAAAATAATAAGAAAGAAAATTACAAATCCTATGTATGGTGTATAAGGTATCCAGCCTTAATATAGGTAAAGATAAACAACATAAAAGTGTAAACCATGAAAAATGATCATGCTACATTCCACATGACGCTGCCCAACTCGCAGTGACACAGAAAAGAGAAATATTCGCAATTTCCTTAGACACTGATGACCAAAATGAAGCCAAGAAAAATATCGTGTACCATAATCCTTCCACCTCCTCACTTTTATCATCAAAGATCCTCACGTTCCTCCAACCAAAAAACCCAAATAATAGCAAAATAAGTGCCCGCCAATGAGTCTTCCTCTTTTTATTTCTTCCCCAACCAATAGCATCCAAACCAAGCATTGAAGCCATGGATCTAGTCTCCACCCAACAAAGTCCCATAAAATAAAAAAACTTGTTCCAAAGTATGAACGCCATGGAACAATGCAAAAATAAATGATCCACACTCTCACTATCATTTCTATACATTACACACCATTGAGGGAGAAAACAAGTCTTAGGTCTCTTTGAAGCACATTGTTAGTGTTGATCTTCCCATAGGCTATCATGGTTTAATAGTTCTTTGACCTGGAGGCTTCTTTCTGTCTGGTTCAGTGCTTCTCAAGTTAGCTTCTTGCCGATTTAGTTGTAGGAATGCATGTTCAGATATATTTATTGTCGATTCAACCTTCTAAAGATCGGCTCAACCCCGATTCATTGCCCTACAACTTGGTTTCAATTTTGATTCACTCCTCTACAGCCTATTTGAGAAACCATGTAAATCTATACCACTAATAGAAGTACCTTAACATGAAAAACTTTTGAATCTCTATTTTACCCTTATAAAATAGTATAAAGGCCTTTGTATCCATTTATAGTTAACTATTCAAATTACTTTTATATTTTTCTATAGTTAATCATTCAAATTATCCTTGAACAAATTTTATTATGTATAAGAAGACAGTACTAGATGAAGTACCATATCAAAAACTATAAATTTGTGTTAAATTATATTTTTTTTGGAAACAAGTTCTACAAAAAAAAAATACATCATAACATTTTAATTGATCCTAAAATAATAAAACTTCAGATGTCAAGTTATATATTTTTTTCAAATATTTAATAAGTATGTATCCTAAATTTTAAGTTCAATCCTAAAATTTTAAAATCAATTTCAACCAACTCAAAAAAATATGACTTTAACTTTCAAATATTATATTTTGTTGTATGGTCCAGAAAAAAAAATATCAATACTATAGAATTATCCTAATCTTATAATTTATCTCTATATACTATACTCTATATAAATACCAACTATCTTGAAAAAAAAATATTCTTCTATTTTACCCTATTTTAATATTTTAAAGGCAATTTTTTTCACCAAATAACTATTGTAATTTCGGAATTAGGCTCTTAAAATTATGAAATAATGGTTTTAAATGGTCACGAAATGACTCTATGAATTCTACACAAAAATATTCATATGCATTCAACATATCCATATTTAATAAATCAATTGCAATTTATACTTTTCAGACATAAATTGGAATTTATTTTGATTGAACTGAAATCTATACTTGTGTAACTGTGAAAGTCTGTAACTATTCCTCTTACTCATGGCAACTCTAGAGTCACAAAGTTACTCTTATAATATTTTGTTTTTTCATGTTTAAGTATTCAAAATGTTGCTTGACAGATACTGAAAAGAGATATGTGATGCTTTAATTGCTTCGACAGAAGCGGCAAGTAGCAAAAAAGAGAAAAAGAGCGTTCAGCCTCTCAAGAAACTCACTCTAAAGTTACAGATGTTGCCCCGAAGAGGCAATCTCTCTCTCTCTCTCTCTCTCTCTCTCTCTCTCTCTCTCTCTCTCTCTCACACACACACACACACACATGATTTCCAAGTACCCATCTTTAATTTATAATATGTATTATGTTTTCCATTGCCTATCATTCATGTTTTGATAATTTTATGTTATCCGTGTAATAGTCAACATGAATTTCTCTAATTGCTAACTATTTATAATCACTCTCTAATTTGAGTTTTATTGTGGTTTAAGTTTTTTATTTTTTATTTTTCAGGAACTTGATTTACATGCTTTATGAAGTCACAAAGAAAGACTTGAATGAACGA
The DNA here is from genome assembly GCA_951799425.1 of Ilex aquifolium. Taxonomy (NCBI): domain Eukaryota; kingdom Viridiplantae; phylum Streptophyta; class Magnoliopsida; order Aquifoliales; family Aquifoliaceae; genus Ilex; species Ilex aquifolium. Next base: position 13,360,995 of record OX637401.1, on the reverse strand, counting down.
ACAGTAAAGGCCATGACTTGATCATGTCTATATAAAATTGAAAAGTCAAGGGTAAATTTAATATTTCAAGACAACAATGGTAGGAAATGTTAGTTTGTTGTGTTAAAAGACTAATATTAACTATCTTAAGTAGATTTTATAATGAGGTTGGCTGTGAAATATGAACTTTATGCGCTGAATTGAATAAAGTTGATCTCAACTTATGCAGCAACCATCTTGTTCCTTTGGTTCAGTGCAAAACACATTAATTTTTTTTTGCTAATATTATATTTAATTATTTGTAGGAGAATGATATATGTTATTTACTATTCAAAATAATCCACGTGCAACGCACATATACACTAACTAGTTTGAGAAAAGCAGCCAAACTCATAATTTGCATGAAATCATTCTGCTCAAGGATAATAAGATGCTCAAAAGATTAAGTTTTATCTTTCTTCATTAGTTTCTTATTGTTGATGAATTAATTAGCTAAACCAATCCTAATCTAGACAGCTAAAAAATTTATTTAAAAAAAAAAAAAACAGCCTCCTACTTAATAACAAAATTACATTCAGTCTCAGACTTTGCTAAGATCACAATAAGAGTTGACCTTTTAATATCTAGACTACTTACTCCCAACCACTGATATACTCGATAGAATTCATTGGATTCATGTTCCCATGGGTACTCCCAATCAAAAAAATGTTCCTAGGGGTACTAGTACGAAATTAGCCTATTAACTTTGAGATTTCAGATTATGACATGCTAGCCACATCGTTCTTGACAGTCAATCTTAAAAAAAAAAAAATTGAATCGGATAAATATGCTCTAAAGACTTAGATTGCTTCTTTGTTATCGACATCAACTTCCTGCCATTTGCTCACTTCAGTGCACCCCAAACATTGTCCGTAGTAACCATAACATTCACATAAATCCATGAAATTCTCCTTCGAAGCATTATAAGTACTACTGTCATTATTGTTGGAAGGTGTATGTCAAATAATGGAGATAAAGATGAAATCTAGAATCCAAGGCACGAATGTATTCGCTATCTTTAAGACAAATTTGCTGCCCTTCTGATAAATATTGTGAGTGCAAAAAAGGACTAGAAGGCAAATTGTCCCCAGGATACAATGACCCAGATTTACTTGTTACTATTCGAAGGATTTGCACAACCTAAGAATAGCCCGAACTTTCAAAATGAAGGAAGAATAATGCCACAAGAAAGCAAGAGAGTTTTGGGAGAAGGAAGAAAAGAAATGTTTTGGTGTGTTAAATGAAATGGAATAAATACACTCTTATTTATAGAGCATGAAAAGGTGCAAAGGCACCCTTTCACTAAAAGACACCATTTCATGAAAATATACTTTTTCATTAAAAGGCACCTCTTCATAAAGACACACTTTTATATCAAGACACATATATATGAAAAGATACCTATTCATAAAAAAAGGTGTAAAAAACATCCATTCATTAAAAGGCACTCTTTCACGGAAAGACATCTATTCATTACAATACATGAAAGGTATAACTATACACATTCACCTCGTCACAAAAGACACAACTAATCTACATTATTGAAATGTCTAACAATCATTTCAGAACTTTCAATATAAAAATGTCATGCAAATTCGCTTTCCTTGTTACAAATCGATTGAACCCCGAATAGCACTCAATCACACCTAAAAACGCTGACCTCCAAAAAACACTTCACAATCAAGAAAACCCTTTTTGATATTGTAGAATATATCATGATACCAGGTATTCTGAGAACACTTTTCTCCATTCACACTACATGCGGAGAAGGTTAATTAAAAATCGAGAAAACAAATCCAGAAGTCTAACAATCAACTGTTTGACCCTAGAATTCCTATCTTCAAAACAAGGGTTGATCTAAACAATCATAGACTCAGAAGAAAAGAACTCCTCAAATTCATTGTGCTAAATAGTAGAACATATAACATATGCGCATTCACAATAAAATTTTCAGTCAATGACTAATGCCAACACAAAAATTTCAATTTATTGACGGTAGAAAAGGCAGTAAATTTCTTCAGCTGCGTATTATATCATGGACAGCTAGTCAGTATACCAAAATTATTGACAGCCAATTATTCCGAAAAAAAAATGAATTGAAGTTATACCAAAAACAAGAAAACTGAAGAGTCAATAAACATGGACAGTGAATTAGATATCATAATCACCAAGAGCTTTCCAAAAAGTACGATGTTCAAAGAACACAAATTTCAAATAAATAACAGAGATCCACTCAATAATTTCCAGAAAATTATGTTATAAACAATGAATTATCAACACTAACACCTTCCTAAGAAGTGTAAGAACGACCAAGAAATTAGGAAATTCACTGAATTTCAATGAATCAAAAAGCACATAAAATTATCTTGAATTATATTGAAAAATGAGCTTATTTTGACTAGCCTGAGTAATATTTCAACACATTGAAAAAAACGCCCCACTTATTAATTCTCATTTTAGTATTCCAAATAGGCTCTTATCCATTATTAACATCCTTCTAAACAGTACAAAAACCCTCAAAATTATATGAGAATTCAACTAAAAAGTGAATCTCTTACCTGCGAAACATCTTCAGCTATGTTGAGGCCTTTGACTTCCGTTTGTGGCTGAACAGACACAGCTTTGCAGACTATTGGAAAACAGACGTTGTTAGACTTCTTGAGACTCAGAGAACTGAGCCCAGAACGCCACCGTTTCAAGAACCGAGCTTCGGGGCACAACTCCGCCTTCGAGCTGTATACAGACGTCAACGGTTTGTTGATCAAAGACGCCATTGCGCTCTCTCTCTCTCTCTTTCTCTCTTTCTCTCTCTCCCCAAGTGCAAGTGTTGTTGACAATATCTTTCTGGAGATGATGTTGTCAAGGCGAGAGTTGATGCGGCAAAGGCAAAAGGTCAGGGGACGTCACCTTAAAATAAGAAAGCTACGACGTCGTAACAGTAAGTCAGCGAGGTCTCTGTTGCATAAAATAAAAGTATCGAGTTAATTGCAATGGAGCTTCCAAAATATAGGGCTTGTTTCATTGGTACTCAATATTTTAATTATATCATTTTAGTTTATAAAGTATTTAATATGTTTCTATCTAGTCTCTCAAGCAGATATTATCCAAATTACTAATAATTTTTTATTATAAATTTATCACGTGATACATAAATATGAATAAAAAATAAATTGTCTAGCTCTTGATAAAAAAAATGTGTAATATGATAGCTCTTAACCAAAATTTGGATATCTCAGAATTAAAACTGTATAATTTAGGTAGTTCTTTGACCAAATTTTGGGTAAAAATTTGGTCAAGTATTATCTAAATTATTTTTTTCCTCATATTTAGATATCGCGTGACAAGTTTATAATCAAAAATCGTTAACAAGCTGGATGTTGTATATTTGAGGAATCACATAAAAATATATTCAATATTTTCATGGATCAAAATAATGCAATTAAAATATTAGGAATCAAAATGAAACAAATCTCATACTTTAAGAACCTCTAATGTTGTGCGCGATGATTTTTGCATAATAAATAATCGACATATCTCTCCCTTGATTAACACGGGTTTACCTAGGAAGATGGAGGTTTCGCAGCAAGTGAATGTTGAGAAACGGTGATGAAGCCCTTTGCAAACTATCTGGTCACCTTTGGGTTATCGAGTTGAGTCTTGTCACTCAAAACGAAAGGTTAGAAAGGTGCCAGAGTGTTTTTCGGCGTAACCCCTCCGACGATCAAGTCAGTATGTAAAGAGAGGGGTGGAAAGGCACTGCTCTATTGCTTGGGTGAGATTTCGTGTACCTTAGACTTCTGTTTGTGAGAGTTATTTATACCTTCATGGAGTTAATCATTGCGGACAGCTAGGTCCCTTAGAGAGAAGACTCCTTATTGGCCCATTGGAAGGCATCTTGTGGCGCACAGTCCTTGTGCAGAGCGCCTTCCTCTTCACGTGGGAGAAGTTTATGCATTTAATGCTTGGATCCCCGAGCATTTAATGCTTGCCTTTCTGGGTTGGCCTAGCAATAAATATGTCTCATCCTTTTGAGGGATTATTTAATGTTCCCCATTGTGGATGTGCACGCGTGAGGGTATTTCCGTCCATTACCCCCCAAGGGGCTGACACTTCAGAGTTATTCTCCTCTTATGCCCTTATCAATTGCCAATGGATTGTCTCTCCTGTCATCCTGACACAGCCTAGGAAAGGGGGATGAATGACTGACAGCCAACTCTGCTCCCAAGTCATGAAAATCGTCAATACACTACCCACCGTCGGCATAGGGGATTTTACGCCGAAGTGACGTGTCAAGTGGGGGGAGTCCCTCAAGGGAATTGGGACGCCAATGACAGGTGTCGGGCGATGAAGGCTCCGGGAGACCTTGGTGTCGAGGACACGTGTCACAAAGAAGGTGCTCCAAAGGATCTCGACGCCGAGGGCACGTGTTGAACATCAAACGCCTCGGGGGCCATGTATGCCGAGGACACATGTCAATTGCAAAAGAACTCTGAGGGCATCGACGCCGAGGACACGCGTCAACCCCCTGTAAATCTCCTAATACGTTCCATCAACTACCCCAAAAGCCCTTGATCTTTGTACGAAACGGATGACATGGCAAAGGGGGATGAAAGGGTTTGATCCTTGCCTCCTCGTGCCGTTGTTTTCCTTTCCTTAGGGCTCGCTCCTCATTTAATGCGCCCCTCTCATTCTTCGTGAGCAATGATGGGCCTTTTTATCATCAATAGCCATTAGCGTCGTGTCATCACCGGGTTTGAAGAGAGAGAAGTCCAAGTCTGGAAACCTCTTCTGGACTCATTTTCTAAAATAATCAAACCCATCTACATAATACTCCAACATCTCCTCCATGAATTCCTTTGAGTCTTGGAACTTGGACACAGTTGACGCCCCAATGGACTTGATCTCGAGCTCATTCTGTTTTGCTAAAGAGGAATCCTCCAAGACTTTATGAGAAAGGGCCTCCTTGTCACATTCCAAGTCCTTGTTCTTTACAGAAATATCAGAGAGCTCAATCATGGTGCCATTCAACCTAGCTAGCAGCTCATCCTTATACTTCAAGGCCTTGTCTCTATCCTTCTCAGTAGCAAAAGTTTGTTAGGAGCCTTCTCGACTTGTTTCATGAACCCAAAGGCATCTCCTCGAGTAGACATCAACTCCGTCTCCTTCATCTCCAACTGAGAATGAAGAGACTAAAGCACCTCTTTGCAGGCCTTTTTTCTCACTTAGAGTAGAATAGGAAAAGCTCGTAGTGAGAATGGAAAGCTGAAAGAAGGATAAAAGAGATTAGAACCATTAAATGGGAGTAAATACTCCCTAAATGATCAAAGGTCTTACCTTCCCAATAGTAAGAGCCAAATTCTTGGTTACCTAGGATGGTCCTAGGTTAAAGTTGGCTTGCACCTCGTCCTTATGAACAAACTGGTGGAGCTGAGCCATTGCCTCCTCCACATTCTCCCACATGGACTGAGAAGTGACTTCCGGACTCATAGGAGGAGATGGCATGGAGTGGCATTTCTTCTCAGTGGCTCCCAAGTCCATGTCTTTCCCTTGAGTGTAGAAAAAGGAGTTTCTACCAAAGGAATTCTTGAAGAAGCTTTTGTTGATCCAGCACTAGCAATTTGAATGACAACATCCCCAGGCGTGGCGTCAGAGGACGATGAAGACACTTTCGAGGTAGTAGAGCTCAGAGACACCCCTTTAGGTTGAGGAACGGACATTCTCGGTCTCATTCGAGAAAGATGACTAGATTCAATGGCTCTTCAAGCCACAACTGCTTGAATGGGCTTTTTGTCAATAACTTCCGGGGCCATAGCTGAAAAATTACAAGTTAAAGTGTGCCCAGATCAAGACAAATTGCAAAAATAGTAAGTCATACCTTTAAGAAGAGAGGTTGCTACAACCAGAGAAGTGGGCCCGCTCAGAGGTGGACCTAGTAGGCACTCAAAGAGAGCTTGGTCACTCACAAGCTTAGAAAGGTATTTGGTAGGATAGTCAAACACTTTCTTAACCCGAGCTCTCCATTCGGGAGACAGAGGATTTGATTTATCTATATCATAAGAAGATAAGGGGTGAAAATTTGGAGAAATCATAAAAAAAAAAAAAAAAACAAAATTGGTTGAAGGGACCTCAAAAGGGTAGGAGATCCCCAGATACAGGGAATCCTAAAAGAATTGGTTGAAGGGACCTCAAAAGGCCCAAATTCCCAGCTGGATCCAGAGACAAAGAAGAACTTGTCCTTCCACTCTTTTACATTTAAAGAGTAGCCCGTCAGCAGGGTCGGACCTTCCCTTTTTGAGAAAAAGAACCACCCTAAGCCTTGCCCAGAGCAAAGGGTAAGTTTGTAACAGTGCATGAGCTCAGCAAAGGTAGGTTATACATCGTCACCATTCGCCTTGGCTCAAATGACGCCCATACCAATCAAAAAGCCCTAGCTATTGGGGATTAACTGAGCAGGAGCAGGGTTTAAAAGATAGAGTGCTTCCCTAATATATCTAGGTAATGGAAAGCGAAGCCCAACCTCTAGAATGGATTCATAAAAACAAGTTTCATTAGGGAAAAAGGAATTAGTGGTCTCGTTGATGGAAGGGACCCGCAAGTATACTGTATTAGGAATCCGGTATAAAGCCTTAAGCTCTTTGAGGGAACTCTCCTTCAAACAACTATGGTAGTTCTTAGCCCCACTAACTCTGAGAGATGAAGAATCGATCTCCAAGATGGAATTAAAATCCTTAATTAGTTGTGTTGGCTTGGGCCAGTAGAGCCAGGACGCTTTTAGACGGGGATCGATCAGGATCAACAACCATAATTGGAAAACTATGGTGGTTAATATATAAATTCGGAGAAAGGGCACGGTTAAATCTATTATCAACCAAAGAAAGGCAAAATTCAAGCACAGAATTAAGCCGAGCACCAACAGATTCACTCACGAATGACTCTAAGGGTATGTTTGGTATGTTTTTTGGGAGGGGTTTGGATTGGATTGTTCAAACCCAGGTTTGACCCAAAGATGAGATTCAAAGATGGGATTCAACACTCAATGATGTCCATACCTATGTTTGGTATGCGTAGGAATATATGACTATTATGATAATATATTTGTATATAAATGACTATTGTGTCCCTTAACCAATTTGTATATATGGGGTATATAGGATATATAGGGGTATAAATGTCATTTGCACCTTAAACCCATTAACCCACATATGAACCCCCCCCCCTTAGGTTTCATGAAACCCAAGTATGTGGGTTTCATGACCAGGCCGGGTTTCAAATCCTGTCCATACTTCATAGTTGCCAAACATGAGTTTAAGGGGGTTTATACCCCAACCCATGTTCCAAAACCCCCCCAAACCCCCATACCAAACAACCCCTAAAAAGTTAAGGTTGGAATTCTTCAGCCTCAAAAAGCAAAAGTAGTAAAAATGGAATTGGAAGGTATGACTCTAACTTATGTGCTCAAGAATGAAGAATCGTAATGAAATCAAAGAGCAAAATAGGATTAGGACAAAGAGGTAGAGACTTACCAAACTTCTTAGAGCTCTTGAAGATGAATCAAAGCAAGGAAGGGAGGGCTCTTATATGCTGGGCCCACAATGGCTCTTTGATGGTTGTGTGTACAAGGCAAACAGTTCCACTCCTTAGGTCTCTAACGGGTAGGTGTAATCAATACATGTTGTGAGTCTTCCATTGGTCTGAACTAGCGGGTAGTTGATGAGTATGAATTAGTTACAAGGCGGGCACGTGGAAGTGAGCTTGGCACGTGAGCGTTTGGCACATTTAACTCTTCTTCATAAGAGGGCTCCAACAACCATCTAGGAACCTGCTCGCCCATATCCCATGAAAGTAGCTCACTCCAGTTGCAATACTCTTTTTTTTTTTTTTTTTTTTTTTGGGGGGGGGGGGGGGGGGTTCCACTTTTCTTGCCTCCTTATTTAAAAAGCAGCTGAAGGGTTCTAACGGTACAATTGGCCCAACCTATAAAAGGGTCATGCAAGTCACGAATCAGTTAAGTAATCCTTCCCAACTAAATACAATTCAGTCAATTTCACCATTTCTGACTTTATCATCAGAGGGTCGACCACTGAAGCCCTTTCGGTCTTTGACTTCCTTTGTCAGAACCTGTCGCTGATTGCCATATCATGTCACACTCTAGAGGTGTAACTTTTGGGATCAACACTAACATTGCACAAAATTAATTGACCATTTGTCGGTGATGGCAATTTTGACACACATGGATGAACTGTCTAGCAACAGTCGAGGTCAGTGCTAATGTCATAAACTATAAAGGTTTGTGATGTGGTGTGAATTTCACTATTTTGTTTTTTTTCCATCCCTAATGAAATTAGGTATGATTAGATAATTTTTTTTATTTACTGTCTAAGTAATGTTTTTTTTTCCCTCAAATTTTTCTATTTGTTCTTGTGCAGATTTGGTTTCTTTCTTAAAAAATTTAATTATACATAAAATAGTGCAAATGCATACAGATATATAAATAAACACATACATACACTTGGAGACGGAACCAAAATTTTATTCTGAGAGAGGCTAAACAATGACATAGTGCGTAATTTTATTCCATGAATTATTCAACAGGTCATTGTTGAAGAAAAATTTCTATTTTTACATAACGTATGTGACAATAGGAATTTGGGTATGAGCTCAGCACGAGGAGCTCGGTGAAGCTCCAACTCGCCAACTCGATAGAGTCATATACCTCCACAACTTGACTAGTTTAGCTCAACTAAATCTTTCACTTGGACAAAGAGTCTACATGTACTCCACTGCTTTATATCCGGGATTTATTTCAATCCCCAAGAAAGGGATAAATATCTCTAACCGCCCCTCACTACCTATAAGAAAGGGAGGAAATTGTATTAATGAGGTAAGCAATTCTAACCAATTTGAGATTCAATTTTCTCATTCCCTTTTATGACTTAAGCATCAGAGGGTTAACCATTGAAGCCCCTCTAACCTTTAACTTGCTATTGTAGGTGCTCAACTTGGTTGATCAACGAGTAATTCTAGTCAGCAACTTCTTTGGAATCTGGTGGTCAATTTTCGGCATCATCAGTGTGGAAACCAACTTCCATAAGTTATTCTCGTAAAAAAATTAGTATGGGTCAAAAAATGAAGAAAAATTGATTTTCACGTAACGTCAAAAAAATCAATTTGAGACAATATTATCCTACACTTACTATATGTGCTTACATCTTCTTTTTTGTTATTAAATATCAATCCATTAATTTTTTTGTGAATACACCAAGTGAAATACTCCATATAAAGTTTTTTTAAAACCTAAAAGGAAGCATAGAATTTTTCTAAAACCTAAGTTTGATGTTTTTTTTTCAAAATGTGAAAGGTTCATGGCCCTTGGGCCATGTGTATTACCGTCCTTGCACTCACCGGCGTGATAAACTATATAAGACATAGGATGGGGAAACTCCACGCTCCATTTTACTTTTTCACTCAATCACTCGATTGTGAGCAAAAAAAAAATACTCATTTTTTTTTGGGTGTATTTTTAGGTAGTCTTTCTTTTTTGTTGTTCACACGTGATTTCCTTAGGGGTAAAAGCATATGACTGATAAGCTACATATTTGGAAGCATCATGGCTGCTGAGGAGCGTGAAGTACTAGAAGTAAAGCAAGTCCTAAAGATAGTGCAGATGGTCACCAGTTAATTGACGGGGCTAAAGGTGTTGGTGTGGTCATTACCCATGTGTTGATTGATGCGTTCGATTATGCCATCAGCCTTGCTTTTGAAGCGAAATATCCATTTGCAGCCCACAGTGTTGGCATTTGGTGGGGGAGATTGTAGTGTTCAAGTTCCATTCTAAATCAAGGCATTTAGCACCGTTGCCATAGTTGCTCGCCAAAGCAGATCACGGGTGGCCGTGGTGACGTAAGTGGGAACATTGTCCAAGTTAACAAAGTGACATAACACTATGGAAAAGGGTGCTTGGTGGCAATATTCAGCACTTTGGGACGTCAGGTACCATCATAAGAGCAAGTCACCATTGGGTGAGTGGGAATAGTCGTGACAGGAATAATGGCCGGAATAGGTGCGATTGGAACAATGGTTGGAACAAGCAGATGGAGAGATGCGTGGGGCAGATTAGAAGGCTGCATTGTTGTTGTGTCTGGCGGGGCAGCATGCAGGGGCGATGTTGCCTCGGGCTGAGAGGGACAGATTGTAGCAGAAATGGTTTGATGTGGGCAAACCAACGGCAAAGGAGGCATCAAAACAGTTGAGGAGGGTGGCAAGTGAGATGGGATGGATAGAGAAGCTACAAAAGGGAACGTAGATTCATCAAAAATCACATTACGAGCTATATATATTTTTTGTTGCAGCTGGTTAAGGCAGTGATATCCATGATGTTAAAGACTATATATGAGAAAAACACACTGAGTAGAGCGATAATCAAACTTGTGTTGTGGATAGGGACGAAGACAAGGATATCAAGCACATCCAAAGACCTTGAAAAAATTGTAATCAGGTGTTTTGTTAAACAATTTCTCCAAAGAGGTGAGATTGCGAAGGAGTTTGGATGGCATTTGAAAGGTACGTTGCGGTCTCAAAAGCAAAATCCCAAAATGTAAATGAGATTGGGGCATGGGCTAAAATAGCTATTTTGTTGGTGGGTGTGGGGGCAAGAGATACAAAGGCCAATATCACATTTGGTGAGATATAATGATACGGTGCGATACTCACCACCCCAATCACTATGCAAATATTTGATGCGAATGGAAAATAAATTTTCAACCAAAGTTTGAAACTTAATGAAACATGGCAGCACATCATTTTTATTAGAGATCAGAAATAACCAAGTGTATTTGCTAAAAGCATCCATAAAATGAACGTAATAGCGTTTGCCACTAAAAAAAAGTTACAGCGGCCGAACCCTAAACATTAAAGTAAATAATGTCTAGTGGAGCCATCACTAGAGTGGATGGAGTGGGAAAAGGAAGAGCATGATTTTTTCCTCTTTGACAAACATCACAAATCGGGTGGGATTTATTGGAGCCAAAAAGAATGCCAGTTGTTGTCAAGATGTTTTGAACTGTGCGAATCGTCGGATGCCCTATGCATTGGTGCAATCGATCAGTTGCATCATAAAACAAGATGACTTTATTTGAAGTAGTAGGAAGCTGAAGTTGGTAGAGGCCATTAGAGCTCGGGCCGCGAAGTAGAACCTTCCCCGTGTGGATGTCCTTAACACATAAATAAAATGGGTGAAACTCAAACCAACAATTATTATCGTGGGAAAATTTGTGCACGAAGAGAAGATTGTCTTTGACATGGGGAACATGGAGAATATTTTTTAAAAGAAAGGACGAGGTTGGAGTTCTAAATGAAGAAGAGCTTGTGTGGTGAATTTCAAACTTGCCCCCATTACCAATATGGATGGTGGAATTGCTAGTGTAGTCAGAGAACAAATCTAGATTAGAGAAATCAGAGGTGAGGTCATGGGTAGCTCCAGAATCAGGATATCATATGTCCGAGGATGCATTATATGCGTGAGACGCAACATGCGGAGCAATGTATTGAAAAGCCTCGTTGAATCGATTGTGGTATTGGAGGGCAATATGGCCAACAGGGTTGCAGACCTGAAAAATAGGTTTGGCAGAGAGATTGCAATTACTGGGAGCAAAACTAGAATTATAGTTACTGTGAGAATTGCGATTAAGGCCACGACTGCCACTAGATCTAGAAAATTGGCCACTGTGGGAACAACTGTTGTTGTGTCGTCCAAAGCCACGATCACCATGGCAACTACAATTACCACGGTACTGTTGTGAGTGCTTAGAGTCTTGAGCAGTAGAAGAAATGATGTTACGGTGAGACAAATGGGCTACTAAATCAATGTCGAAAGCGACGATATCCTAGGCAATACAAAACTCATCAGAAAGAAGATGACACAATAAATCAGTGTGAGACATAGAATCTACACATGTTGCGGCCTTAAACCGAACGATCAGCCACGACAAGTTGATGGGCAATTTTCTTTGCCTTATAAAAATATTTGTGAATGGAATCCAGGCCCTTTTTGTGGCCTGTAGTTGCATATGAAGCTAGAGGATCCGAGTTCGTGAATGAGCCACATAAGAGGCGATAAGTGCTGTCCAAACAACATGAGAGGTAAGGAGGCCAATGACCTGGGCATGACATCCTCGGTTAAGGAAAATAGGAGCCAACCGGGTAGAAGTTGATCTTGGCATTGCCAAGTGAAAAAATCAGGATTGATCATCATAGTAGAACCACTCTGGATTTGTTCTGGTGGAGAAAGGATAGAGTCATCAACATAGATGAGCACTTGGTGACCACGAAGATGCGACATGATTTGAGATATCCAAAAAAGGTTACTTTTATCAAGTTTTGTGGTGAGGGTGGTGGTATGAGCAACAGCAGAGGAAAAATAAGGAAGGGAGGGGTGGTTTGAGGAAGTGTTGCTTTGGGTGTTAGTGGAGGAAGCTGACATGATTAAGAAAACAGAGTGATGAAAAAAAATTGCTTTTAAACAAAGTCAAGAACTTTGCTCTGATACCATGAAAGTACTTGAAAAATCTGTATATTTCCTCTCACATTCAATCTACACTTACTGATACATTTATAAAATGACAAAAATATGAAGATGAACACAACACTTGGAAAGTTGGATAAGATGGGATGGAGTTGGTTGATCCTCATCTTTGTCTTTAATCTTTATCTCTAATAGCACACAACCCTCATGAATCTAACTTTTCAAACATGAGAGGTTTAAAACATAATTAAGTTTACAATCGAAATTCATTTTATACAAGATGAATCATTTTCTAATGCAATTTCCATAAGATAGACTTCTATGTTGAATAGAATGTAAAGCATTGTTTTTCTACTAATATCCGTTAAGGTTGGTTTCTTCAAGAGAATTTTGAGGCGTAACAAGATCTTTGGGAAAATAAATTCATGGAGATGAATTAAAGATAGTACGAACAATCAAATTTACTAATTGGACAAGATGAAAAAAACAATAAGTGGCTCATCTTTATTCATCAAAATAACATAGTTCTAACTTAGGAAGCAATCTCAGAATTATAACATTCTCAAGGCACACAAGCACACAGAATTTCATCAAAAGTAGTAAGGCATTATTGGCAGGCACCAAGAAGATCATCCTCATTCAGCTTTCCAAGAGGACAGAGGAGGAGTGTTTGCAAATCTCCAAGTGAGAGCCATGTGTGGAGATGAATACCTGTCACCCTTTACTGCATCAGCTGTAGCAATAGATTCAAGCTCATCCATTTCATCGGGTGTCAATTTTACAGATAAAGCTCCAACATTCTGGTTGAAATTTTCGAACTTGGTGGTGCCGGGTATGGGAGAAACATCGTCCCCTTGTTTATGGACCCAGGCCAATGCTAGCTGTGATACAGTGCATCCCTTCCTTGTTGCTATTGCATTAACTTGATCGTACAAATTTTTGTTATGCTCGACATTCTCTGGTTGGAACCTTGGTAGAGTCTACAAAAAATGGTAAGACAATTCAGCATAAAACTACAGTGGTGACTCATTATTTCAATGAATCATTTTTTAAGGCAGAAAAAGAAAATTCGCATAGGAAACCATAAAGAGACAACCACAAAGATCAATGCCCCTAAGATATTAATTAACCACAAAATAATGTTGAAGAGAGGATTTTGTCATATCTATTTACCTTTCTGAAGTCATTTTCAGGCAATTTCTCAACCATCTGTGGACCTGACGTGAAGAAACCCTTTCCTAAAGGACTAAATGGAACGATCCCAATGCCAAGTTCTCTGAAAAGTTATAAGAGTAATGAATTTAGAAATTTGAAATGCTCATTACTTCCTAAACATAATAGTTAGCATTTAGCATAAGCAAGATGTCTCACCTGCAAGTGGGAATGACCTCTTCCTCTGCATCTCTAGTCCATAAGGACCATTCAAGTTGTATAGCTGTTATTGGATGAACAGCATGCGCCCTTCTGATTGTATCAGGTGAAGCTTCAGACATACCGACATATTTTATTTTACCCTCTTCAACTAATTTCTTGAGTGCTCCCATCTGGTAAAAACATAGTATAAAAGAGACTAAGTAAAGTGTGACATAAGCTTTTTTCCTTTTTTTATTTGGGAGGGGAGGGGCGGCACTAGGAAATCAGGAAAAATAATGGAATTGTTACTTAGATACCTCAAATAAATACGTAAAGATTAATTGAGCTTGTCAACTAATGATAAAAATAAGGGAAAATTTCGATCACAACTCCTCTAGTTTATCATATCTTCAAGGACACCTTCTCTATTTTCTGAATTTTCACTGATATACCCTATCAGATTAAAAATATTAACTAGAATGAAATTTTACTAAATTGTCTATGATATATTTGAGGACAAACTTCATTCACAACCCCTCTAGATAAGCATATCGAATCGAATTTTAATCGGTTCAAATTTTAATATGTAGAAAAATAAATTTTAATCAACTCGAATTTCAATATGTAGAAAAAAAAATTTTAATCGGCTCGAATTTTAATTGAATTTTATGTAGAAAGATTGTTTGAGATTTATATAGGGGCATTTTGGTATTTTAGATGAATATTTTTTTTGTTAGACATTGTGGTTTAAAGGCAGGGCTGACAGTAATGTTTAAATATAAACTAGAATGAGTGTCAGTGATATTTTTTATAATAGAGGGGATATCTTTGAATATATAGTAAATTAGAAGGGGTGTGACTGAACTTTTTCCAAAAAATAAAGAGCAATCCAAGAAAAGTTTTGTTAAGTAGATTTGGAAGTTGAGAAAAACTAACAATCATGCTTTTATTTATTCCTAAACTATGGGAAAAGTATACACAACCAGACCGTTAGGGTCCTACAAAATACAACATGGCCTATATTCATCGTTAACATTATGCATTATGGAATATTAGAGAGGCAAGATAAACCAACCGTGATTTCAATTGGTATACGAGTATCGATGCGATGAACGTAGTAGAGATCAATACAATTGATGTCAAGCCGCTTCAAGCTAGCCTCACAAGCCTCCCGCACATATGCCGGATCGCCACAGACCTCTCTTTTACCACCTTCCAGTATCCTAACTGCAAATTTAGTAGCCAACTGCACTTTCTCTCTCATCCCTCCCTTCAAAGCCTACACACATTTCAATTACTATTTCATTACAAAATTTACAATATACAGTGCATACGCCTACATAGACTCCACTGGAGTCCCAATTATCAATACGTCTAACTAAAACTTAAAACTCCACGTACACACAAATCAATGGGAAGGAGGGGGCTGAAAGTCACTCGAGTCAATCCGGATTTGAGTCCTCTCAGTGCTAAAATTCCCTCAATTTGAGATTAGCCACCATATAATAAGTGGAACCCATTGTATCTAAATGGATCGAACCCATTTAGAATTGACATATAGTTTTGCTATTGGAGAAGATCATGAAACCCCAAGATTCTAAAACTCTTCATTTGTCATAAATTGTTAGTTCAACATTATGATTGATAATGACAATGTTAGCGCTTGCACACAACATTCATGTGCGTAATTACCTAAGAGTGATAGATATAAGAATGTAATAAAGATAGAAAGAATGAATAGTTAAAGGGTAATATAGATATAATCAAGATACCAAACTCTTTATCTTCCTTAATTAATAGTATAAATACATTCCGACAATGGGTAATTAATAGTATAAATACGTTCCGACAATGGGTAATTAGTCAGAGCCAAGTTTTTTGTTCCGTGCGAGATGTGGTTTAATAGCCTGATATATAAATCAAAATACCAAAAAAGCCCTTGAGTATTCAAAATTGGTATAACATGAATTGGAGTCATTTGGTTTAAATTTGACAAAATAAAATATATGGCAACATTTTCACACGTAAATCTATGATTAAAAAATAAAAAAGAAGAGAGCAGCACAATCATGATGTGGGCCACATGCTTATCTTTTTGTTGGGTTGCTTGTTAGGTTATAAGAGAGAGAGAGTAGAGGAACTTAAAAGGGAGAGAGAGGCGCGAGAGGGAAGCTGTAAAATGAAGGTTAAAAAAGTAAATTAGACATGCCAAAGTCCAACCTTTTCATTTTTCTCTCCGTTTCCGCCCGAATTTTGGAGTGATTAAAAATGGCGTGGTGAGTGGATTATCTTTTCACTCATTTTTTTATTCTTTCTATTTTTCTTCTGTAATCGAACAAAGAAAAATATATTTTTCTTTCTTTTTTTCATCCCTCCATCTTTCTCTCATGCCAAACAAGTTATAAATGCGTTACACAGAGTAGTTATGAACACACACAAAGTATAAAGAATGACGTGGAATGAAAAATTCAACCAATTAAAAACCACTCATATTTGAATCCTAAGTGCTAAGTGATTGTTACATACATAGTTTTACAACTTGTAAATTAAAACCGATATTTGGAGCTAGGATTTTGTTGTCGATTGAAGTAAAGTAGAAAAAAATACCTTGCCAACAAGGAGTTCGTTGGTGTGGGGGCCGTAGATATCGGAGGTGTCGAGGAAGGTGACGCCGGTGTTGATGGCGTGGTGGATGAGTTTGATCATTTCTTCTTCTGGCTTGGGAGGACCATAGCTAAAGGACATTCCCATGCAGCCCAGTCCTTGTTTTGATACCTCAAAACCTTGTGAACCCAGTTTTATTCTAGGCACTGTGATTGCCATTTCCTTTCTTCGTTCAAGCTTCTTCAACTGTGTGTGTATGTGTGTGTGTGTGTGTGTGTGTGTTGAGATAAGGCAAGAGTGGATTGATTCGCATTTGGACTGATGAAGTGGTATTTATAGAGGAACGCAGATTTTAAATTTATATTTGTTAATTTCTCTACTTTGTTTGACTTTTTGCTTGCCGACAGCCGTTCCCTCTACGCAAGCAATGAGCTAAAATAATCTTGAGCAATGTTCCTGACTGAACCAGGATATTTAAAAAATATACTTAATAATCACAATCATTATTTTTAAATTCATATTTAAAATTCAAATAATATTTTCCAATCATTGAAATTGTAAGTTATATTATTTATTGAGACTAATCACCTATTCAATGGTAGTGATTCATCAAAAAAAAATTTTAAGTTAATTTTTTAAATAAAATATGACTTGTGCCATGCTTTCTTTTTTTGGGGAAATACCCTTTTTTTTCCGACCAAACAAAAAAAAAAGCGTCATTTTTTAATAATATGGGAGAATTGCATTTTATACACTAAAATATTTAAGAAATCTCTTTTTAAACATTTAAAAAATTATTATATGTACCGTCAATGTATTAAAAATATTATAATGTGTTCATTCTAACATCAATAAGATATTGATAAAATGAGTGAAGAAGCTAACACTAGGCCACATTACAATACCTAGCAGAAATTATGTTTTGATATTATATCTTTACTCTTCATCTAATAAAAATGTGACAAATGTAAAATTTTGTATTCTGCTTTTAATATTTATACAATTTTTTAATTAATGACCATAAATACATTAAATTAAAGTTTACAATTAATATTTAATTTTGGTAACTGGTAAGGAACTTAACATTTGTATTTGGGAAAGGCTATGGTACCGTTGGTGGTATCATATTGAAAATTATATTTTTTTAATATTAAGTTATAACTTTTTAAAATATAAATTACAATTTTTAAAGGATATGATCGACTATATAGGATTAGGATCGATAATTGATTATGAATATCTATGACCGATCATAATCTTCTCTTGAGCAATTATAATTTTTTTTTAAAGGTGTAATGTTACGATAAAAAATTATAATCGATGATGCTAAAAAAAAATTGGATACCATAGAGTTTTCCTTTGTATTTAGGAGTACAAAAGTCTTATCGACTTATCCTTCCTTTTTCAGAAAAGAGGAATGTTATTTGAACTTAAAAATTTGACTTAATTTGTTGACATAATAATGTGGCTTCATTAGAACCATTAGATCAATATCAAGTTTCAATGTTTGATGAGTTCCACAGTCAATCCAAATGTCATAGTGAATTAGGTCAATAAATTAAGTCTCAATAACATTGCTCAAAAAGAAAAATAAAATCGACGTCTAGGTGATTGGTCAAAGGGTTGGCCGGTGATGACAATTTAGCCACACGTAGATGATGAACTCTCTAGGAACTGCCGAGGTATGGGCTGACGTCTGAACAACAGGACTCAAAAAAATATCCTCTCAAAAGTAAAAAATATTTTTCCTAAAATTTTGAACACCACCTTGACTTGAATAGTGAATGATTTGAGATCAGACAAACGTAGAGATTGGGCCAAAGAGGTTTGACTTGGGTGACAACAACCACAGTTGATTCTAAATTTTACTTTTTCTTCCTCGATATTTCCATGGAAAAAAAAAAACAAATTACTATCACTTTTGCATTAATCCAAACACAGAGTGAGAGTCTCTCATACAAGCCTAAGGATGTCAGTGGACTGAAGTGGAGGTTGGGGGTGTACTCTCCATCTCCGTACCCGCTTAAAAAATCTCGTTCATCTCTGGTTCACTCCCATTAACGGGTATAACTTTCATCACCATCCCCATTCGCAGGTAAATTTCTAATCCCCGCCCCGTCCCGTCCCCTGCCTTCAAAACTGTCCATTGCCCTTTACTAAGGCTCCCCAGCTTTGCCAAGATGGACTGAATTTCAAGACAAGAAACACCCATAAAAATGCCTATTTGGCTCCCAAACATACACCATATTTATACATATACCACCTTACTTCTTTTTCTCGGGAAAATTTTATAGAAACTCTTTTCGATCGAAACAAAATGCAGGCTAAAAGAAATCACAAGTTGTATAAATAAGTATCATGTTTCATCTCCACTGATCTGCAACTTCACGGAGTTTGAGAAGCCCATCAAAGTTTAGGGAAGACATTTGATCTAAGTCCATTAGCATTCAAAGTTGTCCATTGCCCTTTATTAAGGCTCCTCAGCTTTGCCAAGATGGATTGGATTTCACGTACTGTTTTCACGACAAGTAACACATACAAAATGCCTATTTTGCTACTAATCGTACACAAATCATATGCCGAAGTTCAGTTTCTTTTTTTCTCGGGAAAACTTTCCGAAGAACTACTTTCTGTCGAAACAATTGGAGGCAAAAGAAAACGCAAGCCGTAAGAGGCTGTGGAGCCAACAGTGGAGAGAGAGAGAGACTTACCTGGTCAGCCGATAGTGGAAAGTGGAAACCTGCAATCAACAATGGAGAGAGACTAAGAGAGACGATGAAGAGAGATGATGGAAAGAGAGAGAGACAGAGCGTAGGCGAGGAGAGAGAGAGACATTGAGTGGAGGGCCTAGACTCTGGAGGCAGAGGCTGATAGAGGAGAGGAGTAAGTTAGGGCTTCAACGTATATTTAATTATATATATATATATATATATATATATATATATAACGGGTATATCGGGGGTAAGTGTCTGTCCATCCCGTCTTCATCCCCGTACGGGTTTATACGGGTATCCCCGTATACGTCCACCGTCCAATACATATGGTCCATCCCCGATCCAAACGGGACGGGTTTTTACGAATACCCGTTTTTCCCTGGTCCACTGCCATCCCTATACAAGCCTCATAAAGTGTAATTTCAATAGTGGACGGGAGCTACTACTAAATTCAATCTCCACCATGAATAAGTGTTCACTCGAGCTATCCTTTTAAGCCCAACCACACTTGCTATCAACTACTCCTCCAACAACCACAAGGGACAAATGGATAAAATGAAGTACCCTCCAAAAAAAAAAATAGATAAATATCACAATTTAGTTTCTTAATTATCAATAAAGTTCATCCGTCCATTTCATCTATCTATATCTATATCTATATCTATCCGTCCATTTCACTCGGTGAGGATGGGTTTCACTTCAAGCCACAGAGAGAGAGAGAGAAAGGAGACTGGAGGCGGACATACCTCATTCGAGTGAAAAAGTGTTAGGGTTTGGAAAAGGGCTTTTTTTTGCGCTTATATATTTTGTGTGGTGTACTGTGGGTTTCTCTAAAAAAAATTTTGAATAATTATTAATTATTATGTTAATTTTATTTAAACGAGTAACAAACGGGTTGACATATTTTACCCGAACACGACCTTTTTATTAATCGGGTCTAGCGGGTTCACCCGTTTACCACCCGAACCTGATAAAGCTTCGTCCAAACCCATTAACTCCCTGTTGATTCGTGTCAGTTAATCGTTTCCTATTGATTTTTGACAGGCCTAGTGTGGGGGCAAGAGATACAATAGCCAATACCACATTTGGTGAGATATGATGATACGGTGCGATAATCACCACCCCAATCACTATGCAAATACTTGATGCGGGTGGAAAATAAATTTTCAACCAAAGTCTGAAACTTAATGAAACATGGAAAAACATAATTTTTATTAGAGATCGGAAACAATCAAGTGTATTTGCTAAAAACGTCCATAAAATGAACATAATAGCATTTGCCACTAAAAGAAGTTATAGGGGTTGAACCCTAAACATCAGAGTAAATAATATCTAGTGGAGGCATCACAAGAGTGGATGAAGTGGGAAAAAGAATAGCATGGTTTTTTCCTCTTTAACAGACATCACAAACTGGGTGGGATTTATTGGAACCAAAAAGAATGCCAATTGTTGTCAAGATGTTTTGAACTATGCGAAGTGTCGGATGCCCTAGGCATTGGTGCCATCGATTAGCTGCATCATAAAACAAGGCAACTTTATTTGAATCAGGAGGAAGTTGAAGTTGGTAGAGGCCATTAGAGCTCAGGCCTCGAAGTAAAACCTTCCTCGTGTGGATGTCCTTAACACAAAAATAAGATGGGTGAAAACTCAAATCAACAATTATTATCGTGAGAAAATGTGTGTACAGAAAGAAGATTTTGTTTGACATGGGGGACATGGAGAATAATTTTTAAAAGAAAGGACGATTTGGAGTCCAAAATGAAGAAGAGCCTGTGTGGTGAATTTTCAAACCTGCCCCATTACCAGTCTGGACGGTGGCATTGCTAGTGAAGTTGGAGGATAAATCTAGATTGGAGAAATCAGAGGTGAGGTGATGGGTAGCTCTGGAATTAGGATAGCAGATGTCTAAGGACGTATTATATGCGTGAGAGGGCGGGGCATGAGGAGTAGTGTATTGAAAAGCCTCATTGAACCGATTATGGCACTAGATGGCGATATGGCCAGTACGATTGCAGACCTGAAAAATAGGTTTAGCAGAGGGTTTGTAATTACTGGGAGCAGAACCAGAATTGTAGTTACCATGAGAATTGCGGTTAAAGCGGCGATTGCTACTAAATCTAAAAAATTGGCCATTGTGGGAACCACTATTGTTGTGTCATCTAGAGTCAGGACCTCTACACCAGCCACCATGGCCACTGCCATTACCATGGTACTACTGTGAGTGCTTAGAGTCTTGAGGAGTAGAAGGAATGGTGTTACATTGAGCCAAATAGGCTACTGGAGCAAAGACGGAAATGATGACATCCTGGGCAATAAGAAATTCGTCAGAAAGAAGATGACCTAGTAAATCAGCGAGAGACATAGAGTCTACATGTGTCGCAATGGTTGTAAAAAAAGGTCCATATTCGGACGACAAACCACCTAGAATATATAATATAAGATCATTGTCAAAAACCGAACAATCAGCCACGCCAAGTTGATGGGCAATTTTCTTTGCCTTATAAAAAATATTTGTCAATGGAATCCGAGCCCTTTTTGATGGCCTGTAGTTCCATACGAAATTGGAGGATCTGAACTCGTGAATGAGGTGCATAAGAGGTGGCAAGTGTTGTCCAAACAACATGAGATGTATGGAGGCCAATGTTCTGGGCATGGATGTTCTCGGTTAAGGAAGACAGGAGCCAAATGAGTAGAAGTTGATCTTGGCATTGCCGAGTGAAAAAATCAGGATTGATCATCGTGGTAGAACCATTCTGGATTTGTTCTGGTGGAGAAAGAATAAAGCCATCAACATAGCCGAGCACTTTTTGGTTACCACAAAAATGCAACATGATTTGAGATACCCAAAGAGGGTAGTTAGTTTCATCAAGTTTTGTGGTGGGGGTGATGGAATGAGTAGCAGCAGCAGAGGGAAAATAAGGAGGGGAGGGATGTTTTGAGGAAGTATCGGTTTGGGTGTGTAAAGTTGCAGTAGAGTTTGAATTTGAACTCACTATTTTTTTCACAATTTGAATATACACAGTATGTACAATTTATAGCAATGAAAGTCTAACTGTCCTACAATATCTCAGTTGATAGAGTTTGAATAATTCTGCAACTCAATATGACAGCTGGAGTTTATGAGGATCAGGCTCATCCTCCTGTTGTGTAGCAGAGTCAGTTAGATTCAAAATATCTGCTTCAATCCGCCCCCGCAATCGAATGGTAAGTTCTTGGACATGAGATTGTTCTTGAGCAGTTGAAAACAGACTGAACTTATGGGCTTGGTTAACAGATCCACTAGTTGATCTTTAGATGATAGAAAACACACCTGCAGCTTATTTTAAAGAACTTGATCACGCACAAAATGAAAATCTATTTCTATTTGTTTTGTTCTTGCATGGAACACCGGATTAGAACTTAAGTAAGCTGCACCAATATTGTCATACCAAAGTTTTGGTGAATGCCGAATTGGTAAACCAAAATCAATAAAAACTGATTGAAGCCACTGAATTTATGCTGCAGTATTTGAAAGAGACTTGTATTCAGCCTCTGTACTGCTTCGTGCAATAGTGAGTTGTTGTTTACAACTCCAAGTAATCAAGTTTTGGCTGTGGAAAACACAATAGGCACCAACAGATCGCCTATCATCTCTGTCTCCCGCCCAATCGACGTCTGAAAAAACCTTGCAATTAGTGAGAGCTTTGTACAGAAAGATAAATTCCATTAGAAACAGTATGCTTGAGATACCGCAGTATCCTCTTTACAGCCTACCAGTGAGGCTCCCTGGGTTGGTGCATAAACTTGCTTACACGGTGAACTGTGAAGGCAATATCAGGCCGTGTAAATGATAGGTATTGAAGACCACAAACCATACTTCTATATAACTGTAGATCATCAAATTCTGGACCCTCAAATTTTGAAAGCTGACACATAGCAGATATAGGGGTGATGTAGGGTTTGGATTTATCCATAGAGGATTTACGTAAGAGCTCAACAATATATTTTCTCTGTGTAAGGAACATGCCACCAGCAGTTCATAGTGTTTCCACGCCAAGGAAGAAACAGAGCTCACCAAGTTATTTGATAGGAAACTCAGAACCGAGCAGGTGGATGATGTGCTGAATTTTCTTCAAATCTAATCCTGTAATTATTATGTCATCGACATAAGATAGGAAGAAAATGCGAAGATGACCTTGCTGAAGAACATAGAGTGAATTATCTAATTTAGAGCCAACAAAGCCTAGTGACTGTAGTTTGTTTGTGAGCCGTGAGAATCAAGCTCTTGGTGCTTGCCATAGCCCATAAAGACTTTTGTGAAGTCGGCAAACATGATGAGGGTAATCTGGATGCACAAAGCCAGTCGGTTGACTCATATAAACTTCCTCTTGGAGCACACCATGTAAGAACGCATTTTAGATGTCGACTTGTTGAATTGACCAATTATGCGATAGTGCAATAGAAAGTACCAAATGAATAGTTCTAGGTTTAACAACTGGACTAAATGTTTCTTCGAAATCAACCCCTTGCTGCTGGTGATATCCCTTTGCTACTAACCAGGCTATGTACTGATCTATGTTACCATCTGCCTTTCTCTTTATTCTGTAAACCCACTTACAGCCTACTAGGTTTACGTTTGGTTTTGGTGGTTCAAGTGTCCAGGTACCATTTCTCATCAAGACGTCAAACTCAATGTTCATGGCCTCACGCCCCTTGTGATCTTTTACTACATCTGTGAAGCATGATGGCTCACTGGAAACTAGATTTGCTGCTGCTAGTAGTGCTCGAGGCAGAGGATATTTTATAGTTCCATCAAACGGAACTCTTGGCTTGAGGGAGTTAGTTTTTGATCTGATGAGCATTTGATGTTGGATTGGTGCGGGAGCAGGAAGAACAAGATTTGTAGATGATGCTGGAACATCAGAAGGTGCAGGAGTTGATTCAGAATTCCTTGCTGGAGGCAGTTGACTACTTGATTGAAGTAGATTTGTATGCTGTTCAGAACCAAAATCAATAGTAGGAGAGGCAGTTGAATTACCTGTAGAAGGGATAGTATGACTTGGGGAAACCTAAGAAGGTTGCAGGGTTAGAGGTAGAGCTATGGATTGAGTCACAGACTGAGATTGTGTTTTGTTTTGATTTTGATAAGGAAAAAGTGTTTCATTGAAAATGACATCTCTCGACACAAAGACTTTCCTGGTTGACAAGTCAAGACATTTGTAGCCTTGATGACAAAGGCTATAACCGATAAAAACACAAGTTTTAGAACGAAAATCAATTTTGTGTCTGTTAAAAGGTCTAAGATTTGGCCAACAGGCACATCCAAATACACGCATAAATTGATAATTTGGTTTCCTATTATAAACCATCTCAAACGGTGATTTTTGTTTGAGAATTTTTGTTGGTAACCTGTTTATAATATAGGTAGCAGTAAGGAACGCATCTTCCCAGTAGTGTTGAGGGAGATTGGAATGTGCCAATAAGGACAACCCTATCTCTACTACTTGGTGTTGACAGCGTTCTACTGCTCCCATCTCTTCATGTGTGGATGGACAAGCTAGTCGATGACCAATTCCACAATTGTTAAAGTAAGTGTTGAGCCTTCTGTATTCGCCACCCCAATCTGTTTGAATAGATTTTATTTTAGTATCAAAGAGGCGTTCTACATGAGATTGAAATTGAGTAAATAAAGGCTCAACTTGAGACTTTTGTTTAACTAGAAAAAGCCAAATTAACTTAGTAAAGTCATCAACAAAACAGACATAATATCGAGATTCATATGCAGAAATAAAAGCTGAAGGTCCCCATACATCTGAGTAAATTAACTCAAGGGGCCTTGATGCGGTAAACTGAGAAACTTTAAAAGGGAACTTGTGACTTTTTGCCAATTGACAATCAGGGCAAACTGAACTTCTTTTATTCTCGCCAATCGGAAGTTTATTTGCAAAAAGAACTTGAAAAACTACTGGATAAGAAGCATGACCTAGTATGCAGTGCCAATTCGAGATGGAAGTGTGTACGCCTACAAAAGCCAATGCTGGATTCTTTTGAAGTGGTGGTGAAAAAAAATATAAACCATCATGCAGATGGCCTTTATGCTGGATGCTCCCCGAGTAATCCTTTATAAGAAAGAAATTTTCATGGAACTCAAAGTAAACATGATTGTCAGAAGCAAATTTATGCACATATAAGAGATTTCTTTTTGAATTTCAGGAACGACAAGAACTTGGTTAAGAATAAAGGAACATGTTGGCGTGGTGAGTTTGGAGGTACCAGAATGAGATATAGTCAAACCTGCCCCGTTTCCTACTTGAATTTGGTCTGAGCCGTTGTATTCATCACTTCGAATGTTGAGGTTGTTGAAATCATAAGTCATGTGGTGTGTTGCTCTAGTGTCGGGATGTCAATTACTTTCTACATTCTGATTATTGGTAGCTACTATTGTCTGTGCATTAGTTTTCTTGGAAGGGTAAAGGAAACTAATATCGAACCTGTGACAACATTTGTGAACAGTGTGTCCTGATTTTTCACATAGTTGACACCAAAGCGAGGATCGGTTGGCACCATCAGTGTCCCGAGTGTTATTGTTCTGGTAATTGCTGCGACGATAGCCACCATAATTGTTGAATTGATTACGCTCTTGGCCTCGGTAATTGTTAGAATTACCCCTGTCTTGACCATGAGAGGTATCTCCTTGTCGTGTGGCAATATTAGCACTAGCACCAGAAATAGAGAGAGGCTGGTTATTGTGGAGAATTCGTGCTTCACTGGTTAATAAAAGAGAATAAACCTCTTCGAGAGTTACAAAATCATTACGGGCAGAGATAGTGGCAACCAGTGAATCATATTCTGGACCAAGTCCAGCCAATACATACGTGATGATATCATCATTCTTCATTGCTTGGCCAGCAATAGAAAACTCATCTGTGAGCTTTTTGATGTGCATAAAATACTCAATGGCAGAGAGATTATCCTTACGGGCTGTGGCAAGTTGAGACCGAACCTGGACAGCTTTGGCACAAGATTGAGAAGCAAAGCAAGTGAAGAGAACAATCCAAACATCGTGTGAAGTGGTGCACTGGTAAACATGAGCTAGTACCTCATCAGTGAGAGAAGCATTGATGGTGCTAAGAATGAGATTATCTTGTTTCACCCACTGAACATATGTGGGTTTGGGGGAGGTTCGGGGGGGGGGGGGGGGGGGGGAAGGTTTAATGGTGCCATCTACATAGCCGATGACCTCTTGACCTTTGAGATAAGGAAGCATTTGTGCCTTCCATACAGGGTAGTTATTTTTGTTCAATTTGGAGACATTGATGTTGGAAGAGGGATTGAAGATTGGAAGTGTGGAGGTAATATTGTCAGAAGAGGTTGAAGAGTTAGGGGGAAGACTGTAACGCCCCAAATACCACCCTGGACGGCATTACATTCTAAAACATTCACATCATGAGAGCACTAATTTCATCCATAAATAAATTAAACTTCATTCATCATCCATAAAATATTTACATCATTATCCAAAAGAATATGCCCAACCATGGCATTTACATCCCAAAAATCTAATAATGTAGCGCAGCGAAATTACAAAAGGAAACTAGACTTTACAATGTTTGTACATATTTGTTCCTAGTCTAGTACAAAATAAAAGGGGCATCTCTAAGTGTCCCACTCGGGATCCAGGTACCCCTCCAAAGAAGCTTCCCCAAGGTCCGGCTCATTCACACCGAGCTCCTCCTCTAAAGTCAAATCTGAAAAATATTAATTGTAGGGGATGAGCACGAAGCTCTGTAGCAAAATCTTCCCAACTCAAACAAGGTTTAGAAAAACATATAAAACGGTTGGTCTCATTTTCACAAATAGCATATATACCATTTTGAAGGAAAAGCAGGATATTTTAAATAGATCTCAAGTTTAAGCCATAACAACAATCAAGTAAAAGAATAAATTACATTGAACAACAATACACCGTGTCCAAAGTTAGGCCAATTCGGAAGGGCGTCTTCCGATGCATTGTCCCATACCAATGCACCGGCCAAGACGTTCCAACTCATCATCCCATGTATATTGGTTCATCCCCGTACCATGTATGTTGATTGCTTCTCATGAATCTACCCAACGATTATACCTAGTCCACCAATCACAATCACATTCACAAGCATTTTAGGAAAGGGCGTCTACCATCCCAATGGCAGTGACGAGTCCCTTCCCAGGAAAAAGTATACTATCCCTTGTTCGAACTCCAGTGAACGATAGTGATTTCATTACCAAATGACAACCCACTACAAGTGCTAGGAAACCATCTCACCCCCACTGGGGTAGACTAACCTCTAACACTCTACGGCATCTCTCGAAGGCAATCCAAGTCCCTCACAACAACCATACAATTGAGGAAACCAAAATATTCTCAATTCATCAATATTTCAAGGAATTACCAAATTCCACAATTTCTAATATAATGTTTCATAATATGATAGAAGAAAATGAGCAAGAGATCATCCTAAGTAACATTTTGGTGTACAATATCAAACACTAAAGTTTTGAAAGTAATACCAAGGAAAGATAGAGGGAAAAGTCCATTTCTCTTTAAAACCAAGGTTTGAAGATGAAAAAGAGAAATTTAATAGTTACCCAACCATCACAATGTTCAAAACATGGCATTTATTTCAAGAGGAATAAGAGTCATGTATTTCTTATCATGTATATAAGGATGAGAGTGAAAAAGATAGCTTTAATAGTTACCCAACTACCAAAATGTAAAAAGAAAGGAAATCAATGCAAGGAGACAAAGAATCAAGTATTTAATAGCAAGTACATATGATTTTAAACCAAAAGAATACATATAATTTAGCCCTAGCCTCAATGTAAGAACATAGGAAGAAATCCCCTACCTTATGCTCTTGAAGAAACCTAGGGTTTGAATCTTGAATCACCTTGTGAACCCTTTGTCTTTCCTTTTAATCTTGAGTTTTATCTTTCTCTCTTTCTCTCTAAGGGTTTCTAGGAGGGTTAGGGTAAGAGGAAGATGAAGAAATGGGGCAAATGGGATGTGGGATGGGTTCTTATAACACAAAATCCCGACTTTTAACTGTTTAGAGGCGTCAGAAGGATGGTACCGGTACCCAGTACCGGTACCCAGAACCTTCTGGAGTCGCAGTACCGGTACTCGGTACCGGTACTAAATGGTACCGGTACCGGGTACCGGTACCCTTTTTCTGCTTCAACTTCCAGGGCAGTTTTGACCCATTTAGAGGTCGAATTGGAAAATTTTCATGAGATACACTTTTGTAGCCCTAGATGTCTACTATCTACTGTCCAAATTTCAGATCAATTGGATATAAGGATAAAAAGTTATGACCAAAATACTAGAAGGTGTCCAAGATACTTTTTATCCAATTTCACTCTAAAGTGGGTTTTAACTCCAAAATACTTCCTAACTTCCAATACACCTCATATTACCTCTCCCAAGGTTGTTCGACCTTCCGGATTCAATGGAAGCATTATTTTGACCTAAAAACCTTTAGAAACTTGTCTATTCACCCTTTCCAAGTTTACACACCTTCGAAACTCAAACTTCTCAATACAATTGTCTCCCTAATATTTATTCCTACTATTACTACACATAACTCCATTTTACTACAATTGTTTACTATATATCTATGTACATATATAAAATAAAAAATGCGGGTTGTTACAAAGACATTCTAGATGGTTGTCAAGGATAGGCTATGATACCATGTAAAGTTACAGTAGAGTTTGAATTTGAACTCACTGTTTTTTTCACAATTTAAATATATACAATATGTACAATTTATAGCAATGAAAGTCTAACTGTCCTACAATATCTCAGCTGATAGAGTTTGAATAATTCTACAACTCAACATGATAGCTGGAGTTTATGAGGATCAGGCTCATCCTCCTACTGTGTAGCAGAGTTAGTTAGACTCAAAATATCTACTTCAATAGGGTGTTAGTGGAGGACGCTAACATGATGAAGAAAACAGAGTGATGAATACAAATTTTTAAACAAAGTCAGAACTTTGCTTTGATACCATGAAAGAACTTGCAAAATCTGTATATTTCCTCTCACATTCAATCTACACTTACTGATACATTTATAGAATGACAAAATATAAAGATAAGTACAAAGCTTGGAAGGTTGGATTGTATTCTATCGCAAATTTGGAGAATTACAGAGAGAGTGGATGGAATTGGTTGATCCTCATCCTTATCTTTAATATTTATCTCTAATAGCGCACAAGCATCATGAATCCAACTTTTCGAATAGAAGATGGGTTTTTTTTCGGTACATAAAAATAGATATGCAAATAAGTCACTCCATATATGCGCCAAGGAGCATTGCCCCTCAATACTACATAGCTTTCTGCAAGGAACCCTACCGTACCTATGTCAGGGCTGAAACTAAGGTCCCACTGCGTGCTCTGAGCACTAAAGAGTAGGTTTAGCCCTAATGAGCTGTCGTAGCTATGGAGACTCGAACCCAAGCATTGAACAAGAAAATTTAAGTTTTTACCCACTGGGCCAACAACTCGTTGGTAATAGAAGAGGTTTAAAACACAACTAAGTTTACAATTGGATTTCATTTTATACAAGATGAATCATTTTCTAATGCAATTTTCGTAAGATAAACTTCTATGTCGAATAGAATGCAAAACCTCATTTTTCTACCAATATCCTGAAAGGTTGCAAGTGAATTTTCAGATGTAGTAAGATCTTTGGAAAAATAAATTCATGGAGCTAAATTAAAGATAGTACGAACAATCAAATTTACTAATCGGACAAGATGAAAAAAGCAATAAGTGGCTCATCTTTATTCATCAAAATAGCATAGTTCTAACTTAGGATGCAATCTCAGAATTACAACATTCTCAAGAAAGAAGTAGGTAGAATTTCATCAAAAGTAGTAAGACAGTATTAGCACGCGTCAAGAAGCTCATCCTCATTTAGCTTTCCAAGAGGACAGAGAAGGAGTATTTGCAAATCTCCAAGTGAAAGCCATGTGTGAAGATGCATACCTCTCACCCTTCATCGCATCAGCTGTAGCAATAGATTCAAGCTCAGCCATTTCATCGGGTGTCAGTTTTATAGATAAAGCTCTGACATTTTGATTGAAGTTTTCGATCTTGGTGGTGCCGGGTATGGGAGAAACATCATCCCCTTGGTGATGGACCCAGGCCAATGCTAGCTGTGATATAGTACATCCCTTCCTTGTTGCTATTACATTAACTTGCTCGTACAACTTTTTGTTATGCTCGACATTCTCGGGTTGGAACCTTGGCACAATCTACAAAAAATAGACACACAATTCAACATAAGAACTACAATGGTGACTCAATATTTCAATGAATCATTTTTTAAGACAGAAGAAGAAACTTCATTAAACCACAAAGAGACAACCACAAAGATCAATGCCCCTAAGATAATATTAATTAACCTCAAAATAATGTTGAAGAGAGAATTTTTTTCAGATCTATATACCTTTCTGAAGTCATTTTCTGGCAATTTCTCAACCATCTGTGGACTTGATGTGAAGAAGCCCTTTCCTAAAGGACGATAGGGAACGATTCCAATGCCAAGTTCTCTGAAAAGTTATAAGATTAATAAACTTAGAAACTTGAAATGCTCATCACTTCCTAAACATAATAGTTAGCATTTGGCACAAGCAAGATGTCTCACCTACAAGTGGAAATGACCTCTTCCTCTACATCTCTAGTGCATAAGGACCATTCCAGTTGTATAGCTGTTATTGGATGAACAGCATGTGCCCTTCTGATTGTATCAGGTGAAGCTTCAGATAGACCGATATATTTTATTTTACCCTCTTCAACTAATTTCTTGAGTGCTCCCATCTGGTAAAAGCATGGCATAAAAGAGATTAAGCAAAGTGTGACATGAGCTTTTTCATCTCTTTTATTTATTTATTTTTTTTGGGGGGGGGGGGGACTAGAAAATCAAGGACAATAATGGAATCGTTAATTAGATTCCTCAAACAAATACGTAAAGATGAAATTGAACTTGTCAACTAATGATAAAAATAAAGAGCAATCCAAGAAAAGTTTTGTTAATTAGATTTGGAAGTTGAGAAAAACTAATAATCATGCAAATTTATTCCTAAACTATGGGAAAATTATACACAACCATACCATCAGGGTCCAGCAAAATACAACATGACTTATATTCATTGTTAACATGATGCATTATGGAACATCAGAGAGGCAAGATAAACCAACCGTGATTTCAATTGGTACACGAGTATCGATGCGATGAACGTAGTAGAGATCAATACAATCGATGTCAAGACGCTTCAAGCTAGCCTCGCAAGCCTCCCGCACGTAGGCCGGATCGCCACAGACCTCTATTTTACCACCTTCCAGTATCCTACACGCAAACTTGGTAGCCAACTGCACTTTCTCTCTCATCCCTCCCTTCAGAGCCTGCACACGTTTCAATTACTATTTCATTACAAAATTTGCAATATACAGTGGATACACCTACATAGATAGACTCCACTGGAGTCTCAATTATCAATACGTCTAACTAAAGCTTAAAACTCCACTTATACACAAATCAATGGAAGGAGTGGGTTGAAAGTCACTCGAGTTCGGATTTGAATCATCTCAATGCTAAAATTCCCTCAATTTAAGATTAGCCACTATATAATAAGTGGAACCCATGGTATCTAAATGGATCGAACCCAAATTGGAGAAAATCATGAAACCCCAAGATTCGAAAACACTTCATTTGTCATAAATTATTAGTTAAACATCATGATTGATAATGATAATGTTGGCGCTTGCACACAACATTCATGTGCCTAATTATCTAAGAGTGATAGATATAAGAATGTAATAAAGATAGAAAGTATGAATGGTTAAAGGGTAATATTGATATAATCAGGATATCAAACTCTTTATCTTCCTTAATTAATAGTATAAATACATTCCGACAATGAGTAATTAATAGTATAAATCAATGTTATCAGAACTGGACTGGACATCGAACCGACAGATGAACCGGGTCAATGGTTTATTGGTTCAACCGTTGGGTTAACTGGTCGAACTGGTCGTATAAAAAAAAAATAAAAAAAAATTATAAAATATAATAATTTGACTAAAAATTTACAATCACAATAAAAATTAAATAATTTATTTTGTGTGTCTTAACTTTTTCTTAAAACATAACAATTTAAAAGAGAAAACTCCCAACCTTAAATTCTTCGCCGTCTTCTATTGCTCCACACCTCCACCCAAATTTGGTGGAGGGGAAATCGTCCCTCTCTCTGCATGACCCTATAGCCACACCCAAATCCCTAAATCACAACTTCGCAGCGAAAGCCTTGGTGAGGAAGCTTCCAACAGTGACTTCGTAGCGAGTAGCTTTTAGCTGCGAAAGCTTTGGAGACTCGAAATTCTCTTAGTCCAATAGCGAGTAACTTCCATATCTCTCAATGTAGCTTCGATCTGCTTCCATGACTATGAGTTGAGGTTCTTTTTTTTTTTTTTTGTGAGGATTTGATTTGGTGTTATTTCTTTGTGTCTGTGAGGCTTCGATTCTATGCAAAAATCCTTTATTTTGCTAAATTTGCAAAGGTTCCAACAGGTTTCGATTTCTATTTTTCCCCATCAGCTTTGATTCTAGGTTTTGGTCTCGTCAGATCTTTGCTAATGTTCGAGACGGAGAAGACGAAATGGAAGGAGATGGAGAGCCGGCTGGTTTTAAGTTTTGAACTGGCCGATTTTAGGAATTTTTGGTTCACCGGTTTTGGTCAAAACTGGCCGGTTTTCCAACTTTTTGACGATTCGATTCCTTAAGCGGTCTAAATAAAGAACCGGACCACTTTAGGTCCCAGTTCACGGTTCAACCTGTTCGACTAGCCGGTTCGGTTCGGTTCTGATAACACTGGTATAAATTTGTTCCGACTATGGGTAATTAGTCAGAGCCAAGTTTTTTGTTTCCTGCAAGATGTGTGGTTTAATAGCTTGATATTTATAGCATGTTTGGTAGGAACGATGATAAATGGGAGGGATAAAAAAGTGAGTAATAAATTTTTCATCCACGGAGGAAAGAAAGAGTATATATTCCCTTTCTTTTTATTTGGTAGGAAGAATAAAAAAGTAGAAGAATAAATTTTTTTATTGTTTTGTTTAATGTGAGGAAAAAATAATTGAAACATGTTATAAATCAAAATGCCAACATGTTATAAGTCCGTTGGTTCAAATTTGACAAAATCAAATATATGGCAACATTTTTACATGTCAATCTATGATTAAAAAATAAAAAAGAATAGAGCAGCACATTCATGATGCGGAAGATATGCAGGCCCGACCCTACCATAAGGCCAGCAAAGCCTGGGGTTTAGGCCCAGGTAAAAAGAAGGCCCCAAAAATTTCAAATGTATAGTTAATCTAAATCAAAAAAAAAACAACTAGATTCAGAAAATTTTTGACCCCAAAAAAACCTTATCAAACTCTAAACCCAATCAAAAATAAATTTGAATAGTTTGGGCTCATGAACCCAACCCATAATATTAAAAATACACAAAAATAAAATTTTTTTTAAAAAAAAAAAAAGCAAAAACTAAGGGTTAAAAAAAAAATTTTAACTGGTCAACCAAAACACACAAAGCATTTGTAACCATTCTCTCTCTCTCTCTCTCTCTCTCTTGTCCAAAATACAACTTCAAAAATCTCATCCATATATCTCATATATATCTCTCTATAACGCCCTCCCTCTCACTCACTCTATACTAAATACAACTCCTCTCCTTTTTTTGTATGTTACATTTTTTTTTATTTCTATTACAAAAAATAAAACAAAATATTTTTGATTTTTAATTAAACTTAAAAATTTAAAATCAGTAGACCATAATTGTTTAAAATTAAAAGAAAGTTTTTAAAATTAAAAGAAAGTTTTTAAAATTAAAATTGATAAAATCTTCCTTAAGGTTAATTATCATTAAAAAGATTAGATGGATGTGATACTATCAATATAAAAAGATATAGTAGCGAAACTTAAACATAAAAAATAGTAGTATTTTTAATCTTTAAAAAAAGAATAAATTTTAAATAAAAATTTATTAATATTAAAAATAAAAAAAACCTCATTTTTAATTATCACTTTAAATCTCAAATAGTCATGGGCCACCCTGACCACATGCTTATATTATCTTTTTGTTGGGTTGGTTGTTAGTTAGGTTATAAAAGAGAGGGAGGAGAGGAACTTAAAAGGGAGAGAGAGGCGTGAGAAGGAAGCTGTAAAATGAAGATTAAAAGAGTAAATTAGACCTGTATAAGTCCAACTTTTTCACTTTTCTCTCGGTCTCCGCCCGAATTTGGAGCGATTAAAATTAGGGTGCTGAGTGGATCTTTCCACTCACTTTTCTATTCCTTCCATTTTTCCTCTGCAACCAAAGAAAGGAAAATATATTTTTCTTTCCTGTTTTCATCCCTCTATCTTTCTCTCATACCAAACAAGCTATAAGTGCGCTACGCGGACTAGTTATGAACACACATAAAACATCTAAAAATCGATTTCTGAAACTACGATTTTGTTGTCGATTGAAGCAAAGTAGAGAGAAGTACCTTGCCAACAAGGAGTTCGTTGGTGTGGGGACCGTACATATCGGAGGTGTCGAGGAAGGTGACGCCGGTGTTGATGGCGTGGTGGATGAGTTTGATCATGTCCTCTTCTGGCTTGGGAGAACCATGGTTAACGGACATTCCCATGCAGCCCAGTCCTTGTTTTGATACCTCAAAACCCTGTGAACCCAGTTTTATTCTAGGCACTGTGATTGCCATTTCCTTTCTTCGTTCAAGCTTCTTCAACTCTGTGTGTGTGTGTGTGTGTGTGTGTGTGTGTGTGTTGAGAATTTTGAGATAAGGCAAGAGTGGAATGGTGAAGTGGTATTTATAGAGGAACGCAACTTTTAAATTTATATTTGTTAATTTCTCTACTTTGTTTGACTTTTTCCTTCCCGACGGCCGTTCCCTCTACGCAAGCAA
The DNA here is from genome assembly GCA_951799425.1 of Ilex aquifolium. Lineage (NCBI taxonomy): Eukaryota > Viridiplantae > Streptophyta > Magnoliopsida > Aquifoliales > Aquifoliaceae > Ilex > Ilex aquifolium. Next base: position 13,325,788 of record OX637401.1, on the reverse strand, counting down.
TGAACTTTTTAAAAGGGCTTTTTGCACTTTCCACACTGAAAGATGTCTTGATTTCTACTTTAAACCCCAAAATATTATTTTTCTCACATTACACCCTCAATGTTATAAATTAGTTTCAATGTGGCCATTGGACTAACATCCGTTTCAGATTCCGTTAAAAATTGATGCACATGTCACCCACGTGTATTGTTCTTGGCAAAAGTATAAACTCACCATTCATATTCTTGGGTGTCATATGCATCAATTTTTAATGAAATATGACACAGATGTAAGTCCGAGGTTTATGACATTCAGGGTGCAATATGGGAAAAATAATCTTTCAGAGTGAAAAGTGAAAATCGAGACATCTTTTGGGGTGCAAAGTGTGAAAATTCTTATTTAAAAAGTGTACTTAATAATCACAATTATTAATTTTAAATTGATATTTTAAATTCAAATACCATTTTCGAATCATTGAAACTGTAAGTTTCAATATTTATTGAAACTCATCAGCTATTTAATGATAGTGATTCATTAAATCAAATCTTTAAGTTAAATTTTTAAATAAAATATGACTTGTGCCAAGTTTTCCTTTTTCTGGAAAATGCCATTTTTTTTTGACCAAACAAAAAAAAAAAGTGCCATTTTTTAATAATATGGGATAATTGCATTTTATATGATAAAATATTTTAAAAAATTATTGTATGTACCGTCAGTATATTAAAAATATTATAATGTGCTCATTCTAACAACGTCAATAAGTTGATTTCTGCTAAAATGAGTAAAGAATCTAACAACGAGAAACATTTTTATAATTAATGACCATAAATTCATTAAATTAAAGTTTACAATTAATATTTAATTTGGTTAATTACAAAATGGTCCTTGAACTTTGGGTCTTATTTCAATCAGGGCCCTCTGGTTTAAAATTGAACAATTTTCTCTCTTAATGTTTGAATAATTTTCAATTAACTCTTACCATTAGTTGACCACAATTAAAAATGACTTAAATTAATCAAAAACCCACAACTACCATTGTCTTAATATTTTGTCAAAAAATAAAAATCAAAAGAAAAAGGAAAAACTCAAATCCGGTGAAAAACCCAAATCCCTCCCCCTTCCACTGAAACCGAAACCCACCCGCACCCTTCTCTCAACTCCCTAATCCTTCCCCTCCATTCAATCGAAACCCAAATCCCTCCCCTCGCCACTGAAACTGAAACCCACCCTCACCCTTCCCTCAACTCCCTAATCCCTCCCCTTCAACTGCACCGAAACCCAAATCCCCCCCCCCCCCAACTGAAACTGAAACCCACCCCCACCCTTCCCTCGACTTCCTAATCCCTCCCCCTCCACTGAAACTGAAACCTTCCCCTTCTACTATGGATCCGGTGGTTTGTGACTGGGTGGTTGAGTGGTGACTGTAGTGGTTTGTGGTTGGTTGGTGGCTACGTTGGTGGTTGTTGGCTAGTTGGTTGGGTGGTGGCTGCGATAGTTTGTGGTTGGGTGACTAGGTGGTTGGGTTGTGGCTACAATGGTTTGTGAGCTAGTTGATTGTGGCTATGGTGGTTGGTAGCTGCGATGGGTTAGTAATTGTAGTGGTTGTGGTTGGTAGGGTTGTTAGTCGAACGAGCCGAGTTTGAAAAACTTGTTTCTTAATCGAGCCTAAAAAATTGTTCAAGTTCGGCTCGTTTAGGAAACGAGCCGAGCCTGAATGAGTCAAAAATAAGTCGAGCCCGAACCGAGCCTGAGTATTTGCATATAAACGAGTCAAGCCTGTCGAGTTTGAGCCTAAAAACTTGTTCAAGTTCGGGCTCGTTTAGAAAACGAATCGAGCCTGAACGAGCCGAATCCGAACCGAACTCAAGCCAAGCTCAAGTAGCTCAGTTTGATTAACAGCCCTAGTGGCTGGGTGGTAGCTACGGTGGTTTATGGCGCGTGTTGATTGTAGCTGTATTGGTGCCTATGGTGGTTGGTGGTTGCAATGGTTTGTGGCTGGTGGTGTTGGAGATTTTGGCTTAATTGGGCAAAGAGGAATGAAAGAAAATGGAAATGAATAAAGGCTAAGGGTACAAAAGTAATTTTAAAATTTTTGTCTAATTAATCAATCAACTTATTAATTTTGGAACATGAAAGGGGCAAATTGTTCAATTTTAAACTAAAAAACCCTGATTGAAATAAGATCCAAAGTTCAAGGGGGTATTTTATAATTAACCCTATTTAATTTCGGTAACTAGTAAGGAGCTGAACATTTGTATTTGGGAAAGGCAACGGTACCATCGGCGGTATCGTATTGAAAATTATATTTTTTTAAGATTAAGTTATAATTTTTTTAAAGTAGAAATTATAATTTTTAAATGCATGATCGACCATGAAGCGTTAGGATCGATAATCGATTATGAATATCTGTGATCGATCATAGTTTTCCCTTAAACAATTATAATTTTTTCTTTTAAATGTATAATTTTATCTTAAAAAATTATAATCGGTGATCTAGAACCAAAAAAAATAAAAAAAATGGGTACAGTAGACTTTTTCTCCTTTGTATCTAGGACTGCAATAGTCTTATCAACTTATCCTTCCTGTTGACAATTAGCCAGACGTGGATGACGAACTCTCTACCAACTGCCGAGGTAAGGGCTGACGTCATATGGACAACAGGACTCAAAAACAAATTCGGTAATGTATTATTTATTTATTTTTGAATATTTATATTATTTGTTCAAAAAAAATATTTATATTATTTTTGGGTAGTTTACTAATTTTGGGATGCACTTACCTTTTGACTTCATTTAATTTTTTTGGATTCACTTACTAATTTTTTGAGTGAATCTTATCACTTTTTGAAGTAAAACTTTTTATTTTTGGATTTTTTTTAATTTTTTAATACAATAATAAAAAATAAAAAATAAAAAATAAAAAATAAAAAATAAAAAATAAAAAATAAAAAATAAAAAATAAAAAATAAAAAATGGTACCGTATTGTTCCCAATGAGATGAGGTAACTTCAGATTTAAAAACTCCTTTGTTTGTTCATTTTTCAAGTAGTATTTATTTTCTATGTGTTACTAGATTTTTTTTTTGATTGACTTTCTCAACCCAAAATACATACCTCAGTTATGTGTATTTTGTTGGGAGTGCTAAGTGTGAATTAGAGAGGAGTGAATAGATCTTATTCTTTGGGTTAGGTTATTCTTAGTCCCGACATGAATAATCTGTCTTTTGACTGAATCAGAGAAAAAATTAGTCAAAATAAGCATAAACTGATCTACACACTCCTGACCATTAACCAAAAAAAAACACACACACACACAAAGGGTGACAGTCTCTCACACAAGCCTCATAAGTGTAATTTCAATAGTGGGCGGAAGCTACTACTAAATTCAATCTCCACCATGAATAAGTGTTCACTCAAGCTATCCTGTTAAGCCCAACCACACATGCTATCAACTAATCCTCCAACAACCACAAGAGAGCATCGTTATGTGCTATTTTTGAAGTTCAGATGGGCCATGTGCAACGAGGACAAATGGATAAAATGAAGTAACCTCCAAAAAAAAAGATAAATATTACAATTTTGTTTATTAATTATCAATAAAGATCATCCGTCCATTTCAACTATTAGAATAAATGGAGGCAAACTCATGTGTTGGTCATGTATTCGGTTACATCACGTGTTTCCATTTGTTCTAACCACTAAATGACAAAATAACTTAATTGACACAACATTAATAATCGAGAGATTAAATTGAGACAATAGAAAGTTCATAAATCATTTTAAGGTCTCTAATATTTTATTCTAGCGTGATAATTGATGGATAATATCTGATTGAGTCACTAAAAGACAAAAGAGTGATGAGCACAAGATAATGATGTAACTAGAGAAACCACACACGCATATCAAACCCCTCAAACATCCAAACCCGTCAAAATGGGACTCTTGAGTCTCTGCCCAACACACCCACATTTCACCTATTGTTTGACACTCAAAAGGGGACATCATTGCCATTAACCACTCAAGTCCCATGGTTTTTTGGTAATGTAGAAGTAGGCCGTGACATTATCTATTCTTTATGTGTTATTGTTGGACCATGCTTTTGAAACCTGAATATGCATATCATGTCCTTTTCTATAATGTTATGGGCATAAGTATAATTTATTAATAATTAGTTAAGAGCTTAATTGCATTAAATAGAGTTGTGGTGGTTAAGATAAGATTTTAATTAGATGTTGTTAGGATTGAATTCCTAAATGTAAAGAGAGGTTGGATGAGATTTAATATAAGTCAAGAAATTTATGTGTTAATTATGAGAATAGGAGAAACAAGAAGGGATATAGGGGTAATTGCCAAAATATGGGTGACTTAGGAGAGACACCCAACATAAGGGTGGCTCTCAGGTTTGAAGTGAGGAGGTATTAAAGGGAATTTCTCTTGTAGAACTGGTCCTTGCATGTTTTAGAGTGGGTGGTGGACTTCCAGAGAGACATGATTTTTGGTTCCCATGGGAAATTTCTTTGCCTTCTTAGAGCTAAAGCAAAATTGGTTTTCTTAATTCACCTTACAATCTTCGAGTATACCTAAGTGTTAAGTTGCGTGATGTTAGGAAGCTAAGAATCCTAGGTTCTTTGAGTTTGGAGGTTTTTGAAGGAAACGGGTTGCATCGAAAGTAAGTTATTTTTTTAAGTTGTTATGTTTTAAAGCTTTTAAATTCATAATAGAAGTATGTTTGATTGTTTGGAGGTGTTAGGGTTGAGAAACAATAGTGGAGGAAGAAGTTGGAATCGAGTTTGAGGTCTCTAAACGGGATTGTACCAGTACAAGAATAGGTAGAACTTGTACAATGGGGTTTTGGATGGGATAAAACTGGTACAAAGATAAAATATGTAAAATCGGTATATGACATTCTCCTTGGAAATCTAATAAGGTCCCGTGTTGGACCAAAAGCTAATAGTTTACGAAAACTTTGACATTGGTATGTGTTCACGCCAATTACCCTAAAAATCCAGGTGCAACTTACCGAGTATCAACATATCCACCAAAATCTTTATCACCTGCTCAAATCTATCTATCTTTTTAAGAATGAAAAGTTGTGATAAATTTAAGTTGTGGCCCATAGCTCATGGAAAATTTTGTCAAAACTATGCCCCCAAAATGGTATTCAGATCCTCTCCCGTACATTTTCTCTTCAATTCTCTTCTTGGCACATCATTCACCATTAATGAGTGACAGACTCACTTGTATACAATGGGTCTCATTTAAATACATGGTAGATTATGTGCCAAGCAGAGAATTGAAGAGAAAGTGTACTGGAGAGGTCCCGTAAAATGGAGATCACAAATTAAGACTACATAAAACGTGGATGTTTTCCCAAAAAAAATATATTTTTTTAATTATTTAGGTTGTTTAACTTCTTAAAAACTTTGAATGCCTTCAAATAGTCATATATAATTTTCCTTTGATATTTCCGAATTCTAAGAATTTCAAATTGCATCAATCTTAATCATTGATTTTAAATTGAATGATTAACCATTGATTGAAAAAAAAAAACAAATAATAAAATAATCATAAAATACAAATATTGTATGCATAGCATATTTTTATTGATTGAAAAGTAGCGGTATGATATCAAAAAATATTTTTCGATACCGTAATGAAAATCCTTTCTTTTTAGGATTACTAGTAAATTGCCAGCGTGCAAGGCATGCTAGTTAGAGCTTATTTTTTTAGAAAGATGCATTTGAGTAGCCGACTCTCATGTGTGGTGTGATTTTCCTTGAAGAGTATGAAATCAAAGTATTGAAACTAATGTGAGTGTAAGTATATATATATAGTAGGAGTAACTCGTGCCTAAAAGTAAGATGCAACGTAAGTGAGAAGTGATGGATTTGGAGGAAAAAAATTCAATGTGAATGGTTTTAAGAGGGATGTTGGTGACCGTTAGTGTTAGATAAGTCTATTTGAAACCGTCAGATGGACTTATTGAAGTTTGACATATCCTCTTGGATGGACCAAGTGGATGAGTGTTTTCACTAAGAGGCTCATTGTCACACCCCCACCCTAGATCACAAAGGGTGGGCGGCGGACCGGCCACCAAGGTCTTAACCAACAAACTTCGTGCATATTAAATGCAAAATACAGTGGAAGACAAATAATAATGTGATCCACCACCGATCTAATGAATACCAGAGGAATAAACTAAACATCACCAACATCATTATTAAACTCATGTAAAATAATAATTAACCATAAAGTTTATTACTCTAAGTATAAGCAACATTATTCCCAAAACAATTGAATATTTGTTTCAAAACTATAAAAGACATTTATTCCTAAAGACAAATAATAATGTGATCCACCACCGATCTAATGAATACCAGAGGAATAAACTAAACATCACCAACATCATTATTAAACTCACGTAAAATAATAATTAACCATAAAGTTTATTACTCTAAGTATAAGCAACATTATCCCCAAAACAATTGAATATTTGTCTCAAAACTATAAAAGACATTTATTCCTGAAGACCTACAATAAAATAAATCTTCTATTCTTCTAATCTCTTGTCTATCCGAGGACTTACTCATCCCCCTGATCCTTACCTGAAAAATATTAAATGTTTGGGTGAGCACAAAGACCCGTGAATAGCAACCACCTCTAATGAGGTGTGAAAATAAATCCCACAGTTTATATACAAAAATAAATTTTGATACATACATAAGTACAACAAATTGTACCCCAATCCTTCCCACATAATCATGTAAACAAAATGATCTCATGGTCACAAATAACTTTATAAATGAAAAGACATTTATAACTCAAAACACCCATTCATTTTCACAAATAATTTTATAAATAAAAAGACATTTATAATCCAAAACACTCACACAAAATCAGTCTCAAATACATTTGTCAAATCATGTTTGTTACCACTAGCCTGGTAACTGGCCCCGTCTCTTGTCATCACTAGCCTGATGACTGGCCCCTATGTGCACATCCCTATACCGACCACGCCGGTATACAATCTCGTTACCATTTAGACCTGATAACCCAGTCCCCGTCTCATAAACATGATTTTCACATACACCAAAATTGTAGTTTAGTCTTAATGCACACAAAATTTCTCTTTCATCACCAAAACAATGATATAAAATCATCTCACAAATTTCTCAAAATTCACATGTATAACAGTTCACAATTGTAAAATATTTAATTGCAACCCCAAATATCAACACATATATCATATATATGAAAATCCACACGCACGCACCCACACATTTAATATAGAAAATCCTCCCAAAAGAAGTAGTAAACTACTCACCTTGATTCCCAAAATCCAATTCAAAGCCCTCTTTCTCAACCTCAATGCAATCACCACCTAATCCAAAATAACATATAACAATCAATCTCTATTACTAATTTCGTCGTTTCGCGATTCTATATTTAACTTACGTACTTCCTACCCATTGATATATACTTAATATATCCTTTACATATTAATATCATTTCTAATATGAGGTAATAGGGTATAAAAGTATTCTGAGTTGTTTAGAAAAAAGTTTTTAAAGTTTTGGGGTCAAATCATAATTTTTGAAACTTTTGGGGTCAAAGTGTAATTTCTGTGAAAAACGAATTTTCTGTTTTCGGGACTACCATAAATTTTTCAAAATTCTATTCTTCTAACTTACCAAGTAAAACAGTGGTTAAAATTAAGTTTAAAAGAATATAGAGGTAAAAGTAAAACTCTTTGAAACTAAAGGGGAGCTTTCTGTAATTTCTAGATTTGTCTTCTTTTTTTTGAATAACCACACACATTCAAAGTCAAACACCAACTCTTTGGATTTGTCTTCTTCAACCTACCAACTCTTCCACGTTCTGCAACTTAAAAGAAAAGTCCAAACTCTTTCCTTTTCTTTTCTTTTCTTTTTCTTTTCTATTTTTTTCTTCCCAACACATTAATTAAACTCAATCAAACCTCAAATAACTATACACTCAAATTCAACTTAATATCTTCAAAAATTATTTGTGTATAATATATATATATATATATATATATATATATATATATATATATATATATATATATATATTACGCTATGAAATCTAACACCATGTGATATAATAAAATACAAAACTCATAAAATAAGTAATGCATCTACCACTACAACAAAAATTATTTTTTGCGACGATTTTTTTCGTCGCTAAATTTAAAAAAATCGTCGCAAATTATTTTTCGCGACGTTTTTTTTTCGTCGCGTCTTCGTCGCAATAGCCTCGTCGCAGAAAGTAATTTGCGACGCAAATTTTGCGACGAAAAAAAAACGTCATAAAAAGTAAAAAAAACGTAGCTAAAATATATTCTACCAGCGTAAAAAAAAAAATAATTAAATTATTTTTTTGCGACGCAAAAAAAAAACGTCGCGAATAATTTTCTACAAAAAAATAATAATTAAATTAATTTTTTGCGACGTAAAAAAATCGTCGCGAATAATTTTTTACACAAATAAAAATGTAAAAAAAATAATTTAATTAATTTTTTGCGACGTAAAAAAAAGCGTCGCGAATAATTTTTTACAAAAATAAAAATGTAAAAAATAATAATTAAATTAATTTTTCGCGACGTAAAAAAAAACGTCGCAAATAATTTTTTACATAAAAAAATTGTAAAAAATTATTCGCGACGATTTTAATTTCGTCGCAAAAAATTTATTTTTTAAAAAAAAATAATTCATAAAAAATAATATTCCAATAAAATTTTTTACCTGTACACCAATAATATATGTATTCAATAAAAAATTAACACAATTAATACATTTCACATCTTTTTAAAAAAAAAACAATTTTTTTTTTCCAAAAAGAATGAATTACAAGAATCAAAGAACAAGAAGTTCTAAAAATAGAAAAAATTGTTTTAATCCTTCAAGAGGATTTAAACCATCTCTAATTACATTTAATGTCTCTTAAACTTAAACAATTCCAACAGTCCAACTCTATGCCTTGAAATATCATCTCCATATCGTATCAAGCAAAATGGCTCATTGAAAGTCACATTCCTCAATGACTCAGGGCTTACGAGGGGCTGAACTGTTGCTGTTGCTGTTGCTAGTGCTTCTTCCTCTTAAAGGCCTAAACACACACAACATACAAATAGTATCATAAGCAAGAAATTAAATTGTGGCATCCCAAGGGCATCTTTTAATTCTTGTGATAGCATTCCTGGTTTCATCTCCCTTAGCTTTACCTATATAACATGCAAATGAATTTAAAATGAAGCAGTTTACATTGTTTAAAAAAACCATCATTCCACTATTCCCAACAAATGTACAGTTAACAAGCTTGAAATGTCACAAGCGCCTTTATGCAAATAGGTGCTGCCACTTTTATGGTAACAAGCATGTTATCCCATTATTGTTGATTAAAAATTACCAATTGCACTGTTATGCATGTGTTAGGCCACAGGTGCGTTTCACCTATTCTAGACGCAGGGGTATTGTGGGAAAAACCTAACTGATTTTCTGTTATGGATTTGCTGGCAATTTATTGGGTTGAGTTATTGTTCACGTTTTTGGTTTGAGGAGGGGAAAAGAATAAATACGGGAAGGTTAGTTAGAAGAGGGGTGAATTTTTACTTGTATTGAGCTTGCTCACTTTTGGAGAGCTCCTAGCCTCTCGAACGCTGGGATATCAGGTTCTTGAAATAAATTTTTCCCTCATTCCTCACTTGTTTCTTTTGTTGCTCAGTGATAAATTTGAAATAGAAATTCAGTGCGTATCAAATTGGTATCAGAGCAGTCGTACCTGGGAGATGGCGGCCAAAAACGTGGCTCAGCGGATAGACTCCATGGAGGAAATGGTTGGTGCCGTCCAAGAAGAGTTCCAACGAGAGGTGGGAACGCTGAAGGAGGAGGTGCAGAACATGAACAAACTAATCGAGCAATTCCTCAAATCGCAGAAGGAAACAGTTCGAGGCGAATCGATTTCAAACAAGGGTGAATCGAATTCAAACAGGGGCGAATCTCAGAGCATAGAGGGCGGTTCGAATTCACACGGATTTCGCCATGAAGTCTGATTTCGTAGGTTGGAGATGCCTTTGTTCGATGGCTCGAATCCGGATGGCTGGATCTTCAAGGCAGAGAGATACTACACCCTACACCGACTGACCAACGAGGAGAAGCTTGAAGCGGCGATAATGGCGTTCGAAGGAGATGCCTTATTGTGGTACCAGTGGGAAAACAGGAAGCGCTCCATTATCTTGTGGGAAGAGATGAAAATGCTCCTCTTGAAGCAATTTCGAACAAACCAGACCGGTTCCCTCCATGAACAGTGGCTGGCTCTTGTCCAAGACGGCAGCGTGCTAGAATATCGCCGGAGATTCATTGAGTTATCGGCGCCCTTGGAAGACGTCTCTGATGAAGTAGCCTCTGATGAAGTAGCCTTAGGGATTTATATCAACGGGTTAAAACCCGAGATCAAAATGGAGCTCCGAATTTTAGAACCCAACAACTTGGGCCGAGCCATGGATTTGGCCCAAAAGGTAGAAGACAAATTGTGGGTGACCAAAGCCCACAAATCGCCCCATGGGGTTCATCGAGCAGGGTTCTCCACACAGAGCACCTACTCTCACCATACTCACTCGGAGCCTTCACGATCGGATGCTAGGGCAAATCGATCCACAGGGAAATTCGCCGGTGAGGTGCGAAGGCTTTCCGATTCGGAACTTCAGCGAAAACGAGACAAAGGGCTTTGCTATAGGTGTGATGAAAAATGGGGGCCTGGGCACATCTGCAAGAAGAAGGAACTAAATGTCCTCCTAACCCAAGACGGCGAAGATGGAGAGCAAGGAGAGGGCGAAGAGTCGGAAAAGGCAGAACCCGAAATGGAGGCATCTGAGCTCAATCAGAGGGCAGAAGTCTCGCTCAATTCGGTGGTGGGTTTGACTAATCCAAAGACGATGAAATTGGAGGAGATGATAGGTGAGCAAGAGGTAGTGGTATTAATTGACCCAGGGGCAACCCACAATTTCATTTCCTTAGATTTGGTTAATAAAATCCAGATACCTATTGTTCGAACCGAGAGGTATGGGGTGGCTATGGGTACTGGAGAGGCGGTACAGGCAGAAGGCTTATGCCGAGGTGTAACCCTTCACCTGCAGGGGATTAGTATTGTGGAAGAGTTCTTGCCTTTGGGGTTAGGGAGTTCCGACGTGATTTTGGGCATTCAGTGGCTAGAAACTTTGGGGATGACTCATACCAACTGGAAAACAAGGTGATGAAATTTAGACTTGGAAATGATTCTGTCACTCTGCGAGGGGATCCCTCCCTTGGGAAAACTATGGTCTCCCTAAAGACGATGATGCGAACCATTAAGCACGAGGGAGCTGGAATTCTAGTGGAGCTCAATCAGCTGGAAGGATTGAAAGAGGTGAGATCCGAGGTACCACAATTTCTTCACCAAACTTTGGCAGATTATGGAGTTGTCTTCGACATGCCAGTGGGGCTACCTCCTACTAGGGGACGTGAACACTCTATTGTGCTCAGAGAAGGCTGTCAACCGGTTAGTGTGCGACCATATCGCTATCCACACGCCCAGAAGGATGAGATTGAGCGCTTGATCAAGGAGATGCTTGCTGCCAGAATCATTCAAGTTAGCAGAAGCCCGTTTTCGAGTCCCGTTTTGCTGGTTAAGAAGAAGGATGGTTCCTGGCGTTTTTGTGTGGATTATAGAGCTCTAAACAAGTCTACCGTGCCTGATAAATATCCAATTCCTGTCATTGAGGAGCTATTGGACGAGTTACATGGAGCGAAAATTTTTTCTAAAGTGGATTTGAAGTCTGGATATCATCAAATCAGGGTCCGCAGTCAGGATGTCTATAAAACTGCTTTTCGAACTCACGATGGACACTACGAATTCCTTGTCATGCCCTTCGGGCTTACGAATGCTCCAGCTACTTTCCAATCCCTGATGAATGACATTTTTCGGCCTTTCCTTCGAAAATTTGTACTCGTGTTCTTCGATGATATACTAATCTATAGTCCCTCAGAGGAGAGTCATCAGCAACATCTAGCACAAGTATTGGAAATCCTGAAGGCCAATAGTCTCTACGCCAACCAAAAGAAATGCGAATTTGGGAAGGCTCAGGTGGCCTATTTAGGTCATATCATTTCTGGGCAGGGAGTAACAGCAGACCCAAGTAAAATTCAGGCCATGATTTCTTGGCCAACACCCAAAAATTTGAAAGCATTAAGAGGGTTCTTGGGTTTGACAGGATACTATCGGAAGTTTGCGGCTGGGTATGCTCAAATTGCGTTTCCATTGACTGATCAGCTTAAAAAAGATAAATTTGGGTGGAATCCGGAAGCGGCAACAGCTTTTGAGGAGCTTAAGCAGGCTATGTCTTCGGTTCCTGTCTTGGCAATGCCAGATTTCGCGAAACCCTTCATTATTGAAACCGATGCGTCGGGGTTCGGATTAGGAGCTGTATTGATCCAAGGACAGCAACCAGTGGCTTACTATAGCCAAGTCTTGGGTCCCCGAGCTCGAATTAAGTCCATATATGAGAAGGAGTTAATGGCAATTGTGTTCGCAGTGTTGAAATGGCGACCATATTTGCTGGGAAGGCATTTCATTGTGCGGACTGATCAGCAGAGTTTGAAGTTCCTGCTGGAGCAGCGGATTGTTGGGACTGAATATCAGAAATGGATCACTAAAATCATGGGCTTTGACTTTGAGATTCAATACCATAGTGGGGCAAGTAATCGGGTAACGGATGCACTTTCTCGTGTAACAGATGAAGTGGAATGCTCCACATTGGCTATACCGCAGTGGCAGTATTGGGCTTCTCTAAAGGAAGAATTGGAGAAGGATAATTTTCTAAGGCAACTAAGAGAGGACATTACTTCCGGAGCACAAAGCCATACGGGGTTTACAGTAGAGCAGGGAATACTATTCTATAAGAGCCGCCTTGTTATTCCACGGACCTCTAAACTCATTACTACTTTACTGGAAGAATTTCATGCCACTCCCATTGGGGGGCATTCAGGTGAAACAAAAACGTACCAGCGTCTGGCAGCGGAGTTGTATTGGGTAGGCATGCGCAAGGATGTAGCGGGATTTGTAAGAGAATGCACAGTCTGCCAACAGAATAAGTATTTGGCTACTACCCCAGCTGGGTTACTGCAACCTATCCCACTTCCGGCACAGGTTTGGGATGAAGTCACGATGGATTTCATTGAAGGGCTGCCACATTCCGATGGCTGGGATGTTATCTTGGTAGTGGTGGATCGATTAAGCAAGTATGCTCATTTCATCGGGCTGAAACACCCCTTTACTGCGGTTACGGTGGCTGGCATTTTTATTCGCGAGGTTGTGAGGCTTCACGGTATTCCCCAATCAATCATCTCGGACCGAGACAGAGTATTCTTAAGTCATGTTTGGAATGAGTTGTTTCGGCTGCAGGGCACTTCTCTAAAACGAAGCACCGCCTACCACCCTCAATCCGATGGGCAGACTAAGGTTGTCAATCGTTGCTTGGAAACCTACCTGCGTTGTTTTGCTTCTGGAAAGCCTAAGAGCTGGGCTCGCTGGTTGGCCTGGGCAGAATACTGGTATAACACCTCTTTTCATTCCCCTACTCAGTGCACCCCTTTTCGTGCACTTTATGGCCGAGATCCACCCCCCCTTATTCGTTACGAACCAGGAGCTGCTTCGGTGTCCTTAGTGGATCAGTTGTTGGCGGATCGTGATGCCATTTTGGATGACCTACGGATGCACTTGCTGCAAGCTCAGCAGCGGATGAAACTGCAAGCTGACGTCAAGCGTCACCATGAGGAATTCAAGGAAGGTGACTTGGTATTCTTGAAATTAAGACCTTACCGGCAACGATAACTCGCTCAACGTAAGTTTGAGAAACTAGCCGCCCGTTATTACGACCCATTCAAAGTTCTTCAGCGAATCGGGAAGGTGGCCTATAAGCTAGAGCTGCCGCATTCAACAGCAATACATCCTGTCTTCCACATTTCGCAGCTGAGACCAGCACGTGGCATCTCGTCCTCGTCTCCAATTTTACCACCCCAACTCACTCCTGAGCTGGAACTAGTGGTGGAACCGGAGGAATTGCTAGGATTACGTCCTAAAGCTCAAGGACAGCCGGGAGACATGGAAGTGTTATTGAAATGGAAGTCACTTCCGGAGTATGAAGCGACTTGGGAGAATTTTCATTTAATTCAGCAACAATTCCCTGACTTTCACCTTGAGGACAAGGTGAATGTTTGGGCGGGGGGTAATGTTAGGCCACAGGTGCGTTTCACCTATTCTAGACGCAGGGGTATTGTGGGAAAAACCTAACTGATTTTCTGTTATGGATTTGCTGGCAATTTATTGGGTTGAGTTGTTGTTCACGTTTTTGGTTTGAGGAGGGGAAAAGAATAAATACGGGAAGGTTAGTTAGAAGAGGGGTGAATTTTTACTTGTATTGAGCTTGCTCACTTTTGGAGAGCTCCTAGCCTCTCGAACGCTGGGATATCAGGTTCTTGAAATAAATTTTTCCCTCATTCCTCACTTGTTTCTTTTGTTGCTCAGTGATAAATTTGAAATAGAAATTCAGTGCGTATCAGCATGTCTCCAACAAAATAAGGTGAGTACTGTCAAAAAAAATAAATAAATAAGGAGGCTCACTATTTGCTAACTTCAAAGTTTAAGAAACAAAATGCACAATGCTTGACAGAAAAATAAGACCACCTGTTAGCTCCATGAAATCAACATCAAGACATTGTCCAATATGAACTATAAATTGGGTAGAACATTGTATATTAACATAAAATACAAAAGTAGCACCTTGTATATTAACATAAAATAGCATGATATCAAATTTATAAGGCTAAAGAGGGCATGACAACTTACAACCCACCACACCCCAACACCATCCTGTTCAAGTTAAACACCTCTCTCTCATACCCATTCAATGCAAATTTTTTCTTTTTCATTACAAGTCAAACAGAAATCCTAAACCTATGCAGTGTATACAAAATTCCCAAACCCATTCACATAGCCGCTAGTCAATATTTAGCTCAACTTGCCATACTGGAGAAAAAGTGAAATATCAAAAAGGACAAAAATTAAATAGATAAATTAGTATGCTGAGGGACAACAGAAAGACAACTATGTACATTAATGTACCCATATTACACAAGGTTCATACCTCAAACTCCTTTCCATCATGATACGTATCACCATGTGCTGTCAGCTTTGGTTTTGTTTGGTATTTGAAAAAGGCATCATGGAGAACCTACAAATAAAAAACCAAAACACCATCAAAACAGTGCGAAAACAAGGGAAAGGACTAATCAATATGCAGGGCAACAATATCCCTCCAAATGCAACACAAACATAAAAATGCGAAGTCCTAACAGAATTAGAATTTTGAAAAACCTGATAATCAATATCCATTTTTCCCATTTTTGGCTGCATCCTCTCACGTTGCTTCTATTTAAGCTTCTTACTGTCCTCCTTTTCAATGTAAGCCTGCATACAAACACCACGAGACAGTCTAATAGGAGATCATAACTGGCAACAAAAGTGCACCTCTTTAGCAAAATTGAAAGATAGTAATGTGTGTGTGTGTGTGTGAGAGAGAGAGAGAGAGAGAGATTAATGGAAACCGCTATGTAGACTAGTTTCTTTTGAAACCCTCTCAGTTTACTAGACAGATGATTAAATTAGCGTTCACCAAGTTTGTTAATCATTGCATTATAAAACACAGGTGACAGATAGATTATAACCATCTAGTATGATCCACTCAGCTAGAAGAAAATAATCTCACTCAAATCCATGTGAAGTTTAGGTATGTTTTGATGACCAAGACCATGGGAGAGCATAAGTACAGCAAACTCTTGCTATACAGGTCACAAGATCGTGCTTACTTGTCTAATTTTCTCAATCCCTGTAGCAGCAATGAAATCAGGAAGTTGAAAAGGTTGTTTCTCAATACCACGATTCCCCTGCAACGTAATTTCAAAACACAATGAGGTACAAGTAAACCAGCACATACAATTACTACAAAACTTCTCTGTTCATTACTACAAGTGTATCATCCTTTTCGACAACCCAAGTGAAGCTGATCAAATTGGGGGACACTACGGCTCTAAAACCTATCATAAGAAGTTGGGTGACGAAACGTCTTCAAAGATCATTGAAAGTCCGTAAGTTGAGAATGCAAGTCACAAAAAACTTCGGACAGCTCAATTCAATTTAATCCACTATTGAAAATTTGAGCTCAATTAATATTCAGCAAGTGTGCAGTATCTTCATATTTTATTAAAACACAATATCCTGTTAAGAATGAAAAATCTAGTAAGTGTATCTATAAATAAAGAATCAAAGATATTCTTAAATGAATTTGGATTTCACCTAATTGTCTATCTTGAACAAATACTAAATTGAAAAAAAATCCTCCAAGACCATATCTTTTTTCCTGACCCTGATCTATCTTCACAAATTGGACACAGTAATCGTCCCAAAGAATACAAATGTGTATGCTCACATAGACCTCCAATTGCAAAAACAAAGATGTATAGCAGCTCATCCCATAAACATGTGCACATGTAAAAACACCAGATGCATAAATAGATAACTGAAGCTTAATCAAGTGTTTTTAATCGACACTTGCTACATGTCATTAAAGTCAGCACACAATGGAAGTCGAAGAACCTTGCAATCCCAACAGATTTTCATGGACTAAAAAGCATTAACATCTTAAATCAGGAAGATGGAAATTCCAAATGTTAATGGGTTAAACGAAAGATCCCAAATGTGTAAACTTTGTATTTTGGCGAGGATAATTTCCCCAATGAATTTATTGAAAGCTGTAAGCATTATCCCCCCTTCGAAGAGTTATGCCCTTAAGAGAAGCAAGCTTCCCCAAAAACACACAGAAAAAAAAAACAAATAACCAGATGATATAGTGATAATGAACCAAAAAATAATATACTGAACATCATTTCTCAACCATGAGACAGGTAATGTAAGGTAAAACTGTAAAAGAAATCACTCTGTTGGTCAATGATAAGGCATATTCAAGATTGGGAAGATGCAACTCAAAGATTCCCAGAGCAGAGACGGTTTGACTATGATGAGACTGGATATGACGACAAAAGGTCGGATAAGAATGCATAGAGCCAAAAATGTCACACAATAATAGTACCAAGCATGCATATACACGGGGTAGGTTCAAATCAAGTTTGAACTTAACTTGATATGGTGCTTGCATTCTTTCAATTCTACAGCTGGAATATGTGAGCTTCCCATGCTTTGTCATGATTGCTAAAATTGAGTTCAATTAGAGGCCATCACAAGTTGTTGGGCTAAAAGTTTGTTTTTAATGTTGGGCTAAAAGTTTTGTTTTTTTAATAGGTTTGGGTGAATTGTAATAGGTCAAATATTTGATTTTTTAATAAGTTTTGGTAGATAATAGTGGGCTCAAATTTTTTTGTTTTAAATGAACTTAATTTTTTAATCTTTTTGCGTAAATAATGTGGGCCTAATATTTTTATCTTGGATTTTGGGTGGGCACAAATAATATATTATACAAATTTATAATATATATACTTAACTAAAAAAAAAAAAAAATTTTTTGAGGGGGGCACGTGCCCACCCTGGCCCTAGCCTCCCTCCGCCCCTGATCACAACACTACCTTGAATTTTCAAGCTCATTTCAAGTCATTCATCTAATTCTATAAGTCATGGGGCTAAAGGAATCAAATCCAAATCATATTTGGCACCCAACATATGAATCACCTATGTTTCAAATCCAATAGGGGGCTTGAAGTAATAATCCCCAATCAAGTTACCTAATGTGGGCAAATTGATCCTGCCTCAGTACATATATACACAGATACATACACATATACAAATCAGTATATGTACAGGCGAAAAAAATGCAAGATGGTCAAAAGATATAACAAATGACATCACAGAACACTGATCAACATAAGAACACTGATCAACATAAGAACATATCTGAACAACATATTCCCAAAATGGATTCTTTCAAAAAAAAAAAAACAAACACCACCCACGGACACAAGATTTCGCCAAATACTCAACTACAATCACCATCCAAATCAAACCCGGAACTGAAGACCATTGTCTGAGTAATTCACCCAGAAAAGACGACTCTTTTCTTAGTAATCAACCCAACTTCTACTCAAGACTTTACATCATCAAGCCAGTTCAGAAACTTAAGCTCCAAATATTTGAAATTGCAAACAATTTAATATTGCTCCAACACAGATAAAGTTCAGTGCTGGTATCTATTGTGAACCAGAGAAAAAAACAAACCCAAAAACTCAGTCCGTGTGTGTGTTTGTGTGTGAGAGAGAGACAGAGAGAGTGACTCTGAGTGTGAGCCTCTGTGCGTTGAGTGTGAGTGAGAGAGAGAATGGGACCTGATTGGGAGGGAGAAGAGAGAGCTTGGGAGGGAGAGCAGAGAGAAATCTTCTTCTTTCTGCTCCAAATCAAACCACCATCGCCCATACTCACCTGTGTAAAACCCATTCCCACTTTGTACACCCTTCACTATCTCACCCAGAGCAGTTTTTCAACGCAGATCCACAAAAAATCTAGCTGTCCATAAGCAAGACCAATTTTAGGGCAAATGTCGGTGGAGCCCGAATGTCGGTGAAGCTTCTGGTTCTTCGATGGGGTTGCCGGTGAAGCTTCAGTGAGCCTTCTTCGGCGGAGCCTGCGATGAAGCCTTCTTCGGTCGCTGATCGGCAGAGAGAGGCAGAGAGACAGAGAGAGGCGGGAGTTGCACAGAGTCTGGCGCGAGGCAGCCAGAAGTAAAAATTAAATTTTGACTTCTGCGACGTTTTTATAAAACGTCGCCAATAATATTAACATTTTCATCCTCCCACTCGTAGTTATTTATTTAATTCAAAAATAAAATTTTGACTTCTGCGACGATTTATAAAAACGTCGCAAATAATATTAAAGATTTCTTATTTACTTAATTCAAAAATAAAATCTTGAATTCTGCAACGATTTATAAAAACGTCGCAAATAACATTCACCTTTAAAATATTTCAGAGCCATTTCTCCCGCCACAAAATTTTTTGGAGGGAATCACTTCTGCGACGATTTATAAAAACGTCGCAAATAATCAAATTGATATTCGATAATTGATATCCAATTTCATCAAATTAACACCAAATTACATCTAATTAACATCCAATTTTTTCTAATAACCATTTCATTCACTAAATTAACATTCAAACTCAACTAATTAACATTAAATCAATCAAATAAACTTTCAATTTAATTAAATAAACACTCAATTCACCAAATTAACATTCGAATTATCAAATTGACATCCAATTTCATCAAATTAACCTATAATTTCATCAAATTAACATTTAATTCATCAAATTAACACCAAAATACATCTAATTAACATTCAATTTTTTCTAATAACCATTTCAATCACTAAATTAACATTCAAACTCAACTAATTAACAATAAATTAATCAAATAAACTTTCAATTTAATTCAATAAACACTAAATTCACCAAATTAACATTCGAATTATCAAATTGACATCCAATTTCATCAAATTAACATATAATTTCATCAAATTAACATTTAATTCATCAAATTAACACCAAATTACATCTAATTAACATCCAATTTTTTCTAATAAGCATTTTATTCACTAAATTAACATTCAATTTATCACATTGACATTCAATTTCATCAAATTAACATTCAATTTATCAAATTGACATTCAATTGCATCAAATTAACATCCAATTTCATCAAATGGACATTCAATTTCATCAAATTAACCTGTAATTTCATCAAATCGACTTTCAATTTCATGAAATTAACATAAAATTTATCAAATTGACATTCAATTTCATCAAATTAACATTCAATTTATGAAATGGATATTCAATTTCATCAAATTAACATGTAATTTCATCAAATCGACTTTCAATTTCATTAAATTAACATTCGATTTATCACATTGACATTCAATTTCATCCAAATTAACATTCAATTTATTAAATGGACATTCAATTTCATCAAATTAACATGTAATTTCATCAAATCGACTTTCAATTTCTTTAAATTAACATTCGATTTATCAAATTGACATTCAGTTTCATCAAATTAACATTCAATTTATCAAATTCACATTTAATTTCATCAAATTAACATGTAATTTCATCAAATCGACTTTGAATTTCATTAAATTAACATTCAATTTATCAAATTGACATTCAATTTATGAAATGGACATTCAATTTCATCAAATTAACAAGTAATTTCATCAAATCGACTTTGAATTTCATTAAATTAACATTCAATTTATCAAATTGACATTCAATTTCATCAAATTAACATTCAATTTATCAAATTGACATTTAATTTCATCAAATTAACACGTAATTTCATCAAATCGACTTTCAATTTCATTAAACAAACATTCAATTTATCAAATGGACATTAAATTTATGAAATGGACATTCAATTTCATCAAATTAACATGTAATTTCATCAAATCGACTTTGAATTTCATTAAATTAACATTCAATTTATCAAATTGACATTCAATTTATGAAATGGACATTCAATTTCATCAAATTAACAAGTAATTTCATCAAATCGACTTTCAATTTCATTAAATTAACATTCAATTTCATCAAATTAACATTCAATTTATCAAATTGACATTTAATTTCATCAAATTAACAAGTAATTTCATCAAATCGACTTTCAATTTCATTAAATTAACATTCAATTTATCAAATTGACATTCAATTTCATCAAATTAACATTCAATTTATCAAATTGACATTTAATTTCATCAAATTAACACGTAATTTCATCAAATCGACTTTCAATTTCATTAAATAAACATTCAATTTATCAAATTGACATTCAATTTCATCAAATTAACATTCAATTTATCAAATTAACATTCAATTAAACATTTAAAGTAATCAAATCGACTTTCAATTTCTTTAAATTAACATTCGATTTATCAAATTGACATTCAGTTTCATCAAATTAACATTCAATTTATCAAATTGACATTCAATTTCATCAAATTAACATGTAATTTCATCAAATCGCCTTTCAATTTCATCAAATTAACATTCAATTAAACATTTAAAGTAATGAAATAAGCTTTCAATTAAATTGTTATTTTTTAAAATTTTTAATTGAAGTAAAAGTTTATTTGCGACGGTTTCAAAAAAACGTCGCGAAAAATCAAGTAAATTATTTTTTTTAAAATTTTTAATTGAAGTAAAAAGTTTATTTGCGACGATATTGAAAAACGTCGCGAAAAATCAATTAAATTGTTATTTTTTAAAATTGTTAATTGAAGTAAAAAGTTTATTTGCGACGTTTTTGAAAAACGTCGCGAAAAATCAATTAAATTATTTTTTTTTTAATTTTTAATTGAAGTAAAAAGTTTATTTGCGACGATATTGAAAAACGTCGCGAAAAATCAATTAAATTGTTATTTTTTAAAATTTTTAATTGAAGTAAAAAGTTTATTTGCGACGTTTTTTAAAAACGTCGCGAAAAATCAATTAAATTATTTTTTTTTAAATTTTTAATTGAATTAAAAAGTTTATTTGCGACGTTTTTGAAAAAGGTCGCGAAAAATCAATTAAATTGTTATTTTTTAAAATTTTTAATTGAAGGAAAAAGTTTATTTGCGACGATATTGAAAAAGGTCGCGAAAAATCAATTAAATTGTTATTTTTTAAAATTTTTAATTGAAGTAAAAAGTTTATTTGCGACGTTTTTGAAAAACGTCGCGAAAAATCAATTAAATTATTTTTTTTTAAAATTTTTAATTGAAGTAAAAAGTTTATTTGCGACGTTTTTAAAAAACATCGCGAAAAATCAATTAAATTATTATTTTTTAAATTTTTAAATGAAGTAAAAAGTTTATTTGCGACGATTTTGACAAACGTCGCGAAAAATCAATAAAATTGTTATTTTTAAAAATTTTTAATTGAAGTAAAAAGTTTATTTGCGACGTTTTTGAAAAACGTCGCCAAAAATCAATTAAATTGTTATTTTTTAAAATTTTTAATTGAAGTAAAAAGTTTATTTGCGACGTTTTTCGAAAACGTGGCGAAAAATCAATTAACTTGTTATTTTTGAAAATTTTTAATTTAAGTAAAAAGTTTATTTGCGACGTTTTTGAAAAACGTCGCGAAAAATCAATTAAATTGTTATTTTTTAAAATTTTTAATTGAAGTAAAAAGTTTATTTGCGACGTTTTTTAAAAACGTCGCGAAAAATCAATTAACTTGTTATTTTTGAAAATTTTTAATTTAAGTAAAAAGTTTATTGGTGACGTTTTTAAAAAACGTCGCGAAAAATGATTTAAATTATTTTTTTTGAAAATTTTTAATTGAAGTAAAAAGGTTATTGGCGACGTTTTTAAAAAACGTCGCGAAAAATCAGTTAAATTGTTACTTTTTAAAATTTCTAATTGAAGAAAAAAGTTTATTTGCGACGTTTTTTAAAAACGTCGCGAAAAAATTCCCAAAAATTGAAATTTGCGACAAAATTAGAAAATCGTCGCTAATAGTAAACTTTTTGCGACAAATTTAAAAACGTCGCAAAAAAAATGTCGCAAAAAATGCTTTTTGTTGTTGTGTACATACCTTTAATGGATCCAACTTGCCCTTTTTCTTTTTCTTTTTCGTTCTTCTTCCTTTCTTCCTTCCTTCTCTCTCTCTCTCTCTTTCTCTCTTTCTGCCGTCTCCTTTTTCTTTCTTTGTTTCTTCTTCTTTTTCTTTTTTTTTTTGTTTTTTGGTTTTGCCTTTTTAGACTGCCTACATATATATATACACAAAATAAAAGAAACCCTACAGTAACCCTACAATTCCTCATTCATTAATTACACTAACATCCCTTTTCAAAAATAATATCACAAATTGATCTAAACTAAGTTATATATATATTTCAAAAATTTGGGATTTTACATCCTCTCCCCCTTAAAAGAATTTCGTCCTTGAAATTTATATACCTTGTGAGAACAAATGAGGATATTCAATTTCCATCCTTTTATCCGCTTCACAAGCAACTTCCTCGTCTGAGTGATTCTTCTACAATACCTTGGCTAATGGAATCATTTTGTTACCCAAAATTATTGACTCCTCAACATAATTAAGAGTTTCCTTAAGCCTAATAGACTGCTCTCACCAATATACAAGGAGAATCAGATATATATACTTTCTGCGCATAACAACACAAGCTATGTTGTGAAAATGAAACATCTTAACCAAATAACTTCGTCAATTAATTCACAATAACCTAAAATAGATTCATGTCCAATCTATATCCTGAAAGTCATTATAGAAAATTTATAATAGTATACTCCAATTTCTACTCAAAAAATTGAAATTAGTTATAGTAAACCTAACTGATATTGATACTCGGTCTTTATCTATCAATGTACTACAAATTGACTACAACTTCCACAATTTTTCTTTTCATTCACTCATCCAATAATAGTTTCTCAATATCAATATAATTTTGTACTCCCTAGATGCACATAGAATTATAGGTTGTATCTATAATATCTCTCTTCAACATATTCTCTTTTGATACCCATAACTAATGCCAAAATATAAACATAATCTCACCAAGAAAAAAAAATACAAAATCTATCTTGCCAATATGTTACACCTCTTTTTTAATACTCTGTACATGTGTCCCTTTTTTTTTGTAGCTAACTGATATGATCTACCAATAAGAGTTTAACTTACAATTGAGCTAATAATACATCTGTACTAGTCAATATCACCCGTACCCCTATCAATCTCAAATCAACCAAATTACTCATTTGGGTACATTGAATACAACACAAACTTCTTAATGATTTATTGCTCAGTGTATCGACCACTATAATAGCTTTTTTTACATGATAATAATAGAATAATCATAGTCCCTAATCTTTCCATCCATCTCCTTTTGATCAAATTAAACTCATTCTCAGTAAATACATTTTTCAACCTTTAATAATAGAAATAAATCTCACATGTCTTATCGTATAAACAATCTCTCCATAACCTCAAAACAAAAACAATTACATCTAACCCAAAATCATGAGTAGGGTAATTCCTTATTTACTACAAGAATACACAGGTGTAACACCAATGAATACAATAACATATGAATCTAAATAAAATTGAAATATTCAATTTAGTCGATCCATCAAAACAGATGTAGCACTTGTCAATCTCAATGACGTCACCAAAAATGCAATATAACTATCCTAGTTGCACATACGTTTTCAAAACATCATCATTTCTTTCTTTTAAGTAAAGGTAACTCAGTTTAAGATCAATCTTACTAAATTATTTAGCGCCTCGCAACTGATTAAATAAATCATCAATACCACATAAAAGATATTTACTATATGTTGTTGCCTTATTCAGCTGGTAGTAACCTACGTACCATTTCACAGTCCAATCATTTTCACAACATGAGCATCCCACAACAAATTGTTAAATTGAATAAATCTTAAGTTTAATATATTTTCAATTGAATTCTCATTCTTCTATTTCAGCGAGAACCATCCAATACGGAGTAATAAATATAAGTAAAGTACCCCAGGATTACTAAAAAAATGTAAATTTTATCTCTTTCCAATGGTAGCATCGACAACTTCTCTCAAAATATATTTGAAAATTTTCTTTCTATTGGTATCTCCTCAAGAGACTCTCCAACGTTTTGTGCATCAATAATACTAGCAATATTTTCTTGAAAATCTTTCCTCACCCCGTTTTCGAGCTTGCACTCATAGAGTTAATACTGGAGATGAAATAATTATTATCCCCTCGAAACTAAATCCACATGACTCTCTTTTCAAAACAAGCAACTTTTGTATGTTGTGTGACTAACTAGTCCATAATTAATATCATATCAAAACCGCTAAGGTCTAAGAAGCTCAATCAACTAGTAACTAATGTTCTCCAATGTGGATCCTGCACCTTAGGTACACAATATCACCTAACTCAAAACCACCCGTAGGAGTTCCCACGGTCAAATCAAACTCAAGTGTTTTGGGTGTCACACCCAATCACACTGCTACTCTAGGAGAGACGGAAGAATGTATAGACCCTAAAATTTCCTTAGTGTCAGTCACATTTCTTATAATACTCTTATCATCCCTTTTTATAACTCTCTCTTGTTTGCACAAAATACCAAGCAAATTAACTAGTCTTAGTCACTACACCAATCATGCTATTAACTAGTAAACATCATTTCTATCCCCAAACTAAAGCCAATTAAAGCCTACACAACCCCTCAGATCCAACCTAATCCTCTGGTAATTCATAAACCTGGCTCTGATACCACTCTTGCCACACCCCCACCCCGGATCACAAAGGGTGGGCGGCGGACCAGCCACCAAGGCTTTAACCAACAAACTTCGTGCATATTAAATGCAAAATACAATGGAAGACAAATAATAATGTGATCCACCACCGATCTAATGAATACCAGAGGAATAAACTAAACATCACCAACATCATTATTAAACTCATGTAAAATAATAATTAACCATAAAGTTTATTACTCTAAGTATAAGCAACATTATCCCCAAAACAATTGAATATTTGTCTCAAAACTATAAAAGACATTTATTCCTAAAGACAAATAATAATGTGATCCACCACCGATCTAATGAATACCAGAGGAATAAACTAAACATCACCAACATCATTATTAAACTCATGTAAAATAATAATTAATCATAAAGTTTATTACTCTAAGTATAAACAACATTATCCCCAAAACAATTGAATATTTGTCTCAAAACTATAAAATACATTTATTCCTGAAGACCTACAATAAAATAAATCTTCTATTCTTCTAATCCCTTGTCTATCCGAGGACTTAATCCTCCCCCTGATCCTCACCTGAAAAATGTTAAATGTTTGGGTGAGCACAAAGGCCCGTGAATAGCAACCACCTCTAATGAGGTGTGAAAATAAATTCCACAGTTTATATACAAAAATAAACTTTGATACATACATAAGTACAACAAATTGTACCCCAATCCTTCCCACATAATCATGTAAACAAAATGATCTTATGGTCACAAATTACTTTATAAATGAAAAGACATTTATAACTCAAAACACCCACTCATTTTCACAAATAATTTTATAAATGAAAAGACATTTATAATCCAAAACACTCACACAAATTCAGTCTCAAATACATTTGTCAAATCATGTTTGTTACCACTAGCCTGGTAACTGGCACCGTCTCTTGTCATCACTAGCCTGATGACTGGCCCCGTCTCTTGTTACCACTAGCCTGGTAACTGGCCCCATCTCTTGTCATGACTAGACTGATGACTGGCCCCTATGTGCACATCCCTATACCGACCACGCCGGTATACAATCTCGTTACCATTTAGACCTGGTAACCTAGTCCCCGTCTTATAAACATGATTTTCACACACACCAAAACTGTAGTTTAGTCCCAACACACACAAAATTTCTCTTTCATCACCAAAACAATGATAAAAAATCATCGCACAAATTTCTCAAAATTCACATGTATAACAGTTCACAATTGCAAAATATTTAATTGCAACCCCAAACATCAACACATATATCATATATATGAAAATCCACACGCACGCACCCACACATTTAATATAGAAAATCCTCCAAAAGAAGTAGTAAACTACTCACCTTGATTCCCAAAATCCAATTCAAAGCCCTCTTTCTCAACCTCAATGCAATCACCACCTAATCCAAAATAACATATAACAATCAATCTCTATTACTAATTTCGTCGTTTCGCGATTCTATATTTAACTTACGTACTTCCTACCCATTGATATATACTTAATATATCATTTACATATTAATATCATTTCTAATATGAGGTAATAGGGTGTAGAAGTATTCTGGGTTGTTTAGAAAAATTTTCTAAAGTTTTGGGGTCAAATCATAATTTTTGAAACTTTTGGGGTCAAAGTGTAATTTCTTTGAAAAACGAATTTTCTGTTTTCGGGACTACCATAAATTTTTTAAAATTATATTCTTCTAACTTACCAAGTAAAACAGTGGTTAAAATTAAGTTTAGAAGAATATAGGGGTAAAAGTAAAACTCTTTGAAATTAAAGGGGAGCTTTCTGTAATTTCTGGATTTGTCTTCTTCAACCTACCAACTCTTCCACGTTCTGCAACTTAAAAGAAAAGTCCAAACCCTTTCCTTTTCTTTTCTTTTCTTTTTTTTTTCTTTTTTTTTCTTCCCAACACATTAATTAAACTCAATCAAACCTCAAATAACTATACACTCAAATTCAACTTAATATCTTCAAAAAATATTTGTGTAGAATATATATATATATATTATGCTATGAAATCTAACACCATATGATATAATAAAATACAAAACTCACAAAATAAGTAATGCATCTACATACCTTCAATGGATCCAACTTTCCCTTTTTCTTTTTCTTTTTCTTTTTCGTTCTTCTTCCTTCCTTCCTTCTCTCTATCTCTTTCTGTCGTCTCCTGTTTCTTTGTTTGTTTCTTCTTCTTTTTCTTTTTTTTTTTTCTTTTTTTGTTTTGCCCTATTTTGACTGCCTACATATATACATACACAAAATAAAAGAAACCCTACAGTAACCCTACAATTCCTCATTCATTAATTACACTAACATCCATTTTCAAAAATAATATGACAAATTGACCTAAACTAAGTTATGTATATATTTCAAAAATTTGGGGTTTTACACTCATCCTCATTCAGGTTTCCAAGAGGATAGGGGAGGTGTATTTGCAAACCTCCAAGTGCTAGCCATGTATTCTTTTGAATACCTCTCACCCTTTACCGCATCAGCTATAGCAATGGATTCAATCTCGACCATAACTTCGGGTGTTAGTTTTACAGACAAAGCTTTGACATTTTGGGTCTTTGACATTCCGGTTGAAGTTTTCAATCTTGGTTGTACTGGCTAGGGGGGACACGTCCTCCCCTTGGTGATGGACCCAAGCCAATGCTAGCTGCGATGGGGTGCATCCCTTCCTTGTTGCTATTGCATTTACCAGCTGGTACAACTTTTTGTTATGCTCGACATTCTCAGGTTGGAACCTTGGCACAGTCTACAGAAGATCAAAAGACATTCCAATGACATCACTACAAAGCAACATAGATTCATGCCCATAGATGTTGTTCCTAGTATCCATGCTTAAGCAAATTTCAGTACCACAACACGTGGTTCCTCATCCAATACATTTGGTTCCTCACTGTGATCCTACTAATATGATTCTGATACCAACATGATTATATACATGCATGATTCACAATACATCACGTTACCCATTGTAGGAGGAGGGTATAGGTGTTTCTTTATATAGAAAACCATCAAATACGATTCTAATATCAGCAAGTTATCTTCTCAATTGATATGCATAACAAGGAATTAGAGAGCAATATCATCCTTCTCCTCTAGAACGGGGCTCACTACAATGTAAACAAAAAAAGAGACGATTGAGTACACAAATGTCCCACCACTGCAGGGGTCCAAGGAGGGTTAAATCGATGTACGTAGATGCACCCCTACTTGTGCAAAAACTATTTGTGTGACTCAAACCCTAGATGTCCAGTTGTCATGGAACAATCTTACCGCTGCACCAAGGCCCACCCAATAAATTTAGTAAAATGTGAAGAGACACACACAAAAAAAATAAAATTATAACAGATATTTTGTTGACGTGGAAACGAGTAGTTTGAGACCTATTCTTAATCAATTATTCGTAATACCAACCACGACCTTGGGGAGAAACCAATATGAGGTCAGCTATACAAATTTGAGTTTCATGCGACTAGAGACGTAAAACAAGAAGGAAAAAAAAACTCAAGGTACCATATGGGGATCTGTATTTGTGACTGCATTACACTATCAGTACTGATCCACTAGAGCACTTTATTACACGTAAATTGCTAAATGACACATTCAAGAACACACACTTTCATGGAAGGTTCACTAGCAATCATCAACTAAAAAAAATAGTCCAAATTAAGCTTCACTGGGTTGTTAAAAAGTAGCCCGCTCTGAGTAATAGTCTCATTATTGGTTTTTTCCTTTATGAAAAGATTAATTTTCTAGGATCAAAATCATACATATCCTTGATTTTTTATCAAATGCAATGTGATACCCTAACATTTTAAAAATAACACAGAAAACCCTCAACATTTGTTAGTTATAACCAGCGGACTCCTTCTGGATATTCAAACTTTAGCAGGACTAATGATCAGCTAGAAAATCATATTTGTCCAAGAATTCCCCGAGGAAAATATTAACCCCACAATATTGAAGACACGTCCAGCACTCTGGTGAAGACACGTGTCCCCTGCGTGATTAGATCCCGAGGACTGTGTTTTTGGACACGTCACCTCGGCTCCAAGGCGGATTATTGATAGTTGCAGCCTGTTGAAATCAGAGTTAGACAATGAATCATTGACTTGCCTTTCCAATGAAGTCAGAATGGCAGAAGGGACAAGATCATCAAACAAAAGGAGTTAGACATGTGGCACGATGCACAGGATTGGGGAAGAATACCCCTACTGGCAGGCAACCATCTCAGAAGAACATTTAATGTTCCCTTAGGAGGATGAGATGTTTTCACTGTCAGAGGACCTCGGATGAAAGACATTGAATGCTCGGGGGCCCGGGCATTGAATGCTTAGGGTCCCGAGCATTTAAACACTTATTGGCCTCCCACGCAAGACAAGAGGCGCTCTACCCAAGGACTGGGCACCACCACCTACTGCCTCCCAAATTGACCAATGGAGAGCCTCTTCTTGACATGACCCACCTGACGGTAATGATGACCTCTATGAAGGTATAAATAGTTACAAAAACCTGAAGACAAAGGTACGCAATCTCACCCCAGAACACAAAAACAATGCTTTTCCTATTCTCTCTCTCACAAACTGACTTGACCGTCGGAAGGGATACGCCGAAAAACACTCCAGTGCCCTTCTAACCCTTCTTTTGAGTGCCAGGAAGCGCGTTTGGCTCGCTGAAATCTATCGAACAGCCTGAATAGTAATTCGTCGCCACTCCTTAGGCTCTCTTTGGCCTTCCTTTGTCACGGGATCGTCGACTTTCGAGGTAAATATGAGTTCACAAAGGGAGAGAGCTGTCTTTTTATTTATTGTACGAAAATCACTGCGCACACTTTGTATCTTGGGTCAATTTGCGTGTCTTGGAAGTGGTATATTCCTCAATGATTATTGACTAATCATGAGTTTTACCAATGGACCCAAATTTATCCTTTCCATCCACAACCAACGTTTTGGCCATTTTTGAATATCTAATTAAATTAGTGGAATCAAGACTGAGTGATTAGTTTGGTGGGGAAAATATGAACAAGATTAATTTCATCAATGGATGTGAGGTAGATTTGGCAAATTACATTTTTTTCACTACTCAATTGGTTGCATGTGCACTTATTCATCTCCATGCACTTTGTGCACATGAGGTTCCAACCTTTGATTTGCTACACTAGATCTCCAATAACATTTTAACCAAAAGTACCAACAATAGCAGCTATAAAATAGCCCTTTACAATTGCAAAATGACCAAGACCAGAAGAGTTCCAAAAAAATCAATGTATAATGGAATGCATATAAAATGAAAATTGATGGTGTTATTTCACGTGAATGAGCAGCGAGTTCGGTGTAAATGGTTTGGAGTAGGTCTGAGCTATATGGCTCATGCAAAAATGCTGGTGAATGCTTGGAGAAAGTGAGAAGAAGGGAAATGAACACAATGAATTTTCAGTGGTTCACCGGCCTGGAAGCTCGGCTAGTCCACTCTTTAATGGAGGCTCTTGCTCCTATTTTCTTATTGATGACGTTGAGTACGTTACAATGCAATATCAAGGGAATTAGGGTTCTTCGTGGCTCTATTGCCTCTATCTTTCAATGGGGGGCCTACCCCCCCTTTTTATAGTCTCTTGCTTACCTCTAACCCGGACTTATTTCCTATATTCATGAGATCATTCCACCTCACCTCCTCCAATGGAGGAGTTACTTTCTTTTCATGGGACTGATCTTGTGGATCTTATCCCAAGATCTTCGCCTTCCATCCGTGATATCCTCCTTAATTCTTGGAGAGGATCTCGGTTGGTTAGAGGCTTTGTGCCTTGAATTCAGGTTGGCTATTGCTTCAGAGGCGCTTGCCATTATCCAGCTGTCCCCTCATTATTTCTCTTATTATTTCGTTGGAAGGGCTTTCACTCTGGCTCTCCGAGTTCTCCATACATCGTCTGACCTCCTGAGCTCTTCGTGTCTTTATCTAAACTCCCGAGCTGAGCTCATTTCCTGGACTCGAGCTTAGGGTTTTTTTTTAAGTATCATAAAAAATGAATGGAGATAAAGAACAGGATATGATCTTTATTTAAAGAATATGTGTGTAACAAAGAGATCCCTCGACTTAGATACCACAATTTGGTCACAGTTGTTCCCAATTTAGCTTGTCAAATGATGATGAAAATAAAGAGTAATCATGCTTATACCTACTCGTAAACTATCAAAAATTTCTACAACACTAAAATAAATTAATTGTCGGGAAAGATATAACAAGATACATATTTACTATTAACATGATACATTGTGAAGATCACAAATAGGCAAAATAGACCAGTCGTGAGTTCAATTGGTATCCGAGTATCGATGCGATGAACGTAGTAGACATCGATATAGTCAACACCAAGCTGTTTTAAGCTAGCCTCTCGCACATAGGCCGGATCGCCGCAAATATCTTTCTTTCCACCTTCTAGTATCCTATTCCCAAACTTGGTGGCCAACTGCACTTCTTCTCTTATCCCTTCTTTCAGAGACTGCACACATTTCAACAATTATTTCATCACAAAACTTCCCACGCACAGTGCATATATCTAAACAAATAGGCTCCATAATAATCTTATTTCATCACAAAACTTCCCACGTGCAATGCATACACCTAAACAAATAGGCTCCATAATAATCTTATTTCATCACAAAAACTTCCCACGTACAGTGCATACACCTAAACAAATAGGCTCCATAATAATCTTACAGTGCATATACCTAAACAAATAGGCTCCATAATAATCTTATTTCATCACAAAACTTCCCATGTATAGTGAATATACCTATGTAGATAGACCCCATGATAGTCCCAGTTACCAGTGGCAAAGCCACAAATTGAAAATTAACTGAATATAAGTATTGCCAATTAATATTTGAGTTTTTTTTATTTATTATTAGTTTGATTTTGTAATCTTATTATTATTGAAATTTTCCACTAAGGCTAAATATCATCTAGCTCTGCCCCTGCTAGTTGCCACTAAGCCTAACACTCTAGTTCCACAAGGCTCCTAGACGTGAAGAGAACTTGAGGACTTTGCTAATAAATTTTTTAAATTCTAATAAAGATGTATTTGCTTGGAAGCAGTTTTATTTTGGGGGGGGGGGGGGGGAATAGACCCTGCTGTTGATGTGCTTAAACTAAAATGTCAACCCAAGTTTCGGACGAGCTCGGCAGAAACGCCAAAATTTAATCCCCAAACGAAATCGTGCAATCAAAGAGGAGATAACAAAGCTCCTAGATGCAAAGTCCATGAGGGAGTTGTCGTACCTACTATGGTTAGCCAATGTAGTGTTTGTAAAAAAGACAAATGGGAACTAGCGGCTTTGTGTAGATTTCATCGATTTGAAAAAGGCATGCCCGAAGGATTGTTTCCCACTACCAAGGATAGTCATCCTGGTTGACGCTATTGCTGGTTATGAATTACTTTCTTTCATGGATGAATTCTTTGGATACAATCAAATTATGATGCACGAGTAGGATTAGGAAAAGATTCCCTTCATAACGGAGGAATGAATCTACTGTTATATGGTCATATCTTTTGGTCTGAAAAATGCAAGAGCCACGTATCAGAGACTGGTTAATCATATGTTCAGGGAGCTTATCGGTAACTCAATAAAGGTGTATATGGACGACATGCTCGTCAAAATCCTCTGTGCCACTGAGCACATTGATCATTTGAAAAAGGCATTTGATACACTCAGAAGATACAACCTAAAGCTCAATCTAGCTAAATATACCTTTGGGGTGTCCTCAAGGAAGTTCCTGGGTTTCATGGTGACCCAAAGAGGAATAAAGGTGAACCAAGAAAAAATCAAGGCGCTCATGGATATGAGGTCCTCATAGAGTACAAAAAAAGTCCAGGTGCTTACAAGAAGGATAGTAGCTTTAAATAGATTCATTTCCAAAGCCTGTGATAAATGCCTCCCTTTTGTTAAAGTACTCAGGAAAGCTTTCGAGCGGAGCTTGGAGTGCTAGGAAGCTTTCCAAGCACTAAAGCATTATATCAATAAGCCACCAATCCTCGTAAGGTCAGAGGAAGGAGAAACTCTATATTTGTATCTTATAGTATCTCGAAAGGCGACAAGTGCAGTCTTTGTTAACCAATGTGATAAGATCCAGCACCCTATCTACTATACAAGTCGAACGTTAAGAAAGGCAGAGGTCAGGTACCCAATGATGGAAAAGGTAGCTTTCACGTTGGTAACCACATCCATGAAGTTAAGACCTTACTTCTAGGCCCATTCCATCATACTACTATCAGATATCCCTTTGCGACAAGTCTTGTCGAAACCAGAAACATTTGGTCAGTTGGAAAAATGGTTTATCAAGATCAGAGAATTTGACATTCAATACATGCCCCAGAAAGTTGTGAAGGGGCAAGTAATTGCTAACCTTGTAGTAGAATTCACTGTTGAAGCGTCGGAGCTTGAAGACGTCACTACTCAGCTAGGGGAATGGCAAATGTATGTTGACGGATCCTCCAACTCAACCGGGGGAGGAGCTGGATTGATTCTAATTCCTCTAATTGAAGACAAGATTGAATATACCCTATGTTTTGGGTTTAAAGCCTCGAATAATGAAGTAGAGTATGAAATTCTTATCAAAGGGTTGTAGTTGGCTAAGGCCCTAGGGGTAAAAAAAACCTGAAAATATAAAGCGAATCACAGCTCGTGGAAAGACAGATACAGGGTGATTATGAAGCTACAGACCCATGAGTGAGCTCCTATTTGAAAACAGCAGTAGAAAAGATTGCTCACTTTGAGCATTTTGAGATTTCCCAAGTCCTGCGATCATAAAACTCCCATGCGGATTCATTAGCATGACTAGCCTTAGCATTCTCTGATAGTCTGACTAGGACTATATCTGTAGAGTTCCTATCCTATCCAAGCACTTGCCACACTGATGTTCATCCAATCCAGCAGGAGCCAAGCTAGATGGATGAGATAATGGCATACCAATAGCATTGGACACTCCCACAGAAGGCCTAGAAGGCTCAAAAGCTTTGAAGAAGGGCCTTGAAGTATATTGTCTTGAATGTACTCTATAAAAAAGGCTATTCACTCCCATACTTGAGGTGCTCAAGCCCAACTGAAGTACGGGAACCACTCTAGAGGGTGCTTTTTAGCCCAAAATGCCCTTAGACGGGGCTATATCTGGCCCACTATGAAGAAGGATGCTCTAAGGTACGTGCAAAGATTTGAAAAGTGCCAAAAAATTATGGCCATCCCAAAGCTTTCTCTGGAAAAGCTTACTTTAATAATGAGCCCATGACCATTTGTTTAGTGGGGGATTGACATCATAAGACCACTTCCAATAGGAAAGGGCAAGAATAAGTTTGTAGCTGTCATCATCGATTCCATTACTAAGTGGGTAGAGGCAAAGCCACTGGCAAAAATAACAGAGTAAAAAATCTAGAATTTTGTGTGGAAGTCAATCATATGTAGGTTTGGCATACCAACTGTCATAATAAGTGACAATGGCAAGCAATTTGACAACGACAAGTTCAAAAGGTTTTGTTCTGAGCCCGAGATTCACAACCACTACTCTTATCCTAAACATCTACAAGCAAATGGGCAGGTTGAAGTAATCAATTGAACCCTTCTCTAGAACATAAAAACCAGATTGGAGCAATGAAAGGGCCTTTGGGTGAAGTAATTGCCAAGTATTCTGCGGGCATATAGGACCATAGTGAGACTGCCAATAGGGGAAACACCATTTTCATTAGCTTTCGGGATGGAGGTGGTTATTCCAGTAGAAATAAGAATAGCTACCCATCAAACCAAGGAGTTTGACCCCAACACAAATAACCAGCTGCTTCTAAACAACCTTGATTGACTAGAAGAGAAGAGTAAAGAGTCTCAAGTAAGAATGTCAGCATACCAAAATAGAGTCTCCAGATATTATAACGCTCGTGTAAAGCCAAGATAGTTCATGGTCAAAAACTTGGTATTGAGAAAAGTCACCCGAGTAACCAAAAATCCAGGTGAAGGGAAGCTGGGGGTAACGTAGGAAGGACCCTACCGAGTTGTAAAAATCCTCAGACTAGGAACTTACCATTTGGAGACTCTAGGAGGAACCAAGTTGCCACACCCATGAAATGCTGAACACCTAAAAAAGTTCTATGGGTAATTGCTTTCTAATATTTTTTCAAGGGTTCTTTGAGTTTCCATGTAGAAAGTTTGAATAAAACAGTGTATTTCGTAGTTCTCATTTTTTAATATAAATCGTAGTTTTTAAGCACCATGATTAGCAAAGTTAGAGCTTCCAATCTCCTCGCTTAGCTCGAATTGAGTCCACTTGACTCAACAGAAGCAAAATAAGAGCTCTTCAACTCCTTGTCTAATTCGGGTAGAGCTCTCCATCTCCTTGTTTAGAAAGTTGTGACAACCTTTAGCTAACCCCAAAAAAGAAATAATGACTTCTACAAGGCTATCATCCTTTCACAAGTCAAGGGGACAGGGGTAGAGATGGAGAATAAAGGGGTCATAGACAAAAGAGTTTTCATTTAATTCAAAAAATAAACTTCACTTTAAAATTTCCTTGTTTCAAAACAGAAAAAGAAAAAAAAAAGAAATGATCAAAAGCTCAGTCAGTCCCAGCTCCCATCTGCCATTTCCTCGATAAAGAAGATCCCTTTTCCCATCTCCATTTACTAGAAATAGGAGCTTCTACCACCGGCCCTTCATCATTATCCTCATAAGCTACTACAGACCCCCATTATCACAAGGGATCTCCTCCGCCACGGTAAGAGGGGGACCAAGCCCCAAAAAGGCGAGTCTCTCAGGAGTGATTAAACTCCTAAGAGGCCTTAGACCTCCTTCAACAACCTCGTTTATTCTGGCACGTCTAATTGGGCTCAACGAAGGCCTCTCCACTGCAAAAGCCAACAACGAAAAATACGTTAGGAAAAAGGAAAAGGTCTACAATGAATGAAGGCAATAGTTTAACTCATTCATGTTAGATGAAGGACCCATGAACTGGATAATGCGAGGGACAGTTTCTACAGCTCCTTCAAACTCTCAACCATCTCCTGAAACAAGAAAGAACCAGTTTTCCCAGCCAATAGGAGGGTGTAGGAGTTCGGTGACCAGCTCAGGCATATCCTCCCTTCGGAGGAATTGATAGATGCCCCACTAGTCAGGAGCTAGGCTGTAGAGGTTGACAAACTCGACCATCGAAGGAGAATGGCCTAGCCCCGCCAGGCGCCAGATGGCCATCACACCAACAAGAATTCCCCACCTGTGCATGGAGACGTGGGCAGGGCATAAGTTGAAGTAATAAAGGATAACCCTTATAAAGGGAGAGAAATGGAATCGAAGACCAACTTCAAAGGCATGCTAAAAAAGGCACACCCATGGAGAAATTGTGTTGCAAGGGAAGTCAGGCCTGGGGACAAGAACTCAAACCCCACCAGGGAAGCCATAGTTTTTCCAAATCACTAGCTGGTTGACCATTGTCATGACATAGGGAACTAGGAGATTAGCCCACTCTGGTTCCATGTTCAAACGAGGTCATCTTCTGAAACCTCTGTTTTGGGAATCCATTGAAAGGAGAAACACAAGATACAAGTGTTCTTGAGGAAGATGATAGAGCATAAAAAGGCTCAGGAAAAAAGGTTTAAATAGTAGTGGATCTATTCCTTAAATGGTTTTAAATGCAAAGCACCTGCATTAGGGAGGCCTTATGCCCCACGTTGAAAGCATCGTGGGAACAAAGCGACAACAACCAACCACTGAAGCCATGGCAGTTGAGAGAGTGAGTAACTATCACTCGCACGTTGTTTCAAGTATCATTATGAAGACAACTCAATTGAGTTGCCCCTCTTCATAGATACGAGCCTTTGTGGACCCAAATCCAAAAAGAAATTTCCAAAGGATTGTCCTTGAATGTAAGGTTGTTCAAAAACCATTTGGACTCAAGCCCAAAGAATATCTAAAAAATAAAAAAGACAAGGAGAAAACAACAACTGTTTATTGAAAATCTCAGTTCGAGTACAAAAAAGAGAAATACAAGAAAAACTGGGGGTCATGCTAAGCTGCCTCCCTTGGAGGCGTTGCCAAAGTAGCAGTAGCAGCCTCTTCAAAATAGTGAGCAATGGCACCCACCACTTCTTCAATTAAAATAGGAGGGTCCTCGATGCAAGTCAAAGCAAGCTCCTCCCCCACTTCCATCGAAGGCATGTTGTTCACCTCTTCACCATCACCCTCCCTTTTATCATCAATAGCCACTAGCGTCATGTCGTCACCGAGTTTGAAGAGAGAGAAATCCAAGTTTGGAACCTCTTCTGGACTCATTTTCTAAAATCATCAAACTATCTACTTAATACTCCAACATCTCCTCCTTGAATTCCTTCAAGTCCTGGAACTTGGACATAGTTGACGCCCCAGTTGACTTGATCTCGAGCTCCTTCTATTTTGCTAAAGAGGAAAGCTCCAGGACTTTCTGAGAAAGGGCCTCCTTGTCGGCCTCCAAGCCCTTGTTTTTTATAGAAAGATCAGAGAGCTCAATCATGGTGACATTCAACCTAGCTAGCAGCTCAACCTTGTACTTCAAGGCCTGGTCTCTATCACTCTCAGTAGCAAAAAGTTTGTTAGAAGCCTTCTCATCCTGTTTCATGAACCCAAAGGCATCTTCTCGAGTAGACATCAACTCCGCCTCCTTCATCTCCATCTGAGAATGAAGAGATTGAAGCTCCTCTTCATAGGCCTTTTTCTCACCTAGAGTAGAATAGGAAAAACTCATAGTGAGAATGACAAGCTAAAAGAAGGATAAAAGAGATTAGAACTAGCAAAGTGGAGGAAATACTCCCTGAATGATCAAAGGTCTTACCTTCCCAATAATAAGGGCCAAATTCTTGGTTACCCAAGATGGCCCTAGGTCAAAAGTGGCTTGTACCTTGTCCTTATGAAAAAATTGGTGGAGCTGATTCATTGCTTCCTCCATATTGTCCCACATGGACTGAGAAGTGGTTCCTAGACTCATAGGAGCAGATGACATGGAGCGGCATTTCTCCTAGGCGGCTCCCAAGTCCTTGCCCCTTCCCTTGAGTGTAGAAAGACGAGTTTCTACCAAAGGAATTCTTGAAGAAGCCTTTGTTGATCCAGCACCAGCAGTTTGAATGGCAACATTAGCGTCAGAGGACAGTGAAGACACTTTTGAGGTAGTAGAGCTCTAAGACACCCTTTTACGTCAAGGAATGAACATTCTTAGTCTCTTTCGAGAAAGATGACTAGACTCAGAGGCTCTCCAAGCCGCAACTACTTGAAGGGGCTTCTTGTCAATAACTTTCGGGGGCATAGCTGAAAAATTAAAAGTTAAAGTGTGCCTAGATTAAGACAAATTGCAAAAGGTGTAAGTCATACCTTTTGGAAGAGAGGTTGCTACAGCCAGAGGAGTGGGACCGCTCAGAGGTGGACCCAGTAGGCAATCAAAGAGAGCATGGTCACTCACAAGCTTAGAAGGGTATTTGGTAGGATAGTCAAGCTCTTTATTAACCCGAGCTCTCGAATCAAGAGACAGAGGATTTGATTTACCTACATCACAAGGAGATAAGGGGAGAAATTTGGAGAAAGCATAAAAAAAAAAACAAATTAGTTGAAAGGACCTCTAAAGGGTATGAGATTCCCAGATACAAGGAATCCTAAAAGAATTGGGTAAAGGAACCTCAAAAGGCCCAAATTCCCAGCTGAAGCCAGAGACAAAGAAGAACTTGTCCTTCCACTCTTTCACATTTAAAGAGTAGCATGTCAGTAGGGTAGGACCATCCTTTTTTGAGAAAAAGAACCACCCCAATCCTTGACCAAAGCAAGGGGTGAGTTTGTAACAGTGCATGAGCTCAGCAAAGATAGGTTATACATCATTACCATTCGCCTTGGCCTAGATACCAATCAAAAAACCCCAACTATTGGGGGTTAGTTGAGCAGGAGCAAGGTTTAAAAGATAGAG
This sequence comes from Ilex aquifolium, assembly GCA_951799425.1. Classification (NCBI taxonomy): domain Eukaryota; kingdom Viridiplantae; phylum Streptophyta; class Magnoliopsida; order Aquifoliales; family Aquifoliaceae; genus Ilex; species Ilex aquifolium. The sequence continues at coordinate 13,286,447 of OX637401.1, read as the reverse complement.
TGCTTCCTTAATATATCTAGGTAATGGAAAGCAAAGCCCATCCTCTAGAATGGATTCATAAAAACAAGCTTCGTTAGGGAAAAAGGAATTAGTGGTCTCACCGACGGAAGGGACACATAAGTATACTGTATCAGAAATCTGGTATAAATCCCTAAGCTCTTAGAGGAAACTCTCGTCCAAGAAACTATGGTAGTTCTTAGCCCCGCTAACTCTAAGAGAAGATCTCCAAGATGGAATCGGAATCCTCATTAGCTGTGTTGGCTTGAGCCACTAGTGCCAGGATGCCTTCAGACGGGGATCAATCATGATCAACAACCATAATTAGAAAACTATGGTGGTTAATATATAACTTTGGAGGAAGGATGTAGTTAAGTTTGTTAGAAACCAAAGAAAGGCAAAAGTCAAGCACAAAATTAAGTGGAGCACCAATAGATTCACTCAAGAATTACTCTAAAAATTTAAGGTTGGAATTCTTCAACCTAAAAAAGCAAAAGAGATAAAAATTAAGTTGGAAGATATGGCTCCAACTTGTATGCTCAAGAATGAAGAACCGTAATGAAATCAAAGAGAAACACAGGATTAGGACAAAGAGGTAGAGGAGTACCAAACTTCTTAGAACTCTTGAAGATGAACTCGAGCAAGGAAGGGAGGGCTCTTATATGATGGGCCCACAATGGCTCTTTGATGGTTGTGTGTACAAGGCAAACAGTTCCACTCCTTAGGTCTCTAATGGGCAGGTGTAATCAACACACGCCACGAGTCTTCCACTGGTCTGAACTAGGGGGCTACTGATGAGTATGAATTAGTCACAACGCAGGCATGTGGAAGCGAGCGTTTGGCACATTCAACTCTCCTTCATAAGAGGGCTCCATCAACCATCTAGTAGCCTACTCGTCCATATCCCACGAAAGTAGCTCACTCCAGTTGCAATACTCTTAGGGGGACCTCCACTTTTCCTGCCGCCTCATTTAAAAAGCAACTGAGGGATTCTAATGGTACAATTGGCCCAACATATAAAAGGAAATGCAAGTCATGAATTAGGTAAGTAATCCTTCCCAACCAAATACAATTCAATCAATTGCACCATTTATGTCTTTATCATTGGAGGGTCAACCACCGGAGCCTTTCGGTCTTCGACTTCCTTTGCAGGAACCTGCCGCCGATTGCCAAATCATCTTGAGGTGCAACTTTTGGGATCAACACTAACATTCCACAAAATTAATTGACCATTTATCGGTGATGGAAATTTTGACACACATGGATGAACTCTCTAGCAACTGTCGAGGTCAGTGCTGATGTCATAAACTATAAAGGTTTGGGAAGTGATGTGAATTTCACACTCTTTTGCTTTTTTGCATCCCTAATGAAATTAGGTGCGGTTAGATAATTTTTTTTATTTAGTGTCTAAGTAATGTTTGTTTTTCTTTCAAAATTTTCTATTTGTTCATGTCCAAATTTAGTTTCTTTTTAAAAAAAATTAATTATACATAAAATAGTGCAAATGCATACAGATATATAAATAAACACATACATACACTTGGAGACGGAACCATAATTTTATTTCAAGAAAGGCTAAACAATGACATAGTGCATAATTTTATTCCATGGATTATTCAACAGGTCATTATTGAAGACAAATTTTTGTGTTTACATAACGTATGTGACGATAGGAATTAGGAGCTCGGTTGCTCGATGAAGCACCAACTCGCTAACTCGATAGAGTCATATGCCTCCACAACTTGACTAGTTTAGCTCAATTAAGACTTCCACTTGGAAAAAGAGTCCACCTTCACTCCACTGCTTTATATCTGGGATTTATTTCAATCCCCAGGAAAGGGATAAATATCTCTAACAGCCCATCACTACCTATAAGAAGGGACGAAATGGTATTAATGAGGTAAATAATTCTAACCAATTTGATATTCAATTTTCTTATTCCCTTTTATGACTTAAGCATCAGAGGCTTAACCACCGAAACCCCTCCGACTTTTAACTTGCTATTGTGGGTGCTCAACTTGGTTGATCAATGAATAATTCTAGTTAGCAACTTCTCTGGAGTTTGGTGGTCAATTTCTGGCATTATTAGTATGGAAACCAACTTCCATACGATATCCGAGGAAAAAAATTAGTATGGGTCATCAAATGAAGAAAAATTGATTTTCACTTAACATCATAAAAATCAATTTGAGACAACATTATCTTACACTTATTATATGTGCTTACATCTTCTTTTTTGTTATTAAATATCAATCCATTAATTTGTTTTTGAATACAACAAGTGAAATACTCCATATAAAATTTTTTTTAAACCTAAAAGGAAGCATAGAATTTTATTTTTTTTTCAAAATGTGAAAGGTTCATGGCACTTGGCCCATGTGTATTATCGTCCTTGCCCTCACCAGTGTCATAAACTATATAAGGCATGGGATGGGGAAGCTCCATTTTTCTTTTTCACTCAATCACTTGATTGCGAGCAAAAAAAAATACTCATTTTTTTTTTTTGGAGTGTATTTTTAGGTAGTCTTTCTTTTTTGTTGTTCACACGTGATTTCCATAGGGGTAAAAGCATATGACTAATAAGCTACATATCCAGAAGTATCATGGCTCCCGAGTAGCGTGAAGCACTAGAAGTAAAGCAAGTCCCAAGAAGAATCATAGCTGCTAAGTGGCGTGGTGAAGCACTAGAAGTAAAGCAAGTCATGTTATCAAGTTAAAATATTATTCTATCATCTTGGAGAGCTTGAGGAGATAAAGAAGTGGTAAAATATTATGATGAGGACAAGAAGTCGTGAGAGAGAAGCATGCATCACTGATTGATCCACCAATCCACCGAGAAGAATAGCTTGGTAAGAGCACATAGATAGAATATAATTTTTTCATAACTATGTTTTTGGTTAAAAGCTCCTTTGTTAATTCTAGCAATAAATTATTTATGGTATCAGAGCCATAAAGTTCTCAACAAACAAAACGAATGGTTGGATCATAAACATCCTTCTCTCTTTCTATCATCAGCCGTCACCATCTCATAGCAATAGTTTCAGTCAAGCTCAATTCAACTAACTATCTCATTTGGAGAATGCAAATACTACCATTGATCCAGAGTCTTAAACTCATGGATTATCTCATTAAGGATACACCAACACCTATCACTACAAAAAAAATCACTTTTAGCCGCTAGATTTAGATTGTAGCTACAAATATTGTCACTGAATGAATATGTTTAGTGGCAAAAAATTATTATTGCCATTGAAAGTATGATATTGAAATTATTTAGTTGCCATAATTATTTATCACCACTAAAGATATATTATTAGTGGTGAAAAAGTATTATTGTCATTGAAAATATGATAATAAATATAATTAGTGACAATTTGAATGTTGCAGCAAAAATATATTACTAACTCGCCACTAATTCAAAATATTTAGTGACAATAATTTACATTTAGTCACTAATATGCCTTATTTTCAGTCACAATTTTTTTTTTTTGCCACTGTTTATCAATTTTAGTGAATAAGTGCCACTGGTAAAAAAAGAAATACAAATGATATTTGCCCCACCCCTCACTCTGTCACTTGTAAACGGATATTCTCTCTCTCTCTCTCTCTCTCTCGCGATCCAGTTATTGAAGCTTAAATTCAGCATGTTCTTCTAGTAATCATACCTGAAGAGCTTCAAGATTTGAGACTGTCATTGCTCACACATAGGGAAGACTTTCAATCATTGCATCTGCCAAATCTGAAATGAAGGTGGGCTCGCAACCTAGTGCAGGAACACGCCCCCAATTCTCTATACCAGATTTGAGCGCCAACTCCTTGTATTCAACATCAATTTCTCAATCTGCCATGGATGACTACTAATCTACCATGGATAATCTCTCCTAATCCATCCGCTAAGGCACTGATCTTTGTCTTCCAGTCGATTTGCTTCGTAAATTCAAAGCATAATTGAAGTTGTGATTTGCGTTGAGTCAGCGTTCTCTAGAGATTTGTTCCAGTCCATCAGAGATACAGGTGAGATCTCGACTCAATGATTAGTGATTGCTAGTATTTATCTTGATTGAACAATGTTCGAATGTGCTTGAGTTTTGTTATTGATTATCGTAGTTCTTAAATGACTAGTGATCAGAGACTCTGTTGTTTTTTATCCTTTAGATATTGTCTGTTTGTTCGCTTCAATACGAAGATATGAACTCTGAAACTTCAAGACTCTGTTTCACGGTAAACGTGAGGTGGATTTTCAAGTAAGAGAGAGGAGTAATTTTATCTGCTTGTATCTGAAACAAACAAAAGACACAGTTAACTGAACACCCAAAATGGACCAATAGCTGTCTACTTGAGTGGTGTCTAATGACATCAATGAAAACAATGATTTGTAAAGGAACATGACATACTGAATACATCGAGCATAACATATCAGAGACTATAATACAACAACATACCGGTACCCTCTGCCCAGTTTTTTCCTTTTTCATCTGTTTTTCATTTTCAATTCATTCCAAATCTTCCCCAAATCATCCACTACATGTGTAATAAGATTTCTCATATAAAACATGATTTGTACAAGTTTCAATACAATTGATTCCATATATTTACACATCAAAATGGAATTTTCACAAAAACTTTACAGAAATAACCATAAAAGCCACAAGTCGGCTTTCTTCAACCTTGGGGCTCGAAATGGGAGCCGTCTGCCGGTGTAAACCCCGCACCTGAAATGTTTTTCCCACAACGGTGAGCCATGCTCAATAGGGTATCTCCTAAAGAGGCTACTCCCCAACCTATATGCATATGAAATGTTCACATGCCACACATCAACAATTCACAACATTCCAATTTAGAATATGCACTCCATGTTGGACTCTACCATGTCATGCCATGAAATGAGATGAGACTCACTCACGCACATCATCCCGAGCCCTTCCCGGCTCCTCAACACATGCAAGTACCAATGTGTATTACTCGTCATCTATGTTGCACATCAAATGACAATTCATTCTAGGGTCTTTATAGGGGTGGATGTTCATGGACTCACACCAAGGGTCACCCAACCCACACGGAATTTACGGACTTCCACCGAGGGTTCCACGTACACCCACACACTTCATGGGCCAAGCCAAGGGAGTGCGTATCCCAATCACCGGGTCTTGCACCCGAGGGATCTTCTAGCCCTTTTTGCTACCCCAACCCTATCAACCATGCAAACCGTGAGACTCGACTAGGTCATCGACCCATCTTACCCGAGCCCACTCGTCATCCACCAAGCGTGGTGAAGACAACCACCATGCACACACACCTACTAAATGCGATGTTTCCGTGCATATGCAACGTGATGTCCCATTGCAACGATAATACAATGTTCACTATGGTATGAGTGACATATGAACATTTGCAACACATTTCACATACTTCATGGCAAAATCATATCATAAGCATATAATTCTCATAATACAATTTCCAAGCATGTTATCACATAATCATGCTATCAACACTTTAAATTCTCAAGGCATATATATATAAACACATAACATGCCCACAATGTCATATAACACAAGAATTACATTGGGTATATTTCACATATCCAATTCTAAAAATCACATTTAGCAATTTCTAATTACCAAACCAAACTAGGATTTATCTTTACCCATTTCAACACCCATTCACCCAAATTAACTACAATAGGCAAGAGATACACAACCCATTATCCTACCCATTTCATAAAAACATCCTAGGTTTGGAATAAACCTTAGTAGAAGGGAACCCTACCTCTTGAAGCGTAGAGAACAACCGTAGAAAGCCTCCAAGACCCAATTCTAGCCCAAAGCCCTAGCTTCTCAAAATCCCGTCCTTGGAATTTCGCCCAAACCTGACCTCATTGGTATGGTTTTGTAGCCCTTGATGCGTAGAACAATCTTTGTTCTTGGCCCGAGTGGATTTGAGCTCTCAATCTCCGTAGATCGTAGAGAGAAGGTGGAGAACTCAAGCCCTTTCCCTCTCTTCTTTCTCACGTTGAACGGCTGAGCAAAAATGGGTGAGAAATCTGATTTTCTCCCCTTTAAATACCCTTTAAATACTTGGCCCACAATGCGCCACACGACCCTTATTTTCTGGGTCTGTTTTAGCCCCGAAACGATTAAATTTCGCTCCGGTTCAAGTTCAAAATATTTTTATTTTAACTTGCCGTCATTTATTTCCCAAAATTTAAAATTTTATTCATAATTTTCGTTTTTGGGTCACCCGAGGCCCGATCGTCTCGTAAAACGTGAAAAATCCGACTAACTCGAAATTCAACGAAATTTGACAGGTTAACTAGATTTCGCGAGAAGAATCCAACGGTGAAGTCCGTTTCGTCATCCGAGTTCTAGAAAAATTCAGGTTTACAACCAGTACGATAGTGGCAAATTACCGTTTTGCCATTTTTCACAAAAGTTTAAATTTACCAGGTTTTTACACAAATTAAATTGTTTCATGTGCTTATGTGACTATTCCTACAAAACTAATTTAAATTTGAAATTTTCATCCTTCTTGATTTACCAAAATAATACTCGGGTAGGGTGAGGTGGGAATGAGGGGTTGTAATAGAGGGTGAGGGTGACAATAGCGATAAGGGTAGTAGGATAGTGATAAGAGATTAAAAATACCGTGCATCACATGAAACACCACTAATATACACACATATGTATGTATAGTCTACATATATATGTTGTCTATAAAACCCAACAACTCAAAAATCTAAAACAAACAACTCTATCTACCCTTTAGTAATTTTATAATGTCAAACATGTCATATAATCTTACATTTAATTCTTAGACTCTTCCATTTCTAGGAGTAAAAACTTTTGACCTTCAGTTTGTTTACTCTATCATAAATTTCATTTAATCCTTAATTTAATAATTAGAAAAACTTATGCAACTTTTAGAATTCTAAAAATAAATATTCAGTATACATTTAATTTATAATATAGATATATAATATTAATAAATATATGTCTATATTTATTTATATCTATATCTATCTATATCTATATATCTATCTAATGTTAAGAATGACTACTAAACTTCAGGGTTAATTGCACTAGAAGTCCCCAAAGTATGGGGTTTGTTTTATTTTGATCTCCAATGTTTCAATTGCATCATTTTAGTCCCTGAAGTATTGAATATATTTCTATATTATCCTTCAAGCAGAAAACATCCATATTGCTAACTATTTTTTATCATAAACTTGTCACGTAATACCTAAATATGGACAAAAAATAATTTTGATAGCTCTTAAACAAAATTTGAGTAGCTCTTGACAAAAAAATATGTAATATGGGTAGCTTTTGATTAAAATTTAGATAGCTCATGATCAAAACTGTGAGATTTAGGTAGCTATTTAACCAAAATTTGAGTAGAAATTTGGTCAAAAGTTATCCAAATTATTTTTTTATCCATATTTAAGTTTCACGTGACAAGTTTATAATAAAAAATCGTTAACAATTTGGACATTGTTTGCTTGAGGGACCATAAAAAAACATATTCAATACTTCAGGGAGCAAAATGATGCAATTGAAACATTGGACACCAAAATGAGACAAACTTCATACATTGGGGACCTCCAATGCAATTAAACCCAAATTTCAATGACTACGTTTATGGTTACTCAAAAGGCCAACCCTTCATCTCTCTTAATTTACTAACTTCATTGGGTCATCAATTTATCTACTTACATTTAGCAAAAAAAAAAAATTATCTACTTCCGTATTGGCCATTGGTTTTCCAAAAAGCAGAAGAATAATATTTTGCATTTAATACAATAGTTACGTACAAGCTACAACAATAAATACACTAGCTTATTACATTCCAAGGCTTATCCCTCTCTCTCTGCCTCCTCCACACAGAAGGCAGCATCGGATTCGGCTCCTCTGCTATTCGTTAAGAACAGCAAGAGATGTTGTTCGCCCAAACGGTGCCATTTGGTGCCTTTTCTTAAAAAATCAATCAGACCCAAAACGCTGGCCCAAAAAAATTTAACTTTTGGCTGACCAAAACCGCTGACCCAATCGCCGAATCCGACCCAATCACTCCCAAAAGTTAACTTTTGGCGCCACTTTGGCACACTCCTATAGACACACACCCGCTGAACCAAAAGGGCTCCTCTACTGCTGCGATTCTTTGTTTATTAACAAGAAACGAATCACTCATTATTTATTCAGTTTTGCGATTCGTCTCCTTCGTTCATTTGAGGTATTCTTATGTCCATTTCGAATATTTTTAAGTGGATATATGTATAAACACACACACACACACACACACACACACACACACACACACATATATATACACACCCACAAATTTATATTTTTATTAGTTGGATTTTCTTGACCTAAATTTAAATTTTAAAATTTTGAATCTTTGATTGTTTTGTTGATTTCTTTGATCATTATTAAATTTTATGATATGATTTAATTATGATGTTTTGGTTTGTTGTTCATTTATATTGATCGTGGGTTCGAACCTCATCGCCACATTCTCCATGTAACATACTGTTAAAAAAAAAAATACATTGAAGCTTGTTTTAGTGTTGATACAGTAGTTAGTCCATTTTTTTTTCGCAGGTATTGACATCTATAATGGAGTCCGTTGTGGTTAATGAAATTGTGAACAATCCAAGTATTGGTATGCAGTTTGACTCGGATGAAGACGCTTATGAGTTTTATAACAAATATGGAGGTTCGGTCGGATTTAGTGTGAGAAAAGACTATCACAATAAAAGTAAGAAAGACAAGATCATGATTTATAGAAAGTATGTTTGTTGCAAAGAGAGACAAAAAGATGTGGATAAAAGAGATTGGAAAGTAATAAAGTCACGAGCCGAGACACGAACCAAATGTTCGGCTCACATGTGCATATCCCTTAATCGGGAAATTGGAAAATTTATCGTGGTCAAATGGGAGGATGATCACAATCATCCATTGCATCTTAAGGAATGTGTGCATATGATGCCATTCCAAAGAAAGGTTTATACTGTGCAAGGCATTCATGTTGACATGGCACCGGATTGTGGGATATTACTTAAAGATTCATATGAACTTATGAGTACCCAGGCAGGTGGAAGGGAAAATTTGGGGGTCACTCGGCAAGACCAAAAAAACTACATCCGTGATAGGAGGCAACGAGAGTTGAGATATGGTGAAGCTGGTAGTTTGTTGAATTATTTTCGGTTAGAAGCAGTTAAAAATCCATCATTTTACTATGGTATCCAGTTGGATGTTGAGGAGCATATTACAAATATTTTTTGGGCTGATCCGAAAATGATTATTGACTATGGTCACTTTGGAGACGTTGTCTCATTTGACACAACATTTCATACGAACAAGGATTATCGGCCTTTTGCATGCTTTGTTGGCTTTAATCATTTTAGGAAAACTGTGATTTTTGGTGCTGCATTATTGTATGATGAAACGGAAGCGTCGTTTCAATGGTTATTTGAGACATTTTTGCAAGCAATGTCTGGGAAGAAGCCTATCACCATCTTTACTGACTAAGATCAATCAATGGCTAAGGCAATAACCCAAGTGATGCCGGAGACTTATCACGGGCTATGTACTTGGCACCTTTCCCAAAATGTTTTAAAGCATCTAGGGAATATATACAAGGACGATTCTAACTTTGTCACCAATTTGCAAAAATGCATCTATGAATATACGGAAGAGCATGAATTATTTGAGACTTGGAATATTTTTCTTGATGAGTATAATTTGTGGGATAATACCTGGATGAAGACAACTTGGACTTTGAGGGAGAAATGGGCTAAGGTGTATATGAATAGAACTTTCACAGCAGGTATGAGGAGCACCCAACTTAGGGTGTGTTTGTTAACTCAAATTCAGCACTTAAAATGAATGTATTCAACACTTATTAATTAAGTCCGTTTGATAACCAAAATTTAAACTCTCTTAATATGTTAAGTGTTCCTTAAAAATAGGCTACAATATTAAGTAGGAGATCCCTTACTTAATTTTGAAAGCTGAAAACGCTCAGCAAAACCATCTTTAATAATATTTACAATATGACAATTATACCCCGAAATATTTTACAATCCTATTAAAACTCTAGTTAGTCTTCTCTCCAAAACCCCTAACCTATCTATTTTCCTTGTCGATCTCTTTTTTTTTTTTCTTTCCCTTGTCTTCTACAACAAAAATATACATACATAATTATAATTACACACACAACTACACACACAAATGCACACACTGCACAGACACAGTTGCACACAGACATATGCACTGCACACACACATAGCTACACACATGAACATCACACACATACACACATATACATTCACGACGCACACTTATATTGTTAATGAAATCTAATTTATTGTATTTTTTCTATATTATTTGATTATTTATTAGTTATTATTATTTTTTATCAAATGTTATTGTTCACTTATTGTGTTATTCAATTTGTTATTATTCGCTTATTGTATTATTCAGATCTTATTTATTTATTTATTTTGATCAAATATTTGTTAAATATAGACTACAATATAATAATAGTGATTATGATTTATGTTATGACATATTTTATAAATATTTTCAAATTAAAGAGTGGAAGCGTAAAACTGAAAATTAATTTATTTTCAGACGTCAGCTCTGTGTAATTATCAAACAGTTTATTTCAATTCAGTACTTAAATTTCAGTGGATACCAAACAGTCCACAAATTCAGCATTCAGCTTTCAGACTTCAGTTTTCAGTTTTCAGCTTTCAGACTTCAGCTTTCAGTTTTATCAAACACCACCTTAGTGAGAGTTTGAATGCAAAATTGCGAAAATACTTAAAGCCAGATCATGATATTGTTCAATTCTTTACTCACTTTGATAGAGTTGTAAATGATAAGAGATATGTGGAGTCGGAGGAAGAGTACCATGCTAGGCAAAAGTTGCCAAGAATGAAATTCAAAAAAGTTCCCATGTTGGTGCAAGTTGGACAATGTTACACTCCTCCTGTGTTTGATTTATTTCATGACGAGTATGATACATTCCAGTGTGCTGTTGTGAAGCCATGCAATACTATGGAGCCACAACATCAATTTGTTGTTAAATTGTTTGAAAAGAGAGGGAGTACTTGGTGTGGATAAATGCTACTGAACAACTTGTTAATTGTAGTTGTCGGAAGTTTGAAATGGTTGGAATATTATGTAGTCATGCACTTAAAGTGTTGGACACAATGAATATTAAGCAAATTCCTGAAGGCTACATAATAAAAAGATGGAGACGAGATGCAAGGAATATTCATACACCAGATTATAGTGTATCAAATGTGGAGGATCCTAAGTTGGTGGCAACATCTCGTTATAAGCAACTATGTCCTAGAATGGTACAATTAGCAGCTCGTTGCTCTTAACTTGGACCTGCACATCAGTTGGTGACACGAGGCATTCAAAATTTGTTTGAACAAGTGGAAAAAATGTTTGCATCACATATTGATGAAGGTAGTGCTTCATTCGAAAACACATGTGTGGATAATGAAGGAATGGAGAATGTGGACCCTAACATTTTACGAGTGAAAGGTATAAAAAGGAAGGATGGTGGTTACAAAGGTTGGGGTCGACTCAAGTCGTGGCATGATAAGCCATCTAAGAGGAAGAAAGTAGTTACACAACATTCTAATATGTCCAAGGTATGACACATAGAACATTGAATGATTTTTTTATATTTACTTAACATACGACAATATTGATTTGAGGATTATTTGTCATTAAGGTACCTTCATCTTCACAATCATTATCTTCACAACCAGTATGTTCACAACCATTACCTTCACAACCATTATCTACCCAACCAGTATCTTCTCAAGCATCCAATACTCAGGTATGTTAGTTTATCCATACATTGATTACATTGATTTTAATCTTATATTCTCATTGATCCATTCTAATTTATGTAGGGTATGTCATTTGATGCAACACAAATGCATTTTTTCGGTGCGGAATCCTCCTTCATGAACGAGAACTTCTATGATTTTTTCAAGGATATTTGAAGAACAAGAGGGCAAAAGTTGTTGGTGCTGTTTTTTTGCTATTGCTTGATGCTGATGGTTTTGCAATGAAGTTGATGTTGCTGCTGCAGTGTTGGATGGTGCTTCAAATTGCTGTTCAAGTTTTGAAGTCCAGTTATGCTTGATCTTAACACTTTCTTTTTGATCCTTTTGAAATGTGAAATTACAATATATTCTTTTGCTATGGGGATGATGAATCTTCTATTGTATTGTTTTAGAAGATCAACCATCCCTTTGGAAACACCTGTGTACATGAACCCATAATGTAAGTTGATGTTTATGCATTCAACATGCAATGCCTCCATTATCCAACAAATGCCTACAATACCATCATCCAACATACAAATATTACACATATCATCCCTTCAATGCCACCATCATCCAACAACCGTTACACTAACAATCCAATAAATGCTAAGTTACACCACCATCATCCAACATAAGTAGCATTACAATACCATCAAAAAACAGAAGAATTTTATTGAATAAATCTCAAAAATTACAAGAATCAAAAAACATAAACTGTTTTAACAGAAAAAACTGTCACATAATGCTGCTACAAGAACCAGACAAAGGAGCTAAAAAAACTCTTGTATAGCTGCTGCATTTTTTGATCCTAGCTCATAACTCAGCATCTTCCAAACAACTGCAGTACTCTCAAGGTAGCAGAACTCAGTTATCTGTAGCTTTGACTATAACCAACACCTGATACAGCTTCAACTTCTGGCCCTTTGAATCACCACCTTTCTCATTATCAGCAATTATATTAGCCTCCCTTTACACATGCTTTAACTGATACTGTAACTTGCCCAACTCCTCCCAGATCTGCTCCAAAATTCCTTTAAATCATAATCTGGTTCCCCTCAAAACCATACTGCTTAATCAATTTCAACCCATCCAGCAGAGCCAAACACATAACTCTCATATTTGAAACAAAAAAAGAAACAAAAAAAAATTAATTCATAATTGAGAATCTAAAAATGGCCCATTACCCATAGCCACAAACCCATGTTTTTTTAATGAACAATTAAAAATCTGAAAATGGAGCATCAAAGAAAAACCCATGTTTTTTTTATGAACAATTAAAAATCTGTAAATGGAGCATCAAAGACAAACCCATGTTCTTTTATGAACAATTAAAAATCTGAAAATGGAGCATCAAAGACAAACCCATGTCTTGTTTTTTATGCTAAAAACTACCCAAATCTCCCAATGAAACAAACAAGAATCCAAAAGCAAATAATCATGTTAAATAGAGCAGAAAAAGGCTTGCATATAAACAACCAAATTTTTGAATTTTTTTGCCCTAACTCGTCCACTTGGGGCAAAAAAAAAAAAACCATCTTTGGTGAAATTAAGTAGCAACAATACCAAACAAAGTCTCCTCTTCCTCTAGTATGTGTTTTTGATGTCGATTGAACGATGATGGTGATGTGGATGGTGATAGCAAGGCGAGGTGATGGGTCGACGAAGAGGACTTCGACTTCTTTTGGTTTTCTACTTGACGAAAAGGACAGCTGATTTGGGGAGGGCTTAGGTACTATTCATGAGTTATTCGAGCGACACCTTTTGATGAGGAAATTTGTTTTTAAAAAAAGGCACCAAATGGCACCATTTGGGCGAACAGCAGCTCTTGCTATTCTTAACGAACAGCAGAGAAGCCGAATCCAGGCAGCACCACCACTTGCAATTAAAGCGGTGAACAAAGGACTAATGCTTGTCATTCGCAACACCCACCTCTTCCCCTCCCCAAGATTGATGGAGAATGCAACACATTGTTCGTCATCTTCTTCCTTACAGTCCATTTGACATCTCTCTTGGAAAAATGCATCCTTTCCCCGATTTAAGTTATGGGTATGCGAATTTTATAGTTTTTGATCGAAGTTAGTCTTGCGATTGATTTTATTTCATTTTTGATGGTTCCAGAAGTTGGTACGCAGTAGCTTAGTTTTAGATGATTTAAATCCCTCCAATTCACTTTCCTTATTATGTCTAACATAGACTACACTTTTTTAGATCCACTTAAAAGTAGTAGGAAATATGATTAGTTTCGGTTATCAGATCAATGTATGATTATGCATGAATTATGTTTTTTGAAATTGTATGTACCCAAAAAAATGCTTTGAAATTAGGTCTGTATGAATGTGGCTTCAATAAGATATTGTTATCCATGTGTTAGCTGTGAAGAAACTCAATGAATAGTGTTAATCTGAATTATGTTTTCCTTTCTTTTCATGTTTTAGTAACACTAATATCCTTTGTTTTAATCGAGCAGATTTGAATCTTATCTTAAATTTTATGCCACAAATTTCATTCAACTGTTGATTCAAGTTATTTTGAAATTGAGATTGTGAATCTGTGATGTAAATGCAAGGTTTATATTTTATGACTGTGTGGTACATCTGAAGAGTATAAGTTGAGAAGAAAAGACAAGGCAAGCAACTGAAATTTTATGCTTGGTTTGTATCCCTAATGCAATTTCATATTTTCAGATTCAAAAAATGCTTAAAAGTTGTTTGCATGAAAAGATAGATTGCAATCTTATTGAAGAATTTGTCAAAGATTCTCCCTACCTCTCTTGACAGGCACCCCAAGGATGAACTGCTAGCTACTACCTGTCCTGACAGACATCCCAAGGATGAACGACCCAGATTTCTTGAATATCACATCCGTGCAACTATGTAAACCTCAAATCTCATTAATTTGTTACTTAAACAGTTGATTTCCTTCACTTGAATTGTAGTTCTCTCTCATGAATTTGAAAAACTCATCACAAATGTTGTGATTTTCCTTTGTGACGTCGTTATAGGTCTTTGACTCAGGTACTATACGTTTAATTTTTTTCATTCTTCTTCTGATCTGGTACACAAAAATTGGATGAAACTATATATAATTGGAATTAGGTTTCATTGAAAATTTGGTGTCCTCTTCAAACTCTAGGCTTCTGGTTTCCAATTGTGGTGTCTTTTTTTTTTTTCCAGGTTTTGCCATTGAATTGATGAGTGAATGGGTTTTCTTCTTAGTTTTGCATTTTGATTTGCAGGGATAGATGAGTACCTAGAATCTTTTAGTTAGATTCAGAATAGTCTTAGATATGACCGTTATTATTTCTAATTAAAGCTTTATAGTTTTTGCTATATGTTTAATTTTTTTTAATACTCTCAAAATACATCGAACATTACTATATGTTTAACTTTTTCATTCTTATGCTGATCGGGTACACTAAATTTTCTTTGGATCCCTACAAAACGTACTCAAGAACACCATCTAATTTTCATCATGGTATGGTGTTTTGGTTCTACTGGGTTGCAGCAACGAAAACATGCACTACTCCATTGGGTGACAATCAAAGTCCTGCTCGCAGCTGATGAGATATGGTTTGTGGGGGACAAGTAAGAAGACCTGACTCTTGGTTTTATTTGCATCAAGATGTATGTTGATTTCAAAATCATTGGACTTAGATTGTGTGCAAAAAGTACAGGTGTGATAAATGCATATCATTTTTTAGGTATAAATTTATATGCATCACTTTGTGTTTGAGGTGTTCTCTTGAATGATATGCCATAATAATGACAATGTAGGACTTATCATCACTAAAAGTTAGCATTAGGGAGTACAAGGTGGTCAACGTTAAAATGTCTTCCCCTTGAATTCGGTTGTCTGGCAAATTTTATATAAAAACTCGAACTTGCGGATCATAAAGCAGTTCCTTTGTTTGCGTTTTAGTATCTTGAGCTCACTTCACATTCTTTGTCCTTTGTTTTTTGGGGGTGGGTTTGGAATGACTCTATTTATTAGTCTAGAATTCCTTGCATTCCAGGTTTGGTGACCATGTGCATAATAATAATGAAATTGATTAAATGGAAGTAAGCAAGATTATCAAACCATCTATTTGAATGAATGTCACTCGATGTTCTCGACAAAAGTAGTTTCAGTTGCAAGCCTAAATTTCTTGATTAGAAATTGGTTTTGACCTATTAATTTCATAACATAAGAAAAAAGTATAATGTTTGGGAGCTAGAAAGCAAAAGCAAGTACCTTATTAGTTTTATAGATGATGAATGGATTTTTTCACTTTCCTGTTCTCTCACATGGTTACTTATTGTTAATTTTGATGGGGCTAAATTCAATTGCATTACTACATGTGGGTTGACAGTTGTTGCTCGTGATGAGGCTGAGGAATTCATGGCCGGGTTCTAAATGAAGAGGATTGCGAATAATGTTCTAGAACAAGGGGAGATGATAGTAGCCACAGGAGCAGTAATATTCACTTTGCACGAGATTTAGAATTTTTTAGAAGCAGAATTGGAAGGGGAAGGTGCTAATGTTATCAACGAGCTTCATTAATCGGGTGGAGTTTTATATCCGTTAGGTGTTATTGTGTCCAATATCTCATATTGGTTAAAGAGATTTAGGATATTTGGCTTTTCTATTATAAGAATGAGGAAATAGAGTGGCGTATGAATTTGCAACAAAATGCTATGTAGTTTGTTATTATCTCTGCGCATGGTTAAGTGTTCTAATATATGGTGTCATTTGAAGTAAGGTAGCCGATCAGGAGCTTGAAATATATACAACTTAAGTGTAAGTTCTCCAAATGATAACTCATTGCACAATTTTCACCCTTCAGACTTGTTGTAGAGTTGATGGGTACGATGTTGCAAGGCTTGATGAGAAATTTCAATGCATAGTTGCATGATAAAATGTTTACCAGTGTAAATATAATTGTGAGAATGCACTGATTCAAAATCAAAATCAAAGTTCACAATGATTCACGTGCAACTCACGTGTGCATCAACTAGTGTATATATATACATATATCACACACACACACATACATACATATCTCTATACACAAAGTTCTTTGAATTTGGTGGAGCTTGTTGACAAATACAAACCAATGGCAGCATAAGTTTCAATTTGGTTTTGATTGTCTGTTGATTTTGGAAATAATTATGCCATGCAGAGGATGCTATATTGGACTCAAAGATGACAGAGGGGGTGGTGAGTTTTGGCTCGTTTGGGCTCAATGTATTGTGATGGAGGTGGTGGTCTTTCTATAGAGACTTGAAGATTGATGGTGGTAGAGACACTAGAGGAAGAAGTGCAAACCAAGGAAAAACTATTATTTTGGTGATTGATTTGGGTTGGCCTAGCATTTTACGCATATCATTGGAGCATATATGTCACACTCGGTTAAAATTGATGGATTATGTCACTTTTGCATTTTGATCACAAATTCAAGGGATAGTAAAAAAAATTCACAATTGAGGGAGATTATCTGCTTCCACCCTACGCAAAAGGGGATTTTTGGCAATTAACCCTTTTTTTTCTACTTTTAACTTATGTATTAGTGTGTACATAAATGCACAATGTATTATTCGTATAATAGACTTTTTTATTGTTAGAAGTCATGTCAAACACAACCTAGATACAAAGTGTAATGTTCGTTATGATAATTGATCTTATGTAACCAAATAATTGAACAAGAATGTTTGAACACAATTTATTTTGGTCTCATCCCATACTGATCGATTTTCATTCCACCCAAGCCAAATGCACTCCCAAGTAAGGATTAAAATTTTATTTCGGTGATCTATTTTAGTCCGCTTGAAACCAAAAACATTTCAAGAACATTTCAGGAGCAGAATAGAAGCAGGAAAAAAAATTCAAAAATTTATTTACAAAACATTAGTTGAAACACCTACAATAATTTCAAAATATCTTGAAATACATAGAACTTTCAATGATTCATTCAATTTTCAGAAAAACAGAAAAAATTATATGAGTTCGATTAAAAAAATTAAATTTTGATATTTGCTCTATAGATACATGCTTTAGTTGGATAGTAGATAGATTTTCAGTCATGTCCTTAGACTAGTTTAAGTTCTCAGTAAGCTGAGGGTGAAAAGACACGAAGCTATACCAAAGATCATCATTCTATGTTTGACACCTTCAAAGGTACAAGGGATCTTCACCTCTTCAGATATTGGTGCTCTGAAGATGCTATTAAGCCATAAAACAATCTAAAAATTGCACTTCCATGTATAAAACATCATGTGCTTTCCTTGTAGTTGTGTTGTTTAATGCACCACCGATTGTCACTCTCAGCCCGAGAGTTACAAATTTCATCCATCGGCGTGTCATCAAACAGAGATGTAACCAAAAAACTTAGTCTGGGGGATAGAAACATTTTTTTTGGAAAATCAAAATAAAGACAACCCTAAAGTTTGGGTATTACATTGAATGATAACATGCAAGCGGATTTTCCAAACCTTTGGAGGGTTTATCATCCTTCCAACTGCCCCTCTACATCTATCATTAGTCATTAGTACTAAATTAATGATGCAAATTAGCTTCAATACGACCCACTAATCTTCCCATACAAAAATGCTAAAAACTTATGGATGGGTTTGTGCATGAAAGAACTTGAAAATTTGGTAAATTTTCTCTCACATTCAATCTACACTTACTGATGCATTTATAGAATGAAAGAAATATAAAGATGAGTACAAATCTTGGAAGGTTGTATTGTATTCTATGGCAATTTTGGAGAATCACAAAGAGATAGAATGGAGTTGGTTGATCCTCATCCTTATCTTTAATACACCCCCCCCCCCGCGCGCGCGCGCGCGCAAGCGAAGTGTGCTATGAAGTAAATTGAGCTTGTCCTAAAGGAATTGGAAACGTAGTGAAGGAAGATATTTACTGAAGATTTCAACTACATGGTCTTTAGTTGACAGAAAATTGACTTGGAGATTTCCCTTTGCCACATTATCACGAACGAAGTGAAATGCTATTTCAATATGCTTCATGCAGTTGTGGAAGTCTAAATTAGCAGCTAGGAAATTGGCACTCACATTGTCACACCATAAGGTGGGCACGTATAGGCTTTGGAACATGAAGTTCTTGAAGCAGAGATTATAGCCATAAAATTTTAGTAGTAGTATCAGATAGAACCCGATATTCTACTTCGGTGCTAGAGCGAATGATGACGTGTAGTTTGCGAGATGACCAAGAGACAAGATTTGGGCCAAAGAAGATGGCATAGCCACTTGTATATTTTTTACCGTCAAGACAACAAGCCCAATCCACATCAGAGCAGGGAGCGATGGTGCTGGATGAGTGGCATTGAATAGGAAGACAAATCTCTATGGTTGTCTTCAAGTAACGAAGTATTCGTTTTACAGCCTTCCAGTGTGCATTGGTTGGTTTATGCATGTATTGGAAAACTTTATTAACAAAATAAGAGATATCCGGCCGCGTGATGGTGATGTATTAAAGGGTGCTAATAAGGCTCCGGTATTAGGTTGGATCCGAAAATTAATCACTGTCATGGAGGTGAAGCTTGGTAGTTGATGTTGGTTCTCTTAAGGCCAGTAACAAAATTGAAACGCGAACAAACACAGAGGATTTTTGGCGATGCTTCAAATTGCCTACATCATTTTCTGGTTTTTCTTATTATATAAGCAAATACAAAATCATAACTGCACCCCTAACATTACGGCCCACGTTTTCTAAAAATAAAACTGACCACATAAACTTTACTCAAATAAATGCTACCCTAATTTTAGTAACTACTGACTCTGAATCCTAACCACCTAAAATATGCATAACGTGCAAGCCATACATAGACAACTCCTGGAGACAACTAGATTAACTCATCAATCTCCTCCTTAAGCTTGTTGTCCTCCACTGACGATCCGCACACCAATTTTCTCTCTCATCTCCAAGAACTTCAATCTTGCAAGTGACTTTGTCAGAATATCAGCACGCTGATCTTCTGTGCAAACATGTTGAATTTCAATAATTCCTGATTCAACACAATCTCTAATGTAGTGGAATCGGGTATCGATGTGTTTGCTCCTCTCATGGTGAACTGAATTCTTGCTTAATGCAATTGCGGACTGATTATCAATCTTCAGAAACACTTTCTTAACCTCGATTTTTAACAACTCTGCCAACAATCGTCCCAGCCATACTCCTTGACATGCTGCTGCACAGGCAGCGATATACTCTGCTTCACAGGAAGATAACGCAACCACTTTTTGTTTTTGTGAACACCAACTAATAGGATTTGACCCAAGGAAAAATATTAAACCTGAGGTGCTTTTCCTGTCATTAGTGTCACCAGCTAGATCACTATCAGAGTAACCGATCAGCTTCAAGCTTTCTTCCTTCTTTTCATAAACGCAACCGAGATTTAAAGTTCCTTTCACGTACCGCAGTATGTGCTTCACCGCGGCCATGTACTCCGTTGTAGGCTTCTCCATGTACCTACTCACCATGCCAACAGAGAATGCCAAATCTGGGCGTGTGTGCAGTAGGTATCTTAAACTGCCAACAATACTTCGGTACAGAGTTGTGTCTACAGGTGGACTTGTGCTTTCCCTTCTCAGTTTCAGACGAGGTTCCATCGGGATTTGCGAAGGGTTGCAATCTTTCATGCCGCATTTATCTAAAACCTTTCTTGCATATGCCGACTGGTTGAGTGTAATCCTTTGAGAATTCTGACAGACTTCAATTCCCAGATAGTAACTTAGTAACCCAAGGTCACTCATGCTAAACAATTTTTTCATCTGTGATTTGAACTTGTCTATGTCTTGAATACACTCTCCAGTGATGATTAAATCATCCACGTAGACTCCAACAATTAAATTCCCTTTACCTTGATTTCTCATGTACACGACATGCTCTAAAGAACACCTCTCAAAACCGAGTGTCCTCAATGACTTGTCCAGTTTTGAGTTCCAGGCTCTAGGTGCTTGTCGCAAACCGTACAATGCCTTGTGCAGTTTCAATACCTTGTGCTCTTCTCCTTTTATTTCAAATCCAACCGGTTGATTAACATACACTTCTTCTTCCAAATCACCGTTGAGGAAGGCTGACTTTACATCCATATGATGCACCTCCCATCCTTCATGTGCCGCAATAGAGATCAGCAAACGTACCGTCTCTAGCCGAGCAACAGGGGCAAAAACTTCATCAAAGTCTATGCCTTGTCGCTGAACGTACCCCTTTGCCACTAGTCTCGCCTTGTGCTTCACGATTCTGCCTTGAGTGTCCTTCTTTAGTTTGTAAACCCACTTTAGACCTATAGGTTTGTGGCTGTCGGGTAATGGGACGAGCTTCCAAGTTTCATTCCTTCGAATGGAAGAAATTTCCTCCTCCATTGCTTTTCTCCACATCGGGTCTGCCTTAGCTTCTTCGAGAGTTGATGGCTCCTCCTCTCCTAGCAAACACAGTCCCGAATACTCCAGTTCTATTGGGAAGGTTTCATCGTAAAGGCTTTTGATGTCACGCTTACCCCGTGGTCCTTCTAATGAACTCTCATCAGATGTAGTGGGCTGCACTACTTCTGTTGAGGCCGAACCATCAAAAGCATCAAAAGTTGCATCTGGAGTGTGTGGTGTCAATGAATCGGGGTCTGAAACAGATGTTCTGGATCTCATGTTCATCACTGGTGAAGCATGCTGGTATCGGTTACCAGTTTGTTCCTGTGTCGGCTGTGGGAAATCCATACCAGAATTGCTGATACCAATACCAGAATCGCTGACCGCCACTTCATCTTCCTGATTTGTCGTATCAGATGCGCCTGCTATGGTAAAATAGTGTGCTGTAAGAGTGTTCCCTGCTGATCCTGTACCTGTTACTGGAGATTTGCTCCACTCCCACTTCTTCTCCTCCTCGAACACTGCATCTCGTGTCACCACAACTCGTCTTGTCACTGGGTCGAACATTCGATAGCCTTTCGTATTCATATCATAACCAATGAACACCATTTGCTTGCTACGATCAGCCAACTTCGGAAGGTGCGGTGTAACTACTTTTACATGTGCAAGGCATCCGAAAATACGAAAATGATCGACACTTGGCTTGCGGTCATAGTATGCTTCATAGGGAGTTTTGCCGACGACGCTCTTTGTTGGTGCTCTATTTAAGATATATACGGCAGTTGATACCGCTTCTCCCCAAAATTCACCCGGGACTCCCATGCTTTTCAACAAGCTCCTTGCCATGCCGACCACCGTCTGATTTCTTCGTTCAACAACTCCGTTCTGCTGAGGAGAATAAGGCGCCGTGAGATAACGCTTAATTCCCAACAGCTCACAGTAAGTCTTGAACTCATTTGAGGTGAATTCGCCGCCACGATCCGTGCGCAAAGCTTTCAGCTTACTGTTTTTCTCCATTTCGGCTGCAGCTTTGACCTTCTTAAATGCCTCAAATGCTTCGTCTTTGTTTCGGATCAGCACCTGCCACATAAATCTTGTACAATCGTCAACCAACAACAAGAAATAGCGCTTTCCTCCGTGAGTAGCAGGGGTAATTGGGCCGCATAAATCTCCATGCCACAGGTCAAGAGGTGATTCTGCTCGGAAGTTTGCCACTGCCGGAAAAGGATTGCGGTGTTGCTTTCCAATCAAACAACCATCACAGATGCGGTCCTCATGCTCAATTATGGGCAAGCCGTGCACCATCTGTTTCTGACTTAGAGACTTCAAGGCATGAAAATTCACATGCCCATATCTTGCATGCCATCACCACGCTTCTTCTTTGCTCCTTACCAGAAAGCATTCGGGTAGAGCTGGTGCTATGTTAAACACATATAACCGGTTGCTTGACCTGTTCACTTTTGCTAGTAGCCTTTGTGATCTGTCCAAAATAGTCATAACACCTCCTTCAACCACAACCTTGCATCCGTTCTCATCTAACTGGCCAAGGCTTATTATGTTGCTCTTCAACATCGGGATGTAGTAGACATTAGTAAGTATTCGATGTTCACCTGTGAGGCCTTCAAACAAAACCGAACCTCTTCCTTGGATTTTTACATCCGAGCCATCCCCAAATTTGACTGACCCTTTAATGGTCGTGTCAATTTCAGCAAATTTTTCGATACAACCGGTCATGTGGTTACTTGCGCCGGTATCTAAATACCAAGCCTTCTCTCGAGTGCTTTTAATCTTTGGCACCACCTTGTCTTCGTGCAGTAACACATGCTCGTTCTGTATTGCGTGGCTGAGAACACAAGTTTCGGCCATCAACAGTGCCGGTTCATCATCGGTTTGTGTTGTAACAAGATTGGCCCTCTCTCTTCGGTTTGGCTTGGGACAATCTTTTGCGAAGTGTCCATATTCATTACAATTGAAACACTTAAGCTTGGATTTGTCGAAGTTGCGTGGCTTTCGGTCTTCGTTAGTGCGTTCACCATTTCCTCGACCTCCACCATATCCACGCCCACGACCACGTCCTCTCCCGTGACGTCCTCCTCTTTTGTTGTTGCTGAAACCTTCATCTCTCTTTGCCTTTGGGATTCTTGCCTCCCTCTCGGCCTGGGTAATGAGTAACTGTTCTCCACTGCCCTTTGAGTGCAGTCGCCCTTTAAGTCCTTCCTCGAAGGTTCTGAGACGGCCGATCGCCTCTGAAACCGACATGTTCTCAATATCGCCAAACTGCTCGATCGTTCCGATAATTTGGAGAAATCTATCTGGAACTGCACTGAACAGTTTTTCAACAACTTCGCTATCGTCGAGCTTCGTGCCCAGCGAGCGGATCTCACCCACCAGAGTGGTAAGCTTCATGGAAAACTCGTTTATTGTTTCTGAATCCTCCATGTGTAACTTGTTCAGTTGCCGTTTCAGCACCTGTACGCGTGCCTTCTTGACGCGATCTTCACCAACTCGCATCTCCCTGAGTGCGTCCCAAGCCTCCTTTGCCGTCTGCTTCTCCGCGATTGCCATCATCACATCATCTGGCACGGCTTGAGAAATGGCCACCATGGCGCCTTGATCTTTGTCAGCGTCTGTGTCTCCACCTTCGATCACTGACCATACTCCTAGCGAACGCAAGATTATCTTCATCTTGACAGCCCATATGCCGTAGTTCGTTTCGCTTAACGTTGGATATTGGATCGGGATTGAGGCTCCTCTTGCCGTCGGTTTGACGACTGCAAGCGTCTTAGATGGATCTCCTTCGTCACCGGCCATTGCTTTGACAACTTGGCTCTGATACCAAATGTTGGTTCTCTTAAGGCCAGTAACAAAATTGAAACGCGAACAAACACAGAGGATTTTTGGCGATGCTTCAAATTGCCTACATCATTTTCTGGTTTTTCTTATTATATAAGCAAATACAAAATCATAACTGCACCCCTAACATTACGGCCCACGTTTTCTAAAAATAAAACTGACCACATAAACTTTACTCAAATAAATGCTACCCTAATTTTAGTAACTACTGACTCTGAATCCTAACCGCCTAAAATATGCATAACGTGCAAGCCATACATAGACAACTCCTGGAGACAACTAGATTAACTCATCAGTTGAGGAGAATGGATTGGAAATGGGCTTTGCGTCATCCATGTGAACTCGATTGAGGAGATCAACAATATATTGGCCTTGATTGATAAGAAGCCCATTTGAAGTGTGGATAAACTTAATGCCCCAGAAAAAATGTAGTGGACCAAAGTCTTTGATGGAAAATACTTGAATCAAAGATTGGATGGACATGGGGGAGCTTCCTCTTATAATGAAGTCGTCCACGTAAATTAGTACATAAAAGGTCGACCAAGATGTAATTCTAATAAATAGTGATGGATCTATTTTGGACGCGGCGAAACCTTGATCAATGAGAAAAGTGTTCAAGCGGCCAAACCAAGCACAGGGTGCTTACTTGAGATCATAAAGGGACTTCTGCAAGCGGCACACATGGTTGGGATATTGAGAGTTGACGGATCCAGGAGGTTGTTTCATAAAGACAACTTCATTAAGAGTGGCTAAATAAATGCATTTTGAACATCAAGCTGGCGAATAGACCAATCACGACAAGTGGCCAGAATTAAGATGGTGTGAATGGTCACTGGTTTAATGACGGGGCTGAAGGTGTTGGTGTAGTCAATCCCCATTTGTTGATTGAAGCCTTTGGTGACGAGGCGTGTTTTATAGAGTTCGATTACGTCATCAGCCTTGCATTTGATGTGAAATATCCATTTGCAGCCCACAATGTTGGCATTCGGTGGGGGAGATTGTAATGTCTAGGTTCCATTCTGAATCAAGGCATTTAGCTATGTTCCCATAGCTACTCACTAAAAAAGATAAAGGGTAGCCGTGGTGATGTAAGTGGGAATATTTTCTAAGGTCAATAGAGTGGCATAACACTGTGGAAGAGGGTGCTTGGTTGCAATATTTAGCACTTTGGGATGTCGAGTACCATCATAGGAGCAAGTCACCATTGGGTGAGTATGAACATGTGTGACGTCCTAATTTTCTGGGGTCCCGTTTAACCCATTGATCACCCATCAACCCGCGAAATACCGTTGGATACCATGTAACTCGATACCATGTCATTATGCCCTATTTACTGGGATCCATGATTTAACAAAATTCGAGCAGAGCCTCCTTTGTACGGGGAGCTCTACCCAAAACACAACATGTGCAATCATACAACATTGATCACACCATGTCTATTCATCCATACTCAATCGCATAGTATCGGATACTACCATTATCATCATCTCTACGTACATTCATTCATAAACGAATAAATTTTTCAAAAGAGTCTCATATACATGTCTTTTTAATATAAGACACGTTTTTTTTTACAAAAATTATTCCAGGCCAAAAGTAAACATATACAAGGGACTACAACATCAAAATATGTGTCACAAACCGACTCTGCCGTCAAAGCGGGCCCCTAGAAGGGCCTTCGGCGGAAGCCCATGCGATAGATGAAAAATGTTTCCATAAAGGGTGAGTCAACGCTCAATAGGGTAACTCCTATAGATAATACCTCCCAACCCAAATGCATATGAAATGGCACACGCAACAATCATTTCATGCATTCATTCAAACATATCTGTCATGAACAAATGTCATAAATCATGTCATGCTATGAGATGAGACTCACGCATGCAATACCAACACCGAGCACCATACAGGCTCCCACAAGATATGCAATTTCATGCGTATGTATCCGGGCATTCCAAAACCCCGTCATTGGAGTTATGTACACTCAATGACTAATTAATTTATTTTTTGTGTCTTTGTGAGGCGATGATTTATGGGATTTCACCAAAGGGACACCATACCATCAATGGATATTCAGGACATCTCACCTGCGACTCCGTTTTCGCCATTACACTTTTCTGGAATTTCACCGCCAAGAAGTGTATAAACCAAGTAATCGGGTCTTGCACCCGAGGGAGAATCTAGCCCTTCTTGCTACATCTCGACACATTTATCCACTTAATTTCTCCAGCGACTCAGCAGGACCTTGGTGTGAATTTTCCAAGCCACGATCAACCCACCTATGTGGTGATTGATTTCATACCATACACACACTCCCACCCATATCAACGCACATGAATGTAGTGTAACCTATGCGTAATGTAATGCAATGTGTGAGTGCCTTCGATACCATTTACAATGTCAATTATACAATGAATGCAATATAACGACATTTTCAACACCATTCCAAGCATGTTATGTAAAATAATCAACTCAATTAAAATACTTGTATTCACTTAGACATTTAAACAAACACCTAAAGGGCACACCAATTTACACACTAGCAAGCTTATCACTTCCAACATGGTAACATATTTATAAATTCTATAAACATAAACATAATTCTACCACACTAATCATATGTTAAATGACCATTTAACATACATATTATCTCATAATCACAGAACAAGCTAATAATTATATTAAACTTGATATGTCATTAAAACATCAAGTCATGCTAATGTACAACTAACATACTTTAAACCACTAACATTAACTTACACCAAGTTAATCATAATAGGATTTCTCTAATTAGAAGATTAACTATAAATCATATATTTGATCTACTAGTTACACTAGTCAAGAGCTAACATGTGATACACACCCTTAACCTACCCATTTCATATGTCATCTTATATGGTGAAATTACATCTAAATAGGAAAAACCCTACCTCTTGTAGCCTGAGCCCATATAGTAGAACTCCCAAGAAAACCCGAATCTAGATTCCCCAAGCTTGGATTTAATCCCAAGCCATAATTCTAATTTTTGAAAGATATCATAATTAGACGAGAATGGTAACCACGCGTAGCCCTCGCTGTTGTGAGCAAATTTAATACTTGATTCAAGTTGAGTCGTTGCCCAGATTTTGTTAGATCGCGACAAAAAAATTCAAAATTTGGCTTTTCTGTTCTTTTCATTTTCTCTTTCTCCCTTTTCTCCCTCTTTGTCGGATGATCCTTTGGTGTCAAAAATGAGTGGAAGACCAAAAGTCTTCCACTTTATATACCTTTGAATACTTGGCACATATCGTGCCACACATTCAATTTTAATGGGTTCAATTTTATTCCGAATCAATTAAATCTCGCCTCATGTTAATTTTAGTGTATTTTTATTCAGCTAACTTTAAATTATTTTTTTTGTCAAATGCGAAAAATCTGACTGTCTCTTATTCAATGAAAATTAGACGTCTAGGCTCTCAAATCAGCATCAATTCATTACTTACATTTTTTAGAGAGGCTGAGAGAAAGAGAGCAGAAGTTTAGAGGTCCTTGCAGGCCACAATGCATCCGAATTTTGACGTTGGGGGATATACGACAGAAGGCCGTGAGGTTCATCAAGTTGTCTTCCACGTTTGTTGTTAGTTTCTGCGTTCATGCTGATACGAGATCAATCCAGAGCGATCTCAAAGGTAAACCCTAATTCTTCCTTGTTGGGTTTTAAAGAAAAAAAATTTGTATTCGATACATATGCGTTGTCAATGATTCTTGGAATTTCTGTTCCAACAAGTAGAACAAGTGTGACTAGAACAATGGCTGCAACAAGTGGATGGAGAGATGTGTGGGGCAGATCAGTAGGCTGCATTGTTGTGGTGTCTTGCAGAATGGAAGGTCGATGTTACCTTAGATTGAGAGGGATTGATTACAACATGAGTGGTTTGAAGTGGTCAAACCAGTGGCAGAGGAGGTAGTAAAACCATTGAGGAGGCTGGTAAGTGAAATGGGCGGGATAGAGAAGCCATAAAAGGGAATGTAGATTCATCAAAAATCACATTATGTGCTATATATATTTTCATTTATAGCGGTTAAGGCACTGATATCCATGATGTTGAAGACTATATCTGAGAAAAACACACCGATTTGAGTGATAATCAAACTTGCGTTGGCGATAGGGTCGAAGACAAGGATACCAAGCATATCCAAAGACCTTGAGAAAATCGCAATCAGGTATTTTGTTAAACAATTTCTCCAAAGGGGTGAGATTGCAAAGGAGTTTGGATGGCAGACGATTAATAAGGTATGTTGTCGTCTCAAAAGCAAAATCCCAAAATGTAAATGGGATTAGGGCTAGGGGCTACAAGAGTAAGGCTGGTGTCCACTATGTGACGATGTTTTTGTTTGACCACCCCATTTTTTTGGTGGGTGTGGGGTAAGTGTATCAACCGTTTCAGGTTAAACGGTTACGTGTCGGGTTAAACAGGTGATGGGTGAAAAACAAGTAAACTCATACATGACCCGTTTAATAAACAGGTTAAAAACTTCAACACGAACATGGACCGTTTAATATACCCGTTAAAACAACATGACTTGTTTAACCCATTTAGTTTTAAACAAGTCGTGTTGGTTAGAGTCAGGTAAGGTTAACACGTTAACCACCCACCACCTGTTTAACCCTTTTAGTTCATCGACACCAAAAGAAAATATGTTTTCGTCATGTGCTTGAAGCCTTTAACTTGCCAAATGAGAATAGAAAATTTGTATCTATATACATAAAATCTACATACAATAGATACAAAAAATCTACATACAATAGATACAAAAAATCTAAAAACAATACATACACAAAATCTAAAGAGGGACAAAGAGAACCTAAAATCTGTGGTTGAAATCGAAGGAGAGAGATCAGAAGTTCTTGAGACCCGCCAAAGAGAGTGACAAATTCAGTCGGTAAGGATGGGTTTCACTTCAAGCCGTAGAGAGAGAGAGAGAGAGAGAGAGAGAGCAAGGAGGCTAGAGGCTGGACATGGAGGCAAGAGGCAGGAGGCGAACATACCTCATTCAAGTGAAAAAGGGTTAGGGTTTGGAAAAGGGGTTTTTTTGGGGGCTTATATATTTTGTGTGGAGTACTGTGGGTTTCTCTAAAATTTTTTTTAATAATTACTAATTATTATGTTAATTTTATTTAAACAGATAGTAAACGGGTTGATATATCTCACCAGAACACGACCCTTTTATTAATCGGGTCTAGCGGGTTCACCCGTTTACCACCCGAACCAGATAAGGCTTCACCCAAACTCGTTCACTCCGTGTCGATTCGTGCCAGTTAATCGTGTCCTATTGAATTTTGATAGGCCTAGTGTGGGGGCAAGAGATACGATAGCCAATACCACATTTGGTGAGATATGATATACGGTGCTATACTCACCACCCCAATCACTATGCAAATACTTGATGCAGGTGGAAAATAAATTTTCAACCAAAGTCTGAAACTAAATGAAACATGGAAAAACACCATTTTTATTAGAGATCGGAAACAACCAAGTGTGTTTGCTAAAAACGTCCATAAAATGAACATTATAGCATTTGCCACTAAAAGAAGTTACAGGGGCCGAACCCTAAACATCAGAGTTAATAATGTCTAGTGGAGACATCACCAGAGTGGACGAAGTGGGAAAAAGAATAGCATGGCTTTTTCCTCTTTGACTGGCATCACAAACTAGGTGGGATTTATTGGAACCAAAAGGATGCCAATTGTTGTCAAGATGTTTTGAACTATGTGAAGTGTCGGATGCCCTAGGCATTGGCACCATCGATTAGCTGCATCATAAAACAAGGCAAATTTATTTGAAGCAGTAGGAAGTTGAAGTTGGTAGAGGCCATTAGAACTCATGCCAAGAATTAAAACATTCCCCGTGTGGATGTCCTTAACACAGAAATAAGATGGGTGAAAACTCAAACCAACAATTATTATTGCGAGATAATTTGTATACAGAAATAAGATTGTGTTTGGCATGGGGGACATGGAGAATAATTTTAAAAGAAAGGATGATTTGGAGTCCAAAATGAAGAAGAACCTGTGTGGTGAATTTTCAAACCTGCCCCATTACCAATCTGGATGCTGGCATTGTCAGTGAAGTTGGAAGATAAATCTAGATTGGAGAAATCAGAGGTGAGGTGATGGGTAGCTCCGGAATTAGGATGCCAGATGTCTAAGGACGTATTATATGGGTGAGAGGCTGTGTGGGGAGTAGTGTATTGAAAATCCTCATTGAACCGATTGTGGCATTGGGTGGCGATATGACCAATACGGTTGCAGAGCTGACAAATAGGTTTAGCAGAGGGTTGTAATTACTGGGAGCAGAACCAGAATTGTAATTACCGTGAGAATTGCTATTAAAGCGGCGATCGCTACTAGATCTAAAAAATTGGCTATTGTGGGAACCACTATGTATTATTATGTCATCTAGAGCCAAGACCACTACACCGGCCACCACGGCCACTGCCATTACCATGATTCTGCTGTGACTGCTTGGAGTCTTGAGGAGTAGAAGGAATGGTGTTACAGTGAGCCAAATGGTCTACTGGAGCAAAGACATAAATGATGACATCCTGGGCAATACAAAATTCATCGGAAAGAAGATGACCCTATAAATCAACGAGAGACATAAAGTCTGTGTGTGTCGCCATGGTGGTACAAAAAGGTCCATATTCGGACGACAAACCACCTAGAATATATAATATAAGATCATCATAGGAAACCGAACAACCAGCCACTACAGCTGATGGGCAATTTTCTTTGCCTTATAAAAAAATATTTGTGAATGAAATCCAGGCCCTTTTTGATGGTCTGTAGTTCCATACGAAATTGGAGGATCCAAACTCGTGAATGAGGTGCATAAGAGGTGGCAAGTGTTGTCCAAACAACATGAGATGTGGGGAGGCCAATGACCTAGGCATGGATGTCCTCGGTTAAGGAAGACAAGAGCCAATGTAGAAGTTGATCTTGGCATTGCTGAGTGATAAAATCAGGATTGATCATCGTGGTAGAACCAGTCTGGATTTGTTCTGGTGGAGAAAGAATAGAGCCATCAACATAGCCGAGCACTTGGTGACCACGAAGTTGCGGCATGATTTGAGATACCCAAAGAGGGTAGTTAGTTTCATCAAGTTTTGTGGGGTGATGGAATGAGCAACAACAGAGGGAAAATAAGGAGGGGAGGGATGGTTTGAGAGAGTGTCGGTTTGGGTGTTAGTGAAGGACGCTAACATGATGAAGAAAACAAAGTGATCAAAAAAAAATTGTTTTTGAACAAAGTCAGGACTTTGCTCTGATACCATGAAAGAACTTGAAAAATCTATATATTTCCTCTCACATTCAATCTACACTTACTGATACATTTATAGAATGACAAAATATAAAGATAAGTACAAAGCTTGGATGGTTGGATTGTATTATATCGCAAATTTGGAGAATTATAGAGAGAGAGAGGATGAAATTGGTTGATCCTCATCCTTATCTTTAATCTTTATATCTAATAGCGCACAAGCCTCATGAATCCAACTTTTCGAATAGAAGAGGTTTTTTTTTGGCTACATAAAAATGATATGCAGATAGGTCATTTCACATATGTGCCAGAGAGCATTGCCCTTCAGTACTACATAGATATCTGCAAGGAACCCCACCGCACCTGTGTTAGGGCTGAAGCTAAGGTCCCACTGTGTGCTTTGAGTGCTGAAGAGTAGGTTTAACCCTAATGAGTTGTCGTAGCTATAAAGACTCGAACCTGAGCATTGAAGAAGAAAATTTAAGTTTTTATGCACTGGGCCAACAACTGGTTGCTAATAGAAGAGGTTAAAAACACAACTAAGTTTACAATTGAATTTCATTTTATACAAGATGAATCATTTTCTAATGCAATTTCCGTAAGATAAACTTCTATGTCGAATAGAATGCAAAACATCATTTTTCTACTAATATCCTGTAAGGTTGATTTCTTCAAGTGAATTTTCAGACGTAATAAGATCTTTGGAAAAATAAATTTGTGGAGCTAAATTAAAGATAGTACGAACAATCAAATTTACTAATCAAACAAGATGAAAAAAACAATAAGTGGCTCATCTTTATTCATCAAAATAACATAGTTCTAACTTAGGATGCAATCTTAGAATTATAACATTCTCAAGATACAAGTACATAGAATTTCATCAAAAGTAGTAAGGCAGTATTATCACGCATCAAGAAGCTCATCCTCATTCAGCTTTCCAAGAGGACAAAGGAGGAGTGTTTGTAAATCTCCAAGTGAGAGCCATGTGTGGAGATGAATACCTCTCACCCTTCACCGCATCAGCTGTAGCAATAGATTCAAGCTCAGCCATTTCATTGGGTGTCAGTTTTATAGATAAAGCTCTAACATTCTGGTTGAAGTTTTCGATCTTGGTGGTGCCGGGTATGGGAGAAACATCATCCCCTTGGTGATGGACCCAAGCCAATGCTAGTTGTGATACAGTGCATCCCTTCCTTGTTGCTATTGCATTAACTTGCTCGTACAACTTTTTGTTATGCTCGACATTCTCGGGTTGGAACCTTGGCAGAGTCTACAAAAAATGAACACACAATTCAACACTAGAACTACAATAGTGACTCATTATTTCAATAAATCATTTTTTAAGACAGAAGAAGAAACTTCGTGAAACCACAAAGAGACAACCACAAAGATCAATGCCCCTAAGATAATATTAATTAACCTCAAAATAATGTTGAAGAGAGAATTTTGTCAGATCTATATACCTTCCTGAAGTCATTTTCAGGCAATTTCTCAACCATCTGTGGACTTGATGTGAAGAAGCCCCTTCCTAAAGGACTAAATGGAACGATCCCAATGCCAAGTTCTCTGAAAATTTATAAGAGTAATGAACTAAGAAATTTGAAATGCTCATCACTTCCTAAACATAATAGTTAGCATTTGGCACAAGCAAGATGTATCACCTGCAAGTGGAAATGACCTCTTCCTCTACATCTCTAGTCCATAAGGACCATTCAAGTTGTATAGCTGTTATTGGATGAACAACATGTGCCCTTCTGATTGTATCAGGTTAAGCTTCAGACATACCAATATATTTTATTTTACCCTCTTCAACTAATTTCTTGAGTGCTCCCATCTGGTAAAAGCATGGCATAAAAGAGATTAAGCCAAGTGTGACATCAGCTTTTTCGTCTCTTTTATTTTGGGGGGGGGGGGGCGGGGGAACTAGAAAATCAAGGACAATAATGGAATCATTAATTAGATTCCTCAAATAAATACGTAAAGATGAAATTGAACTTGTCAACTAATGATAAAAATAAAGAGCAATCCAACAAAAGTTTTGTTAATTAGATTTGGAAGTTGTGAAAAACTAATAATCATTCTTTTATTTATTCCTAAACTATGGGAAAAGTATACACAACCACACCAGTAGGGTCCTACAAAATACAACATGGCCTACATTCATCGTTAACATGATGCATTATGGAACATCAGAGAAGCAAGATAAACCAACCGTGATTTCAATTGGTACACGAGTGTCGATGCGATGAACGTAGTAGAGATCAATACAATCAATGTCAAGCCGCTTCAAGCTAGCCTCGCAAGCCTCCCGCACGTAGGCCGGATCACCACAGATCTCTATTTTACCACCTTCCAGTATCCTAACCGCAAACTTGGTAGCCAGCTGCACTTTCTCTCTCATCCCTCCCTTCAAAGCTTGCACACATTTCAATTACTATATCATTACAAATTTGCAATATACAATGGATAAACCTATATAGATTGACTCCACTGGAGTCTCAATTATCAATACGTCTAAGTCCACTTACACACAAATCAATGGGAATGAGGGGGCAGAAAGTCACCTGAGTCCGAATTTGAATCCTCTCAATGCTAAAATTCCCTCAATTTAAGATTAGCCACTATATAATAAGTGGAACCCATGGTATCTAAATGGATCAAACCCAAATTGGAGAAGATCATGAAACCCATGATTCAAAAACTCTTCATTTGTCATAAATTATTAGTTCAATATCATGATTGATAATGATAATGTTGGCACTTGCACACAACATTCGTGTGTGTAATTATCTAAGAGTGATAGATATAAGAATGTAATAAAGATAGACAGTATGAATAATCAAGATACCAAACTCTTTATCTCCCTTAATTAATAGTATAAATACATTCCGACAGTGGGGTAATTAATAGTATAAATATGTTCCAACTGGTGGGCAATTAGTTAGAGCCAAGTTTTTTGTTCCCTGCGAGATGTGGTTTAATAGCTTGATATTTATAGTATGTTTGGTAGGAAGGATGAGAAATGGAAAGGATGAAAAAGTGAGAGTAATAGATTTTCCATCTACGGAGGAAAGAAAGCATATATATTTCTTTCCCTTTCATTTGATAAGAAGAATAAAAAGGCAGAAGAATAAATTTTTTTATTGTTTTGCTTAATGTGAGGAAAAAATAAGAGAAACATATTATAAATCAAAATACCAAAAAAGCCCTTGAGTATTCAAAATTGGTATAGTATGAATTGAGTCAGTTGGTTCAAATTTGACAAAATCAAATATATGGCAACATTTTCACATGTAAAGCTATTATTAAAAAATAAAAAAGAACAGAGCACATATAGGGCAGGCCCTACCATAAGACTGACAAAGCTTGGAGTTTAGGCCCATGTAAAAAGAAGGCCCCAAAATTTTCAGGTGTACGTTAATCCAAATAAAAAAAATTTAGATCCAGAAGAATTTAGACCCCCAAAAAAATCTTATGAAACTCTAAACTCAATAAAAAATAAATTTGAATAGTTTGGACTCATGAACCCAACCCATAATATTAAAAATACAAAAAAATAATTTTTTAGAAAAAAAAAACAAAAACTAAGGGTTAAAAGAATATTTCCAACTGGTCAACCAAAAAAACGAAGCATTTGTTACCTCTCTCTCTCTCTCGTGTCCAAAACACAACTTAAAAAATCTCAACCATATGTCTCATATATCAACGCCCTCTCTCTCACTCGCTCTCTACTAAACCCAAATCCTCCCCTTTTTTGTATTTTATATTTTTTTCTTTTGATTTCTATTACAAAAAATATGACAAGTTTTTTTTGATTTTTTATTAAACCTAAAAATTAAAATCAGTAGACCATAATTGTTTAAAATTAAAATTTATAAAATCTTCCCTAAGATTGATTATCATAAGAAAGATTAAGTGGATGTGATACAATCAATATAAAAAGATATGGTAGCGAAATTTAACATAAAAATAATATTATTTGAATTTTAAAAAAAAGAATAAATTTTAAATAAAAAATTATTAATATTAAAAATAAAAAACCTCATTTTTAGTTGTCATTTTAGATCTCAAATAGGCTTAACTCGCCCACCACAAGCTTATCTTTTTGTTGGGTTATAAAAGAGAGGGAGTAGAGGAACTTAAAAGGGAGAGAGAGGCGTGAGAGGGAAGCTGTAAAATGAAGGCTAAAAGAGTAAATTAGACATGTATAAGTCCAACCTTTCCACTTTTCTCTCCGTTTCAGCCCGATTTTGGTGTGATTAAAAATAGAGTGCTGAGTGTTGTTTATAAGCCTTCACTGGACTTCTCCTTTGTAAGGAGTTGTTTCAGTGTTGTGCTCTTATCAAAAAAAAAAAAAAAAAAAATAGAGTGCTGAGTGGATCTTTCCACTCTCTTTTCCATTCTTTCCATTTTTCCTCTGCAAAATAATGAAAGGAAAATATATTTTTATTTCTTTTTTTCATCCCTCTATTTTTCTCTCATACCAAACAGGCTATTAGTGCGCTACGCGGACTAGTTATGAACACACATAAAGTATAAAGAATGATGTGGAATGAAAAATCCAACCAATTAAACCACTCATATTTGAATCCTAACTCCCAAGTGATTGTTACATACATAATGTTACAATTTGTAAATTAAAACTGATGATACCTTAAATAAACCCCAAACCTGAGCTCAGGAAATGAGCTCAGCTCAGGAGCTCGGGGGAGGGAAGCAGAGCTCATTCAAGCCATAGTTAGAG
The DNA here is from genome assembly GCA_951799425.1 of Ilex aquifolium. Taxonomy (NCBI): domain Eukaryota; kingdom Viridiplantae; phylum Streptophyta; class Magnoliopsida; order Aquifoliales; family Aquifoliaceae; genus Ilex; species Ilex aquifolium. The sequence goes on along the minus strand of OX637401.1, from coordinate 13,250,333 downwards.
CTCAACCCGCTGAGGACAGAGCTCCCTGCAAGAGACACGAAATAAGAAATGACAAGAGGACGGCGAGATGACAGCAGATACTATCGTAATAGGAATCGAGCTGGGACCAAGGCGTGAAACCCGTAACTAACCAGGATCCTCTCCGAAAACTGAGGAGAATCTCATGAAATGAGGCAAAGATCTCGAGGGGGAGACCATAAAAGCCGGCCATATGGATTTTAGGTAACTCCGGAATTGGAGAAGGAGAGATAGAGGAAGATCCCTCCATTATAGGAAGAAAAATCGGATTAGAGGTAAGCAAGAGGCTATAAAAGGGGGGTAAGCCTCCATTGAAAGAAATAATGGGCAACACAGCCACCAAAAGAAAACCCTAATTCTTCCTGACTACTTTGTAACACTCTGAATACCATCAATAAGATTTTAGTAGCAAGAGTCTTCATTGCCGAGTGGATTAGCTGAGCTCCTGGGCCAGTGAACCACTATAGATCTGTTGTGTTATCTCCCTTTTCTCAATTCCCATCAATCATCACTCCAATATTGCTAGTTACGAGCCTTGTAGCTCAGATACCACACATTATTCCACACATATTTAACTCTTAGCTCTTATTCGGTAGATTTACACCATCAGTTTGGCGCCGTCTGTGGGAACGACTGTTCTTGTTAACAAATATACTGATTTCTCAGTAACTGATGGTCTCTACACGAAACATGAGTAAAAGCCAGATGAATCCCCAGCAGGTCACCAGTGGGAGGCACCCAAACGACCCTCATGATTTCATCCCTACTGCTAAAAACGACCCTCCTATGATGGATCCTCCCCCCAACAATGAACTGGACGCCCTTCGCTTGGTCAATCAACGCATACTCCAACAGAATGAAGAGCTTTTGAAGCTCTTACAAGATCCTCAGCAGACGCAACCACCCCGACAAGGCCCGAACAATCTTCCCCCTAGGGAACGGCAATGCCTTGACCCTCTCAGGGAAGCAAACGAAGGAGGAGAAAGAAGCCAAGCACCCCGTCAGCCGCCTAGAAGGGGAATCAACGAAGAAGCTCAAAGCCATAACAAAGGACCAGAGAGGAATGATTTCCTTCCTTTCCAACAGGAAAGAATGGAGTAATATTGGGAACATCGCTTCCAGGATATCCAGCAAGAGCTCAGCCACATGAGAGAAGCAGTGAAGGTCAAAGCCCTAGTAACGATGGATGCCTTGGTGCAACAGACTGAGTCCCCATTCACCCCCGGGGTGTTGCATTTCCCCCTTCCTCCGAAGTTCAGAGTACCCCAGATAGAGGTCTTTGATGGGACAAAAGACCCTGTGGATCACCTCAACACCTACAAAAACCAAATGGAGTTGCACGGATACCAGGACCCTGTGCGGTGCAGGGCCTTCGCCATCACCTTGAAGGGGTCAGCCTTGGCATGGTTCAATAGGCTCCCCCCAGCCTCGATTTCTTCTTTCAAAGAACTCTCCATCTCATTCGTGTCTCACTTCATCGAAGCTCGGATCTATAGGAAGCCGAGCTATTATTTATTGAACATAAAGCAAAGACCTGACGAGAACTTGCGATCCTATGTGCAGAGGTTCAATTCAGAATCTTTGAAGGTAGATATCCCAAACGAAAAGTTTTCCATTACCGCTTTCATTGCAGGATTGGGAGTGCAATCAAAGGACTTAATGTTCTCTATATCAAAGAATCCTCAGGCAAGCATGGCTGAGGTGTTAGCCAAGGCAGAAAAATATATTAATGGTGAAGAGGCACTCCTTTCCAAAGTGGGGAGTGCATCCTCATGAAAGGAGAAGGAAAAAGAAGAAAAAAGAAGGGACCAAAGTCCCAGGAAGGAAAAAGGGCGAGATAGATCTCCAAGGAGGGACAGGGACTGCTCACCAAAGAGAAGAGGAAATGTTAGAGACCGCCTAGGCCCCATGCAGCCCGAGCTACAGCCTAGGTACGGACCTCAGCGATTCACTCCACTCACCGCCGCTGTATCACAAGTTCTATACGAGGTCCAAAACGAGAAGTTCTTAAGATGGCCACCTCGGATGAAGGCAGATCCGGTCAAGAGAGACCCCACGAAGTACTACGATTACCACAGAGATCATGGTCACCACACTGATGACTGCATTCAACTAAAGAAGGAAATCGAGTTCTTGATTCAGCGAGGGCAGTTATGTCGCTTTGTAGCCCATGACAACCAGAACCGAGCTCTTCCACCTCCACCACCCCAACAGCAGGCACCTGCACCACATCAGCAGCCTATAGGTGAGATTAGAGTAATATCTGGAGGGTTCGCGGGAGGCAGAGAGTCTAGCTCAGCCAGGAAAGCACACCTCCGACGGATCAGAGCCGAAGAAGCTCTCGAAGTACACGCTGTATCCAAAGCACCACGCTTAGATACAACTGTCACTTTTTCAGATGATGATTTGGAGGGATGCCAGTACCCTCATGATGATCCATTGGTGGTACGAGCTGTGGTGGCTAATAGAACCGTTCATCGGGTTCTAATCGATAATGGAGCTTGGCAGATATCATTTTCGCACCTACATTCGACAAGATGGGCATAGGGAGGGAGAAACTTGAACCTGTAAACACTCACTTGGTGGGATTCTCCGGGGAAAGGGTGCTCCCCCTGGGCTCGATCCAACTCGTGCTCACCCTAGGGGACCCACCTTGCCAAGCCACCACAACCGTAAAATTCTTAGTGGTCGATGCACCATCTGCATACAACATCTTGCTTGGAAGGCCATCCCATAATTCTATGAAGGCCATTCCGTCTGCCTATCACTTGGTCGTAAATTTCCCTACAGAAAATAGAATCGGAGCAGTCCGAGGAGACCAGCGTGTAGCAAGAGAATGCTACATGGCTTCTGTAAAGAGGAAGGAGGTTGAGAACATCCAATTGGATGAACTCGACATGAGAGATGAAATGGAAACAAGACCAATGCCCTCAGAAGAGCTGGAACCAATTCAGCTTGATGGGAAGCCAGAGCACCTCGTTTATGTGGGTTCCAGACTGAACGATGAGCTCAAAGGTCTCCTCATCCAGTTCCTAAAGGAGAACATAGGAGTGTTTGCTTGGAAGCAAGAAGACATGGAGGGTATTGACCCTTGGGTTATTACCCATAAGCTAAGCGTGAACCCAACTTGCAAGCCCGTCAAGCAGAAGAGAAGGAGTTTTGCCTCAGAAAGACAAAGGGCAATTAATGAGGAGGTCAGCAAACTCTTCCATGCCAAGGCTATCAGGGAAGTTGACTACCCTACCTGGTTGGCCAATGTGGTTCTTGTCAAAAAAACCAATGGTAAATGGCGACTGTGCATCGACTTCACTGACCTTAACCGAGCATGCCCTAAGGATAGCTTTCCCTTACCTCGGATCGACTTAATAGTGGATGCCACAGCCGGACACGAGCTCCTTAGCTTCATGGACGCCTTCTCAGGTTATAACCAGATCAGAATGGATCCCAACGACCAAGAGAAGACTTCCTTTGTGACTGAACAGGGAACGTACTGTTACCAGGTCATGCCTTTTGGATTAAAAAATGCTGGAGCCACTTACCAGCGGTTGGTGAATAGGATGTTCCAAGAGCAGATAGGTGCGTCCATGGAAGTCTACATCGACGACATGCTATTAAAGTCATTGAAGGCAGAGCTCCACATCGAGCACCTAGCTGAATCATTTCAGATCCTAAAGGAATACAAGATGAAGCTCAACCCTGCAAAGTGTGCATTCGGTGTCTCAGCAGGGAAATTTCTGGGTTTTATAGTTAGCAGCCGAGGAATTGAAGCCAACCCAGAGAAGGTTAGGGCAATGGTGGAAATGAAATCACCATCCAACACAAAGGAGGTGCAACGCTTGACAGGCAGGATAGCTGCCCTGAGCCGTTTTGTGTCTAGGTCAAGCGATAAATGCCAACCATTCTTTCAGATCTTGAAGAAGGCGTTCCAGTGGGATACCAAATGTGAAGCAGCATTCGAAGCCCTGAAAAGTTATATGAGCTCTCCTCCTGTTTTGGTGAGCCCTCTAGAAGGGGAAATCCTTACTCTCTACCTAGCAGTTTCAGATTTTTCAACAAGCGCAACACTGGTTAGGGAACGAGACAGAGCTCAGCAACCAGTCTACTACTGTAGCAGAGCTCTGAGGGGGGTAGAGGAGAGATACCCAAAGATGGAAAAACTCGTTCTAGCATTGGTTACAACAGCCAAGAGACTTAGGCCCTATTTCCAAGCTCATACTATCGAAGTGCCGACAGACCAGCCGTTGAAACAAGTGCTACATAAGCCCGAGTCTTCGGGGAGGTTGGTTAAATGGGCCATAGAGCTCAGTGAGTTTGATATCAAATATAAGCCAAGAACTGCGATCAAAGGGCAAATTTTGGCGGATTTCATCGCAGAGTTCACAGCAGCAGCGCCTATGGAGACCACAGATTTAATACCAAACCTCCCCATATGGAGCTGCCAATGCTCAGGGAAACAGTGCAGGAATGATCTTGACCTCTCCAGAAGGAATAGATGTCGAGTATGCCCTTAGATTTGGGTTCAAGGCTTCAAATAATGAAGCAGAATATGAGGCTGTCATCGTTGGGCTCAATCTCGCCTATTCTATGGAAGCAGAGCAGCTGGGGATCTGCAGTGACTCTCAACTAGTAGTAAAGCAGATAGAGGAGTCTTACGAAGTGAGAGGCGAAAAGATGGTCCTTTACCTCAGAAAGGTACGAGAACTAATGAAGAAGTTTGTGCAGGTTAAGGTCAGACACGTGCCCAGAGCAGAGAACGCACGAGCAGATACGTTGGCAAGATTAGCTACTGCCTCACAAGAAGACTTGGATAGGCTAATACCAGTGGAACACCTTCCAGAGCCTTCAGTAAGCATTGAAAAAGAGGAAATACTGCCAATAGTGGCTTAGCCGAGCTGGATGGACCCCATCATAGGCTAACTGCAGAATGGAATCTTGCCAAACGATGCTAAGGAGGCCTCCAAGCTGAGAATAAGGTCAGCCAGATTTACTTTGCTACAAGGAAACCTGTACAAGCGGGGATTTTCAGTGCCTCTCCTTAAATGTGTGGGAGATGAAGTTGCCAACTACATACTCAGAGAAGTACATGAAGGAGTATGTGGCAATCACATAGGAGCTCGGGCCTTGACAGGAAAAATATTGAGGCAAGGGTATTATTGGCTCACTATGCTCAAGGATGCCACTGAATTGGTCAAGAAGTGTAAGACTTACCAGGAGCATGCCAACATTTCCCATTGTCCACCCGAGCTATTGACCTCAGTGATAAGCCTATGGCCTTTCCAACAATGGGGTTTGGACATACTTGGACCCCTTCCCACCGGTGTGGGGCAATGCAAGTTTGCTATCATAGGGGTGGATTACTTCACCAAATGGGCAGAGGTCGAACCTTTGGCAACAATCACTGAACAAAAAGTCCAAAACTTTGTTTGGAAATCGATAGTTTGCAGGTTTGGGGTTCCCAGAGCGGTCGTGTCTGACAATGGAAAGTAGTTTGACAACTCAAAATTTAAAAGCTTTTGTGCTGAGCTCGGGATAAAGAACTATTTCTCAGCTCCTGCACATCCTCAATCCAATGGGCAAGCGGAGGTCACAATCAGAACCATAAAGACGACTCTGAAGACCAAACTAGAAAACCTAAAAGGCAAGTGGGTGGAGTACATCCCTGAGGTATTGTGGGCCTACAGGACCACCGTTAGATCTGCAACTCAGGAAACTCCCTTCGCTTTGGCCTTTGAAACCGAGGCAGTGGCCCCTGTTGAGGTGGGGCTCCAATCACCAAGGGTGGAATTTGCAGATGCCGAGCACAATGATGAATCTCTCCTATTAAACCTCGATCTCTTGGGTGAAAAAAGAGACAGAGCTCTGCATCGTGTTCGAATTTACCAAAGGAAAACTGTAAGATACTACGACAGGAAGGTAAGGCACAGAAGTTTCAAGGCTGGAGACTTGGTACTTAGGAGGCTTCTGCTTGCAAAAAAGGATCCCACGCATGGGAAGTTGGGACCCAACTGGGAGGGGCCCTATATCGTGTCAAGGGTAATCAGACCAGGGAATTACGAGCTGCAAACAGAGGAGGGGAAGGTCCTACCTCACTCTGGGAATGCCGAGCACCTTAAGAAGTTATTTCAGTAAGTGTCACTTGTAATAGAGCTATTTTAATAAGAATAAACGAATCTTTTTATTCATCCTCATATGATTCCCAAAGTAAAGGAATGTGCAACAAGTACGTGTGGAACAAGCCCTGTAGCTAACGATAAGCTTCTAAGCTTATAAAACCCAAGATGAGCTCTTCAGCTCATATACAAACGATAAGTTTCTAAGCTTATAAAATTCAAGATGAGCTCTTCAGCTCATATACAAACGATAAGCTTCTAAGCTTATAAAATTCAAGATGAGCTCTTCAGCTCATATACAAATGATAAGCTTCTAAGCTTATAAAATTCAAGATGAGCTCTTCAACTCACATACGAATGATAAGCTTCTAAGCTTATAAAATTCAAGATGAGCTCTTCAGCTCATATACAAACGATAAGCTTCTAAGCTTATAAAATTCAAGATGAGCATACAAACGATAAGCTTCTAAGCTTATAAAATTCAAGATGAGCTCTTTAGCTCATATACAAGCGATAAGCCCCTAAGCCTATAAACTCAAGCGGATCTCTTCTTGGAGACACCCACAGCCTTTCCCCCGCGACCGGTAGTCTTCATGGGCTGTCTGCACACTCGAAGACCCCAATACGATCAGGATCATCCCTCGGCTTCATGGTTAGAGCATTGGATGTCACCAGAGAATACTTCCCATCCTTGTAGTCTTTCTTCCTGTGGGGGGAACCAATCAGGGACTAAGGTCAGCTCGGACATGATCTTCTGTTTTCCATCCACGTTCGTGTTTTGGACACAAAGAATGTGCTGAAACAGCTCAGCACCTGAGCTTACAGATTCCAGAATGAGCCCCTTAGCTCGTAAAGAGGTGAGCCCCTCAACTCTTACATAAAAGCGCACATTCAAGAAGAAAGCTTTGATATTCAAAGAATCCAGAAATACAAGTGTTCAAGAAAATGCAAAGAAGGGGCATAGTTTGATATCATTCAATAAAAGGAAGGGAGTACAAGGAGATCGAATTCCTAATCCTTCTTAAGCTGGGACTTCAGTTCGGCCACTTCCTCCTTCAGGCAAGCATTTTCCTCCTTCAGCTCATCTCTTTCTTGCTCAGCCTTGTGGAGTGAATCAAGAAGCTTCTGACCCACTGGAGTGAGGAAAATAGTGGACAGAGATTCAGGAGACAAGGAGCCATCCCTCTTACGTCTCTTTGAGCTCCCGCCAGTGTCCCCATCCTCATCAGAATCTCCCCCTTCATCAGAGTCAGAGAAAGAGGTCCAGGAAGAGTAGAGAAGGGAGGAAAATTCATATTCAGTGGCCTCAGCCCCAAGCAGATAAAGGTTTGCACTCGTCATCAACTCAGAATAAGACCTTGGCTCGACAAGCAGCACCTTATCAATGTTCAACATCTCGGGCACATCCAGATCGGGGGGACCTGAACAACAAGAATATAATAGGAATATGTCTCCAAGAAAAACGTATAGACAAAAGAGCTCAGCTAGAACTTACTAATGCGAGAGAAGCTCTTCCAGGACCGTGGAATCCTAGCCTCACGACAACGATCCTCAGGAGACCGCCAAGAATCCCCAGATGCAAAAAAGAAACGTTTAGACCACCCTTCAGGATTGGAAGGAAGACCTAGAACCAAATGAGGTAAATCAAAATGCCTCCACCGGAAAAAGCTGAAGCAGGGGGCATCGTCTTCCTCGATCTCAAAGAAGTACAGAAACTCAGAAACAAAAGGGAACCTGCCATTGCCATATAGGCGCCAAAACAGGAAAAAGCTCACCATAGCGGCCCATCCTCGTGGGGAAAGGCGAGAAGGGCATAGGCCATAATATGCAAGAACTCGCCCTATAGCCGGATGGATGGGAAGGCGAAGTCCCATGTCCAAGGCGCCCTCCAAAAAACAAACTTCCCCTCGAGGAAGGTAGTTGCAGGGCTCATCTGCTGTAGGAACCCGCAAAGGCAAATCAAGATCAGGAAAGAATCGTTTCTTGGTGGTTTCCAAATCAGAGGACTCTAAGGTTGAAGGAGATAGGTAGCGACAGTGCCACTTCCATTCGATTCCAAAGGAAGTGCGTTCCTTGAACAAAGAAGAAGCAGAGGCAGCCATTAAAGGTTAAGGGTAAAGACGAAGAGTAGTCACAAGAGCAAAGAAGGAACTCAAGAATATTTTTTGCAAAGAGAGAAGGAAACTCAGCAATGATAAGAGACTTACAGAAGATTGTAAGTTTTTAGGAAACCAAGAAAAGGGAATCGGCTGCTTTTATGGCTTCTTAATTAATAAAGGTGGTGACGGTTATAGAAAACGGTTGGGAAAAAGGCGGGAAAATCAGCACAAGGTTACACCTCTTAATGCACTCAAAACAACCGAAGAAATTTATGACACCACCCAAGCAGAATATTCCTCATATTTGAGCTCAGCTCGGTTGGCAACATAGCACCTCTATAGCAAGCCTTTGACACCTGCAGTTCCAGGAACCTTGCTTACATCAGAATGATAAAGTTCCTAATGAGTTCCTCAGTTCATCAAAAGAACTTGGCAGCTCATGAAGTCCATAATCTTTCTTCAAGAAGGACTGAAGCACTTCTCGAAGCAAGGGGGGCAAGGGAAATATAAAACTCAGAAGAAAATTCAGAAATATGTGAGGTATGTCTCAAATCGCAACACATCATCACAATTCAAAATGAAAAACGAAATTCAGAAATTACTTCATGAAGTTTGTATTCCAAAAACACAAGTTCGAAGTACAAGAATAAAGAAGAAGATAGAATTACATAAGCATAGAAGAGTCCTAAGTATCTAAAGAAGGGGTAACGGAAGGATCTCGCAGCTCGGTAGATGAGCCCTCAGCAGTAGAAGTAAGGGAAGAGCTTCCAGAAATGCCAACCCCAAGGGTCCCTGCTCTCGTTGATTCCGAATTCTGAGCAAGGGCCTCAGTCACCAAGTCAGCTGAAAACGGTGTAGCGGCAGGAACAGCAGGAGCTGCAGGAAGGAACTCAGGAGTCATGATGGGGAGCTCAGGAATTACGGCAAGAGCTCCAGAAGTCCCAGTGACAGGTATGTCTTGACTCGGGGCTTCAGCTGTTGGGACCAAGGCTTCCTCCTCATTATCAGATCCAGACTCCTCCATTTCTTCTTCGGTGGGGATTGGGAAGTTGAAGTCGAGATCAGGGAAAGCTTTCATAGCCTTGCGCCTAAAAGCAAGCCACCCAGTAGCCCACAAGGTGGTGGCCTCATCCCTCAGCTCTGCCACCTCGTTATCTCTCTCTTTAACCAGATTTGTCTGCATCGCAAGCTCCTTGCAGAGCTTGCCGTTTGCCTCGCTGAGGGTGAGGTAATCCTGATTGGCCTAGCTGAGTGCTTTCTTGGCGTCAAGAGCCTCTTGATTAGCCTTAATCCACGCCTCGATTTTGAGCAGCAAATCCTCCTTAGCTAGCTTTAGCTCATCTCGAGCTTTCTTCTCCCCTTCCTCAGCTCTGACCTTGACAGTCAAGGTATGTTTGAGGTCGGAGGCTTGCTTCACTGTTTGCTCCGTAAGGCTTTGCACCTGAGCCCTGAGATCCTCGTTCTCGAGGGAAAATTCAGTGACCTTGACCTTATACGTTTTCAGAGCCTTAACAGAGCTCTCATGAGATCGAATCCGGTGCAGCAGACCTCTCGTATGGAGGGCAGCCTGAGAATGTAAAGAAAGTTCAGCAAATTGTGTGAGATCACGAAATAAAAGTAAGTAAAAATGGAAAATTGCTAACACTTACAGCAGCTGCTCCCTGAAGAGCTGAAGAGATGGATTCCTCAAGGGGCATAGAAGTAGCCTTCAAGACATCAGACTCAGAAAAAATTGAAGAAACGGCTCTTGCTGCAAGGTCCATGTTATCGAAGAGAGAATCTTCATCTTCTTCTTCTTCAGATTTTCTCTCTTTTTCAACCACCTTCCCAGAAGCACTGTACGAAAAATTTCCGGGCTGGAGATCGGGGATCAGCCCCAAAGCTTTCTCGACCTCAGAGGAGGAAGGGGAAGCCTGATCCCCCACTCAAGCTGGCATCAACACAGGTTGAGCCTTAGGAGGGGAAGAGGTGACTGCGATTTGAGGAGTGCTGGATGAGGAAGGCAGGGCCTTGGTGTGAGCCTGTTCTTTGGTAGATGAAGGAGGTGAAGGTATCTCCAACCTTGGGACCTTAGTCCGGGTAGCAGGGCCACTCCCAGAGCCGACCTGGGCCTTGCGTTTGCTAGGCTTGCCACCTTTTATCAGCTCTTCGACCTTAGCTTTGAGCTCTTCGGAAGTAGACCTCATGGTGGATGGACCTATAAGATCTGAGTTGAATCAGGAGACATAGAGAACAGAAGAAGGGAAGAAAGAAAGTGTTAAAGGCCTCACCTTCCTCAGCCCTTACAGCAGATATGGGAATGGCTAAGGTCGCCGGTGGGGGGCTCAGACCTAACTTCACCAGATTTTGAGACTTGATGAGATCAGCGTACTTCCCAGGCTTGATCTTCTCCAATTTCAGTAACACCTTGTTGTCTTCAGGGCTGAGCTCGGGCCGAACTCCTAAACAAGAGAAATACGAGTAAGAGCAAAGCAAAAAATTCATGAGTTCCAGATTAAAGCTCAGCCAGCTTGGAAGAAGGCTCACCCAAGTTTTCGGGATTGGACCAGGCCGTAGGGATACCTAGAGAATCTGTTTTATCAGCAGGATTATACTCCCAATTGGTACCCCTGATAAAAAAGAAGTGTTTTTTCCACTCTTTATGGGAAGATGGGAGGTCAGTAATGATCTTCCTAGCATTGGTTCGCTTAGAGATGTACAGAAAGCCCTCAGATGAGGTCAGTTTGACATTGAAGAGTTCCATAAGCAAAGAAATGCTGGGAACCCCGAGTTTGTGTTTCTTAAAGATGACTAAGAGGCCTACCATAACGCCATAGAAATTGGGAGAGAGCTGGGAAGGGCATACATTAAAGTGTTGAAGAACGACCTTAATGAAGGGATGCAGGGGAAAGCGAAGACCATTCTCAAAGGCAGCAAGGAAGAAGCAGACCCTCTTGCGCACCTGTTCAACATAGTAAACAGATTTATCTGGGCACCAGGGCTCAACCCCAGGAGGAAAGCCGTACCGAGCTTTATAAGCTCTCATTAACCCAGGGATCTATCTACTATAGCCTACAGACTCAGCATACCTAAAGGCGGCCCCCAGGTATGAAGTTTTCTCTTCAACCCTAACTCCACTCACCTTGCCCTTGCCTTTGTCAGGCTTATAGGGCCCAGGAGATGATGTGGAAGGAGGTTCCTCAGTACCAACCTCGGCTTCCACAGCCTCCGCACCAGGAAAATTATCAATTTCATCATCTACGTCCCCTAAATCAGTGTCCTTAGACCGATTGCCTAACAAGGAAACAGAGGAACGGGTAGCACCGGAGGAAGCAAACATGCTTGGACAAGAAAAGGGAAGAATAAATGAACGGTAAAGAGGGGGAACACTAATTAAACTCTCCCTAATAACCCTAGGGTCAGCACAGTAGCTACCTACAGCAAGTATGTGCACAATCGAGCTCCAGTCCACGAAGCGAGGAAGAGGGGATCAACAATAATCACGATTCCAGAAGTAAAAGAACCTAAAAGACCAAAAGCGTAACAACCACCTCAAACTCGAGGGATCCAGAACGAGGAAAGGTGCAAGAAGGAGGCAAAAAACATGTACCTAGTGGAAAGAGAGCGACGAACAAACCAAGGGCCAAATCAGAAGGGGAGGCGCTGTGGGTCTTTGAATCGAACACAGGGAAACCAATTTAGGGTAAGAATTAGAAAGTTTGGAGACAGAAAGCCAAGAATTCGCAAGGGCAGGAAGCTAGAAGAAAGAGAAGAAGTTGAATAGTGGAAGAAGCGGTTCAGGTAGCCGTTTGGGTATTTAAAGCTTGAGGGATGTGGGCTGTAACGCGCGCAGGAATCGAGGGAAGATGTGATCATTACAAACCGTCAAAAGACTTCAGCCACGTGCAAGTCAAGGTCAACCACGTGTAGATCTAACTCGGTTTAAGAATAAGCTCAGCCCTTGCCCAAGCTGGCTTGAGGCAGGGGCTGGGGGGCAACTGATGATACCTGAAATAAACCCCAAACCTGAGCTCAGGAGCTCGGGAAAGGGAAGTAGAGCTCATTCAAGCCATAGTTAGAGCTCAACCCGCTGAGGACAGAGCTCCCCGCAAGAGACACGAAATGAGAAATGACAAGAGGACGGCGAGATGACAGCAGATACTATCGTAATAAGAATCGAGTTGGGACCAGGGCGTGAAACCCGTAACTAACCAGGATCCTCTCCGAAAATTGAGGAGAATCTCATGAAAGGAGGCAAAGATCTCGAGGGGGAGACCATAAAAGCCGGTCATATGGATTTTAGGTAACTCCGGGATTGGAGAATGAGAGATAGAGGAAGATCCCTCCATTATAGGAAGAAAAATCGGATTAGAGGTAAGCAAGAGGCTATAAAAGGGGGGTAAGCCTCCATTGAAAGAAAGAATGGGCAACACAGCCACCAAAAGAAAACCCTAATTCTTCCTGACTACTTTGTAACACTCTGAATACCATCAATAAGATTTTAGGAGCAAGAGTCTCCATTGCCGAGTGGATTAGCTGAGCTCCTGGGCCAGTGAACCACTATAGATCTGTTGTGTTATCTCCCTTTCCTCAATTCCCATCAATCATCACTCCAATATTGCTAGTTACGAGCCTTGTAGCTCAGATACCACACATTATTCCACACATATTTAACTCTTAGCTCTTATTCGGTAGATTTACACCATCAAAAACCGATATTTAGAACTGCCATTTTGCTATCGATTGAAGAAAAGTAGAGAAAAATACCTTGCCAACAAGGAGTTCATTGGTGTGGGGACCGTAGATATCGGAGGTGTCGAGGAAGGTGATGCCGGTGTTGATGGCATGGTGGATGAGTTTGATCATGTCCTCTTCTGGCTTGGGAGAACCATAGTTATAGGACATTCCCATGCAGCCCAGTCCTTGTTTTGATACCTCAAAACCTTGTGAACCCAGTTTTATTCTAGGCACTGTGATTGCCATTTCCTTTCTTCGTTCAAGCTTCTTCAACTGTGTGTGTGTGTGTGTGTGTGTGTTGAGATAAGGCAAGAGTGGATTGATTCGCATTTGGACTGGTGAAGTGGTATTTATAGAGGAACGCAGCTTTTAAAATCCCTCTACGCAAGCAATGAGCTAAAATAGTCTTGAGCAATATTGAAAAAAAATATTTAAAAAGTATATTTAATAATCACAATCATTAATTTTAAGTTCATATTTTAAACCCAAATAACATTTCCCAATCATTGAAATTATAAGTCTTAGTATTTATCGAGACTCACCACCTATTTAATGATAGTGATTTATCAAGCCAAATTTTAAATTAATTTTTTAAATAAAATATGACTTGTGCCAAGTTTCCTTTTTCCGGAAAATGCCATTTTTTTTGACCAAACTAAAAAAAAAAGTGCCATTTTTTAATAATATGGGATAATTGCATTCTATACGCTAAATTATTTATAAAAATATATTTTAAAACATTTTAAAAAATTATTGTATATACCGTCAATATATTAAAAGTATTATAATGTGCTCATTCTAACAACGTCAATAAGATGATTTCTGATAAAACGAGTAAAGAATCTAACAATAGGAAACATTTTTATACAATTTTTATAATTAATGACCATAAATTCATTAAATTGAAGTTTACAATTAATATTTAATTTTGGTAATTGGTAAGGAACTGAACATTTGTACTTGGGAAAGGCTACCGTACCGTTAGTGGTATCGTACCAAAAATATAATTTTTTAAAACTAAGTTATAATTTTTTTTAAGATGTAAATTATAATTTTTAAATGCATGATCGACCATGAAGGGTTAGGATCGTTAATCGATTGTGAATTTCTGTGATCAATCATAATCTTCTGTTGAACAGTTATAATTTTTTTTTTAAATGTATAATTTTACAATAAAAATTTATAATCAGTGGTATGATATTGAAAAAAAAAAAATTAATACCGTAGACTTTTCCTTTGTATTTAGGAGTACAGTAATCTTATCGACTTATCCTTCCTTTTTTAGAAAAATAAAATCGACGGCTGGGTAATTCGTCAAAGGGTTGGCCAGTGATGACAATTGAGCTACACGGGGATGACGAACTCTAGCAACTGCCGAGGTAAGGGCTGACGTCATATGGACAACAGGACTCAAAAAAAAAGAAAATATTCGGTAATGTGTGATTTTTTTTTATTTTTGGGGAGTTCACTAATTTTAGGATGCACTTACCTTTTGAGTTCATTTAATTTTTTTTTTGGATTCACTTGCTAATTTTTTGAGTGAATCTTATCAAGTTTTGAAGCAAAAATTTTATTTTTGGATTTTTTTTAATTTTTTTAATACAATATTAAAAAATAAAAAAAATGGTACCGTAGTGTTCCCAATGAGATGAGGTAACTTCAGATTTAACAACTCCTTTGTTTGTTCATTTTTCAAGTAGTATTTATTTTCTGTGTTACTAGAATTTTTTTTTTTTTGATTGATTTTCCTCAACCTAAACTACATACCTCAGTTGTATGTATTTTGTTGGGAGTGCTAAGTGTGACTTAAAGAGGGGTGAATAAATCTTATTCTTTGGGTTAGGTCACGAGAATTTATAAATTTCTCGTGAATATCTTGATTCCGATATAGATGATCTATCTTTTGACTGAATCGGATAAGAGATTAGTCGAAGTGCACGTAAACTGACCCAACCACCTCTGACAATTGACAAAAAAAAAACACAGAGTGAGAGTCTCTCATACAAGCCTCATAAAGTGTAATTTCAATAGTGGACGGGAGCTTTCTGATCAAAAAATAGTGGATGGGAGCTACTACTAAATTCAATCTCCACCATGAATAAGTGTTCACTCGAGCTATCCTTTTAAACCCAATCCCACATGCTATTAGGGGTGTTTAAATTTTTATTACCCGTAAATTTCGACCCTATTATATCTTACCCGACTCTATTAATCGGTTATCCAAAAAAATCGGGTAGGCCAATAGAAGAATTTTTGATATTCTGCAAAACATTTGGTAAGAATGCGGAATAGTTATAAAATTTTCGTATTCCTACCCTACCCTATCGACATATATATATACTAGCGATCTCCCGTAACTGAAGTCACTGTATGCTAAGTTATGATACTATGCATGTATTAAAGTGTGTGTAGCTGGAGCGTGTATATAATGAGTGTTTGTATATATATAATGAATGTGTGTTGGAGTGTGTGTAATTGTGTGTTGTAGAGTGTTTGTGTTGAGTTTTTGAAATTTGGGGGGGAAAGTGTGTGAAATTTGGGGGGAAAAAAATATATCCCCATAAGTTCAAAAACCAAGTTATCTTATTATATAGATGTTAATCCCTAAAAATTAAAATTTAAAAATTTAGAAACCTTAATGTTTTATTGATGTTTATCGATTTTTTATATATGATGTATTGATGTTTATGACTTTCTTGTTGTGTTTTATTATAATTGTTTATATACTATCGAATTTATTGTATTTTTTTTAGTGTTATTGGTTTATTATATTAGTTAATTGGTGCAGATTACTTAATTAAATTGTTAAAATGATCTAAAAATTAATAACTAAAAAATATATGTTCACCAGACTTCCTATGCAATTGTTTTGGACGGAATTTGAGTATGAATAATACACTTGATCAGGTAGGATGGGTAAAAAAAAAATCTTTCACAAAGTATCGAGTAAAAAAATAAAATATCATAACTCCTACATATAGGGTAGAGTAAATACCCCTACATGCTATCAACAAATCCTCCAACAATCACAAGAGAGCATCGTTATGTGCTATTTTTGAAGTTCAGAGGGGCCATGTGCAACGGGGACAAATGGATAAAATGAAGTACCCTCCAAAAAATAAAGAGATAAATATCACAATTTAATTTCTTAATTATTAATAAAGTTCATCAGTCCATTTCATCTATTAGAATAAATGGAAGCAAATTCATGTATTCGGTTACGTCATGTGTCTCTTTTGTTCTAACGACTAAATGACGGAATGATTTAATTGACACAAAATTAATAATTAAGTGAATAAATTGAGACAATTAAAACTTCAGAAATTATTTTAAAACATGAGATAAAATTTAAGGTCTCTTATATTTTATTCTGACATGGTAATTGATGGATAGTATCTGTTTGGGTCACAAAAAGATAAAAGAGTGATGAAGACAAGAGAACGATGTAACTAAAGAAACCACACATGCATATCAAACCCCTCAAACATCCAATCCCATGAAAAAATAACTCTTGAGTCTCTGCCCAACACGCCCACATTCCACGTATTGATCGTTAAGACACTCAAAAGGGGACATCATTACCATTAACCACTCAAGTCCCATGGTTTTTTGGTAATGGAGAAGTAGGCCGTGACGTTTTCTATTCTTTATATAATGTTGTAGGCATAAGTACAATTTATTAATAATTAGTTAAGGGCTTAATTGCATTAAATAAAGTTGTGGTGGTTAAGATAAGATTTTAATTAAATATTGGTAAGATTGAATTCCTAAAATGTAAAGAGGTTGGATGAGATTTAATATAAGTTGGAAAATTTACGTGTTAATTACGAGAATAGGAGAAACAAGAAGGGATATAGGGATAATTGGCAAAATATAGGTGACTCAGGAGGGACACCCAACATAAGGGTGGCTCTCAGGTTTGAAGTGAGGAGGTATAAAAGGGAGTTTCTCTTGTAGAACTAGTTCTTGCATGTTTTAGAGAGGGTGGTGGATTTCCACAGAGACGTGATTTTTGGTTTTGAGGGAAAATTTCTTTGGCTTCTTAGAGCTAAAGCAAACTTGGTTTTCTTAATTCACTTTAAAATCTTTGTGTATACCCAAGAGTTAAGTTGTGTGAGGTTAGGAAGCTAAGAACCCTAGGTTCTTTAAGTTTGGAGGTTTCGGAGAGTTTGAAGGAAAAGGGTTGCATCAAAGGTAAGTTATTTTCTTACAGTTGTTGTATTTTAAAGCTTTTAAATTAAATTCATAATAGAAGTATGTTTGATGGTTTTGAGGTGTTAAGGTTGAGAAACAATGGCTGAGGAAGAAGTTGGAATCGAGTTTGAGGTCTCTGCACAAGGTTGTACCAGTACAAGCAGGGTTCTGGATGGAATAGAACTGTTAAAAAGAAAAGATGTGTAAAATCGGTATAAGACATTTTACCTACGAAATCTAATAAGGTCCCGTGTTGGACCAAAAGCTAATATTTCACGAAAACTTTGACATTGGTATGTGTTCACGCCAATTACCCTAGAAATCCAGGTGCAACTTACCAAGTATCAACATATCCACCAAAATCTTTATCACCTGCTCAAATTTGTCTATCCTTTTAAGAATGAAAAATTGTGCTAAATTTTAGTTGTGGCCCCATAGCTCATGGAAAACTATGTTAAAACTATGCTCCAAAATGGTATTCAATCCTTACCCATACTCTTTTCTTCAATTTCTTCTTGGCAGATTTTCACCACTAATGAGTGAGGGACTCACTTGTATATAATGGGTTCCACTTAACTACATGATAGATAATGTGTTAAAAAGAAAATTGAAGAGAAACGTACTGAGGAGGATCTCACTCCCGCAAAATGGGGTTCACAAAATAAGACTATGTAAAACGTGGATATTTGCGAATTCTATGAATTTCAAATTTCATCAATCTTAATCATTGATTTTAAATTGAATGATCAGCCATTGATTGAAAAAAAAAAATCATAAAATACAAATATTGTATGCATAGCATGTTTTTATTGATTAAAAAGTAGAGGTACGATATTGAAAAATATTTTTCGATACCAAAATGAAAATCCTTTCTTTTTAGCATTACTAGTGAAATGCCTGCGTGCAAGGCATGCTAGTTAGAGCTTATTTTTGAGAAAGATGCATTTGAGCAGCCGACTCTCGTGTGGTGTGATTTTCCTTGAAGAGTATGAAATCAAAGTATTGAGACTAATACGAGTGTAAGTATATATATATATATAATTAAGTATAGCTAAGTTTGAATTTTGAAGACAAAGAGAGGTTCAGATCGTTTTGAGACAAAACATAAACACATCCAACGGACAATGTAATCCTAACATAAAAGACGGTCCAGATCATCTCAAAATTTTTGATCTAATGGTTTACAGTGAGTACTGAATTTTGTTTAACCACCCAACAACATTTCCTGACTCACGTCTCTCTCTCCCAATCTCTCACGCCTCATCTCTTTGTCTCCCAATTTCATCTCTTATACAACTCTAGACTCCTATTGCTCATGTATCTCTCTCTCTCACTCATGCGATGTCTCTCTCCATCTCCCTCCCTCAGTCTCCTCTCTCAGTCACACCTCTTCTTCTTCTTCTCTCTCTCTCTCTCTCTCTCTCTCTCTCTCTCTCACTCTCTCTCTCTCTCTCTCTCTCTCTCTCTCTCTCTCTCTCTCTCTCTCTACGCAGAAAACACACTCAGAAAACAAAAACACTCACACATGCACTCAGATCCTACTGTGTTCACTTTTGCTTCTTGAAGTCCCTAAGGTCAGGTTTGTGTTTACTTATTCTATTGCACTTTGAATTTCAGTATGCTTCGATTTTTAGTTTTTTTGTTGTATTTCTCCGTTTGCTATACTCCACTTCATCTGAACTCTTTGTTATTAATTTTGCTTTATTCATGCTTGGTAGTCTTCGTTGTCTTTGTCTCAAATCATTTATGTGATCTATTGATTTTTGGTAGACTGAGATGGGTTTCTTCCATTCAAGCTTCTAAGCATTTTCTTGATTTTATCAACTCTTATATATGCCAATTATTTTGGGCCTCATTCTATTTATTTATGCATTGGTTTTTCAATTTTGTTTGTTTTCGATTTTTTTTTTCCATAGTTGGATTTTGATCAAAAAGCAATCGAGTGAAGGGGTTGGATCTTTGTATTCAATTGTTTTAGTTTGATATAATTTATAGCTTAACATGTGTTTGATAAAATGTCTCCATGAGTGTCTTTCAATAGTTTGATTGGATCATTTGATGATCCACTGCACAGCCATCGCCAATGACAGCTACCTCTTCTTTCAGGTACATATCTTTCACTCTCTCCCCCTCTATCAAACACACCCCTTTCATTTTTTCTAATTAGTTTATTCTCTCTTCTTTTCTCTGCTCTCGAGATCAGCCGCTTCTTCTCTTTTCTCTTTGCTCCGGCGACCAAACCATTGTCAAAGGTAATTCTCTCTTTCTTTCTCCTTCTCTCCCTCCTTCACCATCGTAATCCCACCCCCATAGTGCCCCTTCCTTTTCCTTGCAGCCCCTGTGTACCAACTGTTTGATAAATTTTCATGGCAATGTTTGAAATCTTTTTGATCTGGATATTTGTGTTTTGTGTTCTCGATTGATGGGTGCATTGGAATTTTTTTGATGTGGCTGTCTGTGGTTTGAGTTGTCGATTTGTGGGTGTGTTTGTCAGTTTGAAAAAAAAATGATTTGCAACTAAGCACTCATGTAAGCTTGCAACAGTTAACATAACAGACTTGGAACATAGGCCTAGCATAGAAACGCAAGTAAGTGCTTTGGTGTGTAAATTGTAATGTTTTTCAAGATGGTTCCTCTCTTAAAGTCTCACCATGTTGAAAATTTGACATTTTAAGTTGTCTTTAGTGAAAGTGGATTTCGGTTAAAATTATAGGGTTCAGTGATTTGGCTCATCATGATGAATTCAAGGAATTTAAAAGTGGCAGATGGGGTTGTTGTCACCAATTGGTCCTCCAGTCCATACAAAAGTGGTGTGCTTGGCCAAATTGGATGTATGAGACTTTTGTGGGTTCATGTAATCCATTTTTTGGTACTTTGGTTTTACTAAGAGAAATAATATTATTGCTTATATGGGTTGTGTTTGAATTTTGTTTTTTTGCTTTTATTTATATAGTTAGTACGTTGCAAACATGGTGGTGAGGAATGAAGAATTCAAGGTGGAAAGCCACAAGAATAGGTATTTATTTTGCTATCTATTTATTGTGTTTCAGTGATTAGTGCTTGCACTTCTATCATTACTTGGGATATAATCTCCTAATTTTGTGGTGTTGTTTAATATTAGTTTTGTTGTTAACGTAACAAATGCTTGATTGCATAAATTGAGTGAAAGATAAGTTGTAATGCCATTTTTTTTTTATTTTGGTATGAATTGTGGTATGAAGGTTTTATTTATATGGATGGTATATATGGATTGTTTTTTGTTTGAAAGTTGTGATGGAGATTAACTTGGCTTTGATTTTTTTTTTTTTTGTTGTTGTTTAATTAGCTAGGCTTTTGCTTTTCTTTTGTTGGGGGCAACAGTGATGATCAACTGGATTTTATTTTTGCGATTAGTTGGGTTTTTTTCCCATGTGGCGTTGTGGCAATGGTTATTAGCTAGATAATATTTTTTATTTTTGGTTCCATGTCACATTGTCAGTGGTGATCAACTTTGTTTCATTCTTGACCTATTGACATTTACTGAAATTACAATATTATCAATTTTTATTTTTATTTTTTTGCTCTTTTAACCTTTTTCGGTAGGTTCCTATTTATTTTTCAAACTTTTGAAACATAGAGTATTTTATTTATTACATAGTGCCTTCAGACACGAGCAATTTCTAGTACATTTATATAATAAAGTAAAGTTGAGTTTGAATTTTGGAGACAAAGAGAGGTCCAGATCGTTTTGAGACAAAACATAAACACATCTAACAGACAACGTAATCCCAATATAAAAGATGGTTCATATCATCTCAAAAATTTTGATCTAACGGTATATAGTGAGTACTTAATTTTGTTTTTTCGCCCAACAACTTTTCATTTTTTAATTATCAGATCGTTTCAAAATTATCGATCAAAATTTTTATCCCACCTAAACGTTTTAATTTTGGAATCCCCCTCAATCATGCTATTTTCTCACAAATCCAAACTTTTCTCTCTGTTTTACTCTCTATTCATCATTAACGCCCCAAATCTCTCTTTCACGCACATTCCTTCTCTCTCTGGCCCTTCAATCACGCCCAAACTCTTTCTCTTTCCCCCATTAACTGTCTCGCCTCTCTCAGTTTCTCACAAATCTTTGTCATCCTCCTCAGTCTCTCATCTCTCTCTGTGCAGACTTCGACGATGGACAAACCTTCTTCAGCGACGCACGACATAATCTGGAGACCCACTGGACTGGCCCACTCCGACCACCCACTCTCTTTCATACAAATTGTATTGGTGGTGACCTAACCTCCAGAAGCACTCTCGCGGTAATCTCTCCATCTCCCCCCCCCCCCGCCATCACAATAACCCCACCCCTTCCGCTCCTCTTCTTGGAATATCTCTTAGCCATGGGTTCAGAAGTTGATTTCTAAAAGCTCCTCTGCATGGACGAGGTACTCTTTTATGTTTGGTTGATTGATTTTGATTTTCTACTTATTTGTAATATTGTGCTCAACACTTCCTATGGATTTTTTTTGATTATTTCTACCAATTACATTTTGTGCCCAACTAAAACCAGCAATATTTTCTAATATTGTTATATTGGCTTCTTGCATGCAAGTTGTTTGACAATAAGCCTAACAGATGGTGTTTTGCCTTACTTTCTGAATTTCTCATTCATTGATTGCACAAATATTTGGCTTCTCCACGGCTAGCGCCCTTGAAATGGTTCGTCGACGAACTCACTCCCCGAAAGGAAGATAAATTAGATCTTTACTATTGTGGCCCTCCAAGACCAAGTTAAGGCTTCTCGCTCTGTATTGAAAAGTCTAATGTATTGTTTATTAATAAGTCTAAGGCTTCTCATTGATTTTGTTGCCAAACAGACTAAAGATCGTTGTTGATTTTGTTCTTAATTTCAGTGATTCGTTGTTCAGAGACATCCAACAGTTGCTCAGGTAATTTTTTGTTTTGCATTTGTTTGGAGGGGAGCAAGAACACAAAAAGTAGTTAAAAATCTGCTACATGTATCACACTAATTCTATTCAAAACACAACTCAATTTCATTAAAAAAAAAAATTCCATAAATAACTTCAATATCATATCAAGAAACACAAAGGGAAGCTTATCTATGTTTTTTCAGCAATAAACATACAAAAAAAAGCCTCCTAAGACCCAATAATGGAGCTTCAGTTCCAGTGGCAGAACAATCTTCACCGCCTCTGTTTTAAGCCAAAAAAAACTGTAATTTTGTCCTGCTTTTCAGTTCCTTTACTGTCCAGCAACTCTCTGATTTTTCTCCCAGAAACTCTCTCTATTTTTTTCATGTAAGAATTATGTGAACCCACTCTCTCCTACCTCTCTTTGCTACCTCTCTTTCCTGCTGAATTTTTTTTTGGGTACACACACATATTGGGCACACACCCAATTTTGATTTCAACTTCGATGGCTTATAAGCTGACGATCAGAGGTGATAGCTTTTGTAGGGGTATGTTGTAACATCTTAATACTTTGGAAGACTTCTTTACTGAAATTATGGAAGCAGGTACACATCTGTCGCTTTTCTGAATTGATTGTTTCTATATTCTATACACTCGAACTCTTCAATTTGATGATTTCTCAAGTCCCAAGTTAAAAGAATGAAAAGAGAAATCCATTTTTTTGTCCAGAAAATATTTGACTGGTTGTAAATTCGTATATGAAGATGTTATTTTTTAACCTTTTTTTTTTTACACAAGAGTTGGTGATTGAATATTTTAACCTTCCTTTCTACCTCATTTGTGAGTTATGTTTCTGTGAGCGATTTAAGTGGCTTTTCATTTTAGTCCCTTAACTGTAGCTACTAATTATTTTTAACCATTGTAGGGTATGGTCAAAGCTACAAGTGGCTTCAAGGATTTTGATTGAGCATGTGAACTCTATATTCTTGATGATACAACAAGCCAAAGTTTGTTATGATAATAGTTCAGGTTCATAATGGAATGATGTAATGAGATTTAGTAAAAGATTGGCTCTTTATATGTATTGGGCAAACTATCGTGCTAATTTTGAACACTGATTCATTCAAGATTTTGATATGTTTAATTGTTTACTTCTAATAATGTATTAGGAGAAGAAGACATCATGCTTCTGGATTTTTTGAACTAGAGCGTATATACTTGCATGCCCAATGAGATTTCTTTTTCTAGGGAGCCTCAACATGGAGATGTATGCAAAATGTTTGTTGTTTCGCTTCCGTACAAAATAACTTAAATTGTGATAGAGCTAACATTTAATTGCTATTTGATTTGGGCGTAGCATGCGGGATGTCAAAGGAACATTATTGTCTAAATGAAAAAAAGTTGTTATATAAATAGTATGCCCAGTGCTCAAATATATATTTTTTTTGTTGCATAGTGTCTTCAAATGCGTTATTTTTTGTGTTAATGATTGACTCATATTGATTGACGATTTTTTTATGTTACATAGTTCCTTCGGGCATAGGCAATTTTCTTGAAGGTTGCACCATTACTTGGTTTATATAAAGCAATTGTTCTGCCTAAAATAGCAATCACGATATATCTTTTTTGTTATCTTTTTCCTTCAACAAAATAGTTACAAAGGGAAAAAAATACTCATTTTGAGTGTTTTAAGTAATTTCATTTTCATATTCATAGAATGTCATACTTAGCTTTCATCTTGCTTCCATGATAGTAGTATCATACTAATACCACTTTGTGTGGGACTGTCATTGGGTAACGATGAGGCGGATGGTAGCGTATGGGTGGATGGTAGAAATATATATACGTACAATTAAATTCTACACCTCATTTTGCTTAGAGATTTTTTCAATGGGCTTTAATTACTATGATTGGGTGTGTGTTTTTGTTGCGATAAGAGATATTACAATTGCTTATAGATACAACTAGCGTTGTTACCAATATTGTATCCAACAAATTAATGGTGTCATAATCAATGCTTATAGGTTCTCTCAAGAATCTAGGAATAAAAAATATGCGGAGAACTTCATCAATTCAAAATATGAAGATAACTTCATCAATTCAAAGAGGGAGAATCCACCAATTTTTATGTCTTTTTTTTTTTTTTATTGAGTAATGCATTGTTTCATAATATGTAGAAAATAGAAATTCCTAGCCATTTGGTATAGTCAGTATATTGTAAGGATTTAGTTTTGTGTCAAATCATCTATGTTACACAATACCTTCATGTACAGGTAATTGCTTGCGATTTTTTATTTATTACGTAGTGTCTTTAGGCACGGACAATGACTACTATATGTGTATATATATATATATATATATATATAAAAGACTTATTATGTGAATCTAGATTACGCATGTATATATGCATCAAACGAAAAATAAAATGGTAAATTAGACATGGCTCTCTGCTCACGTGCACGTAAGAATTACTTCCTCTTTAGATTCTCTCACCAACAAGTACCATTCTAGTTGTACATCCGCTTATTGGATGAACAGAAGGTGACCTTCTCATTGTATAAAGTGAGGCATCAGATAGAACAATGTACTGAATAGAAGATGAATCCATTGTTTGGTGTAATCTCCATAAAATAGACCTCTCTGTGTAATAGAATTCAAAACAACCAGTTTCCCGCTAATATCCTACAACCTACTAGGTTCGTTCATCCAAGGAAATCATTTTGGAGCTAAATTGAAGACAATATGTAGATTAAATTTTCTCAAAGGACAAAACAAAAAAAAGAAATAAAAGTCTAATCTTTATTCAACAAAATAAAATGGTTCGACATAAGGAGAAATCTCATATGCATTCCCTAGGAACAAGTACATAGAATTACTTCAAAAGCAGTAAGGTGGTATTAGCAGGCACCAAGCGGATGAGTGTTTGCACTAAGAGTGTGGTCATCATCATTCAGGTTTCCAAGAGAATGGGGAGGTGTGTTTGCAAACCTCCAAGTGCTAGCCATGTACTCTTTTGAATACCTCTCACCCTTTACCGCATCAGCTGTATCAATGGATTCAATCTCGGCCATATCTTCAGGTGTTAGTTTTACAGACAAAGCTCTGACATTCTGGTTGAAGTTTTCAATCTTGGTGGTACCAGGTATGGGGGACACGTCCTCCCCTTGGTGATGGACCCAAGCCAATGCTAGCTGCGATGAGGTGCATCCCTTCCTTGTTGCTATTGCATTTATCAGCTCGCACAACTTTTTGTTATGCTCGATATTCTCAGGATGGAACCTTGGCACAGTCTACAAAAGGTCGAAAGACATTCCAATGACATCACTACAAAGCAACATAGATTCATGCCCATAGATGTTGTTCCTAGTATCCATGCTTAAGCAAATTTCAGTACCACAACACGTGGTTTCTCATTCAATGCATAATACATTTGGTTCCTCATTGTGATCCTACTGAAAAGATTTTGATACCAACATGATTATACACATGCGTGATTCACAATACATCAGGTTACCCGATGTAGGAGGGTATCGATGTTTCTTTATATAGATAACCATCAAATATGATTCTAATATCAGCAAGCTATCTTCTCAATTGATATGCATCA
This sequence comes from Ilex aquifolium, assembly GCA_951799425.1. Lineage (NCBI taxonomy): Eukaryota > Viridiplantae > Streptophyta > Magnoliopsida > Aquifoliales > Aquifoliaceae > Ilex > Ilex aquifolium. Next base: position 13,224,682 of record OX637401.1, on the reverse strand, counting down.
CAAGGAATTAGAGAGCAATATCATCCGTCTCCTCTAGAAGGGGGCTCATTAAAATGTAAACAAAAAGTGAAACGACTAAGTACACGAATGTCCCACCACTGCGGGGGTCCAAAGAGGGTTAAATCGATGTACGTAGTTGCACCCATACTTGTGCAGAAAGTATTTGCGTGACTCACACCCTACTAGATGCCCAGTTGTCATGGAGCAATCTTACCGCTGCACCAAGGCCCACCAATAAGCTCAGTAAAATGTGAAGAGACAAAAAAAAAATACTTTACTACATTCTTCATTTTTGAAAATAATTTTATTACAACAGATATCACTACAAGAAATTTGTCTTTTAGCCGCAAAAATTATTGCGGCTAAATGCATAAAAATTGTCACTATATACTTTAGTGACAATATTTTTATTGCCACTAGGCCGCGGCAATATGTGTGTGGCTAAATCACTTAGCTATGACATTTAATTGTTGCCACTAAAAGTAAATTTTTTAGCCGCACCATGAAAAATGCCACTAAATGTGAAATCTTTAGCCGCCATAATTATTGTAGCAAGTAAACTAAATTTTTGCCACTAAAATATACTATATCACCACTAAAAGTCCGATTAAAACCTGACTTTTAGTGTCAACAATTAATTGCGGCTAAAAATATACATTTTACCCACAATTAAAATCACCACTAAAATTTGAAACATGATTTTTTGACAACTTATTGTCGTTACTAATTAATACATTAAAATGAACAAAGAAACCTATCGCATATTTGAAAGAATTTATTTTTCAATATTTTCAAATTTCACGTACCTTGTTTTTTTTTTTTTTTTTTATTGAAATCAAGTATTACAAGAAACAGATTTTACAAGAATCAAAACAATGAAAAGCCTAAAATTCAAGGTTTTAATCACTCCAAAAAAAACCAACCAATTTGTACAGTCTGCAATCCTCCTATCCAGAAACATTAAAACTTTGGTACCCTGCTGCAGCTTCCTGGCTTGTGAACACCTACATCTCTACAACACAGTGAACACCCATTCGCATAATATCTAGGATTCAAGAGGAAAAACAGTTGCTAAATTACACACTGTATACAGATTATGTGTCTGCTGATGCAATAATTATGATGCAACACTTTCAATCTCATAATACAAAGAAGAATCCAGTTTTTAGCATAATTGTTAAAGAACTTTGATTCTGTTAAAGAACTTTGATTCTCTGGTGCTACACTTCCATTCAAATGGATCTAAAGAAGTGAATGATTCCTGTATTGTAAAAGCTTTAAAAGCACTAACAAATGGGTTCAAGTGACAAATGGGTTCAAGTGACAAATTGGCATATTTCTGGAATCAAAAAAGAACAGCACAAGACATTCAGGAGTACTACCAGAACTAGAAAAGCATATAGTAATCCAGCACAACATTAGGAAACATCTTAAATGACAGTTTTCAAATTCATCTCAGAGGAAACATTGTGAAAAACATATGGCATCCTCGAATCCATCTCAGAGGAAACATTGGAATCCACGAGAACTGGTTAAAGGGTTCAATTCTCACTGTAATGAGCTGCATAACATGGTCCATATGGTATATAATGCAGGTTTTTAGACTAACTCTTATCTCCTCTACGAATGAGTTTCATACTGGTGGGGTTCTTCTGGAACTAGTACTAAACAGTAGGAGAAAGAGTTCTATTTGAATTTTCTATAAATTAATAAGTAAATATATGATAAATATTTATTGACAATTAAAGTACAGATGGAGGTGAACAAATCAACAGAATCAGAACACAAGATTAGCTAATGAGAATACATTCTAAAATTATACTGATGGTAAGTTCCTGCACAATCAGAGCACAAGAAGCTTTGGCTCTGGATGTTTCAACTTGCAACACTTCAAACCACAAACTCAAAGCACTAGAAGTGTAGTAATTAAGTATTTTGACGTATACACAGCACGTATACACAGCACATGTCCAACTCAGTGGATCCATATATGTGTTCAAGTGTTTTGACGTTTGGTTCAAGTTTTAACTATCATAAGGAGTGGTGATTTTGAGGAGATAATAAGTAATAATTCTCAAGTAACCTTTCAATGTAGTAATTAAGTATTCACCATTACTCATGAAAACAAACAGACATTACAATATAGTGTTGTCAGGATTTTCTTTCCTGTAGAATGAATGAGGTGGAACAGAGATTGTCCTAGAAGAAACTTTATAATCAAATTGAATTATATTTGTCAAGATACCATAGTAATCTCTGTTTCCTGTTTCGTCATCTCCCTTTACGACCACACCACTATTTTGAGTTTTTCGATGCATCTCACGATCTTTTGTATGAAATCGCAAACCATGAATGATGCAAGATGATACAGCATCATAATGTTACATCATAGTAGGGAAAATCACACAAATCATCCCTAAAATTTATATTTATTACATCACACTCACACATCTTGAGAATGAAAAAAATATAGCCAATGTCCGTTTACAAAAACCAATTTTACTATAATGTTAATTCTCAATTGTAATAATGATACAACATTGTAAATAGAAAACTAGTTTCATGGCTCTCGGAAAAGTATGATGTTACATTACTTTTTCACCCCAAGAAGAACAGCAGATTCCTTAATAACTCAACAGGGTAGGGCTGCTGGGAGTGTTGAGTTCTCTCTCTCTCTCTCTCTAAACCAAAACACCAAGCAAAACCATGATTTTCAATCCTATTCTTCCATTATGAAAAAGATAAACATAACACATGATCCAAAGCCTTCTCAGGCTCCAAGAAAAGGGCCACCACCCCCTTATTGCCCACCCTTCAATCCAAAAGTAATATGATTTTAACAAGGCAAAATGATCAATGGGCAGAAAATTGCATATTGTTATACTGATACTTTTGGTGTATTATGTGATTGTGTGTGTGTGTGTGTAGTATATTGTTCATAAGTCATATTGAGTTAGCTTTAAGCAACAATCTTGGAATTTTCTGTTGGAATTAAAATATAGAAATAGGTGCCCTAGTGAGATTGAAAACTACCAATATAAGTGTTGATAAAGGCTCAATGGAAGCCTTGAATATTTGCTCTGGGTTTCAAGAAAAAGGATTTGGTATGATCACTGGTCACTGGTCAAATTTTTATTCATAATTTGCATTGTTGCAGAATCAAAGTGACTGATGGCAATCAACACGCATTATCAGGGTTATTGATGTTGGTCTCCATGAGAACTGTAATAAGTCCTGAATAGTACCAAATTATGAGATTCAATTCGGAATAAAATGTCATCAGATCCTTCTGTCTTCCATGTGTATTACGAAAGAACTATGTGTTAGGGAAGACAGAAGATCCAAACCCAACCAACACGCGGTTCTCCAAAACTCTGCTTAGTCAATTAATGCTCGGTTTAGTTATGTAGTGGTGCTTGCATCCCAGTAATATGTTGGCCAATGTTCAGTAATATGATTTTAACAAGGCAAAACAATCATCACTTTTAACAAGATATCAGATCACAAAATTACTGACAAATGCAAACAAACGCCATCCGAATTCAGCAACAGCGCAACATTTAAATAGTCCAGCACATTAGTTAGTAATAAACTTTCTGCCGATAAACTAGAAATCAAACTGAATAACAACAGATTGGAACAATAAAGAAACAAAGGCATCAACTGATTTCATCAAAATAGTCATCTGTTTAGCTAATTTACCGAAACAATTAGACAAATGGTAAAGGAATCTGGTTGCAGAAAAACAAACACAAAAAACACAAATCAATGCTCTATACAGAACAGAGAAGCAAAACAGAGAGTAGAGAGAGGAGCTTACTAATTGTTTATCTAGATTTGCTCTGCAAAACACAAATTAATCCCTTCATCTTCTTCAGATCTGGTCTACAATCACCGAGAGGTTGATAGAGATAAGGCTTTGTGCCCTAGCCGATCACTGAGCTCATGTGTGAGATAGAGGTCGAGAGGTCGCGAGAGAGAGGAGGGCCAGTGTGTGAGAGAAAGAAAGATCAATCAAGAGAGAGAGAGAGATAGCTACCAAAAGTATCAACAGGATGATTTCCGTGAGATAAGGAAATACCCTTTTGGCATAAATATGTAACAAGTGCTTGAGTTAGACCAGAAATAATTGCTGAGAATCAACTGCAGTAAAAAAAAGTCTAGTGACTAAAAATAATTGTTTATATAGATTATTAGTGATAAAAATAAATTGTTGTCACTAAATTATTTTTTCATCAAGAATTAATGACAAATAGTTAGCTTTTTAGCCATGACAATAAAATTGTCACATATTAAATTTATTATATTATATATAGTGACAATAATTATTTTTTGACTAAAAATATAAATTTAATTAGTGACTAAATTTAAATTGTTGTCACTAATTATTTGGAATTAGTGGTGAATTAATGATGTGTTTTTTGCCGCAACATTCAAATTGTCACTAACTGAATACACTACCATATCTCCAGTGACAATAATAATATTTCATCACTAATTACATATCTTTAGTGGTGATAAATAATTATAATCACTAAATAATTTGATATCATGTCTTCAGTGGCAATTATAATTTTTTGTCATTAAAGATATGTATTTAGTGACAACATTTTTAGCTGCAATTTAAATATAGCGGCTAAAAGTGATTTTTCTTGTAGTGTATTTTGTTGACGTAGAAACAAGCAGTTCGAGACCTATTCTTAATCAATTATTCGTAATACCAACCACAACCTTGGGGAGAAACCTATATGAGGTCAATTACACAAATTTAACAAGAAGGGAAAAAAAAAACTCAAGGCACCATATGGGGATCCGTATTTGTGACTGCATTACACTATCAGTACTGATCCGCAAGAGCACTTTATTACACATAATTTGCGATCTAACATATTCAAAAACACACCCTTTCATCGAAAGTTCACTAGTAATCATCAAATAAAGAAAAATAAGTCCAAATTAAGCTTCGCTGAGTTGTTAAATAGTTGCTCGCTCTGAGTAATAGTCTCATTATTGGTTTTTTCCTTTATGAAAAGATTAATTTTCTAGGATAAAAATCAAACAGATCCTTAATTTTTTATCAAATGAAGTGCGACACCCTAACATTTTAAAAATAACACAGAAAACCCTCAACATTTGTTAGCTATAACCAACGGACTCCCTCTAGATATTCAAACGTTAGTAGGACTAATGATCAACTAGAAAATCATATTTGTCCAAGAATGGCCCGAGGGCAAATATTAAACCCACAATAATGTTGAAGAGATAATTTAATCTCTTAAAGCTACATACCTTTCTGAAGTCATTTTCTCACAATTTCTCAACCATCTGGGGACCTGAAGTGAAGAAGCCCTTTCCTAAAGGACTAAATGGAACAATCCCAATGCCAAGTTCTCTGAAAATTTATAAGATTAATGAACTAATAAATTAGGATCGCTCATCACTTCCCAAGAAAAAGAGTTAGCATTTAGCACAGGCAGATGCCTCACCTACAAGTGGGAATGACTTCTTCCTCTGCATCTCATGTCCATAAGGACCATTCAAGTTGTATAGCTGTTATTAGATGACCAACATGCACCCTTCTGATTGTATCAGCTGAGGCCTCACATAGACCAATGTATTTTATTTTCCTCTCTTCGACCAATTTCTTGAGTGCACCAATCTGGTAAAAGCATGTCACAAAAGCCATCAAGGAAAATGTGACATGAGCTTTTTCAAATTTGTTTTTGCTTGGGTAGCACGGGGTTCTTTTTTTTTTTTTTTTTTTTGGGGGGGGGAGGGAATAAGAAGTGATGGATGATAATGGAGACGTTCATAAATTTATGGTGCATAACAGTAAAGAGTTTAACACAATAGGATACGTTCTACAACTCTGCTTACTATTAGTTTTACCAAAAAAAACCATTTGCATTAAGTATGCCACTAACAGAAAATGGTTGTCTGGTTATAGCTCAGGAGTATGGTAATTATGTTCATTAGCAAATGATCCCCACTAAATGATTAATAAGAGCTCCGGCAAAATTGACGCTAGTCACAGAAAATAAATAAAAAAACCGGGCGATGCTCCATGCATCGCTAGCCCGGGGTAAAAATAAATAAACCATGACAGAAAAATGAAGAATGGATCATTGGTGATATTGGGTTCCAAAACTCAATAAATCATATGATCACTTAACGAAAGATTAACTCATTAACAAGGAAGTGATATCAATTTGCACTGTAAGAAAAATTGAAAAGTTTCTGCCATGAAAAATAGTAATACAAGGTGAACGCCTGAGGGCAATATCACAAAACTTCAAACACGTCATCTTTCAAGGCAATGAAGGAAATTTAACCTTTTTATCTTGGGTCAAATTGCATGTCTTGGAAGTGATAAATTCCCCAACAATTATTGACTAATCATGAGTTTTACCAATGCACCCAAATTTATCCTTTCCATCCAAAACCAACGTTTTGGCCATTTTAGAATATCTAATTATTAGATTTGACAAATTACATTTTTTTCACTACTCAATTGTTGGCATGTAAGTCATTGCTACTAGTCACTTATTCATATCCATGCACTTTGTGCACATGAGGTTCCAAACTTTGATTTGCTACAGTAGATCTCCAATAACATTTTAACCAAAAGTGCCAACAATAGCAGCTATAAAAGAGCCCTTTACAATTGCAAAATGACCAAGACCAGAAGAGTACCAAAAAAATCAATGTATAATGGAATGCATATAAAATGAAAATGAATGGAGATAAAGAACAGGATATGGTCTTTATTTCAAGAATATGCGTGTAACAAAGAGATCCCTCAACTTAGATGACCACAATTTAGTCATACTTGTTCCAGGGCCGGCTCCACAGTATTAAGAAAAAAGCATGGGCTTTAGGCCCCAAATTTTTAAAAGACCCCAAATTTTTAGGTACATTACTAACCCATAAAACAATTAAATCTTTTAAATTTTAAACTCTAAAAAGAAGCCCCAAAATATTAAGTACAATTAACATTTTTATTGTAATAATTTGGGTCCATGATTCAATTCATAACATTAAAAATCTAAAAATCATAAGTTGAAAAAATAAAAAATACTTAAAAGTCAACTCATATATTTACCCATTCTCTTTCTGTCTCTCTCTGTGTGTGTAAAAATTAGTACAAAACATTAAAAAAAAGTTGAAATTAAACTCTCTTTCAAATAAAAAATAAAAATAAAAGTTAAAATATTTTTGTCAGTAACACTAACACGTACTTCTTAGGCCTCTCTCATATAATAAATTGAAAATAAATTAATTTTAAAAAAAATTAATATTAAAAAAAAAAAAAAAAACCTCATTTAGTGTTTTCGCTTTAGGTCTCCAATTGCCTTAACCCACCCCTGACTTGTTCCCAAATTTAGCTTGTCAAATGATGATGAAAATAAAGAGTAATCATGCTTATACCTACTCGTAAGCTATCAGAAATGTCTACAACACTAAAATAAATTAATTGTCGGGAAAGCTACAACAGGATCCTTATTTACTATTAACATGATACATTATGAAGGTGACAGATAGGCAAAATAGACCAACGGTAAGTTCAATTGGCATGCGAGTATCGATGTGATGAACGTAGTCGAGATACGATATAGTCAATGCCAAGCTGCTTCAGGCTAGCGTCACAAGCCTCCCGCACATAGGCCGAATCGCCACAGATATCTTTCTTTCCACCTTCTAGTATCCTATTCCCAAACATGGCAGCCAACTGCACTTTTTCTCTCATCCCTTCCTTCAGAGCCTGCACACATTTCAACAATTATTTCATCACAAAACTTCCCACGCACAGTGCATATACCTAAACAAATAAGCTCCATAAATCTTATTTCATCACAAAACTTCCCACGTATAGTGCATACACCTAAACAAATAGGCTCCATAATAATCTTACAGTGCATATATCTAAACAAATAGGCTCCATAATAATCTTATTCCATCACAAAACTTCCCATGTACAGTGAATATTCCTATATAGATAGACCCACGCTCCTAATTACTAGTGGCAGAGCCACACCTTGAAAAATAACTGAATAGAAGTATTGCCAATTAATATTTGAGTTTTTGTACTTATTATTAGTTTGTTTTGTAATCTTATTATTGTTGAAATTTTCCACCAAGGCTAAATTTCATCTAGCTCCGCCCCTGCCAGTTGGCACTAAGCCTAAAACTCCAATTCCACAAAGCACCTAGATGCGAAGAGAATCTGAGGACTTTGCTAATAAAGTTTTTAAATTCTAATAAAGCTGTCTTTGCTTGGGAGCAGTCTGCTATGGGAGGAATAGACCCCGCCGTTGATGTGCTTAAACTAAATGTCAACCCAAGTTTCAGACCAGCTCGGCAGAAACGCCAAAATTTCATCCCCGAACGAAATCGTACAATCAATGAGGAGGTAGCAAAGCTCTTAGATGCGAAGTCCGTGAGGGAGGTGTAGTACCTACTATGGTTAGCCAATGTAGTCTTAGTAAAAAAGACAAATGGGAACTGACGGCTTTGTGTATATTTTACCGATCTGAAAAAGGCATGCCCGAAGGATTGTTTCCCACTAAAAAGGATTGACATCCTGGTTGACGCTACTGGTGGTTATGAATTGCTCTCCTTCATGGATGCATTCTTTGGATACAATCAAATCATGATGCATGAGTCGGATCAGGCAAAGATTTCCTTCATAACGGAGGAAGGAATCTATTGTTATAAGGTCATATCTTTTGGTCTGAAAAATGCAAAAGCCACATACCAGAGGCTGGTTAATCATATGTTCAGGGAGCTTATCGGTAACTCAATAGAGGTGTATGTGGACGACATGCTTATCAAAAGCCTATGTGCCACTGAGCACATTGATCATTTGAAAAAGGCCTTTGATACACTCAGAAGATACAACATAATCCAGCTAAATGTGCTTCGGGGTGTCCTCAAGGAAGTTCTTGGGTTTCATGGTGACTCAAAGAGGAATAAAGGTGAACCAAGAAAAAATCAAGGCGCTCGTGTATATGAGGTCCCCATAGAGTACAAAAGAAGTCCAGGTGCTTACAGGAAGGATAACAGCTTTAAATAGATTTATTTCCAAAACCAGCGATAAATGCCTCCTTTTTGTTAAAGTACTCAGGAAAGCTTTCGAGTGGAGCTCGGAGTGCGAGGATGCTTTCCAAGCACTAAAGCATTATATCAGTAAGCCACCAATCCTTGTAAGGTTAGAGGAAGGAAAACCTCTGCATTTGTATCTTATAGTATCTCAAGAGACGACAAGTGCAGTCCTTGTTAGCCAAAGCGATAAGATCCAGCACCCTATCTACTATATAATTCGAACATCAAGATAGGCAGATGATAGGTACCCAATGATGGAAAAGGTGGTTTTCGCGTTGGTAACCACGTTCATGAAGTTAAGACCTTACTTCTAGGCCCATTCCACAAACTGCTATCAGATATCCCTTTGCGACAAGTCTTGCCGAAACCAAAAACGTCTGGTCGGTTGGAAAAATGGTCTATCAAGATCAGAGAATTTGAAATCCAATACATGCCCTAGACAGCTGTGAAGGGGCAGGTAATTACTGTCCTCATAGCAGAATTCACTGTTGAAGTGTCAAAGCTTGAATACGTCACTACTCTGCTAGGGGAATGGCAAATGTATGTTGACGGATCCTCCAAATCAACCGAGTGAGGAGCTGGATTGATTCTAATTCCTTTAACTGAAGACAAGATTCAATATACCCAATGTTTTGGGTTTAAAGCCTCGAATAATGCTCACAGGGTTACAGTTGGCTAAGGCCCCAGGGGTAAAAAACCTAAAAACATAAAGCAAATCATAGCTCGTGGTAATACAGCTACAGGGTGATTATGATGCTAGAGACCCACGAGTGACCTCCTATTTGAAAACAACAGCAGAAAAGATTGCTCATTTTGAGCATTTTGGTTTGGAAACCTCTTCTAGGTTTGGAAACCTCTTCTAGACTCATTTTCTAAAATCATCAAACCAATCGACATAATACTCAAACATCTCCTTCATGAATTCCTTCAAGCCCTGAAATTTGGACACAATTAACGCCCCAGCTGACTTGATCTCGAGCTTCTTCTGCTTTGCTAAAGAGGAAAGCTCCAGGACTTTCTAAGAAAGAGCCTCCTTGTCGCCCTCCAAGTCCTTGTTCTTTACAGAAAGATTGGAGAGCTCAATCATGGTGTCATTCAACCTAGCTAGCAGCTCGTCCTTGTACTTCAAGGCCTGATCTCTATCCTTCTCAGTAGCAAAAAGTTTGTTAGAAACCTTCTTAGCCTGTTTGATGAACCAGAAGGCATCTCCTCGAGCAGACATCAGCTTCGCCTCCTTCATCTCCATCTGAGAATGAAGAGACTGAAGCTCCTCTTCATAGGCTTTTTTCTCACATAGAGCAGAATAGGAAAAGCTTGTAGTGAGATTGGCAAGCTGAAAGAAGGATAAAAGAGATTAGAACCAGCAAAGTGGAGGAAATACTCCTTGAATGATCAAACGTCTTACCTTCCCAATAGTAAGGGCCAAATTCTTGGTTAGCCAGGATGGCCGTAGGTTAAAAGTGGCTTGCACCTTGTCCTTATGAACAAACTGGTGGAGTTGAGCCATTACTTCCTCCATATTGTCCCACATGGACTGAGACGTGGTTATTGGACTCATAGGAGCAGATGGCATGGAGCAACACTTCTCCTCGGCGGCTCCCAAGTCCTTGCCCTTTCGCTTGAGTGTAGAAAGAGGATTTTCTACCAAAGGAATTCTTGAAGAAGCTTTTGTTGATCCATCACCGGTAGTTTGAATGGAAACATTCCCAGGCATGCCGTCAAAGGACGGTGAAGGCACTTTCAAGGTAGGAGAGCTTAGAGACACCCTTTTAGGTCGAGGAACGGACATTCTTGGTCTCTTTTGAGAAAGATGACTGGACTCAGAGGCACTCTGGGCCGCAACTGCTTGAAGGGGGTTCTTGTCAATAATTTTCGGGGCCATAGCTGAAAAATTACAAGTTAAAGTGTGCCTAGATTAAGACAAATTGCAAAAGAAGTAAGTCATGCCTTTAGGAAGAAAGGTTGCTACAGCCAGAGGAGTGAGACTGCTCCAAGGTGGACCCAGTAGGCACTCAAAGAGAGCTTGGTCACTCACAAGCTTAGAAAGGTATTTAGTAAGATTGTCAAGCACTTTCTAAACCCGAGCTCTCGATTCGGGAGATAGAGGATTTGATTTACCTACATCACAAGGAGATAAGGGGTGAAAATATAGAGAAAGCATTAAAAAAAATCAGTTGAAGGGACCTCTAAAGGTAGGAGATCCCCAGATACAGGGAATCCTAAAAGAATGGTTAAAGGGACCTCAAAAGGTCCAAATTCCCAACCAAAGCAGAGACAAAGAAGAACTTATCCTTCCACTCTTTCACATTTAAAAAGTAGCCCGTCAGCAGGGTAGGACCATCCCTTTTTGAGAAAAAGAACTACCCCAAGCCTTGCCCAAAGCAAAGGGTGAATTTGTAACAGTGCTTGAGCTTAGCAAAGGTAGGCTATACATCGTCACCATTCGCCTTGGCCTAGATGATACCCATACCAATCAAAAAGCCCCAACTATTGGGGGTTAGCTGAGCAGGAGCAATGTTTAAAAGATAGAGTGCTTCCCTAATATAACTAGGTAATGGAAAGCGAAGCCCAGCCTTGAGAATGGATTCATAAAAACAAGCTTTGTTAGGGAAAAAGGAATTAATGGTCTCACCGACGGAAGAGACCCACAAGTATACTGTATCAGGAATATGGTATAAAGCCCTAAGCTCTTAGAGGGAACTCTTGTCCAAGCAACTATGGTAGTTCTTAGCCCTGCTAACTGTGAGAGATGAAGAATCGATCTCCAAGATGGAATCGGAATCCTCATTAGCTGCGTTGGCTTGGGCCACTAGCGCCAAGACGCTTTCAGAAGGGGATCAATCAGGATCAACAACCATAATTAGAAAACTACAGTGGTTAATATATAAATTCGGAGGAAGAGCATGGTTAAGTGTGTTAGCAACCATAGAAAGGCAAAATTCAAGCACAGAATTAAGCCAAGCACCAACAGATTCACTCACAAATGACTCTAAAAATTTAAGGTTGGAATTCTTCAACCTCAAAAAGAAAAAGCGGTAAAAATGGAGTTGGAAGGTATGGCTCCAACTTATATGCTCAAGAATGAAGAATCGTAATGAAATCAAAGAGCAAAATAGGATTAGGAAAAATAGGTAGAGACGTACCAAACTTCTTAGAGCTCTTGACGATGAACCAGAGCAAGGAAGGGAGGGCTCTTATATGATGGGCCCACAATGACTCTTTGATGGTTGTGTGTACAAGGCAAATAGTTCCACTCCTTAGGTCTCTAACAGGTAGGTGTAATCAATACACGTCGTGAATCTTCCACTGATCCGAACTAGGGGGCAGCTGATGAGTATGAATTAGTAACAAAGCGGGCACGTGGAAGCGAGCTTGGCACGTGAGTGTTTGGTACATTCAACTCTCCTTCATAAGAGGGCTCCAGCAACCGTCTAGCAGCCTGCTTACCCATATCCCACGAAAGTAGCTTACTCCAGTTCCAATACTCTTAAGGAGACCTCCACTTTTCCTGCCGCCTCATTTAAAAAGCAACTGAGGGATTCTAACGGTACAATTGGCCCAGCCTATAAAAGGATCATGCAAGTCAAGAATCAAGTAAGTAATCCTTCCCAACTAAATACAATTCAGTCAATTACACCATTTATGTCTTTATCATTGGAGGGTCAACCACCGAAGGCCTTTCGGTCTTCGACTTCCTTTGTAGGAACTTGCCGCCGATAGCCAGATCATCTAGAGGTGCAACTTTTGGGATCAACACTAACATTCCACAAAATTAATTGACCTTTTTTCGGTGATGGCAATTTTGACACACATGGATGAACTCTCTAGCAACTGTCGAGGTCAATGATGATGTCATAAACTATAAAGGTTTGAGATGTGATGTGAATTTCACTCTTTTTCTTTTTTGAATCCCTTATGAAATTAGGTACGCTAGATAATTTTTGTATTTATTGTCTAAGTAATGTTTGTTTTTCCCTCAAAATTTTCTATTTGTTCCAACTGGCTAACTCGATAGAGTCATATGCCTCCACAACTTGACTGGTTTAGCTCAACTAAGACTTCCACTTGGACAAAGAGTCTACCTGCACTCCACTACTTTATATCCCGGATTTATTTCAATCCTCAAGAAAGGGATAAATATCTCAAACAGCCCATCACTACCAATAAGAAATTGTATTAATGAGGTAAGCAATTCTAACCAATTTGAGATTCAATTTTCTTATACCCTTTTATGACTTAAGCATCGGAGGCTTAACCAACGAAGTCCCTCTGACCTTTAACTTGCTATTGTAGGTGCTCAACTTGGTTGATCAATGGGTAATTCTAGTCAGCAATTTCTCTGGAGTTTGGTGGTCAATTTCCAGCATCATCAGTATGGAAACCAACTTCCATAAGATATCCTAGTAAAAAAATTAGTATGGGTCATCAAATGAAGAAAATTTGATTTTCACTTAACATCATAAAAATCAATTTGTGACAATATTATCCTACACTTATTATATGTGCTTACATCTTCTTCTTCTTTTTGTTATTAAATATCAATCCATTATTTTATTTTTTTTAATACAACAAGTGAAATACTCCATATAGAGTTTTTTTAAAACCTAAAAGGAAGCATAATTTTTTTTTGAAAACCTAAGTGTAAAGGTTTTTTTTCAGAATGTGAAAGGTTCATGGCCCCTTGGCCCATGTGTGTTATCGTCCCTGCCCTCACCAGCATCATAAACTATATAAGGCATGTGATGGGGGAAGTTCCACGCTCCATTTTGCTTTTTCACTCAATCACTCGATTTTGAGCAAAAAAAAATACTCATTTTTTTGGGGGTGTATTTTTAGGTAGTCTTTCTTTTTTGTTGTTCACACGTGATTTCCCTAGGTGTAAAAGCATATGACTAATAAGCTACATATCCAGAAGCAACATGGCTGCTGAGTAGTGTGAAACACTAGAAGTAAAGCAAGTCCCAAGAAGAATCATAGCTGAGCAAGTCAGGTTATCAAGTTAAAATATTATTCTATCATCTTGGAGAAGCTTGAGGAGATAAAGAAGTGGTAAAATATTATGATGAGGACAAGAATTCGTGAGGGAGAAGCATGCATCACTGATTGATCCACCAATCCACCGAGAAGAATAGTCTAATAAGAGCACATAGATAGAATAACATTTTTTTCATAACTATGTTTTTGGTTAAAAGCTCCTTCGTTAATTCTAGCAATAAATTATTTATGGTATCAGAGTCATAAAGTTCTCAACATACAAAACGAATGGCTGGATCATAAACATCCTTTTCTGTTTCTATTGCCAACCTTCACCATCTCATAGTAATAGTTTCAATCAAGCTCAATTCAACTAACTATCTCATTTGGAGAATGCAAATACTACCATTGATCCAGAGTCTTAAACTCATGGATTATCTCATTAAGGATACACCAACACCTATGGTGATATCAGACTCGGGTAAAGAACCCCCAAATCCCAGCTATGAGGAATGGCAACAAATTGATCTATTGGTACGAAGCTGGATCACAGGAACACTGTCAAAGGAAGCTCTTAGTCACGTTATTGGGTAAAAGTCCTTGATTCGACTTGTTTTATATCATACACCCATGTATATGTGGTCAAATTTTAGTTTTCTCGGTTTAAGTCCAAGATCGATCCCACGAAGAGTTTTAATAATTCGAAGGTAAAATAAAAACAGTAAAGTTGTTAATGTAGTAGACATAAGATAGCTTATGATGTGAGCTTAGATTGATAACTAGTTTAATTAAACAAAGTGCGTAGATAGGTTGTTTAAAGAAAATAATAAGAAATATACCCTTCAGTTTAAAGATCTCATATGTTGTATATTGGTTAAGTACTGGAAATGCCACCTTACAACAATTAACTTTCCTGTCACTTGGAAAGTCAACCGGTAGGTTTGATGTATATTAAACTATAACACAGCAACTTCTTAGGTTAGCTGGTGGTATAAGTATATTACACACATCAACTTCTTAGGTTAGCTGGTAGTATAAGTATATTACACACAGCAACTTCTTAGGTTAGCTGGTGGTATAATTGACAATTGAGTAATCCAAGTAAACCAGAAGGTCAAGTCATTCATGAGGATTGCTTGAATTACTCAATTGGCTATATTATAGTAAGTATATGCATATGAAATCATAACACACAACTTCTTAGGTTAGCTGGTAGGCATATGCATCAATTGATTAATCCAAAAAAACCAGAAGGACAAGCCATTCATGGGGATTACTTGAATTATTCAATTTTCAGTTTAATATTATGTATCAGTTAAACAACCTTAGTAATCTAAAAGGACAAGCCATTCAAGAGGATCACTTAGGCTATTAATCTGACAATTGCACCATGCAACAGTTAAAACATCCTCAGTGTCCCTGGAGGTCAAGCCATACCGTTGAACACGGTAGATATTCAACCGGCAGGTTTATGATTCACTGATGACATAATTTCGGGCTACATAGTAACACCCAAGTACGTACATCACTGTATCATGCATGAAGTTCATAATAATATATAGTATATTATAACTATAATCATCCATCAATTAAGGAATATATATATGTGTGTGTGTGTGTGTGTGTGTGTGTATCTATATATGTATATAATTAAATATCGGCATTTCCATAACTTAACTAGTATTATACATATGTATACCCTTCACTGAAGGGTATAAGTAAACTACTCACACCCCATTGCTATAAATAAGCAAGACGTGCAGGTAATTTGTATTACAAAAGTAAATATAATACAGACCTTGATACTCCTTTCTCAAGGAATAACTGAAATACAACCACCCTTAATATCAGTTAAGACACAAAGGTGGCGGCAGTTCAACTTTCCAAGTAGAAAGACATAACAGAAATGTAGAAACACGAAGTTCTGGCTAGAGAGTAGGACACACCGGATCTAGAATATTTCTATGACTTTCTCTCTTTTCTTTCTATTTTTCTTCTCTTCTTTATTCTCTCCTGGAGCTCCTCGCTACACCAGCCCAGCCGGTTTCAAATGAAGAGGACTCTCATATATATATGCAACCAGAAAACAGGAGGTGGATGGATGAGCTCAAATCGCCTAAAGGGACCGTCTGGACGCCACCACCACCGTCCAGACGGTGCTCTTTTGCTGGAATGTGGTGGTAATCTCCATAGTGTTCTAGTTGTTTCTTGGTTATATTGCAGTTGCTCCCCTTGTTCTTTCAAGCTTTGACATATTGCCCCTTGTAGTTTCTAGTATTTCTGCACAAAAACCCTGAAATTTCAAACATAATACACATAAAACCCTAATTTACGCACAAACCCTAATTGACAGTTTTTAACTGTTTTATCTTACAAAATTAACTTATTTAATTATTCTAATTCATATATTAATTAGGGTTAATCATTCCTCACGAGAGGTATGGAGTTACTTGGAAGAAATCTATCTTCAATCGACCAAGGAAAGGGAACTCCAACTTAAACGCCAACTTCAGGTTCCAAAAAAGGAGACAATACCTCTAGATGAATATTAAGGAAATATAAATCGATCTGTGACTACTAGGACACAACGAACGTGATATTGAAAACTGCATTAGTCAAAAAGTTTCAAAAGCAAACAAATCCAAACCCATCTGAGAAAACATAATTTACCTTAAGAATTCACCATAAACATTAGTCTTACCAGCATCCAAAGGACTTTTTCTTTCCCCTCACACAACTTATGCTTAAACCAAAGAACCCTTCTCCCTGGCACCATAAGAATGGTTGCGACCTCTATCACATATGCGAGGCTTTGAGTGGGATATTCTATCAAGAATTAGAGAGACATCAAAGAAGGCCAAATGAGGAAGAGACAGACGTGTGAATTTGGGAGTTGGGAGTACAAAACATTAGCAATTAAAAGAGAGAAGTAAGGTTCTGGACTACCAAACCAGTTAAAATAGAAAGAGTTATCCTTATATGCTGGTAAGTGGGGAATTGGGGAAAACAATTGGATAAGGATTAGGTTAATTCAAATTTTAAAACAAAGTAAAGTTGATAAGTACTAGTTATTTTACTCTGACTCAATCAGTTAAAAGGACTAGTAGTCCAAAGTAGTATAAATTTTTGAGTAATTAAAAAATTCAAAAAATAAAGAAAATAGAGAAGGTAAATTAGAGGCTTCTCCAACTTCCTAGATACATTCGAATAGAATGTAGAGATTACAAAGCTTTATTTACTAGTCCTCTTTCTCCCCTCCCTCTCTCTACTTTAGCAAATTCTTGATGGTTGATGCTTGTTTTTAACATTTGGAGTTGATGAAGTAAATCTTCATCTTCTAATTTCTTTTCCAAAAAATCACTTGAATCCAACACACAAATTAAAAGAGAAATTAAAAAAAATTATTCAAGAGAACTGATAAACTTTCCAATTCTTCTTGGGCATACTTGAAAAATCATTTTTTCCTACCCATTACATCTCTTCCAATTTAAAGCATACCCATAAAACCCAATTGATCAAAAACTCAAAGTAACTCTCTCTCTCTCTCACACACACACACACACACAAATTTTCAAAATTTTAATTTTGTAAATACATTTTAATTTGCACAAAGCAGTCTCTCACTCTTTTTATCAATTTTTAACTTCCTCAAAAACCTACTATGACTAGACTACAAACCCCATTCAAACTCTCTAGTACCCTTGCCTAACTTTTCTCGTCAAATACTAAATTTTTATAATATTGAGTTATTTAATAAAAATGAATTGATCTTATCAAATTAAATTATTTCATGTGGCTTATGTGACTATTGCTGCAAAACTACTTTAAATTTGAAATTTTCATCCTTCTTGATTTAGCACAATAATACTCGAGTAGGGTGAGGTGGGAATGAGGGGTTGTAATAGGGGGTGAGGCTGACGGTGGCAATAAGGGTAGTATGATAGTGATAAGAGAGATTAAAAATACCGTGCATCTCACGAAACACCATTAACAACATTGAGCTTCAAGAACTCTCGAGGGGGAGGGTACCACTTAACCTAGATTACTATAGAAATTACTGATCTTACAGAACCAATTCTCAGATCTTCAAGCAAATCAAACCTTTCCCCCTATCCATCGACTTAGGTCTCACTACAAATGCCTGATATCTAAGTACCCCTAAAATCTGTAAAAAGATTGAATATGAATTTAAGAACACGCCTTCAAATCTCCTACGACACCTCTCCTTCTAGATAAACCATAATAACAACAGTGGTACACCCCTAATCAGGCCACGGCTCAAGGACTGAGATTTGAAAGTTCTAGCAACACGAACAAATCTCATTAACGGAGACTCCCTATCAATAATTGCAAACCCCAATTTACCAGCAACTCTTCTCCAAATCAATTGAGTATACTCACAATCAATAAAAAGATGATTAACAGATTCCTCATTATTAAAACATAAACTACATCGACTAACCAGAGTAATTCCCACACTTCGAATTCTGCTATCCACAGACAGAGCATTTTGAAAAATTGTCCATCCACATAACTGTGCACTAGGCAAAACTCTCTGTTTCCAGATGAAATTAGCCACCACACTATGTTCTCCCTGAATCCTCACCTGCTCCCATGTTGATTTGACCGAAAAAAATACCAAACCAAGTATGTTTCCACACCCTTTTATCAACCAAATTGGTATAAGAAATCCCTGAAGACAAAATTTCACTCTGCAACTGATCCCCCAGAATCTGAGCAACATCTTCAAAATTTCAAATATTACCATCAAATACTTCTAGTAAAGAAAAGCAATTAGGCATTTCACTAACCCTGTTAAACAATGGACCAGAACCCAACCAAGGATCACACCAGAAATCCGTATTCTGTCCATTTCCAACCAACATAATACAGTTGTTCTCCACCTGAGCAAACCAAGGTTTCAAAATTCTAAAACTCTTAGAACCCCCAATCCCCACATACCTTAACAAATGTTTTTCCCCTCAAAAACTTACACTGAAAAACTTTAGCCCATAAAGAACCTCCTTCCAAAATATTCCAAACCTGCTTAATCCGAAAAGCAGATTGAATTTCCTCAAAACTCCTAATCCCCAATCCTCATTCCACTTTGGGCTTTGAATATTTTGACAAAGAAACCCAATGCCTTCTTTTCATATCCTCCTTATTTGACCAAATGAACCCAACAATCATAGAGTTAAGCTTCTTCAAAATACCCTTGGGAATATTCAAGCAGGCTAATAAATGTAAAAGGATAGCACTCAAGACTGAATGAACAAGCACCACTCTTCCCATTCCAGAAAGCAGCTTAGCATACCAGCCCTCTATTTTCCTTCTAAAAGATTATATAAATTCTTCAAAATAAACATTTCTAGACCTCCCCCAATCATAGAACAACCCAGATATGATAATGGACAATCTTTCAAAGGAATTCCAACCAATGAGGATAAAACTCTCCTTCTAACCCCTGAAATCTTTGTAGAACAGTACAATGCATTTTTCAGTTTATTGACCTTCTGCCCTGAGCACTCTTCATAAGCAGTGATAAATTTCATCAAGTGGCCAATGGATCTTCTATCCTCTCTGGAAAAAACCAGAGTATCTTGACACGTTTATCAACTTAATTTCTCGTGCGACTCAGCCAAACCTTGGTGCAACTTTTTCGAGCCCATGATCAAACTACCGATGTGGTGATTGATTTCATATCATGCACATACTCACACCCATGTCAACGCCCATGAATGTAGTGTAACCCATGCATAATGTAATGCAATGTGCAATTGCCTTCGATACCATTTATAATGTCAATTATATAATGAATGCAATATAATGATATTTTTAACACCATCCCAAACATATTATGTAAGATAATCAACTCAACTAACATACTTGTATTCACTTAGTCATTTAAATAAACACATAAAGGACACCAATTTACACAGCAGCAAGCTCATCACTTCCAACATGGTAACATGTTTATTAATTCTATAAATAAAAACACAATTCCACCACACTAATCATATGCTAAATGATCATTTAACATACATATTATCTCATAATCACATAACAAGATAATAATTCTACTAAACTTGATATGTCATTAAAACATCAAGTCATGCTAATGTATAACTAACATACTTTAAACCGCTAACATTAACTTACACCAAGTTAATCATAATAGGATTTCACTAATTAAAATATTAACTATAAATCATATATTTGACCCACTATTCAATAGCTAACACGTGATACACACTCTTAACCTACCCATTTCATATGTCATCGTTTAGGTTGAAATCACATCTAAATAGGGAAAACCTACCTCTTGTAGCATGAGCCCATGTAGCAGAACTCCCAATAAAACCCAAATCTAGATTCCCCAAGCCTTGATTTAATCCTAAGCCAAAATTCTAATTTTTGAAAGATATCGTAATTAGAGGAGATTGGTAACCATGCATAGTCCTCACCGTTGTGAGCAAATTTAATCCTTGATTCGAGTTGAGTCGTCGCCCAGATTTTGCTAGATCGCGACAAGAAGATTCAAAATTTGGCTTTTTTTTCTTTTCTTTTCTTTTCTCTTTTTCCAATTTCTATCTCTCTATCGGCTTATCCTTTGGTGTCAAGAATGAGTGGAAGACCAAAAGTCTTTCACTTTATATACCTTTAAATACTTGGCCCATATCATGCCACACGTTTAATTTTAAGGGTCATTGGGAGGCCGGTACCTCCCAAAAAACTTAATAGAATAAAAGTACACTTTTTAAAATAATTGGGATAGAAGTACATGTGCTAAAAAAAAGTCATAAAAGCCCTTTTACCCCTACCATAAATAGTGCATATCTAATTGAATGTGAGACTTTCAAGATTAGAATGTGAGACTTTCAAGATTCCTTTTGATATTTGTGTATCATTTGAATTTTGAAATTTCATATATATATATATATATATATATGAAGTCGAAAAAGAGAGACATGATATAAATCGTCATGCAAACAACGTCACCAAAGAGAGACACGATATAAATTGTCATGCAAACAGTGTCACCAAAGAGAGACACGATATAACGACAATGGGGGTCCAATCAATGGCATCATGGCATTTTTTCGATTCCCTCTTTAGGTGCAACTCTTTGAATGGACAAAATATATATTGTCATTATTTAGGTACAATCTACTGTTGTCACTCTTTACTAACACTGTTTGGGCACTATGAAGGGGGCATTCCATGATACCACTGATTGGACCCCCATTGTCATTATATCGTGTCTCTCTTTGGTGACACTGTTTGCATGACAAGTTATATCGTGTCTCTCTTTGGTGACACTGTTTGCATGACGATTTATATCGTGTCTCTCTTTTTCGACTCCCTATATATATATATATATATGAAATTTCAAAATTCAAATGATACACAAATATCAAAAGGAATCTTGAAAGTCTCACATTCTAATCTTGAAAGTCTCACATTCAATTAAGTATGCACTATTTATGATAGGGGTAATTATGGAATACAATTTAGAAAGAATTTGAAAATGTTTTAAAATGTGTACTTATTGACAACTATTTACTGAAAAAGAGGACTTAAAGGAGGATAAATTTGGAGGTGGTACTTAAAGCCAAATAAGTTTTGAAAAAGGTACTCACATCTCATTATCTCTAATTTTAATAGGTTCAATTTTATTTCGAATCAATTAAATCTCGTCCCGTGTCAATTTTTCATTTAGCTAACTTTAAATTATTTTCCAATTCCCGCAAATAAAATATGATCGCAATAATTTTAGACGCACGATACCTAATCACATTGTAAAATGCGAAAAATCTGTTTGTCTCTGAATTCAATGAAAATTAACTAGATAACTAGAATTCGCAAGATGAATCCAACAATGAAGTCTGTTTCACCATCCGAGTTCTAGAAAAATGTGAATTTTCAACCCATACCTTAGGAGCAGTTGGTAGAACAAGTGTGACTAGAACAATGGCTGGAACAGGTGGATGGAGAGATGTGCGGGGCAAATCAACATGCTGCATTGATGTGGTGTCTTGTATCATGGAGGGTCGATGTTACCTCAGATTGAGAGAGATTGATTGCAACAGAAGTGGTTTGAAGTAGTCAAACCAATGGCAGAGGAGGTAGTAAAACCATCGAGGAGGCTGGCAGGTGAAATGGGCCGGATAGAGAAGCCGTAAAAGGGAATGTAGATTCATCAAAACTAACATTACGAGTTATATATATTTTATGTTACAGCTGGTTAAGGCACGGATATCCATGATGTTAAAGACTATATCCGAGAAAAACACACCGAGTGGAGCAATAATCAAACTTGCGTTGGCGATAAGGTCGAAGACAAGGATAGCAAGCACATCCAAAGACCTTGAGAAAATCGTAATCAGATGTTTTGTTAAACAATTCTCCAAAAGGCTGAGATTGCGAAGGAGTTTGGATGGCAATCGATTAATAAGGTATGTTGCCGTCTCAAAAACAAAATCCCAAAATGTAAATGGGATTAGGGCATGAGCTAAAAGAGCAAGACTGGTGTCCTCTATGTGATGATATTTTCATTCAACCACCCCATTTTATTGGTGGGTCTGGGGTAGGGGTATCAACCGTGCCGAGTTAAATGGTTACGTGTCATGTTAAATGGGTGATGGGTGAAAAATAAGTAAACTCGTACACGACCCGTTTAATAAACGGGTGAAAAACTTTAACACGAATATGAACCATTTAATATACACATTAAAACAACACGACTTGTTTAACCCATTTAGTTTTAAACAAGTCGTGTTGGGTAGAGTCAGGTAAGGTTAACACGTTAACCACCTACCACCTGTTTAACCCTTTGAGTTCACCAATACCAAAAGAAAATATGTTTTCGTCATGTGCTTGAATCCTTTAACTAGCCAAATGAGAATAGAAAATTTGAATCTACATACTTAAATCTACATAAAATACATACACAAAATCTAAGGAGGGACAAAGAGAACTGCTTGATGGTTTTCGTTGTATTCCCTAATCTCCGGATATCATCCCTCAATATGTGTATGGCTTATCGGGATAGGGGAGTGTCACTCTCCCTCGGAATGATGCAAGAAATGGGGAAACGGAATAATGGTGAGTGAATAAAATGTGTGTGTGTGTGAACAAAAGTGCTCCCCAAGTGCATAGAGATTTTTGAGTGTCGTGTTTTACTTGGAAAAGTATTCCAAGGTCGTCTCCTCAGAGAAGGAGGTGAATCATGTTGAAGGTGATTTTGTTGAAAAAAGAAAATTTGTACAAATCTTTTGATTTTGAGTTTTGGTGATTGTGTTTTGTCTACGGTGTATCAATAACTCACAACCACGTCCACACTCAACCTAGTTAAACCGAATCATCGTACACTACGAGGAGGAATGAAAATGAGTTGAAGTAGCATACCCAAGGGAAATTTTCCCTTGGATTAGCCAACTATAAACTTAGCTACTCATATCTAAAACAAAGACATAAATGTAATGAAAAGACATTATAAAGGAATGAAGATTGGAGCTTGATGTAATGTAAGAAAACGTAAACTATTGAGTGAAATATGCAATACCCATTTTAAAGCTTGAAAAAGGAAGAACTTGAATGCATTAATGGTGGAATCCAAAATGTAAGACTAAACTTGCAATGTGCTTGTAATAAATGACATTAAAGACATTCAATAAAGTTTAAACAAGTCTTACAAGAAATTACAAGACAATGTATGGAAGAAAATGCAAAAATATCAACTTCTCTCTCTAGCACTATTCATCTTCTTCCTAAGAGCTTCTCTCTCTATATTTCAGTGTATATCTGCATAATCATGTATTTCCTCCCTAGAGCTTGCCAAAAACGTCCATGGAGCTCCCCCTAGGTCTGAGTGATTGATCTCCCATTAATAGGGGGCTGAAAGGAAGGAGTGGGCAGGCTAGCACAGGCCTAGCCTGCACTCCCAGGCTTCACCCATTCTCTCTCTCCTCATTAATTTCCAAGCCTCCAAAAGCCAAGCTAGGGCTTAGGAAGGGATGTCTTGTGTGTAAGGAATGTCAGGAAAGTGTGGGAGATCTAATGGTGGGACTCCCAAAGTAGCAGAACTTGAGTTGCAGAATCTGGCGTGTTTTAGTAAAATCTACCAATAGGTCGATGGAAACCTACCGGTAGGTTTTACTCCAATGAGCAAAACCTATCGGTAGGTGCAGGTCCAGTAGCCAAAGCCTACCGGTAGGGCCTACCGATAGGTTTTTACTTGTTTTGCTGATTTCTTGGTTCCCCCACCTTTCAAGCTATCGTTAAGCTACCATCTCATCTCCAATCATCTCTAACACCATGATAGGGCCTAACAAGCACCATTTAAGCACATTTACCAAAAAACATACCGAAACACCATTAAAAGCTCAAACATTGAAATTCTGCTTAGTTTAACCGCAAAAGCAAGGATAAAAAGGGATGGAAATGTTCATAAGATATGCAACGTTTTGTGCTAATGAAGAACCCAAAATTTGTGGTTGAAATCGAAGGAGAGAGATCATAAGTTCTTGAGACTCGCCAGAGAGAATGAGAGATTCAATTGGTGAGGATGGGTTTCACTTCAAGCCGCAGAGAAAGAGAGAGAGCGAGAGAGAGGAGGAGGCTAGAGGCTGGACATGTAGGCGGGAGGCAGGAGGCGAACATACCTTATTCGAGTGAAAAAGTGTTAGGGTTTGGAAAAGGTTTTTTTTTTTTTTTTGGCTTATATATTTTGTGTGGTGTACTGTGGGTTTCTCAAAAAAAAATTTGAATAATTATTAATTATTATGTTAATTTTATTTAAACGAGAATAAACGGGTTGATATATATCACCCGAACATGACCCTTTTATTAATCGGGTCTAGCGGGTTCACCCGTTTACCACCCGAACCCGATAAGGCTTCACCCAAACCCGTTAACTCCATATCGATTCGTGTCATTTAATCATGTCCTATCGAATTTTGACAGGCCTAGTGTGGGGGCAAGAGATACGATAGCCAATACCGCATTTGATGAGGTATGATGACACGGTGCGATACTCACCACTCCAATTACTATACAAATACTTGATGCGGGTGGAAAATAAATTTTCAACCAAAGTCTGAAACTTAATGAAACATGGCAAAACATAATTTTTATTTGAGATCAGAAACAACTAAGTGTATTTGCTAAAACCGTCCATAAAATGAACGTAGTAGCATTTGCCACTAAAAGAAGTTATAGGGGCCGAACCCTAAACATCATAGTAAATAATGTCTAGTGGAGCCATCACCAGAGTGGACAAAGTCAGAAAAAGAATAACATAGGCATCACAAACTAGGTGAAATTTATTGGAACCACAAGGAATGCCAATTGTTGTCAAGATATTTTGAACTATGCGAAGTGTCGGATGCCCTAGGCATTGGTGCCATCGATTAGCTGCATCATAAAACAAGGCAACTTTATTTGAAGTAGTAGGAAGTTGAAGTTGGTAGAGGCCATTCGAGGTCAGGTCGCGAAGTAAAACCTTCCCCGTGTGGATGTCCTTAACACAGAAATAAGATGGGTGAAAACTCAAACCAACAATTATTATCGTGAGAAAATTTGTGTACAGAAAGAAGATTGTGTTTGACATAGGGGACATGGAGAATAATTTTTAAAAGAAAGGACGATTTGGAGTCCAAAATGAAGAAGAGCCTGCGTGGTGAATTTTTAAACCTGCCCCATTACCAATTTGGATAGTGGCATTGCCAGTGAAGTTGGAGGATAAATCTAGATTGGAGAAATCAGAGGTGAGGTGATGGGTAGCTCTGGAATTAGGATACCAGATGTCTAAGGATGTATTATATGCGTGAGAGGCGGCGTGGGGAGTAGTGTATTGAAAAGCCTCTTTGAGCCGATTGTGGCACTGGATGGCGATATGGCCAATACGGTTGCAGACTTAACAAATAGGTTTAGCAGAGGGTTTGTAATTACTAGGAGCAGAACCAAATTTGTAGTTACCGTGAGAATTGAAATTAAAGCGGTGATCGCTACTAGATCTAGAAAATTGGCCATTGTGGGAACCACTATTGTTGTGTCATCTAGAGCCAGGATCACTACACTGGCCACCACGGCCACTGCCATTACCGTGGTACTGATGTGAGTATTTGGAGTCTTAAGGAGTAAAAGGAATGGTGTTACAGTGAGCCAAATGGGCTATTGGAGCAAAGACGAAAATGATGACATCCTGGGCAATACGAAATTCGTCGGAAAGAAATGACCAAGTAAATCAGCTAGAGAAATAGAGTCTGTGTGTGTCGCAATGGTGGTACAAAAAGGTCCATATTTGTACAACAAACCACCTAGAATATATAATATAAGATAATCGTCAAAAAATTGAACAATCAGCCATTGCAAGTTGATGGGCACTTTTCTTTGCCTTATAAAAAATATTTGTGAATGGAATCCAAACCCTTTTTGATGGCCTGTAGTTCCATATGAAATTGGAGGATCTGAACTCGTGAATGAGGTGCATAAGAGGTGGCAA
Source organism: Ilex aquifolium (assembly GCA_951799425.1). Classification (NCBI taxonomy): domain Eukaryota; kingdom Viridiplantae; phylum Streptophyta; class Magnoliopsida; order Aquifoliales; family Aquifoliaceae; genus Ilex; species Ilex aquifolium. The sequence continues at coordinate 13,198,101 of OX637401.1, read as the reverse complement.
TAGTTGTCCAAACAACATGAGATGTATGGAGGCCAATAACCCGGGCATGGATGTCCTCGGTTAAGGAAGACAAGAGCCAAATGAGTATAAGATGATCTTGGCATTGCCGAGTGATAAAATCAGGATTAATCATCGTGGTAGAACCAGTCTGGATTTGTTCTAGAGGAGAAAGAATAAAGCCATCAACATAGCCGAGCAGTTGGTGACCACGAAGATGCAGCATGATTTGAGATACACAAAGAGGGTAGTTAGTTTCATCAAGTTTTGTGGTGAGGGTGATCGAATGAGCAGCAGTAGAGGGAAAATAAGGAGGGGAGGGATGGTTTGAGGAAGTGTCAGTTTGGGTGTTAGTGGAGGACTCTAACATGATGAAGAAAATAGAGTGATGAATACAAAGTAGTTTTTAAACAAAGTCAGGACTTTGCTCTGATACCATGAAAGAACTTGAAAATTCTATATATTTCCTCTCACATTCAATCTACACTTATTGATACATTTATAGAATGACAAAATATAAAGATAAGTACAAAGCTTGGAAGGTTGGATTGTATTTTATCTCAAATTTGGAGAATTTCAGAGAGAGATGATGGAATTGGTTGATCCTCCTCCTTATCTTTAATCTTTATCTCTAAAAGCGCACAAGCCTCATGAATCCAACTTTTCGAATAGAGGAGGGGTTTTTTTTCGGTATATAAAAATAGATATGCAGATAGGTCACTCTACATACACGCTAAGGAGCATTGCCCGTCAATACTATATAGCTATTTGCAGGGAATCCCACCGCACCTATGTCGGGGCTGAAGCTAAGGTCCCACTGCGTACTCTGAGCACTGAATAAAAGGTTTAGCCCTAATGAGTTGTCGTAGCTGTGGAGACTTAGCCCAAGTATTGAACAAGAAAATTCAAGTTTTTACCCACTGGGCCAACAGCTCGTTGGTAATAGAAGAGGTTTAAAACACAACTAAGTTTACAATTGAATTTCATTTATATAAGATGAATCATTTTCTAATGCAATTTTCGTAAGACAAACTTCTACGTCTAATATAATGCAAAACCTCATTTTTCTACTAATATCCTGTAAGGTTGATCTCTTCAAGTGAATTTTCAGACGTAATAAGATCTTTGGAAAAATAAATTCGTGGAGCTATATTAAAGATAGAACGAACAATCAAATTTACTAATCGGACAAGATGAAAAAAGCAATAAGTGGCTCATCTTTATTCATCAAAATAACATAGTTCTAACTTAGGATGCAATCTCAGAATTATAACATTCTCAATACACAAGTACATAGAATTTCATCAAAAGTAGTAAGGCAGTATTAGCACGCATCAAGAAGCTCATCCTCATTCAGCTTTCCAAGAGGACAGAGGAGGAGTGTTTGCAAATCTCCAAGTGGAAGCCATGTGTGAAGATGGATACCTCTCACCCTTCACCGCATCAGTTGTAGCAATAGATTCAAGCTCATCCATTTCATCGGGTGTCAGTTTTATAGATAAAGCTCCGACATTCTGGTTGAAGTTTTCAATCTTGGTGGTGCCAGGTATGGGAGAAACATCATCCCCTTGGTGATGGACCCAGGCCAATGCTAGTTGTGATATAGTGCATCCCTTCCTTGTTGCTATTACATTAACTTGCTCGTACAACTTTTTGTTATGCTCGACATTCTCGGGTTGCAACCTTGGCATAGTCTACAAAAAATGGACACACAATTCAGCATAAGAACTACAACGGTGACTCATTATTTCAATGAATCATTTTTTAAGACAGAAGAAGAAACTTCGTGAAACCATAAAGAGACAACAACAAAGATCAATGCCTCTAAGATACTATTAATTAACCTCAAAATAATATTGAAGAGATAATTTTTTTCAAATCTATATACCTTTCTGAAGTCATTTTCAGGCAATTTCTCAACCGTCTGTGGACTTGCTGTGAAGAAGCCCTTTCCTAAAGGACTAAATGGAACGATCCCAATACCAAGTTCTCTGAAAAGTTATAAGAGTAACGAACTTAGAAATTTGAAATGCTCATCACTTCCTAAACATAATAGTTAGCATTTGGCACAAGCAAGATGTCTCACCTGCAAATGGAAATAACCTCTTCCTCTGCATCTCTAGTCCATAAGGACCATTCAAGTTGTATAGCTGTTATTGGATGAACAGCATGCGCCCTTCTAATTGTATCAGGTGAAGCTTCAGACAGACCGATATATTTTATTTTACCCTCTTCAACTAATTTCTTTAGTGCTCCCATCTGGTAAAATCATGGCATTAAAGAGATTAAGCAAAGTGTGACATGAGCTTTTTCATCTCTTTTATTATTATTTTTTGGTGGGTGGGGGGGGGGGGGGGGGGACTAGAAAATCAATGACAATAATGGAATCATTAATTAGATTCCTCAAATAAATACGTAAAGATGAAATTGAACTTGTCAACTAATGATAAAAATAAAGAGCAATCCAAGAAAAGTTTTGTTAATTAGATTTGGAAGTTGAGAAAAACTAATAATCATGCTTTTATTTATTCCTAAACTATGGGAAAAGTATATACAACCATACCATCAGGGTCCTGCAAAATACAACATAACCTACATTCATCGTTAATATGATGCATTATAGAACATCAGAGAGGCAAGATAAACTAACTGTGATTTCAATTGGTACACGTGTATCGATGCGATGAACGTAGTAGAGATCAATACAATCGATGTCAAGCCGCTTCAAGCTAGCCTCGCAAGCCTCCCGCACGTAGGCCGGATCGCCACAGATCTCTAATTTACTACCTTCCAGTATCCTAACCGCAAACTTGGTAGCCAACTGCACTTTCTCTCTCATCCCTCCCTTCAAAGCCTGCACACATTTCAATTACTATTTCATTACAAAATTTACAATATACAGTGGATACACCTACATAGATAGACTCCATTGGAGTCTCAATTATCAATACGTCTAACTTAAGCTTAAAACTCCACTTACACACAAATCAATGGGAAGGAGGGGGCTGAAAGTCACCCGAGTCCGGATTTGAATCCTCTCAATGCTAAAATTCCCTCAATTTAAGATTAGCCACTATATAATAAAATGGAACCCATGGTATCTAAATGGATTGAACCCAAATTGGAGAAGATCATGAAACCCCATGATTCGAAAACTCTTCATTTGTCATAAATTGTTAGTTCAACATCATGATTGATAATAATAATGTTGGCGCTTGCACACAACATTCGTGTGTGTAATTATCTAAGAGTGATAGATATAAGAATGTAATAAAGATAGAAAGTATGAATGGTTAAAGGGTAATATAGATATAATCAGGATACCAAACTCTTTATCTTCCTTAATTAATAGTATAAATACATTCCGACAGTGAGTAATTAACAGTATAAATACGTTCCGACTGTGGGTAATTAGTCGGAGCCAAGTTTTTTGTTCCCTACGAGATGTGGTTTAATAGCTTGATATTTACAGCATGTTTGGTAGGAAGGATGATAAATGAGAGGGATAAAAAAGTGAATAATAAATTTTTCATCCACAGAGGAAAGAAAGAGTATATATTTCCTTCCTTTTTATTTGGTTGGAAAAATAAAAAAGTAGAAGAATAAATTTTTTTATTGCTTTGTTTAATGTGAGGAAAAAATAATTGAAAACATGTTATAAATCAAAATGCCAAAAATGCCCTTGAGTATTCAAAATTGGTATAGCATGAATTAAGTCCGCTGGTTCAAATTTGACAAAATCAAATATAAAGCAACATTTTCACATGTAAATCTATGATTAAAAAAAAAATAGAGCATCACAATCATGATGTGGACGACATGCCGACGCGGCCCTACCATAAGGCCAACAAAGCCTGGGGTTTATGCCCCAGGTAAAATTAAGGCCCCAAAAATTTTAAATGTATAGTTAATCCAAATCAAAAAAAAAAAATTAGATCCAAAAGATTTTAGACCCCCAAAAAAACCTTATGAAACTCTAAACCCAATTAAAAATAAATTTGAATAGTTTGGACTCATGAACCCATTCCATAATATTAAAAATATTCCCCCTTCCCCTTCCCCTTCCCCTTCCCCTTCCCCTTTCCCCTCTCCAAAAAATAAATAAAAATAAAAAATAATATTAAAAATACACAAAAATAAATTTTTTTTTTTTAAAAACAAAAACTAAGGATTAAAAAAAAAAAATCTAATTGGTCAACCAAAACACACAAAGCATTTGTAACCATTCTTATCATATTAGATCTCAAATAATCTTGGGCCACCCTGGCCGCATGCTTATCTTATCTTTTTGAAAAGTTGCTTGTTAGGTTATAAAAGAGAGGGAGCAGAGGAACTTGAAAGGGAGAGAGAGGCGTGAGAAGGAAGCTGTAAAATGAAGGTTAAAAAAGTAAATTAGACATGTATAAGTCCAACTTTTTCACTTTTCTCTCGGTTTCGCCCGAATTTGGAGTGATTAAAATTAGGGTGTTGAGTGGTTCTTTCACTCACTTTTCTATTCCTTCCATTTTTCCTCTGCAACCAAAGAAAGGAAAATATATTTTTCTTTCCTGTTTTCATCTCTCTATCTTTCCCTCGTACCAAACAAGCTATAAGTGCGCTACGCAGACTAGTTATGAAAACACATAAAACCTCTAAAAACCGATTTCTGAAACTACGATTTTGTTGTCGATTGAAGCAAAGTAGAGAGAAGTACCTTGCCAACAAGGAGTTCGTTGGTGTGGGGTCCGTACATGTCGGAGGTGTCGAGGAAGGTGACGCCGGTGTTGATGGCGTGGTGGATGAGTTTGATCATTTCCTCTTCTGGCTTGGGAGAACCATAGTTAAAGGTCATTCCCATGCAGCCCAGTCCTTGTTTTGATACCTCAAAACCTTGTGAACCCAGTTTTATTCTAGGCACTGTGCTTGCCATTTCCTTTCTTCGTTCAAGCTTCTTCAACTCTGTGTGTGTGTGTGTGTGTGTGTGTGTTGAGAATCTTGAGATAAGGCAAGAGTTTGATTCGCATTTGGACTGGTGAAGTGGTATTTATAGAGGAACGCAGCCGTTCCCTCTACGCAAGCTATGAGCTAAAATAGTCTTCAGCAATCTGCCCGACTGAAAATGTATATTTAAAAAGTGTATTTAATAATTATAATCATTAATTTTAAGTTTATATTTTAAATTTAAATAGCATTTTCGAATTATTGAAACTATAAGTCTCAATATTTGTTGAGACTCATCACCTATTTAATGATAGTAATTCATTAAATCAAATTTTTAAATAAAATATGACTTGTGCTACGTTTCCTTTTTCCGGAAAATGCCATTTTTTTCTGACCAAACAAAAAAAAAAAGTCCCATTTTTTAATAATATGGGAGAATTGCATAGGCTAAAATATTTAAGAAATCTCTTTTTAAACATTTAAAAAATTAGTGTATGTACTGTTAACGTATTAAAAGTATTATAATGTGTTCATTCTAACAATGTCAATAAGATGATTTCTGATAAAACGAGTAAAGAATCTAACAGCAGGAAACATTTTTATACAATTTTTATAATTAATGACCACAAATTCATTAAATTACAGTTTACAATTAATATTTAATTTTGGTAACTGGTAAGGAACTGAACATTTGTATTTGGGAAAGGCTACGGTACTACTGGTATCGTACCAAAAATTATAATTTTTTAAAACTAAGTTATATTTTTTTTTTTAAATGTATAATTTTACAATAAAAAATTATAATTAGTGGTATGATACTGAAAAAAAAATAGGGTTAATTACACGGGAGGTCCCCAAAGTATGTGGTTTGTCTCGTTTTGGTCTCCAATGTTTCAATTGCATCATTTTGGTCCCTGAAGTATTGAATATGTTTCTAAATGATCCTTCAAACAGATAACATCCAGATTATTGACAAAAAATAATCATAAAATTGTCACATAATACCTAAATATAGACAAAAAATAATTTTTATAACTCTTAAACAAAATTTGGGCAGTTCTTGACAAAAAAATGTGTAATATGGGTAACTTTTGACCAAAATTTGGATAGCTCATATAATTTATGTAGCTATTTAACCAAAATTTGAGTAGAAATTTGGTTAAAGTTATCCAAATTATTTATTTATTCATATTTAAGTATTACGTGACAAGTTTATGATAAAAAAATTATTAGCAATCTGGATACTGTCTGCTTGAGGGACTATATGGAAACATATTCAATATTTTAGGACTAAAATGAGACAAACTTCATATTTTGGGGACCTCCAGTGTAATTAACCCAAAAAAATATAAATAGTACCGCAGATTTTTCCTTTGTATTTAGGAGTACAGTAATCTTATCGACTTATCCTTCCTTTTTCAGCAAAATAAAATCGATGGCTTGGTAATTCATCAAAGGGTTGGCCAGCGATGACAATTTGGTTACACGTGGATGACGAACTCTAGCAACTGCCGGAAAGCATGTTTGAATGTGTTTGAATTGTATTTCAGAAAATAGTGTCAGAAAGCATGTTTTTTAGAAGAGTTTTAGAGTGTGTTTGGGATCACTTATTAAATCCAAAAAGTACTTTTTTAATAAATGTTTATCAAAAGTGTTTATAAGAAAAACACTTTTATTAAATAAGTATTGTTTGGATATTCAAAATTTAAAGTACTTAAATTAATGTATTTTATAAAAAGCATGTTTGGATGTAAAAACACTTATTTATGTCACAATTGTTAATAGCATTGAATGCACATATACAAACATACACTACACATATAATGATACACAAAAAAAAAAATCATACACTAAAATATCATATTAATAAAGGAATCATACGAAAAAACTACATAATCCAACTATCCCAATGATATACTAAAGTCGCAAAACACATGTTAATAGTAAATACAATAAAAAATCATCCTTGATTGTTCCTTAGAATTGCTGAAGCAATACGTTCTCTCTTCCTATACATTGGATTTGTATCTGACAAATCAATATCCTCTTCAAAAGCGGTTTGGTTTACATTGTCTTCCTCTTCTAACTCCACGTCTTCATTAGCATACCTTGCAAATAATACGTCTCTGATGCCATGAAGCCTTATGTAATTGTGGCAAGTCATGCAAGCAACAACAATAAACATTTGTTTAGTGAAATCAAAACTGGGCATTTGCTGTAAAATTGGAAATCTTTTCTTTAATACTCCAAAACAACGTTCAATCACATTCATTAACGAAGAATGTGCATGATTGAACAACTCCTCCTTCCCATGAGGTCTTCTCCCTCTACGAAATTCGGGTAGATGATATCTCGTTTCCTTATAAGGAGTAAGATAACCATCCATATTAGGGAAGCCAGCATCTACCACATAATATTTTCCTAAAAATACAACAAAATCATTAGTTATTCTATGTAGTTAAGAATGCAAAAAAATTTAATCAACGCATTCTTTACACATACCTGGAGGTGGTTTTGGAAAGTTTAAATGCCGGTTACGAATGCAATGTAGTAGCACTCTGGAGTCATGAGCCGTTCCTTCCCACCCAGCGTTGACAAATGTGAAAACCATGTTAAAAGAACAAGCTGCCAAGACAGTTTGCGTGCATACTATCTTCCTACCTCTAAAAGGAATCTGTTTTGAAGTAGGAACATGAGCGCTAACATGTGTGCCATCAATTGCCCCAATACAATCTTTGAAATATGGATAGTATTTAGGATTCAATCTGATCTCTTGAGGGATGCAATTGAAATTTTGATGAGGCTTGATGATTTCCATTGAGAGTTTGGCCATCCCTAATAAAACATCATTGAAATGTCGACTTATTGTCTCCCCAGAATGTTGAAATCGCTCCTGCATCATTCTATTTCGCTCATTGTGACCAATAGTGATTAAAAATATAGCTAGCTTCTCTTGACTTGACACATATTTGCTATCACACAACAAGTTCTTTTCTTTCATTAACTCGCACAATGAAATAAACACATGCTTTTCCATTCGAAATTGTTCAAGTGATACACGATCATGGCCATTAAGAATCTCTAACACATATTGATGTCCGGTTAGGGCAGAAGTCCTACATGGCATTTTACTCTTGCGCATTGCAGCCCGTTTTCTCAAAAGTTGTATGGCAAGTAGGGTAAGACATATAGTTTTCAGATTCATTCTGCGCAACAAATCCAAAGCAATGAAAAAAATATAAGCATTAACATTTAGATAAATTCGAATAGCATATGTCTATCCAAGAGTCCAACATATACATCAATATAATAAAAATCCAAAATCATCAAAACAAAAGCTTAAGTATTACCATCACAGTAAAACTTAGTGTTCAAATAAGCTCAAGTAACCAAATAGTCATAGTAAAGAGTAGTGTTCAAAACAAACAAAATATTTGAAACTTTATCTAAAAAAAACACCTAAACAAGTCCACTTTTGAAAAGACATCCTACTGACTAGTGTTCCCTCCGTCCCTCATATACTCCAACCATGCAGCTCGAACACCAGGTTCAGGCAAATTCATCCATGTTTCCCTGTTGATAACATCCCGAAAAAGAACAAGAGCTTGCCAATACAACGGGCTACCGTATGGAATAAGGTCACGCATTTTGTGAAGCTCTTGCATGCATTCCTTGATTGTGGACGACGTTGGTGCAACAGTGCTATGTATTGCCTTGCACAACTCTGATAGTTGTTTATCCAATATTTCTCCCCCATTCACTTTTCGACGGCGCTTTGAAGATGTAGACCCATCACGTCCATGATGTACTTGACCATCTGAGTCGCTACCTTCATCTCTTGTTGGTCCAACCCTATTGGGAATCTGACTTTCACAAGGTGTGTCTAAATCTAAGTCATGATAGTCATCACCACTGCTTGTATGAGCAAATGTAGGGTGGGTTCCTTGTGAAGGAGCCCATGAATGCTCCCCGGTTGCGGTTGTACCGCCAAAAACTCTATCTAGCATGTCAGCAAATGGGAGTGGTTTCCTACGAAATTCTTTGCAATCGGGGTTAGCCTGTGGTAAAGGAAAAAATCATGACCATAAATTTAAACAATGAACTCCTACAATATTTAAATTGACCTATTTAGATGTTACCTCAACAAATATACTCCATGTCTGGTCATCACACAAGACACCTCCTGTTATAGGGTCAATAGTCACTCCAGTATGATTAGTCAATTTGTGCCATGACTTCCATACATCTTTAGTAGTAGCAAAGTGATTCTTCAATTGTTTTTGGTCATACATGACATTTTCCTTTGCTGCAAACCCATCTATAATATTCTTCCAACCTCGCTTGTTAAAACTAGCAGTGGGCCGATTCCCTTTATCTACCTCTTTAACACATAACTCAAAAAACGTCTTATGTCTCTCCACAGTCCAGTTTGCTTTATCTTTGTCATTCCTAGAACTACTAGAAGCCATCTAAAGTAACACCACAAAATACATAGGTTATTAGCACAACGCGTATAATAATAATAATAAAACAAGCATCATTTTTCCAAGTTGACTTGTGCAGTTGAAAGGGTATAAAAGCTCATATAATTTGTAGGTTTGATTGGAAATGATAAAACAAGCAGAATTCTTGTAGGCTGAATTGACAAGAGCTATCCTTTTCCCCATCCAATCAATCAACTAACACAAACTGAGATAACATGGCCAGCCCGTAATTGCCATTCACAGCCCAGACAGCCACAGAATAGTATATATCCACTGAAACTCCTCATTCTGGTCCCAAAGTTATGGTCAGCCAACCACTAACCAATCCTAAAATTTTCTACATTATCTACTTGCAATGTATATTTGTAGTTCTTTTTTTTTTTTTAAGGATCTTGCATCAATAGCACTGATCAATAGCACTGATGACTGTTTGTTTTATGATCATGTGAAATAACTATTGGTGTTGTGAAAAGAATTTCCATCCAAAGCCCGACGCCAACCATAAAAAAAAAGTAGGATCCATTTTAATTATGATCTACCATAAAAAATTAAGAGAATGTATATTAAAGGATATATCACTCCAGAATAAACTTTTGAACTGAAGGTGAAGGGGGTCACAAGACAACTAGAATCATTCCAGGATTTCATTTTCACTGACAGTAAGTAGACACAACCCATGCTTTGAAAACCAACTTAGGAAATGAAGGCAAAACTCAAGTTTTATTGCATCTACCTCAAAACTACAACATGTGGAAACTATATTCATGGGAGATAAAGCATGTGGAAACTATATTCATCAGAGTGACCTGACCACTTTAACTACTTCAAGAGGCAAGAGAAAATGGAAAGTGAGCTAAAGTTCACCATAAGATGCTGCCAAAATTCAGCCTAAAGTTGTTTTACTAACTCAAGTTCTGAGAGATCTAAGTGTCCAAAATAGTTTTCGACTTTCAGATTTCGTTGACCAACCTAATTTGAGTCTGTAGTATTGGGGGTACAGAAATCAGAAGGCTCATCTTCTTGTTTCAGACTTGCAATGGTGTTTTTCAATGAGATAAACTTCTTGTAAATCTAGCACTTGTAACATAATGGCAGTACAAAGACACTAGCAGAACCAAAATTCGTTTAGGTATATTAACAAACAGGTAACATACATGAAAGATGTTACATATTTGTCCAAAGAATTAGGAAAGACCGAGTGCATAAACAAGAACTAAGCTAATACATCTAAGCATCAAATCCAACTACGTAGCCTAGACCATTCAACTCAATCTAAGGGCATACCGCATACCCCAATATCCCGGTGAAAAGCAAGCAATCATAAGGTTCAAGTGAAGTAAAGATCACCCAAAGAAAACAGAAGCTAGACGTTGAAACAGAGTTGTCACAAATAAGAATAATCACAAGAACAAACTCACATTGATCAGACTTGAATCTGAATCCTCTGATACACAAGGCTAGCGCGAGGCAGAGATAGAATGGAGAGAGAAAGGAGTCGTCGAGATATCGCCGGTGATTGTCTACCTCTCCGGCATCGCCTACCTCTCCGGCATCGTTCTTGTCGTTGATCACCAAAATGGAAGGGCTGTTGACAGACCCATGGGATGAGATGAGTTATCGGGAGAGAGTGTCGATGGGTTGGGAGAAAAAAAAATGAGATAGAAGCGATTGAGCTGAAGTGATTTTGAATAAGTAAAAGTCTTATTTTTTAACTTTTATTTTTGGGCTTATTTAAGTGGTAAAATAGTTTTTACTTTTTTAAAAATACTTTTAATAAGTTATCCCAAACGCTATTTTTTTTTATGAAAGCACTTATGATAAGTCAAAAGTCCAATAAACACTTTTTTTAAGTCAATCCAAACAAATGAAGGTGGCCCATGGGACCCCCAATGGTTCGACGCTACACCAAAGGATTGCATTGAGACAACTACAGTCCTGTGAATTAACAGTAATGTTACGCTGATCAAATTTTAGAATGCACTTACCTTTTGTTTGAGTTCATTTAATTTTTTGAGAGAATCTTATCAATTTTTGAAGTAAAATTTTTTATTTTTGGATTTTTTTAATTTTTTTAATACAATATTAAAAAATAAAAAAAAAAAATGGTACCGTAGTGTTCCCAATGAGATGAGGTAACTTCAGATTTAACAACTCCTTTTTTGTTCATTTTTAAAGTAGTATTTATTTTCTATGTGTTACTAGATTTTTTTTTATTGATTTTTCTCAACCCAAACTACATACCTCAGTTGTGTGCTAAGTATAAGATCTGACTTGAAAGTTGGAAGTGGAACAACATAGTGTGACTTAAAAGAGGGGTGAATAGATCTTATTCTTTGGATTAGTTCACGAGATATTTATAAATTTCTCATGAATATCTTGATCCCGACATGAATGATCTGTATTTTAATTGAATCGGAGAAAGAATTAGTCGAGGGATGCGTAAATTGATCCAATCACCCCTTATCATTGACCAAAAAAAAAAAAAAAACACAGCGAGAGTCTCTCATACAAGCCTCATAAAGTGTAATTTCAATAGTGGACGGAAGCTACTATTAAATTCAATCTCCACCGTGAATAAGTGTTCACTCGAGCTATCCTTTTAAGCCCAATCCCACATGCTATTAGGGGTGTTTAAATTTTTGATTACCCGTAAATTTCAATCATATCATATTCGATTCTATTAATCGGCAATTCGAAAAAATCGGATAGGTCAACAGAAGATTTTTTGATATTCCATAAAACATCAGATAAAAATGCGGAATACTTACAAAATTTTCGTATTTCTACCCTACCTTACCTGCATATATATATATACTAGGGATAACCCATACCTGAAGGCACAGTGCAACTAAAAAAAATCGAACATTGAATTTGAACGTGAAATAATCAAGCAGTGAACTCGGACACGTACTAAACTGAAAACCTAAACTCGCCCTATATCACGTGTCTGAAGGCACCGTACATAGTTCTTAAACACGAAATAATCAAACAATAAATATAAACATGCATTAAGCTGAAAATCGTTTGGTCATTTTTAATGTCATGAGTTCAGTGAAATAAAAAGGGTCAAAAGTTGTCATCAACCAATACTTTGACAACCTAAATTCAAAAAAATAATTACATTAAATCAGGAACACTCCAAATTACACAACTAACCAAACAGGAAAAGAAAAAAAAGGAGCTAAAAGTCACTTACGTCTAAAAGTCAATAACTCATGCCTAAAGGCACGATGCAATATAAAAATCGAACTCCTCAAAGAAGAGTCCACTATACAACTTTTTTAAAAAAAATTAGACAAAATCAGTAACTGAAGACATTGTATAACACAAAATCGAGCACTAATCATGTAATACAAAAAATTTCAATAGAATACAAATATTTCACGTCTAATTCTAACTTCTGTCAAACATATGGTGGGCGGTGTGTGTTTGTTAAGTGGGTGTGATGTATGGGCTGTGTGTGCAGGCTGAGTGTGAGTTGTGAGTGTTGTGTGTGTGTGTTGGTGTGCATTATGTGTGTGTGTGAAGCATATAAAATTGATGGGAGTTCAACAAATGGAAAATGAAACCAAATTTGTTAAACTAAATCCAACCAAACCACTATTATTCAACCACCTACTTCTATCAAATATTCAATTGCAAACAGAAATTTAATTCAATCAAAAATAAACCTAACATTAAATTTCAAAACCATAACACTAACATTCAATAAAAAAAATGATACTAACAACTATAATTTCCCAAACTTTATTCAATGAAAATCCAACCACACTCCCCAATATGTTAATCATGCTGCTAGCAAGCATTTTGCTCCTCATAATATGATTTTTTGTAAATAATAGTAACACATAGTTTCACTCAATATTCAACGGAGCATCAAATAATCTTAACTATTAAGAGGAAGGTCAGTTACAATGTTGTTGTAATGCATAATCCAATGATAAGATGATGTCGTAGTTTAGAATTCACTAACCACGACAAAGCTTGAAAGTGCAAGGTTCATATCTGTTCCTCATCTAAGTAAACTTAGTTCCATCAAGCAACATGGGTACATAGTGAACTGAAAAACACAATGATGAGAACACATTTATGCCAAACCAAAAGAAAGAGGCTTTAGCAATCAACATCCCAAAAACATACACCACATGAAATGTGGCTTTTGGGTCTCTTATTGCAGTCCAGCAAGAAATAAACCATCAAACATAACAATTTAGATTGATCTCAACGGTTCTTGTGGTATCCTAAATTTTTCATTTCAAAAACAATTCTATCTTATTAAGATAGATTCTCGTGCCTGAAGGCACTTTATAACAAAAAAAAAAGATAATTAGAAAAATATGCATCCATTGGAAAAAATTGAACCTCCATCAATTATGGCTTTCATATGTTTACGTATGTTTTCTTTCTTAATTTGCGTAGATATTTGCTTGCCGCAGGTAGTTGCAAGGTAGATTATTGCACCATCAATGGGATTTCGGTAATGTTACTGTGTCAATATTGTCTTTATCGCACCATCCATTTGATCCCGTCCATGCCACTGCTAATCGAGCTCATTCCATTGTATTTTTAATTCATTCATGAGCCATTAGGAATTTTACCCCTATAACTCTGCACCAGTGACACTCAAGGTTGGAGAAGCTCTTTTTTCATCAATAAATACTATTTTGTATCTCAGAACTATGATGTTGTGCCCCTTTTATCGTTGCCTAAATTAGACAGTGCTATATTCCTATTAGAAATCATCATTTTATTTGCTATTGCCTGAAAGCACAGAGTAATAAAAAATTTAATATATTGTGTCTCTTCGTATTTGTATCACTAACTGCAAGAACATAAAGAAGTCAATAACCTAGTACATCATGAACTCAAAGAGACATCATGAACTCAAAAATTGTACACAAACACATTAAAATTTTTTAAGACCAATCTAACATGTGATTGGCAGTATAGTCCTTGAAGCCTTCATCTAGCAATTTGACAAAAACATCATTGGATCCCCTAAAAACTTATTTAGAAGTGGTAATGATTTTTATCATAGAAGCTCTGAACAATAACCACATCACATAAAAACAAAAACCAAACTCACACAAATCAAACCTTGACTTCGGCTATGGCAATGACGGGTGGGCGAAGTCATTGACAAACCCAAATAAGATGATCACATCAATGACATCATAGGATATTAGAATGTGTCTTCATTTTACTGAAGCAATACTACAAAAATGTTTGCTATCATATAAAAAAAACACAAAATCTACTCAAATTTTTTATATTTAAACCATTACAATTATTCCACACCAAGTCATCCCGAGTAATTACAATGCAATCAATCAAACAAAAGCAACATTACAACTTAAAAGCATACATGCAGTCACAGAAGCACAAAGAATGGCAAGGTAAAAGCATTTCCATATACTATCAGTAATACCAACATGACACCATGGCCTACGTCAAACCCATAAAATTCATCAAACTAATAGCAAGTAGAGGGTGCAAAACAGACGAGAGAGTCACCCTTTTGTTGGCAGCGATGCGTCCGCAACTCTTTGAAAAATTTCATCGAACATGTGGTGGGTGTGTACAAAGAAACACAGTCCAATGCTTAAACACAGTCCAATGTAATATAAACACAATCCAATGCTTGGACAAAGAGAGGAAAAAAACCACCAAACCAATGAACACAACTCCCACTATCAGACTACCAAAATCATATTTTATGAGACCACTCAAATAGAGGTTTAGACTCTTTTCAGGAGGAGTAATTGAGATGAGTCCAAAATTGCACTAAAGACAGCTAATAAAGCAACATGTGTTTGACAGCCACTTCTAAACAAAATCAACGTTGATTATGTTGATAAAGATGAAAATCAGATTGGTAACATCAAAAAAAAAAAAAAAAATTGGAAAAGTCAGCTTATTTCACCATCAGGCAACAGACAGCATCTACATTAAAAACGTCCGCCAAAAAAACTCTATAGAACTCCAAACAACAATAAAAAAGAGCAAAAAAAGTAAGTTAGAGATTTAAAACAGAGCAATTTTTTTTTGGGATAGAAATTAAAATTCGGGGTCATTTGTGATGTTTCAGCAGGTGATGAGACGTCATGATCTCAAGAGCACTTACAGACCAGTAAATCCTCTCCACTTTGTTGCCTGGATGCTGAATCACCACCGTCGCTGCCTCCGCCACCTGACAATTCCCCATTTCTCACCTTTCTAATCCACACACAACACACAAAGATATGATCAAATCAAACTCCCCTGCTTCAATATCGTTCGTTTCGGTTTCTGAAATTGAAGAAACTTCGAACTCGAGCTGAGGGAATTAATGGATGGGGGTGTTTGCGCAGAGGGGGAAGAAGGGTGGGGGGGGGAATACCTGGCTATAGCGGTGGCAATGGTGGTGGCTCTGGCTGCAGCGGTGGCTCTGGCTCTGGCTCTGGCTTTGATGGTGGTAACAGAGACATAGAGAGAGAGAGAAATGAGTGAAGAGGAAACAAAGAAGAAGGTAAAAAAAAAAATCGAAGGAATGATGTAGCCATCTGTTGTCTGACAATGGGTGTAGGGGTGTCAGACGCTGTGTATTGGGTGTATAGATTAACGTTAGGAGGGAGGTGATGGGTGTGATAAGATGGTTTTGGGGGAGGGGGAGGGGGAGGGGGGGAATATGAGTAGGATAAAATTCAAACTCTCTTCTGTTTTATTATATATATATATAGATTTTTTGATATTTCGTAAAACATCAGATAGAAATGTGGAATACCTACAAAATTTTCGTATTTCTACCCTATCTTACCCACACACACACACACATATGTATATATATACACACACATATATATATATATATATATGTATATATATATTGTTAATTCCTAAAAATTAAAATTCAAAAGTGTGACACCTCTAAAATCGGGGGTCTTTTGTCAACCGGTTAACCAACCGTCAACCAGCGGAAATACCCGTGAATGTCACACAACCCGACATCACGTCAATAGCCTCCCCTTAACTGAGATCACAAAAATACAAAATTTTTGCAGAGTCTCCTTTGTACCGGACACTCTCAACTGTATAACCTGTGTACATTTAATCACATGACTCATCCGAGATCTAATATACCACAATTTATACTCCATTATTGTCCATTTACACCATTTGAATAAAAGGACACAAAACCCGAAAGCCTGGCAAAACATTCTTAAAATTTCAGATTTTTGAAAAACCTACCGGTAGCTATGTCATCGTCCTACCGGTAGGTTTTGCTTACAGAAAAAGTTCTATAGCAAAAAAAGTGACGTTCTACTGGTAGGTTTTGCCTACTGGACCACATCTACCGGTAGGTATGTTCAAAACCTACCGATAGGTGTGCTCAAATTTTGCTTGTTTCACCTGTTTTCGATTTGTAACCCACTCCCATCCATTTCATATCCATCTAACACAAGTATAATGAATTTTTTCTTATAAAGCATGGTTCATACAAGTTCTATTACATTCATTTTCATGAATTTATATGCCCAAAATCAACTTTCATAAAAGTTTTACAAAATATGATTAAAAAATCAAATGTTAGTCGTCCACCAGTGTATAACCCGCACTTGAAATGTTCTCCCATAAAGGGTGAGCTATGATCAATAAGGTATCTCCTAAAGAGACTATTCTCCAACCTAGATGCATATGAAATGTTCACATGCAACATTTAACAAGCAACAACCATTCCAATCAAGAATATGCAATTCAATGTTGAAAATCACCATGTCATGCTATGAAATGAGATGAAACTCACTCATGCACTTCAGCACGAGCCCTTACTGGCTCTCATAACACATGCAATGTCGTGTATTTAAAATCAGGCATTCCAAGCTCCCGCCATAAATGTTGCACATCCAATGACCATTTTAAAATCTCCGGGTCTTTCTTGGGGTGGGTATTTATGGACTTACACCAACGGGCATCCAACCGACATGGAATTCATGGGCTTCCACCAACGGTTCCGCGTATACCGACACACTTTATGGACTAGGCCAAGGTAGTGCGTATCTTAATCACCGAGTCTTGCACCCGAGGGAGAATCTAGCCCTTCATACTAACCCCGACCCAATTTTCAATGCAAACAGTGCGACTCAGCCAGATCTTTGATCCAACTTTTTCGAACCCACCCATCATCCACCATATGTGGTGTTTGATGACAAACATGCACACACACCCACATAATGGGATATCTCTGTGCATATGCAATGTAATGTACAATGGCAATACCAATATCATGTCCAATATGCTATGAATGTCATATGGACCAAATTAACCGCATATCAACATATCAACATATTTCATGGCAAATTATATCATGAGTATATAATTTTCATAAATTATTGCAATGTCAATACATCATCTAGCATATATCAACGTTTTCACCCAACAACAATTTCCCTAGCATGTCATACATAGTCTATGCAATAACACACTTAGTTTCACATAGGCACAATTTAAACACATAGCATACCCACATAACACCATTTTCAAAGAAATTACTAGCTAGTAATTTCCACATACCAACTCAATCAAGAATTGATTTTACTCAATTTCAATATTCATTTCATCAATTTTACAACAATAGGCAAGTCTTAAAGATATCTAACAACCTACCCATTTCATATCACAACCCAAGGATGGAAATAAACCTAGTCAGGATGAAAACTCTACCTCTTGAAGTGTAAGACAAATAGACAATGCTAGGAAGCTTCAAAAACCCAAATCTCGCCCAAAACCCTTGATTTCTCCAAGCTCGTTTTTGAAACTTTGGTGAAATCAGTCCTTTTTTGTATGGTTTTGTAGCCCTCGACGCATAGAACAATCTTTGTTTTTGGCTTGAGTCGATTTGAGCGACGAATCTCCGTAGATCGTAGAGAGAAATTTGAATTTCTCTCTTTTTCCCTCTCTTTCCTCTCCAAAGTGAAGACCAGCTGAACAATGGGAGAAAAAATCAAATTTTCTCCCCTATTTATACTTTTTAAATACTTGGTCCACATTGCGCCATACGTTTCCCATTCCCGGATCCGATTTCGTCCCGAAACGATTAAATTTCGTCCCGATTCAAGTTCAAAATATTTTTATATGAACTTCCTTTAAATTATTATGTACTTTTTGAAATTTAAGTTCCGGGTTCGTTTTTTATGTCACCCGATCACCTCGTAAAACGCGAAAAATTCGATTGTCTTGGAATTCGACGAAAATTGACAGGGTAACTAGATTTCGCGAGAAGAATCCAACGGAGAGATCCGTTTCGTCATCCGAGCTCTAGAAAAATACGGGTTTTCAACCCACACTGAAATGGCAAAATTACCGTTTTACCCTTCTATAAAAATTCAAATTTACCTGGGTTTTACAAAAAATCTAGAAACCCTAATATTTTATTGATGTTTATGGTTTTCTTATATATGATATATTGATGTTTATGACTTTCTTGTTGTATTTTATTATAATTGTTTATGTATTATCGAATTTATTGTGTTTTATTTAGTGTTATTGGTTTATTGTGCTAGTTAATTGATACAGATTACTTAATTAAATTGTTAAAATGATCTAAAAATTAATAACTAAAAAATATGTGTTCACCCAACTTTCTACGCGATTGTTTTGGACGGAATTCGGATAAAAATAATACACTTAACCGGGTAGAATAAACTAAGAAAAAATATCTCACAAAATATCGAGTAAGAATATGAAATACCATAATCTCATACATTCTATCAACAAATCCTCCAACAACCACAAGAGAGCATCACTATGTGCTATTTTTGAAGTTCATAGGGGCCATGTGCAACGGGGACAAATGGATAAAATGAAGTACCCTCCAAAAAAAAAAAAAAAAGATAAATATCACAATTTAATTTCTTAATTATCAATAAAGTTCATCGATCCATTTCATCTATTAGAATAAATAGAAGCAAATTCATGTATTCAGTTACGTCATGTGTCTCCTTTGTTCTAACGACTAAATGATGGAATAACTTAATTGATATAAAGTTAAAAATTGAGACAATTGAAAGTTTAAAGATCATTTTAAAACATGAGATAAAATTAAAGCACTAATTATAATATTGACAAAAAAAATATGAATAAAAAAAATGGTCAAGGTCTCTGATATTTTATCCTGGCATGGTAATTGATGCATAACATCGGTTTGGATCACTAAAAGACAAAAGAGTGATCGATACAAGACAATGATGAAACTAGAGAAACCACACATGTATATCAAACCCCTCAAACATCCAATCTCATCAAAAAAGAACTCTCGAGTCTCTGCCCAACACGCCCACATTCCACCTATTGTTCATTAAGACACTCAAAAGGGGGCATCATTACCATTAACCACTCAAGTCCCATGGTTTTTTGGTAATGGAGAAGTAGGCCGTGACATTTTTTATTCTTTATGTGTTATTGTTGGATCATATTTGTGAGATCTGAATATGTATATCATGTCATTTTATATAATGTTGTAGGCATAAGTACAATTTATTAATAATTAGTTAAGGGCTTAATTGCATTAAATAAAGTTGTGGTGGTTAAGATAAGATTTTAATTAAATATTGGTAGGATTGAATTCCTAAAATGTAAAGAGTTTGGATGAGATTTAATATAAGCCGGAAAATTTACGTGTTAATTACGAGAATAAGAGAAACAAGAAAGGATATAGGGGTAATTGGCAAAATATAGGTGACTCAGGAAGGACACCTGACATAAGGGTGGCTCTCAAGTTTGAAGTGAGGAGGTATAAAAGGGAGTTTCTCTTGTAGAAGTAGTTCTTGCATGTTTTAGAGAGGGTGGGGTGGATTTCCACAGAGACGTGATTTTTTGGTTTTGAGGGGAAATTTCTTTGGCTTCTTAGAGCTAAAGCAAACTTGGTTTTCTTAATTCACTTTACAATCTTTGAGTATACCCAAGTGTTAAGATGTGTGAGGTGAGGAAGCTAAGAACCCTAGGTTCTTTAAGTTTGGAGGTTTCGGAGAGTTCGAAGGAAAAGGGTTGCATCGAAGGTAAGTTATTTTCTTACCGTTGTTATATTTTAAAGCTTTTAAATTAAATTCATAATAGAAGTATGTTTGATGGTTTGGAGGTGTTAAGGTTGAAAAACAATGGTGGAGGAAGAAGTTGGAATCGAGTTTGAGGTCTCTACACAAGATTGTACCGGTACAAGCGTAAGTAGAACTTGTACAACGGGGTTCTGGATGGAATAGAACTGTTACAAAGAAAAGATGTGTAAAATCGGTATAAGACATATTGCCTACGAAATATAATAAGGTCCCATGTTGGACCAAAAGCTAATAGTTCAAGAAAACTTTGACATTGGTATGTGTTCATGCCAATTACCTTGGAAATCCAGGTACAACTTATCAAGTATCAACATATCCACTAAAATCTTTATCACCTACTCAAATCTGTCTATCCTTTAAAAATGAAAAGTTGTGCTAAATTTTAGTTGTGGCCCCATAGCTCATGGAAAACTATGTTAAAACTATGCCCAAAATGGTATTCAATTTTCTTCTTGCCACATCTTCACCATTAATGAGTGAGAGACTCACTTGTATATAATGAGTTCCACTTAACTGCATGATAGATAATGTGCTAAAAAAATAATTGAAAAGAAATGTACTAGAGAGGATCTCACTCCTGCAAAATAGGGGATCACAAATTAAGACTATGTAAAACGTGGATATTTGCGAATTCTAAGAATTTCAAATTTCATCAATCTTAATCATTGATTTTAAATTGAATGATCAACCATTCATTGAAAAAAAAAAACAAATAATAAAAGAATCATAAAATACAAATATTGTATGCATAGCTTGTTTTTATTGATTGAAAAGTAGAGGTATGATATCAAAAAATATTTTTCGATACCGTAATGAAAATCCTTTCTTTTTAGCATTACTAGTGGAATGCCTGCGTGCAAGGCATGCTAGTTAGAGCTTATTTCTGAGAAAGATGCATTTGAGCAGCCGACTCTCATGTGTGGTGTGATTTTCCTTGACGAGTATGAAATCAAAGTACTGAAACTAATGCGAGTGTAAGTATATATATAAACGACTAGTTATGTGAATCTAGATAACTCATATATGCGTAAGAATTACTTCCTCTTCAGATTCTCTCACCAACAAGGACCATTCTAGTTGTACATCCGGTTATTGGATGAACAGAAGGTGACCTCCTCATTGTATAAAGTGAGGCATCAGATAGAACAATGTACTGAATAGAAGATGAATCCATTGTTTGGTGTAATCTCCATAAAATAGACCTCTCTGTGTAATAGAATTCAAAACAACCAGTTTCCTGCTAATATCCTACTACCTACTAGGTTGGTTCCTCCAAGGAAATCATTTTGGAGCTAAATTGAAGACAATATGTAGATTAAATTTACTCAAAGACAAAACGAAAAAAGAAATAAAAGTCTCATCTTTATTCAACAAAATAAAATGGTTCGACATAAGAAGACATATCAGATATACATTCCCTAGGCACAAGTACATAGAATTACTTCAAAAGTAGTAATGTGGTATTTAGCAGGCACCAAGCGGATGAGTGTTTGCACCAAGAGGCTCATCCTCATTCAGGTTTCCAAGAGGATAGGGCAGGTGTATTTGCAAACCTCCAAGTGCTAGCCATGTATTCTTTTGATAACCTCTCACCCTTTACCGCATCAGCTGTAGCAATGGATTCAATCTCGGCCATATCTTCAGGTGTTAGTTTTACAGACAAAGCTTTGACATTCTGGTTGAAGTTTTCAATCTTGGTGGTACCGGGTATGGGGGACACGTCCTCCCCTTGGTGATGGACCCAAGCCAATGCTAGCTGCGATGTGGTGCATCCCTTCTTTGTTGCTATTACATTTACCAGCTCATACAACTTTTTGTTATGCTCGACATTCTCAGGATGGAACCTTGGCATAGTCTACAAAAGGTCAAAAGACATTCCAATGACATCAGTACAAAGCAACATAGATTCATGCCCATAGATGTTGTTCCTAGTATCCATGCTTAAGCAAATTTCAGTACCACAACACGTGGTTCCTCATCCAATGCAAAATACATTTGGTTCCTCAATGTGATCCTACTGAAAAGATTCTGATACAAACATGATTATACACATGCATGATTCACAATACATCAGGTTACCCAATGTACGAGGAGGGTATCAGTGTTTCTTTATATAGATAACCATCAAATATGATTCTAATATCAGCAAGCTATCTTCTCAATTGATATGCATCACAAGGAATTAGAGAGCAATATCATCCTCTCCTCTAGAAGGGGCCTCATTAAAATGTAAACAAAAAAGAAACGACGACTAAGTACACGAATGTCCCACCACTACGGAGGTCCAAGGAGGGTTAAATCGATGTACGTAGTTGCATCCCCACTTGTGCAGAAACTATTTGCGTGACTCACTCCCTAGATGCCCAGTTGCCATGGAGCAACCTTACCGCTGCACCAAGACTCACCCAATAAGCTCAGTAAAATGTGAAGAGACACAAAAAAAAAAAAAAAATACTTAACTACATTCTTCATTTTTGAAAATAAATTTATTACAACAAATATTTTGTTGACATGGAAACAAACAGTTCGAGACCTATTCTTAATCAATTATTCGTAATACCAACCACGACCGTGGGGAGAAACCTATATGAGGTCAATTATACAAATTTAACAAGAAGGAAAAAAAAAACTCAAAGGTACCATATGGGGATCCGTTTTTGTGACTGCATTACACTATCAGTACTGATCCGCTAGAGCATTTTATTACACATTGTTAAGTTGAGAGAATTAACACAATATTAGAGAAAAACAGAGATGGGTCAAAACTTAACCTACCTCTGACAAACCACTTGTATTTATAGTTAACTCATAATAATACAAAAAACGTATACACCATCTAATATTTACACATAATACCATAATATTCTTAACACTCTCCCTCAAGCTGGACTATATATATCACATAATCCAAGCCTAGAACAAATTTATGTAAGACGTGTACGACTCAATACTTTGGTAAACATATCTGCAAGTTGATCTTCAGATTTTACAAATGGAGTCATAATCTCTCCAACTACTATCTTGTCTCAAATAAAGTGACAATCAACCTCAATATATTTGGTTCTCTCGTGAAACACTGGATTGGCAGTGATATGGATAACTACCTGGTTGTCACAAAACAACTGTAAAAAAAGTTGAACTTGAAATTCAATTTCCTGGAGGATGTGTAGTAGCCAAGTCAACTCACTCGTCGTATGCGTCATTGCCCTATACTCAACCTCAGCACTAGATCTCGCTACCAAGGGTTGTTTCTTACTTTTCCATGAGACAACGTTACCTGCTAAGAAAGTACAATAACCAGTGGTTAATCTCCGATCAGAAGGAGAGCTAGCCCAATCAGCATCTGAGAAACTTTCCACTTTAAGATGTCTATTGGCTTGATATAACAATCCAAGGCCAGGATCACGTTTGAGATATCGTAGAATACGAGTAATTACCTCCCAATATGGTACTCTAGGAGACCCCATAAACTGACTTACTATATTGACTACATAAGAAATATCCGGTCGAGTAATAGTGAGATAATTGAGTTTTCCAACCAATCTGCGATACCGACCCAGATTCTCAAACAGTACACCATCATCCAACAACAGTTTCTGATTCGGATCCATAGGAATATCAATCGGTCTGCCACCCAACAAACCAGCTTCTTCTAGCATGTCAAGTACATATTTCCTCTAGGATAAACAAATACCCTGTTTAGATCGAGCCACCTCAATACCCAAGAAATACCAAAGTTTTCTCAAATCCTTAGTATGAAATCGGTCTTGCAATAAGATTTTTAACTTGGCAATCCCCTCAAAATCATTTCCAGTAATCACAATATCATCTACATAGACCACCAATAGAACATATCCGACATCCGTCTGTCTATGAAACACAGAATGGTCTGTCTGACACTGAAAAAGACTAAACTCTAAAACTGCATCTAAAAACTTACCAAACCATGCCCTCGGTGAATGCTTCAAACCATACAAAGATTTCTTTAACCAACATACACTCTTATCGTACTCTCCCTGAACAGTAAACCCAGGTGGATTACTCCATGTATACCTCTTCAATCAAGTTATCATGTCAGAAGGCATTCTTGACATCTAACTGAAACAAGGGCCAATCAAAATTAGCAATCAAATAAATCAAGATACGAACAAAAGAAATTTTGGCAACCGGAGAGAAAGTCTCCTCATAATCAACATCATAGGTCTGAGTAAAGCCATTTGCAACAAGTCGGGCTTTGAGACGCTCCATAGAACCATCCGGATGAAATTTAACAGTATACACCCAAAGACAACCAACAGTTCGTTTAGCAGGAGGTAAAAGAACGAGATCCCAAGTCCCATTATGATGTAAGGCATCCATCTCCTCCTCCATAGCTTTCCTACAACCCGGATCAGATAACGTATCTTGTAAGTGCTTAGGGATAGAGAGAGTAGATAATTGAGAGGTAAAACAAGAGAAGACAGGAGACCATGCATTATATGAAACAAAATGAGCAATGGGATGATTAGTAACACACGAACGAATACCTTTTCGAAAAGCAATAGGTAAAGAGTCTAAATTACCTGATGTACCAGGATCAGCAGACAGCAAGGAAGACGGAACGAGCACCTCAGTCGATGGGCGAGGACGACGAGAGTATACACGAGGAGGTAAAGTAGATGGTAACACAGTAGGCAATAGAATATCTGACCGTGAGGGAAGAGATGGTGGTACAAGAGACGACCCAAAGCCCAGATCCAAAGGCTGAGCAGGTGCCAGAAATATGGAACAGATACCTCAAACGTGACATCAGCACTAGTAAAGTATCGTCGTAGGGAAGGACTATAACAACGATACCCCTTCTGTGTGCGGGAGTATCCAAGAAATACACATTTAGTAGCCCGAGGGTCAAGTTTATCAAACTCAGGGCCCAAGTTATGAACATAACAGACACACCCAAAAACCTTAGGAGTTAAGGAAAATAAGGGCTTACCAGGAAAAAGGACAGAGGATGGACTTTGCCCATTTAACACAGAGGATGACATACGATTAATAAGATGACAAGCAGTGAGAACAGCATCACTCCAAAAACATCGGGGAATATTCCTCTGGAATAACAGTACATGGGTGACTTCCAACAAATGACGGTTCTTGCGTTCAGCAACACCATTCTGTGGATATTTATTAAATAAAATATTCTGTATTGGACCCCATACATCAGAATATACCAACCCAAATAGACTAGACACACGATTATTGACTCTAAACTGAAAGGACACATAGTGATGCTTACTAAGTTGACAAGCTTCACAAGACACAGACGAAGCATAACTAAGACTGGGAACTTGGACCTTCAGATTCTGGAGAGACAATGCCATTGGATGCCCAAGACAACAATGCCATTGAAAAGGAGACAACGAGGTCTATAGAGCCTGAGTAGGTGAATCAAGGTCAAATTAATATAGGCCACCAACTTCATGCCCCGTACCAATCTTCCCTTTCGTCTTAAGATCCTGAAATACACAATAAGAGGGATAAAAGGTTATGGAACAATTGAGAGAACGGGTAATCTTGCCAATGAAAAGTAAACTAAAAGGAAACTGAGGAACAAATAACACGGAGGATAAGGACATATCAGGACTCAAGTGAGTAGTCCCTAAACCTGAAACTTTAGAGCAAGTAACATTAGTAAGAGTAACACTGTGTGTGGAAGTAGCAGACTGATAAGAAGAAAAAACATCAGACGCACCAGTTATGTGGTCAGAAGCACCAGAGTCAATGATCCAAGGACTGCGAGTGGAGGACAATAAACAAGTGGAAGCGGTACCTGACTGGGCAAAAATAGAAATGGAGAAAGATGGAACAGCCTGTTGCTGAGACAGGAACTGAGCATACTCCTCTCGTGTAATATTAACTGACCTAGAGTCTGGTGGAGCTGACCGAGGTATGGAAGCAACAACTGAGGTGTCATTTTGATAGGAAACTTGATTAGCAGCACTGGAAGGCTTTCCATGTAAATCCCAACATAAATCAACAATGTGCTCTCCACGACCACCCGTACGGCCTCCTATATGACCTCCTCGACCACCACAATTGCCACGTCCACCTCGGTGACTATCACTGTGGCTATTAGGAACCACCAGAGCTGAACGATCAGTGGAAATACCATGATCAATGCCTGAATGACTAGTAGACAAAGTAGCACGCTGTAAACAGGAGAAAACTTCAAGTAGAGAGGGAAAACTGGAGCTAGCCAAAATCTGAGAGAGAATAGACTCATATTCAAGTTTCAAACCTACCAGAAACCGAACATTTAAATCCTCATGTTGCTTCTGCCAAACCGCTACATCAGTAGTGAACGGATGGTAGAGCTTCAACTCCTCAAAAACTCCCCGAACATGAGTGTAATAATCCTCAAGACTCAGAGTACCCTGCTCAAGGCGAAAATACTGTTTGCACACCTCATAAGCACGAATAAAATTACCTATACCCGAATACATAGTGGCCAAGTGATCCCATGTCTTTGGCAGTATCACGATAGAGCAGAGTAGAGCTAATACTGGGCTCAATACTATTCAACAATAAAGAGATAATCTGAGCATCCTCTTGTTCCCACTTATCATATCCAGGAGCATCCTCCTTGGGTTTAGGATTCACCAAATATTTCTTAAATCCGTTACCTCTAAGAAATACTTGAACAAATCGTGACCATAAAATATAATTGGTCCCATTAAGCTTAACAAAAGTCATCGGACCATTAAGAAATGCTACGGGAGCAGAGGTGGGTGGCAATGATGAAGTAAGAAAGGAAGCATCTTGTCTGGGTTCCATAATAGTGTGGCAAACGGTAAACGGGACTTACTAGACAACTGAACCGAGCAAGGAAAGTCCACTAGACCGCTGAACTGGACCAGAGAATGCCACTGGACAGCTGAACCGGACTAGAGAAGTCCACTGGACCGCTGAATCGTACCAGAGAAGTCCACTAGACCGCTGAACCGGAGACAAAACAAATGGAACTAGTCTGAACCGGCCTAAAACTGACTGAACCGGGACTGAACCGATGCAAACTCACTGACCTGGGATTAAACCGGGGTTGAACCAGACTTGAACCGGTCTGGTCTGAGGCTACTGGATTTGGGTCTGGATCCAGCTATGGATCTGGATCTGGGCTTGGATATGTTACCCAAACCCACAATCGACCCAGTTCGAGTGGGGGTCGACTTCTACACCAATTAGCAGCCACACCAAAAACACCAATCGACGGCACCAAGAGCAACCACACCAGAACACCAGTCGACAGCGCCAAGAACAACCAGCGATTACACCACCGAAACAGAACCAGAAGCCACCACACCACCATGAAGCAATCGACACGAAACAGAACCAAAAGCCATCAAAGCAGAACCAGGAGCCACCACACCACCACGAAGCAGAACTAGAAGCCACC
Organism: Ilex aquifolium; assembly: GCA_951799425.1. NCBI lineage: Eukaryota > Viridiplantae > Streptophyta > Magnoliopsida > Aquifoliales > Aquifoliaceae > Ilex > Ilex aquifolium. Next base: position 13,170,181 of record OX637401.1, on the reverse strand, counting down.
AACGTCGACCACACCAGTCGATGGTGCCAAGAACAACCAGCGACTACTACCACCACCACCAAACGAGACCGCGATGAACAGCACCACACAACTGCGAACTCCGACAATAGTCACACAACCGCGTACCAGAATAGTTAATATTTGTATTGTTTTGGCTCTGATACCATGTTAAGTTGAGAGAATTAACACAATATTAGAGAGAAATAGAGAGGGGTCAAAACTTAACATACCTCTCACAAACCACTTGTATTTATAGTTAACTCATAATAATACAAAAGACATATACACCCTCTAATATTTACACATAATACCCTAATACTCTTAACACGCATAAATTGCTATCCGACATATTCAAAAACACACCCTTTCATCAGAAGTTCGCTAGCAATCGTTAACTAAAGAAAAAGAAGTCCAAATTAAGCTTCGTTGAGTTGTTAAATAGTTGCTCGCTCTGAGTAATAGTCTCATTATTGGTTTTTTCCTTTATGAAAAGATTAATTTTCTAGGATAAAAATCATACAGATCCTTAATTTTTTTGTCAAATGAAATGTGATACCCTAACATTTTAAAAATAACACAGAAAACCCTCACCATTTGTTAGCTATAACCAACGGACTCCCTCTGGATATTCAGACGTTAGCAGGACTAATGATCAGCTAGAAAATCATTTTTGTCCAAGAATGCCCCGAGGACAAATATTAACCCCACAATAATGTTGAACAGATAATTTAATCTCTCAAAGCTACATACCTTTCTGAAGTCATTTTCTGACAATTTCTCAATCATATGGGGACCTGAAGTGAAGAAGCCCATTCCTAAAGGACTATATGGAACAATCCCAATGCCAAGTTCTCTGAAAATTTATAAGAGTAATGAACTAATAAATTAGGATCACTCATCACTTCCCAAGCAAGAGAGTTAGCATTTAGCACAAGCAGATGCCTCACCTACAAGTGGGAATGACTTCTTCCTCTGCATCTCGTGTCCATAAGGACCATTCAAGTTGTATAGCTGTTATTGGATGAACAGCATGCGCCCTTCTGATTGTATCTGGTGAGGCCTCAGATAGACCAATGTATTTTATTTTCCCCTCTTCAACCAATTTCTTGAGTGCTCCCATCTGGTAAAAGCATGTCCCAAAAACGATCAAGGAAAATGTGACATGAGCTTTTTCAAATTGGTTTTTTCTAGGGTAGCACGGAGTGGGGGGAGGGAATAGGAAGTGATGGATGATACTGGAGGCGTTCATCAATTTATGGTGCATAACAGTAAAGAGTTTAACACAATAGGATACATTATACAACTCTACTTACTATTAGTTTTACCACAAAAATAAAAAATAAAAAAAGCCATTTGCATCAAGTATGCCACTAACAAAAAATGGTTGTCTGGTTATAGCTTAGGATTACGGTAATTATTTTCATTAGCAAATGATCCCCACAAAATGAATAAAAAGAGCTCCAGAAAAATTGATGCTAGTCACAGAAAATAAATAAATAAACCGGGCGATGCTCCATGCATCGCTAGCCCGGGGTAAAAATAAATAAATAAACCATGACAAAAAAATGAAGAATGGATCATTGGTGATATTGGGTTCCAAAGCTCAATAAATCATATGATCACTTAAAGAAAGATTAACACATTAACAAGGAAGTGATATCAAATCGCACTGTAAGAAAAATTGAAAAGTTTATGCCATGAAAAATAGTAAGACAAGGTGAATGCGTGAGGTCAACATCACAAAAGACATGTTTCAAAGAGATAAAAGAGCCACAAAACTTAAAACACGTCATCTTTCAAGGCAGTGAAGGAAATTTAACCTTTGTATCTTGGGTCAAATTGCATGTCTTGGAAGTGGTATATTCCCCACCGATTATTGACTAATCATGAGTTTTACCAATGGACCCAAATTTATCCTTTCCATCCACAACCAACGTTTTGGCCATTTTTGAATATCTAACCAAATTAGCGGAATCAAGACTGACTGATTAGCTTGGTGAGGAAAATATGAAACAATATTAATTTCATCAATGGATGTGATGTAGATTTGGCAAATTAAATTTTTTTTCACTACTCAATTGTTGGCATGTAAGTCATTTCAACTAACCACTTATTCATATCCATGCACTTTGTGCACATGAGGTTCCAACCTTTGATTTGCTACATTAGATCTCCAATAACATTTTAACCAGAAGTACCAACAATAGCAACTATAAAAGAGCCATTTACAATTGCAAAATGACCAAGACCAGAAAAGAAGAGTACCAAAAAAATCAATGTATAATAAAATGCATATAAAATGAAAATGAATGGAGATAAAGAACAGGATATGGTCTTTATTTCAAGAATATGCGTGTAATGAAGAGATCCCTCGACTTAGATGACCACAATTTAGTCATACTTGTTCCCAAATTTAGCTTGTCAAATGATGATGAAAATAAAGAGTAATCATGCTTATGCCTACTCTTAAAGAATCAAAATTGTCTACAACACTAAAATAAATTAATTGTCAGGAAAAATACAACAAGATCCATATTTACTATTAACATGATAATATATTATGAAGATCACAGTTAGGCAAAATAGACCAACCGTGAGTTCAATTGGTATGCGAGTGTCGATGCGATGAACGTAGTAGAGATCGATATAGTCAACGCCAAGCCGCTTCAAGCTAGCCTCACAAGCCTCTCGCACATAGGCCGAATCGCCACAAATATCTTTCTTTCCACCTTCTAGTATCCTAATCCCAAACTTGGTAGCCAACTGCACTTTTTCTCTCATCCCTTCCTTCAGAGCCTGAACACATTTTAACAATTATTTCATCACAAAAATTCCCACGTACAATGCATATACCTAAACAAATAGGCTCCATAATAACATTATTTCATCACAAAACTTCCCACGTACAGTGCATACACCATTACACCTAAACAAATAGGCTCCATAATAATCTTACAGTGCATATACCTAAACAAATAGGCTACATAATAATCTTATTTCATCACAAAAGTTCCCATATACAGTGAATATACCTATATGGATAGACCCATGATACTCCCAGTTACTAGTGACAGAGCCACACATTGAAAATTAACTGAATAGAAGTATTGCCAATTAATATTTAAGTTTTTGTATTTATTATTAGTTTGATTTTGTAATCTTATTATTGTTGAAATTTTCCACCAAGCCTAAATATCATCTAGCTTCGCCCCAGCCAGTTGCCACTAAGCCTAAAACTCCAGTTCCACAAACAACAATGAATCTATGGGAATGAGGGGGCTGAACGATACACGAGAATAGATTTGAATGCTATCAATACCAAAATTCTCCCAATTCAAGTTACCCAACATGAAAGAAATGGGACCATTGTATCCATATGCGTCCCACCCATCAATAGTAAGTATGAAGAAAGATTAGATTTTAAAATCCCTTTACTTGACATAGAATTTGTAAGTTCACCATCATTAGAGCTAATTGCATTGGAGAATTTGTAGAATTTGTCTTATTTTAATCCCAAATATTTCAATTGCATCGTTATAGTCCCTGAAGTATTGAATATGTTTCTATGTGGTCCTCAAACAGACAGCGTCCAGATTGCTAACAATTTTTTATTATAATCTTGCCACCTAATACCTAAATATGAGAAAAAAAAATAATTTAGGTAACTCTTGACCAAATTTCTACCAAAATTTTAGTCAAAGAGCTACTCAAATTACACAATTTTGATCATGAACTATCCAAATTTTGGTCAAGAACTTCCCATATTTCACATTTTTAATCAAGAGCTACCCAAATTTTTGTCAAGTGTTACCCAAATTAATTTTTTAGCATATTTAGGTATCACGTGACAGGTTTATGATAAAAAATCGTTAGCAATTTGAATGATATCTGCTTGGGGGACCACATAGAAATATATTCAATACTTCAGGGATCAAAATAATGCATATGAAATATTGAAGACTAAAATGAAACAAACTATATACTTTGGAAACCCCTGGTATAATTAACCCCATCATTATTTACTGGGCAAATCACATTTTATCCCTTGAAAGATCTTTCAATTCTTAATTTTCATCATGAAAACTCAATACTTATACCCTGCACCCTCAATAAAACAAAAAAGTAACAATTTGATTTGTTTTAGTAAAGTTGAGTACAAAATTTTCACATAAAATATTTGGCATTTCTTAATATAAAAATAATTGTGTATAGAAATAGAAAAAAACACAACAAAAAATTGTCAGATAAAGCAACAGACATTTGATTTCGGACCAGATTATCACATTTTTTACCTGATTGAGGTTAGAATATAAAAATTTGTATCATCCGGGATTTAAATTGAAAACTAGAATATTTTTCAGGGTACAAATTTCATTCACCTTAATTTATAATGAGAAAGGTTTCGTACTCACACTTCTCTCCAATTTTCTAAATGGTCTCTCGGGAATTGCTCGCCCCAAAACTTGGATTCGTTCCCAATAGTAACTATGCTTTCGATTGAAGCGAGTAGGGATCGAAGAGTACCTTGCCGATAAGTAGTTCGTTGGTGTGTGGACCGTAGATGTCGGAGGTGTCGAGGAAGGTGACGCCGGTGTTGATGGCGTGGTGGATGAGTTTGATCATATCTTCTTCTGGATTAGGAGCATAGCTAAAAGACATGCCCATGCAGCCTAGTCCTTGTTTTGATACTTCAAAACCTTGTGAACCCAGTTTGATTCTAGGCACTGTGATCGCCATTTTCCTTTCTGGGTTCAAGCCTCTCCCTCTCTCTCTCTCTCTCTCTCTCTCTCTTGGGTGACAGCACTTGGACTGATGAAAGCGGTACTTACAGGAACCAAGCTTTTAAATTTGTATTGATTTATGGGTTAATTACAATTTGTCCCCTTCAAGTTTGGGGTATGTTGCAATCGACTCCCTCTGGTTTCAATTTCAACAATTTGCCCCTCACACTTTTAAAATTTTTGCAATTAACTCATATCTTTAGGATTTGAGGAATAATTAGCTCAAAGTTAAAATAAAATGATCTAAAAGTTTGTTGAAAATACAAAACTACCCATCTTTAAATCACATTTTTCCTCACTTTCAAAAAAATCTAAAAAATAGGGAAAAAATCAATCCACCACCAAATCTCCATCGCCAGAGAGAGAGAGAGAGAGAGCTGCGAAGGATTGTTTATGCCGAAAGTGCTGATTTTCCAGTGAAGTTGGAAGACGCCATGGCTAGGGTTTCAAAATAGGGAAGTATCAGATGAATTGAGAGAGAAAAATCAAAAAGCTTTCTGGTTTGAATTGAACAGATGGCGACTCTGGCTTTCTTCAGACTCTCTCTCTCTCTCTTTCCTTTGTTTCTTATTCCCCTGGTGGTTCCCCTCGTCCATCCATCCGATCGAAATGCCCCGTTACAAACACCAAACTCATTTCGGTGTCAATAGAAGAAGAACATTGAACGAAAGGCGTGAATCGAACAATCAAACCAATCAAACAATTGAACCAAACCCATTTCGATGTCAATGGATTCTCTCTCTCCAAAGATTTTTCCATTTGCTATGGGTCTTGGGAATTTTACAGCAAACATGGTGGATAAGGTTAGTAGATGACATTTGCAGTGGACTTCTTCTTTCTTGATTTTCTCTTTTCCTTTTGGTTGGTTGGTAGTTGGTAGGTGTTGTTTGGTTTGGTTTGGTAATTGCTGGTGGTAGTGGTAGTTTCTTGGTGAAGGCTATGTTAGGGGCTACGGTAGCTAGTGGGTGTTGCTTGGTTTGGTAGTTGTTGGTGGTAGTGGTGATTGCTTGGAGAAGGTTGTGTTGGGGGGCGACGGAGGTGGTATTAGTTGCTTGGTGAAGTCTGTGTTGGTGGCAATGGTGGTTGTTGGGGGCGGTGGCATTGGAGCTGGTCGCCGATATGGGCAAAAGAAGGAGAAAGAAAAAAGAAAAAGGGTTGGGTGTCAATAAAGTCTCAAGGGTACAAAAGTCATTTTACAAATTTTCTTCAATTAATTATATAATTTAGTTTTTTAAAACTTGAAGGGGACAAATTGTTGAAATTGAAACTAGAGGGCATCGATTGCAACATACCCCAAACTTAAAGGGGGCAAATTATAATTAACCCTTGATTTTTATTTCACCTACTTTTGTTTGACTTCTGACTTCTCTTCGACGTTTCCCCTTTTCTTTGAGGTTTTGGAATTTTTTTTTTTTTTTGTCATTATATAAAAATAATATTATTGAAATTTAAAAATTAATATAATTTATTGATATAATAATGTGTCAAGTGATATAATTTTAATAAAAAAGCTCATCAGTTATAATCACAAGAATATTATTAAATTATGTCATTATTACATTATTATGTCATTAAATTAGACTAATTTTTAAATTTCAATTACATTACTCTTATATAAAAAAAATTGAAAAATCAATCTAAGGTTGGTGGGGGATGGCAATTTTGTCAAACGTATTGGAACATGATCCATATTTTACTAATATTTTTTTTATCAAATCATCTATCATGATAGCTCCTATTTGATTTGACAATAGATAATTCACCAAAAAAAAAAAATAGAAAAATATATTATAAAAAATCTCACTCCAACTGGCAAGATAAGTGCATGCATCATAAATTATTAATGGTCCGTTTGTTACGAAACATGGAAAGAAAGAAAGAAAGAAAGAAAGAAAGAAGGAAGGAATGAAAAGTGAAAAAAATAAGTTTTTTATCTTTGAAGGAAAGAAAGTTATTTTTTTTCTTTTTTTGTTTGGTAGGAAATATGAAAAGTAAGAAGGATATATTTTCTATTGTTTGGTAAAAAATTAAGGGAGAATTACACTTACACCCCCTGGAATTTGTCACTTAATCACACAGACCCCCTGACATTTAAAATATTATACACAGATCCCTTGAGGTTTGTACGTGCGTAACACTTAGACCCCTGATGTAAATATATCCATTAATAAATTACACTCATACCCTCTAAAGTTTGTAAATATATATTACTTAGACCCTTTAAGTTTAAAATATTATACTTAGACCAAAAATATTTCAATCAAAGATAAAATATCAAATATTTTAAAGTTTATAATTAAAATTCATGTTCTATTGAATCTTTTATTGAAATAAAATCAAAACTAAAAATTTAATTTATTCTAAAAAAATCGTGATTAATATACAATTATATTGTCTATTGAAATTTAATTTGGTCGTTTAAACGACCAAATTAAAATACCAAACTACCCCAATTAAAGCTAAAAAATATTGTGTCCATTACAGTTTGATCTCTTATTTAATTTTTTAGTTTTATTCTAATAGATAATATAATTATATACTAACTATGATTTTTTTTTTTTAAAACTAGATTTTTATTTTTGATTTTATTTCAATAAATGACATAATAGAACATGAATTTTAGATGTAAAATTTATGTTCTATTATGAATGACTTAGATCCTTGTTTGATTTTTTAGCTTTTCCAATAAATAGTATAATTGTATACTAATTACGATTTTTTAAGAAAAAATTAAATTTTTATTTTTTTAATTTTATTTCAATAAATGATACAATAGAACATGAATTTTGGTTGTAAAATTTAAAATATTTGATATTCTATCTTTAATTAGAGTATTTTTGGTCTAAGTATAATATTTTAAACTTAAGTAGTTTAAGTATTATATACCTACAAACTTTAAGGGGGTCTAAGTGTAATTTATTAATTGATATATTTACGGCAGGAGTCTAAGTGTTACACGCGTACAAACTTCAGGGGGTCTGTGTGTAATATTTTAAATGTCAGGGGGTCTGAGTGATTAAGTAACAAACTTCAGAGAGTCTGGGTGTAATTCTCCCAAAAATTAAAGGAAAGGAAAAACATATATGCCCAATTTATAATTTTACCCTTAAATATATTAAGTGAATTTTTTATTACAAATCAATCCAATTAATTTGGAAAAGCTTTTAATCCCCTTATTTTTGTTACGAAAACGAAAATAAAAAAAATATATAAAATTGAAATTGTACTACAATATCACCGAGGTACCATGTCGAAATTGATTTGGAGGAATTTATTTTGCTTTGAATGATTTGTAACTATTAATTAAAAAATGATAAAATGGCATTAATAAAAAAATAGGAATATAAAAAAGAATTTACACATTGGTGCATTTTCCTGGATAAAAAATTAATATTTAAATTTTATAACCATATAATTAAAAAAAGAGCGAAGAGTTTCAAGTGGCTAACATCATCAAAAATAAAGTAGGTATAGAGTATCGTGCACAATAAGAATGGACAATAGAGCATAATAGTAATTTAGCTTAAACTTGATCAAGATCCCCATCTTTTCTTCCACTTTCCGCCCAAAACCGGAAGGGAAAAAAACGACGAGCATGGGGATTAAGTTTCCTTCCCATTTTTTATTCCACTGTGTTTTTCTTCCATACCAAACAAGTGAAAATATTTTCTTCCCCTTCATTTTCCATCCACCCTTCTATCCATCGTACCAAACATAGCCTAAGATAGGGAATAATGTTGAGAGTCCCACACTTCAGTATGCTTTTATATTGAAAAATAATTTATAACAATGAAAACTTAGCATGTTTTGTTTGTAATTATTGATAATAAAAATAATGAAGGTATGTATAATAATAAATAAGACATTTTTTTATGGGTCGTATAGTGTTGAAAAGTAATTTTTGTTTTATCATAGTAGACTTTCTTTTTCACATCTCTAATCAGCTTTAACTATTTTTGTTTGTCAATTTCTTTAGTTATATTAATTTTGTATTTATGTATTTTTTGTTTTAGTTTTCCTTTTCTTTTTCAAGTTTAATTATATGTACGATAATATATACATGATATGTATACATAAAGAGAAAGACAATGGGAGAGGATTATTTTGGTAATCTCACTCAAATGAGCAAGAGCTATAGCATATTCACTATATATAGCAAGAGCATGTGCAGTTGTTACATGTGAATAGAATATTCAAAGGGAACTAATCATTCTTAGTAATTGGTGTTTGATTTACGGGTGCATTGTCTCCAATATTCCCCCTCAAGTTGAGCGGGAGTGCTTGAAAGCTCAGCTTGTCCCGAAGAGTGAGAAATCGCATAGTTGGTAATAGCTTGGTTAGAATATCCGCGATCTATTCTTCATTAGGCAAGAATCAGACCTCCAAGTTACGGCGCTGAACTTGTTCTCTCACAAAATGGTAATCTATTTCAACATGCTTCGTTCTTGCGCTGAACTTGTTCTCTTTCAAAATGGTAATCCATTTCAACATGTTTCGTTCTTGCGTGAAGTAGAGGATTGGCAGATAGATACGTTGCACCAAGTTTGTTGCACCAAGTTTGTCGCACCAAAGGATAAGACATGTAATTGAAAAAATTCCTAACTCTTGCAGAAGAGATTGAAGCCATAGAATTTTCGAGGTAGTATTAGCCACAAGTTTATATTCAACTTCAGTACTCAAGCGAGCCACAGTAGGCTATTTTTTTGAACTCCAAGATATCAGGGACTGCCCAAAGTAAACATAGAAGCCGCTTATAGATTTTCTGTCATATGGCTACCAACCTAGTCAATATCCGAGAAGACTAAGAGGATGAAGGAAGGGTTGGGTCTTAATGAAGGACCAAAGTCAACAGTATCGCATAGGTAGCGAAGTATGTGCTTCACAGCAACCCAATGTTTGTCAATCGGTTTGTGCATAAATTAGCACAGTTTATTGACAGAGAATGCAATGTCGGGACGTGTGAGAAAGGTATCGAATCGCTCCAACAACACTGTGATAGAGGGTATGATCCAAAAAAGTAGCCCCATCAAATAAGGAAAGCTGAGTCCTAGATGCCATGGGAGAATGAACATTTTTGGTGTTGGACATGTTTGTTTGAGCAAGGAGATCTAGGATATAACATTTCTAGCAGAGCAGCAAACCTTTAGGAGTGAAGATAGCTTCAATGCCTAAAAAATAGTGGAGAGAGCAAAGTTCTTTTACGGCAAAATCCAAACTGAGAGACCGAAGGAGTGAGGAAATTGCGAAGTCTGAGGAACCAGTGATGAGGATGTCATCCACGTAGACAAGGAAAAATAACCGAACACCCTTAGAGTTATAGAGAAATAGGGAAGCATCTGACTTGAAATTGTGAAAACAAACTCAATTAATTTCTCACGTAGGCGAGCATATCAAGCACTCGGAGTTTGCTTTAGACAATAGAGAGTCTTGTTTAGTCGACCTACATAGTGAGGGAATTTCGGATCAACATACCCAATAGGATGAGACAAGTAAAGCTCTTCAGACAAAAAACCATGTAAGAAGGCATTATGAATATCAATTTGCCTTTGGACCATTCTGAGAAATAACAAAGGCTAAGATCAGTCTGATAGTGGTGGGTTTTATAACAGTGTTGAATGTGTCTCCATAATCAATCCCTGGCTGCTGTGATAGCCTTTGGCAACCAATCGTGCTTTACGACGGACAGGCTTGCTATTTGAATCACATTTGATACGATACACCCATTTATTTCCAACAAGATTCATGCCTTCCTTGTAAGAAACTCCCCATCCATTGCCTTTTTCCAAGGCTCATGTTTAACCACACAAGAGTGGCAACCAGGATCATCGGGGACCTGAGTAAGGTTAGCCATAAAAGCATTCTGTTGAGGACAAGGAATAGTGCCATCAGTACAAATCTTTTGTTTAAAAATCTGATTTTGTGTCCGAGTATGCATGGGATGAACAAGTGATGGAGAAGCGTGGCTTTTGGGAGGAGAATTAGGAGGATTGTTCAAAGTCATTAATGGGGCCAGAGTATTCAAATTGGAAGGTATAGCAAATTTGGCTTTATTAAAGGGTGAAGCCAAAAGTTGTGGAGACAATTGAAGTGATAAGGATGGCAATGAATTTGGAGGCACGACTGGATAGGTTTTACCCTGAGCTGTAATCGAATGAGATGGAGAAAAATTATGGAATGAAGACTCGACGGAATGAGATTGAGATAAAGAAGAAAGTTGTGGTGCGGCTAAGGGAGGTGAAGAAAGTTGAGGAATGATAGATTGGAGATTGAGAGGCAATTGGCACATGGAAGAGGTTGAGATTAAAGGGGTACCCGAATTGGAAGGAGCTAAGAAAGGAAAATTAGCCTCATCAAACATTACATGGCGTGAGAGGTAAACTTTGCCTGTGGATAAATCCAAGCATTTATGTCCATGACGATTATTGCTTAAACCTAATAAATACACATTGTTTTGAACGGAAATCAATCTTATGATTGTTGAAAGGGCGTAAATATGGCCAACAAGCACAACCGAAGACACGTAGAATGGAATGATTGGGTTTCCTATTGAATAATTTTTCAAAAGGAGATGGGGAATGCAATGGAGAAGTAGGCAAACGGTTTATAAGGAAAACAGCCATAATAAAAGCATTATCCCAATGGGTTTTTGGAATGGAAGAATGAACAAGAGAAAGAGTCAACTTTCAACTATGTGATGGTGTTTGTGTTCAACAGAACTGTTTTGTTCTGAAGTACGTGTGCAAGTGATACGATGGGTTGCCTTGTTGGCAAAAAAGTGTGTGAAGAGTCCGAAACTCACCCCCCAATCTATTTGTACACATTTGATTTTTTGATTTAGGAGTCTTTCAACGTGTCTTTGGAATGAACAAAAAATAGAGAAAGCAGAAGATTTAGTAGGAATAGGATAAATCCATGTAAACTTGCAGAAATGATCAACAAAAAAAAAAAAACGTAGTATTTATTTCCATTCTTAGACATTATAGGAGGACTTCATACATCAGAGAATACTAAATCTAACAGGCCTTCTGAAATATGATCGGAAGACACAAAAGGAAGCCGATGGATTTTACCATACTGACAAGCATTGCACACAACAGGTGTTTTATTTGACGATATTGAAAATAAAGCAGTAGAGGCTAGATGTTTGACAGTCTTGTATGATGCATGCCCAATGTGAGAGCGTCAGACATCCAGGGCAAAACGCTTACAGGAGAGAACTTGGAGGGGTGGACGGGAAGAAAGTGGATGTGTAGAACTACAGGGGTAGAGACCACCTTCAGTTTTGCCTTTGAACAAGAGCTTCTGTGTGCGCTCATCCTTCATAGAAAAATCCCAAGCATGAAATTCAATGAAAACATTATTGTCAGATGTAAATTGACTGACAGACGCTAAATTTTTTTGATGTGAGGAACGTATAGAATTAAATTTAATTTAAAGTTTGAATGGGGAAGAGAGAGGCTGGTGGAACCAATATGAATAATAGGCAAACCTGTTCCGTCCTCGACTTGAATAGTGTCCGTGCCATCCGCACCAAGATTTAGATTTTGGAAATCGTTTGTGAGGTGGTTGGTGGATCCAGTGTCGGTATACCAGTTGAGACCATTCTGAGACTGTGGGTCTGCAACAAAGGCTTGCATGTTTGGTTGGGAGCCCTGATAAGAAAGACCAAGGAGATGGTAGCACTGGACTGCAGTGTGACCATGTTTTCCACATAATTGGTACATCGATCAGGAACTAGAAGACTGAAATTGGAAGCCTCTCCAACGGCCATGATTTTCGCGACCCCTGTTGTTTTTGAAAGAACGCTGGTTCTGGGACTTGCCCACACGTTCGTGAGGTTGCTCATTTCAAGTGGCCATATTGGCAGATCCAATGGAGAGATCAATAGCGGAGGTTTGCTGCTCATGGCAAAGTTCAAAGCTCAGGAGATGAGCAAAGTCATCTTCTAGGGAAAATTGATTAGCTCGAGTGGAGAGAGATGTGACTATGGAGTTATAAGAGTTGTCTAGTCCAGTCAGTAGGTACATGAGAAATTCAGAATCTCGAAGAGGTTCACCTATGGCTACAAGAGTATCCACAGAGATCTTGACCTTCTAAAAATAATCTAAGATTGACAGATTGCCTTTCTTGAGCGTTGATAACTCAAGTTGTATGCCCAGCACACATGCTCGTGCATGATTAGAAAACATGCGCTCAAGGGCACACTACACTACTCTGGAGGTTTCAAGACCGACCATGTGAGTGATGATGGACCCAGAGAGGGATGACATTAGAACCCCAAGGTTTACTTGATCCTGATTGTACCATTGGAAATATGCGGGATTGAGCGTTGGGTTTTGATCCCCATCTATTTGGGTGGAGGCATAAATTACATGAGGAGGACAAGTAATAGTTCCATCCACATAACCAAAAAGTTGTTGTCAATGGAGATATGCCAGAGAAAGTAATTATCCTTCGTTAGTTTGATTGTCACTAGGCTCTGCAGGTTGAGAGATGCTGTGAGGGTAGAAGTTTGGGACGTTGTAGAGGAGGAGGATGAGATTAATGAGACAGCAGGTGTGGTTGAGGCCATTGGAAAATTTTGGACGTTTGTCTTGATAGGCTCTGATACCATAAAGAGAAAGACAATGGCAGAGGATTTTTGGTAAATTTTGGACGTTTGTCTTGATAGGCTCTTTATTTTTATTTTTTTAACTTTAGTTCTCGAAAACAAAGCCAAACCAAAGTACCCAAATGATGTGGGATATTTTGAAAACCACCAATAATACATGATTTGAGATCATCCAAACTCGAGTAGCTAGGGTTAAAGAGACTTTGGTTAGGATGGCTACCACCTGAACGAAGTTGAGCATGATCGAGTGGGAGCAAATTTGCTTTTTTGGTGGATGCCTATAAATAAGTTTTAGCCCTAGTGGAACTCTCATAGAGTGAAACCAGCTACACTTGTGTATGTAGGTAGAATTTCTAACGAACCACGTAAATCAGGTGTTTTGCAATCCTCATATCTTTTCTTTATTGATTGTTCACAACGATGATACAAACTGCAGAATAATTTGGAGAGGCTAAAATAACAAGAATGGCTGCCATCACTTTCACAGAAAATGCATGTTCAGAAAACATAATTCAGTGTAGGAATCAATCCCAGATTCAAAACCCACCTCAAGCACGAGTACAGATTTATTATCCAAAAACATAATGGCAGTATTTGCAAACAGCAAAAGAAGTGTCACTATTCAGCTTTCCACGAGGACAAGGGCGGAGTATTTGCAGTCCTCCAAGTACCCAATGTAGCTGGATATCTATCACCTTTAACTTCAGAAGCGACAAATTCGAGCTTGACCATTTCATCAGTTGTGAGTTTTACAGACAAAGCTCCAATGTTCTGATCAAGATTTTCAATCTTGGTGGTACCAGGAATGGGAGCCACATCGTCCCCTTGTTGGTTGACCCATGCCAATGCTAGTTGTGATGAGGTGCATTCCTTCCTTGCAGCCATTTCTTGAACCCGCTCAAAGAGGTTTTTATTATGCTCGAAATTCTCAGGAAGGAATTTTGGTAAATACTACAGAAAGTGTAATACATAATTCAGCATTATAGCTGTAAAAACTCGAGTTATAAAAGGACATAAACTAAACATCATATTGCTTGTCAAACATGCTTCAACATATTAGAATTTAGACCAGCACACAGTATAGTTGATTCCTAGAAATGGTAATGCAAAGATGTGTTTTACCTATAGAACATGAGATTCTAAAGGATGAAATAGATGTTTTAACAACCGAACCATTATGTGATTTTTATCCCAGCATGCAGTTTCAAAAAGCCAATATATAATATAATCATTCAAATTTGGTGTTTTCATTGCAGGAAGATTGATTTGTTTTTTCGACAATCTATATATGCCATAACAAAACATGATGAAAAAAAAGTCTCAATTGGATTTTGGTATAGTTTTCATGGGGAAGCTGGTGTACACACGCATCGTTAAATGAAGATTTCCTCATGCCTAACGGAGCCTTATAAGAAAACCTATACAAGGCGATTACATAGAAGAGTTGATTGAAAGTAACAAACCTTATGAATCGGGGCTGCTAATGAAAATGGGCAGTTATTTTTGTGTAGACTCAAAATTGGATGAACTTAACCACCTGCCAATATTCATTCACTTGTAGAGCAAATGAGCTGTTATTCTAGGCCAAACTTTTTATCTGTAAGGAACTTATCTGTTTGGTCATGGTGGATTTACCACCTAAACCAAGCTCATTTCTTTTTTGTTCTTTCTTTTTTGATGCAGAAAATGGAAAAAGGAAAGAGAAAAAGAAAGAAAAGGAACAAAAAATGTGGATTCTTTACAGTGCATTTATCAGCATTTCGCAGCACTGATGAACTTAGCATGGAACATCAGATAATGAGGTCGCTGGTCATGTGTATGATAAGAAACAGACGAGCGCCAGCTAATAAGTTTTGCGGTCACAAAGTTTTCGGTTGATGGCAATCCTGTAAAGGAACTCAAATTGGATTAATGGTCGATTTCAGGGGTTGGCCATGCACCCAATTGGTTAGATCCAATCACATTCCAAAACAATCTTGGAAATGTATAGTTGCCAAAACAGGGCTTATGCTATGCATTTATAGACTTAGCCACAGAAAAGCCCCAGGACTGCAGCTGAGTTGTTTATGGAATATGGATCCCTAAGTGGATCTTTAGGTTTGGACAAGAAATGCGTTATAAGCCTCATACCATTAATCACTTTGTGACTAAATCAGGACAAGGACAAAAAATTCATATTCACAAGAAGGTGATATAAGTAAGAAATATGATGGACACAAAGCCGTTTCTGCAAAATTTCATAGTGAATCTCAGAAAGCATGTGTTATAAGCACAAACATTTCGCGGATCATTTTCCACAAACTTGTCAAGGAGCTGTGGACCTGATGAGAAGAACCCCTTTCCTAGAGGACTGAATGTAACAATCCCAATGCCAAGTTCTCTGAAAAATAATAATGACACTACGTCCAATTAGAAATTTTGAATTATTATTTCTTCCTAAACAGATAATTTGGCACAAATGAATAACAAATGCCTCACCTGCAAGTAGGAATTACTTCTTCTTCAGAGTCTCTCGTCCACAAGGACCATTCCAGCTGTACAGCTGTTATTGGATGAACCACATTTGCCCTTCTGATTGTATCAGGTGAGGCCTCAGATAGACCGATGTACTTTATTTTACCCTCTTCAACAAGTTTCTTGAGTTCTCCAACCTAGCAAAAACGCATGAGGACAAGTGAATAAGAACTTGTCCAAAAGGGGAGAAAAAGAAAGGGGAAAAAAACTATAAATCAAAAACGATCATGGAAACATTCAGAAACATATAGAACACGAAACTAGTATGGTGTAGCTAGGATGGTGATGTAACTTTTCTTTTTCTTTTATTGTTTGTTGGGGGGAAGGAGGGGGGGGGGGGGGGGGGGGAGAGAGAGTTAAGCATTGTGATCGTCATTCAAGTCTACCACACCATACTAATATGAGAGGTTTGGGATCAAGGTGAGAATCAATGTAAACTTTGAGGATGAAAAATATTCTTTATCTAATAAAATAAGGATGCTAATGAAAGCTCAGTACAATACAACATTTCACCATTTAAGGAGGCAATGTCGAATCATCACGATGCAGCATATCGTCTTAATGTAAAATAAAACACTCACGATGCACAAAAATATTATACTAATCAGCCAATGATGACTGATAAGTTTTCTTGTGTGAATATAATACTACTCTGCCAATGAGTGAGACTGATATCCTCATGATGGCCATCTTTTAAACAGGCATGAAAAACACAACCTATATATCATCGTCTGAGTTACTACAATTTTTTTTTTTTTCAAATGATAAAATTAAGATGATCTATTTGTATTATTTAAATTGTATTTGATATTTAAAATTCATTAAATACAAAAGGACTAAAAGCTGGTATATATAGCGCATACAGAACAAAAAATAATTACAAAAAAATGAGCTTAAGTATAGTCATTCACACTTGCCCGCAACGAGTTTTAATCCTTTGAAAGTATTGCATGATAACTTTGTTATTAATGTCGTCAAAAATGTCTTTCTCTACATATATGCAATGTCTTATCAATCATCCATTTATCATACATTCAGTTAGTCACGTTTTACAATTTTCATGGCCGAAAATGCTCTCTATAATGACAATCACAACTGGTAAATTAAATGTGAAAGCCCCAAGTGCGTAAACTAATGGATATACCAGATTTTTTTTAATCTTACAATTTTTTTGAACAAGAACACCAATCCCTACTAGGTTTAAAACCTAATGCTATAGCACAAACCAGTAATATATAATGTTAAACTGCTCAAAAAAATATTACAAGTTACTTAGTAGTGTTGCCGACTATTCTGACCTCAAATAAAGGGAAGTCACATCTCACTGGGGGAAAGTATAGTTACAAGAGAGTTGCACAGTCGTTAAAAATCATATAGTCACCGATCTCTTCTCTCTCTCTCTCTCTTATGAATCACGGTCTCTTGTTTTAGTTTTATGAGAATAATCTCATCCAATAAACAGATTTATATTTAGGTTTTCTACCTACAAACGATTTTACAAATTTAAGTTGCAAGTTGATTTTTTTTTCTACATGTATAAACCAATCTTATGTCTTATTACACAATGATCCTAATTTTTATACTGACAAAATAATTTTATAACGTTTTTGAAAAATTATACAGTACCGACTCCATAAAATTAGTCAATTATAAACATGATCCTAACAATCTCCCCATTTGACAATTTCGTAAAAAAATACATAATAAGAAATTAATATTACAACCCACAAACCATTGAACAAAGCGAACTGTAAATCTAATTTCAACACTCATGTACACATGTACATATCTATCATAATCAATATCATGGACATAATTGAATATACCTGAAGATATTTAAAATATACAAGTAATACTAAGGAAAAAAAAATTGTGGTGAGCAACTTGACTCTGGCCTAGCAGACAAGCCGGGCCTTGGCACAGCCCAAACCAACCCAAGTCCAGACTCTAGGATGCATTTCAAGTGGTGGTCCTCGCTCAACCCATGGCCAGCCCTACATTTCATGCATCTATTTTTGTTTTAAAAAAAAATATTTTTTTTACAGTGTTTAGTGTTTACAAGAGAAGGGGGTGGGTGAGGATTGAACCCGCAACCCTTAGGTCTAACAGCGGGGTGGTTGGCCTACGGCCACCACTGAATCCTCACATTTCTTGCATCTAAGGTCCAATATTTACTCCCCATAATATCACTGACATACCTCGATCTTATCATTATTTCTATAGAGATCCCTTATGTACAATATAAAACCACTTTAAGTCATTTTTTTTTGGGACCAAAACCACTCTAAGTTGATTGTTCAAATTAACATAAAACAGAGAGTATGGAAAGAAAGAGATGGCAGGAAGCAAATGGCAACCAACACTGTTTTGTTTTTGTAAAGAAGCAGAAAAAATGTCAGCGAGGCCACTTGGCAACTTTCTTAAATATCTACCCAAGGATAAGGGTCGCTGCATATCACTTTCGGTCGTGTCATTTTCAATACGTGCCGTGTTCGTGTCAATAAAAAAATATTTAATTGACACGAATGATAAATGGATCAAAATAAGGTTATACTATCCATTGACACCCCTACCAAAGAATATCATCTTTTGGTAGTGAAACTGGAAAATTATAGGTCCATGTTAATTAATTTCAATATATTTTTTCATTCTAATAATAGTTATGAAAATCCATCAGATATAAAACTCTCTGCAGCTTGTATAATGTAATTCCTCTTCTAATGCTATTTGGACCTTTTATGATAGAGGAGGAATTAATAAAGTTCACTCTCCATACAAAATTATAATTATTACTATTGCTGCCTGCTTTCCAAGAACTTGAATGAACCCCTCTCTCTCTCTCTCTATCTCTATCTCTCTCTCTCACACACACACACATTCAGTCCTAGCATCTATGACAACACAATCCAGCTCCAAAATACTCATAATAACCCCCAAAAGGTCAAAAAAAATTGGTTACATCAACAATCCCGAAAATCCCATATCTCCACTATAGGTCACAAAAACCCCATAAATTGCCTTTCCATCGGTGCAGAAGAACCAGGAACAGAAGAAAAATAGTGCTCTAAAAACCTATGCATCATGATCAAAATAATGAAACGAAAATGAATGGAGCTCCTTGCAGAGTATGAATCAAAAGTTCAAGAATATACCTCTCTTGTAGAGATATCAACTTAAGATCCTACATTCAATCATACCTGTTCTTAGGGTATAATTACTTTGGTACCGAGGTTTCTTAAAAAGTTTATGACATTTTTTGTTCAAAATGTATATAATGTTCTGGTATAGAAGTTTACTACCAAACATACAAGATAATACCTAACATTTTAAGGTCGACATTTTAAAAAAAAAAAAAGAAAAAAACACTAATTTTTGGATTTAAGTTATATTATTTTTGGGTGAAGTTACAACATTTTGGGATATTTAATATAAATTTTAAAATTTTAGGATCTTGTGGAAATCAGGCCTGACTATCTATGATTTTGATATAAATATTGAAGAGAGAGATAGAAGCAAAGAGAGACAAACCGTGACTTCAATGGGCACGCGAGAGTCGATGCGATGAACATAATAGAGATCGATATAATGAACATCAAGCCGCTTCAAGCTAGCCTCACAAGCAGCTCGCACATATGCTGGATCACCACATATATCCAGTTTGATACCTTCCGGCCTCCTAATCCCAAACTTTGTAGCCAACTGCACTTTCTCTCTCATCCCTCCCTTCAGAGCCTGCACCCACACATCTTCCATCACTTCATCACTGTTTCAAATGTTCGTTTGCTGATAGTTTTGTTAGCTTGAAAACAAAAGTAATTTCGAAAATATTTCGAAAACAAAACAGAAACAATGAAAAATTTTAAATATTTATTTTTGAAATTAGAGACACATACCCACCCAAACATATCAGAAACACTCCGTCATGACTTCGAAACACCTTGAAATACTTAAAATTTGATATTAAATCATTGATTGATTCATTTCAATTTTAAAGAAACAAATATGTATTGGTCCTTTGAAGGATATCTATATAATCCGATTGAGTGCGTAAAGCTCGAGGTAGCAACGGAACTGGGGAAGTCTGAGATTAGCAATGTCTTCTAGTGTTTTGACTTATATACACACAGAGTTTACTTGTCTTTACTGGGGAGTACCTTGCCAATGAGGATTTCGTTGGTATGGGGGCCGTAGATGTCGGAGGTATCGAGGAAGGTGACGCCGGAGTTGATGGCGTGGTGGATGACTTTGATCATGTCCGGTTCGGATTTTGGATGGCCGTAGGCGACTGACATGCCCAGGCAACCCAGTCCTATTTTTTATACCTCCAGACCTTGAGAACCCAATTTGATATTAGGCACTGTAGTCGCCATTTTTGCTTGAATCTTCTTCAACTTTTCTCTCTCATCACTCTCAAAATAACAGCAGCAAAGTTATTGCTTATGCAGAAGGGTTTTTTTTTTTTTTTTGGGTTAATTGTAATAGAGGTCACAAAATATTAATTTATCTTATTTTAGTTTTCAATATTTCAATTACATCATTTTAGTTCGTAAAATATTAAATACTAGTTATTGTCTGTACCTGAAGGCACAGAATGATAAAAAATGGTAACACAATAAACATATTTGTATTCATATTCAAAATCAAATCACAAATGTAGATGAGAGATAAATGAATTTAAACATCGGTTATAGTGGGGGTAAGAGGTGGTGGTGGTGGTGGTGGCGGCGGCAATGGGGGCGACGGCGGCTGTGGTGGTGGTGGCGGTGGTGGCGACGTGGTGGTGGTGGTAAAGGTGGCGGCGGTGGTGGTAGAGGTGGCGGTGGCAATGGTAGAGATAGTGTTGTGGTGGTTTCAAACACTATTTTTTTTTTTAAAGTATTTATGAGAAATAATTTCTAGAAGTACTTTTAAAAAATCACTCCAAACACACCCTTAGGGGCTTATTTTTCCTATTAAATTTAGGGTTATAATATTAGCCGTTAGATTAATTTTAAAGTAAAATTTAAAGCCATCTCAACCGTGAAAAGTAAAAACCATTTTATTTATCTTTTGAGATTTGAATTGTAAACTATTTTATTATATAGATGTTTCTATATAAACTAGAATTACCACTGCTAACCTATTAGTTATTATACTCTAGTTCAGGAGCGATAATTCTAGCCCATAACCTATCAACCTCTTCAATTCATTCATAAATTAATAAGTTGGGTATTTATTTTTTTTAATATGAGTTAAAAATATGTTAGGTACCATTATTTGGTTTAACTATATGGGTTGAATCAGATTTAAAATAAGTACCAGTTTTCATTCTTAAAAATTAGGAAATAAATTTGTCAATTAATCATTTAGATACCCTTAAAATGGGAAGAATTATACTCAAATTTCTTGAAATTTATTACTTAATCACTTAATCACTTAAACCCTTAATATTTAAAATATTATACACAGACCCCTGATATTTGTACATGCGTAACACTTAGATCTCCGCCATCGATATCTGTTAGTAAATTACACTCAGACCCCCTAAAGCTAGTAGGTGTGTAATACTTAGATACCTCAAGTTTAAAATGTTATACTTAGACCAAAAATACTCCAATCAAAGATAAATATCAAATATTTTAAATTTTACAATCAAAATTTATATTTTTTTATGACATTTATTGAAATAAAATTAAAATTAAAAATATAATTTTTTGTCTTAAAAAATCATACTTGGTATACAATAATGTTATTTATTGGAATTTAATTTGGTCGTTTAAACGATAAAATTAAACTACTAAATTACTTCAATTAAAACTATAAGATATTGTGTCTATTACAGTTTGACCCCTTATTATATTTTTTTAGTTTTATTCCAATAGATACTATAATTGTATACTAATTATGATTTTTTAAGAAAAAATTAAATTTTTATGTTTAATTTTATTTCAATAAATGTCATAATAGAACATGAATTTTTATTATAAAATTTAAAATATTTGATATTCTATGTTTGATTGGAGTATATTTTGTCTAAGTATAACATTTTTAACTTGATGAGTCTAAGTATTACATACTTACAAACTTCATGAAGTTTGAGTGTAATTTACTAACGGATATACTAACGGACATTGGCGTCAAGGGTTTAAGTGTTTCGTGCGTATAATTTTTAGGGGGTCTATATGTAATATTTTAAATATTAAAGGGTCTGAGTAATTAAGTAACAAATCTCAAGGGTCTGTATGTAATTCTTCCTTCAAAATATTATACACAAATAGCTTGAGATTTGTACCCGTGTCCCTTATATTCCTATTGTCAATGTCCACAGTAAATTACATCTAGATCCTTTGAAATTTATAAGTACAATAGTTACAAAAAATTTCAACCACACCCCCTCTAGTTTACCATATCTTCAAGGATACCCCATCTAATTTTTAAATCTTCAGTGACACCCCCGTCAGATTAAAAATATTAATTATAATACAATTTTACTAAATTCCCCATGATATATTTGAGGACAAACTTCATTCACACCCCCTCTAGATAAGTATATCTTCAATGAGACCCTCTCTAGTAGGGGTGTTCAAATTTCCGACTGACCGCAAGTTCCTACCCTACCCGACCCTGCCCTACCCTACTGAACGGTTAGCCGCAAAAATCGGGTAGGAACGTGGAAGAATTTTTTGTCTTCCGGTTAAATCGGGTAGGAATGCGGAATAACCATCCATTTCCGCATTCCTACTCTACCCTACCCGCATTAATTAATATATATATAAAAACTAAAAAAACGCTAATCTACTAATTATATCATCTCCATATTTTATTTTTGTTCCCAGATCATTTCTTAATGGATGAAATAACTCTACAATCATCTGCTCAAGCTGATTCTAACAGTAACATCCAAGTTATTTCATATGGTTTAAATTTAAATTAATTGTTATTGTATTTGTGTAACAATTATGATGATTAATGTTCATACTTTCTTGTGTTTTATTATAATTGTTGTTGTAGTTGTTTTAGATTTTAGTGTTATTGATTTATTATATTGTTAAATTGGTGCATGTTATTTAATTAAATTGTTAAAATAATTCAAAAATTAATAGTTACAAAAGTGTTTACCCGACTTCTTACTCGATTAATCGGGTAGGAAGTCGGGTAGGAATACCACACCTGTCGGGTAGGGTAGACTAAGAAAAAATTCTTCCGCAAAGTATCGGGTAGGAAGACAGAAGAGTATATTTCCTACCCGTATGGTAGGGTGAACACCCCTACTCTCTAGATAAACATATCTTCAATGAGACCCCCTCTGTTTTTCTAATTTATTTTACGTATTAAAATTCGAGTGAATTAAAATTCGATTTAAGCTAATTAAAATTTATTTTTTTACATATTAAAATTTGAGCCAAAAAAAATTATATTTTTTACATATTAAAATTTGGGCTAATTAAAATTCTATTTGAGCTAATTAAAAATTATTTTTAATCGACTCAAATCAAATTTTAATCAACTCGTATTGAATTTTAATCAGTCCAAATTTTAATACATAAAAAATATAAATTTTAATTGACTTCAATTTTAATAAACGAATTTTAATTGACACGAATTTTAGTAAGTAAAAATATATAAATTTTGATCGACTCGAAAGCGAATTTTAATCGGCGCTAATAACTCGGATAGAATTCAAATTGACTCAAATTTTAATATATAAAAAATAAATTTTAATAGGCTCGAATTTTAATAAGTTAAAAAAAATAAAATTTATTCAACTTCAATCGAATTTTAATTGGTTCAAATTTTAATATGTAGAAAAATAAATTTTAATCGGCTCGAATTTTAATAAAATTTTATGTAGAAAAATTATTTGAGGTTTATGTAGGGGCATTTTTGGTATTTTAGATTAGTTTCTTTGTTAGAAATGATAGTTTAATGGTAGGAGGTGTTAGTGATGTTTAAATATAAACTAGAAGGGGTGTCACTGAAGATTTAGAAAATAGAGGGGGTGTCCTTGAAGATATGGTAAACTAGAGAGGGTGTGGTTGAAATTTTCCCTAATAGTTATAACCCGTGCTTCAAGGCACTGTGTTATTCAAAAAATCAAAAAATGATCGTGGACAAACATTAAACTTAAAGCCTAAACTACATCCTTAACACTTGCATTCCACATACATGTTTAATAAAATATTTCTTATTTGAACATTCTCATGAAGATAAATTGCAATGAAAAATAAAGAAAACACAACCTTAATAATCAAAAAACCCATAAAATTAAACTGAAAACTCATAAAATTCATATACTTGAAATTATATACCAAATTAGAACTCACAGTAGCCTAAAAGATTTAATCAAAAGTTAACTTAGGGGGTTCCACAAACCTATGACATTTGAAGAAATGCTTATGCCTGAAAGTACTTTGTTATACTAAACAAAAAATTCGCTAATATTTAAATAAAATAATTTTCTTTGTTATTTTAAAAAATTTGGACAAAATGTCCCCTAAAAATACGGCCCCAAGAAAATATCAACATGTATAGATAATTACCAAATGTTACAATCACAACCTAAATTCAAATATTGGACTCACCATCACGTCACAATCCAGTCTTAACATAAAAAAAATATATTCAACCATCACAACAATATAAATACTGGTGTATGTAATAAAGTCCATTACAAAAAAGAGTACATAATCATATCAATTTGATGAAAGGTAAAGTACAAAAAATATCAATTGGCTAATACATGTCTATATTAATTCTTAACTTGTATACACAATTTTCATAACCAAACTATGACAACCATGAAATAAGTAACGCTTACAGCCACGAAATATTAATAATTCAGGTATGTAATAACCAAAAGAAAAAAACAGATGACATAAATAATACAACTTTATTCCTCAAAGTGCCAAAACCCATAACCTAAATTGAATTTTCTTCCTCAGCATCGCACATTAACACTTCATGTCACCAACTGCACAAAGCGAGCACAAAAAAATAAAAATTGAACAACTTTAATAAACATAACATATTCAACCTTAATTGGTATCACAATTTCACAAAACCTATTAGTAAAATCCAACATTTTGGTTCTAGTAATTGTCTGTGCCTAAAAGCATAACAAAAAATTCGCAAGCAAATACATGTGCATTAAGGGACTGTATGTCACAATAAAATGTCAACTAGAAAAACTAAAAAAAAGTGACGATCAATACATTCGATAGATTACAAATCAAAACAATTTCAAACATTTAATTTTTGATATGGTACAAATTAGTTATTGATATCCAAATAGTGGTAAATTCAAAAATCATTATGGTATGAACACAATCAAATAAATATGAGATAGAAAGCAAAGTAGGGGGATTAAGAGATGAACTGTAATAAAAAATATAATAAACAACATCAACAAAACCTAAATCAATTAAAACTAATTTTTTTAACACTCTACTTGGTTGAATTACACTTTTTGTCCTCATAGTATGTTGATAGTTTAGAGAATGCTAGTGCCTCTAAATATAATAATTTTTTTCTATTCTTCCAAACAATTACAGAAAAATTCCCTCTAAAAATAAAACCCTATAAAAATATGAAAATGTGCAAACACTATCAAGTAAAGATGGATTTTTCATATATCGTACTTAAATAGGTTTGTGGAGAGATAGCATGTCATCAATAGAAAATGTTCTTGATTAAATATCCATGATTAAATCCAACTACTCTAACATTATCAAATCGAGAAACTAAATACATAAAATTTGAGTTCTATAAAGAATTCAAGCAAAACCCTCTACAGACACAACTAATACAAAACTATTACATACACATGGACAAAGGGGAAAAGAAATACTACCAAAAGAGAGATACGTATCAACTCCTAACAAATACCATCTCTTCATTTGTCTGCTACAAACCCAAGAAGTTTTTCCCTTCAACAATAAAAATTGTAAAAGTTTAAGAGTTAATTTAAACAAACAATTGATTCCCTTGTCTCTCACCAAAATAAATAAGCACCAATATATACTGACTTTTTTTTTTTTTTTGGCTCTTTCAGCCATTTCTTTTTTCTGATATTGACACATAGCAAAATCCAGCAACAAAAGTAACCCTATTGAGCTTAAAACAAATAGGTAGTGGGTATACCAACATATGATGTGCAACAAATTAAAATGCAACAAAATTCAAATCCACACAGAGATAGAGGCAAAAAACACTTGTAGATTGCTAACTGGAAAGGAGGTCACCCCTCACGTCACAACATTCCACTACATAATCACATGAATGAAACCAAACAGGTAGTGGGTATACCAACATATGATGTGCAACAAATTAAAATGCAACAAAATTCAAATCCACACAGAGATAGAGGCAAAAAACACTTGTAGATTGCTAATTGGAAAGGAGGTCACCCCTCGCGTCACAACATTCCACTACATAATCACATGAATGAAACCAAACAAAATACAAAAAACAAAAAACAAACTTTCCGGCTGCATAAAACATAACCCTTTATCTTCACGATATAAGTTTTAATTCAAAAGTTAACACAATAAAATAAAACAAATTTCACCTTCTGACTATAGACCTGAATCGAACCCTGAAGCATCAACGAAGTTGCATTTCCCTGAAAATCACCATTTAAAAATCACAACATTATAAAACTAAACAGGTCGAAAGAAAAAAATTAAACATTCAAATTTAAGGGGGTGTGTGTGTGGGTGTGTCCTTATTCATAGATACCTAGATTTTTTTCCAAAAAATCAACCACCACATCCATGTTTATCTCCCAAAACTGATGCTCTCTTCTAATGGTTTTCCCAAAATCTTGCATGCTTTAAGGATTGAATTACTCCCTTCCTTGTCCGGCATAGAGCCCTTTAAAGCTAGTTGTAAAAAATCAGCTTCTTTATTGGCCAAAAAATCACTAAGTAGTTGAGTCAGCTTCAAATGATGCCACCAAATCACACACCCAACATCATGTGAAACCAACAAAAAGAATGCATAAATACATATAGCAATTTTGCATCTTCATGAGATAAGGCTTTCATGGGTTATTAAATGAGAAAGTTTTGCATTAAAAAATTATATCTAACTTCACTCTCACAACATTTTTTGTGTTTGGCCAAGAAGTTAAAAACAGATTTGTTGTGTTTGGCCATTAATGGGAAAGAAAAGGAGATGAACCCTGAAGGCCAAAGACTATCACACACTTCTTTCAAAACTATCACCACCTAGAACGAACTTCAAACATCATAAAGAAACCCAACCCATCATAATAGAGATCAAAATCATCAATTGTTGCCAGAGTTTTCCTATGAAAAAGGTAGAGCACAAAGAGAAAACAAAATGAAATCAATAAGAACCGTAATCTTCTTCGCATGAAATCAGATGGCTAGCATCAAAACAAATGCAATATACATATCGAAATGCCATGCTGCTAAATGCATCTATATCAAAGCAACAACTGACGCAATATCAAGATTCCATACTAAACCAATTCACTTTTTTCAAATTCAATGTTGTTTTCCCACATTACTTCAAATCAGATAAATCCAAACTCAAATAAATCATATTAACAATATATAATGGTAAACTAATTTGATCATTTCAATGCATAGCAAGGGTCAATTAAGAACCAACAATTACCCAACAATTCCAATTAAGAACTAACCCAACTAAATTTTCCCACTGAACCTCTCGTTCTCATCAATTATTGAAACCATAATTGCTATAAGAAACTAAAAATTACACTAATTGATAATAGAAGACCTCATGTAGAATTCAATAATAAGGGTCATGCTTCAAAAAATATCTAGGCCTTCTAAGAGTCACTGTTAAGCATATGAAGAACCATGTGAATCATTGGAATACCACTGTCAGCCAAACATGTAGAGGTATTCCACTTTTCTACGTAATTTTTTCACTAAAAGGAAACAAAATAAAATGAAAGACAATAGAAGTAGATAACTTAAAGATGATACTCAACCAACTCAAAGAGAACCCAGATTGCAGTCACCCCACCAGAAACTGCAACAAATATTTTTTTGTTCCTCCACAAGAATACATTAGTAGCTACTTCATAATGATCACACCAATTCTATTTTATATAAGTAAAATCAAAACTTGTGAATTTGACAAGAAATTACTAAAAAGACATATTCAATCTTTTTAAATTTATTTCATTGTTTACCGATCACATTATACCTATATTAGATTATGAATTAACTAATGAAAAATAGTTCTTGGAGATCAACTGAGTAGATCATCCTCTCAGAGGTCATAAGTACAAAACTATCAAATTCACTATCCAATTAATTTATTGTTCTGAACTTTTCCTACATTTTTACCTTCACAGCAAACTCAACTTCTTCAAATTACACAATTATGTGCAAATCTACTGAACATTTCGAGCTGATGTAAGTGCACCTGAAGTTACTATGAACTATATTTCATTTATCCATCTAAATCTCACTCTTCATCTGTGTTATATAACAATCACTAAAACTTCTCACATCAACGTAAACATATACAATTTTAACGGATTAAAAGACACTTTAAACCTCCAAAACCCTAATCTATTCCACGCAAAAAAATGAAGAAGTATATGTATAGAGAAAAGAAGTGTACGTTATGTTCAATTAAAAACAACCTAGGAACTCATTGACCCAACAAACTAAAGCAGGGTACCAACTGCACAAAGGCAAAAATTAGAATTGAATGTGCCGTCAACAATGAGATTAAACAGAACTGAATAAGAAACAGGAAGCAGCCTTATATGGGATGTTGCCACTTAAGCTTCGGCGAATATATCATCAGTCTACAAATATGCAATTCTGGAGCCAGTGGATTATTCAGTCTTGTGGTTGTCTTTGGCATGTTAAAAGGGGGAGGAGTGGACTTCTGAACCAAAAAGATAAAAAGGCAGCCCAATACACTCCGCTTTTATCACTGCAGGGTCTGCTAACAAGAAAAATTGAATTTTGTATGCAAAAATTGCCAAAATAAATTAGAACAAGTATTAAATCAACAGCCCCCTCCATCCAAGTATTGGCCCAGCCTTTTAAATCAAGCCAGTTTTATCGCATCAAATAATCTTATAGTATTTCAAAAAGTGAAATACCGATGGATACTGCCAAATTGGTAAAGAGACAAATGTATCACTGATCCTAATTATGTATTAACCTTAACAAAATCTAAAATTAATGAAGTGTACGTTTTCCACCACAGAAGATCTTGTGAGCCGGTTTCTCCTTTAACCTGAAGCAAAAAGAACTCTCCCTTGAACTTGGTATAATATAAAACAGGATAGACTTCAATAAGCTCATCCGACGATCTCAAATAGACTCATCAAATGACCATTTACATCCCTCTCAAAACCATTTAAATTGCACCATACCTTCAAATACGGGTTACCCATAGTTTAAATGATACTTGATTGTCATTTAGCGAAAGTCTTAAGGGTGAAACTATAGCTCGATGGACCATGTCACAATGATATGAGTGAGAGAGAGTCTGAAAACACATTATGAAAAGTTTAGAACAAATCAAAGCTGAATTCTTATAATGAATTTACCCAAAAATATTGAGTTCTTATGAAAGCTGCAATAAATCTTCAAAATGAGAAGCAAGTGTTATGTTATACCGATCTAATAACAATGATAAAAACCTCATGCACTAAATACGTCCTTAACAATTGATTTATTAACATGAGAAACAAGCATAAAAAAATAAGATAAAAAAATGCTGCTAAAAAAATAGATCCTTAATAATCTCCTTAAATAGATAACAATATCCAATCCATATCCAATGTCAGATTAATCAAATATGCAGGACTCATCTAAAAAAACTAACAAACTCGCTTAGGGAACCCCATTAATAATGAATATTTACATCCAAAAAAAAATCAAAAAAATTAAAATTTGGAGCTGCTTTCAAAATCCATTAACAGATCTCCAAAAAAGCTAGAATCAAAGCACCTTAGGCCATCAACATTACTTTCTCTTCCTCAAGTATCATCTTATTGTTTGCTTTTTCCAAATTACCAGATCCATCTATCATGCCTTTTGACACCAAATCTGATGAATTTATTGAGATCTGGCCAATTGAGGCTAAACCCAATAGCTTAGATTCATCAAGTCCATTTGCTGGACCAAGACTGCTTCAATCACTCCCATAATTTTCCAATGCATCTTTGAATTTCTTGATCTTCACAAAAAAAAAAAAAAATCAATCAGTGTGTGTGTGAATGAGTGTATGTTCTGTGTGTGTGAGTGGATGGGTATTTTTGGTGGGGGTGGGTTACGCATAGGGGGTAGGGTGGGGGTTGTCCGTGTGTGTGTGAGAGAGATGTTAGCACGTCTCCATTAGAAGACTTGAGGTGGCCCACATACCACATTGACTTTTATGATAATATTATATTTATAAATTATACAGATAATTTTTGAGTCAAAATCTGATAATTGAGATTATGTCAATCTTTTCATTATAAGACTGTGGTTATCAGATTAGTTTCAGAGTCCTTGATGGAAAGAAACTGATAAAGTCAATCTATCTGAATGATAAGGATTAGAGTCTCTGACTTGCCTATAAATAAAGACCTGTGAATGCCATCAGAAATACAGTATATTCTGAATGTAGGCCAAGTTGGAAACATTTTTCCCACACCTCCATAAAGTATTAGTGAGAGTGCTTAGTTTTTCTTGTGAGTGTGTGATCAACAAGGCTCGTGATTCAGAATTTAAGGTTACAAGGTTTGAACGACATGGCGGGAGGTAAGTATTCTATTCCGCTGCGATATGTAATTCTCCATTTAGGTCTAACATTTTGAATCAGAGCAAATTCTTCTACTATGTCGTTTGGCCTAAAGATAGGAATTTTTTTTTATTTACTGTTATGATGAGGAATTGTGTATCCATATTATCTTATCAAAAACGTGTATGATAAAGATTAAGCATGTTAACTTGTGTACCTTTTGTCCTGCATGAGCAGTAAATTTGATCCTTAGTACGTTGGCACTATTTCAATGGATCAAAGGAACCAAATTAAATATAAGTTTTGGGAGTTATATTTTGATGTTTCTGGAACATGCATAAAAAAAAAAAAAAGACAATAATCGGTGGATAGTAACCATTGAATTTTAGTTACAGTTTTAATTCGGTGGATAATAACCGATAGACTGTAACCATTGAATTGTAGTTACAGTTTTAATTCGATGGATAATAATCGATGAACAATAACTATTGAATCTTAGTTACTGTTTTAATAAATTGATCATAAAAATGATAATATATATATATATGTATGTATGTATATATATATATATATCAAATTTTCTATCGTTATTTTTTAGATCAATTTTACTATTATTCGGCGGTTCAATTTGATTAAAACCCTTGTGTGCATGTAAATTTTATTCAGATTTGGTCTAACTTTTGAGCAATAATGATTCATGTGCATAGCCCAATTTTGGTTTATCTAATTTAATTTTCAGATCCTGTGAACCATTTATTTTATAATGTTGGGTAGTTTTAATGTGATTTTTAAGGCTCAAATGGTTGAATTTAGTCATGAAGATTTTCCACTAACATTTGTATAGCACTATTTGCATGTGCTATACAATGAATGTTATTTGGGTTATTTGTGTGTCTTTAGAGCTATTTGCATTGAATTGTTTCTGATATTTTTAATAATATTAGCATGCCTTTAGATTAAGTCTGCTTCTGATTTATGCATGCTAAATTTGACAGAAGCAAATTTAAGAAATAATTTGACATGAATTTAAGGATTTATTTATCTCATGAATTATGCCATATAAAGATATCATATTGACTTATGAGTAGCCATAGCATCTTAAGTCATGTTGATTAGTGATTAATAAATTTTGATCACATAAAGATTAAAAAAAAATGTTGGCATCTTCATATTGCAATTAAGTTTGTATGAGTAATTGTTTGGCCCCATAGGGAGGTAATTATTTTGTAATACTTAGTTGGAATAAGATAGTGAATTGGGTACTATGAGGATTGGATGCCCTACGCCCATAGGTATGAGTTCTTTTCTTCTTAGTATTCTAAAATTTGCTAGTCTTATTATAAAAGTAATAGCAAATTTAATGCATGTGTGCGACCTCTGGCCATAGGAAGGTTTAAATTTTGCTACTGAATTTGACATTGGTTGATTCAAATTATAGTTAATGTTTCATAGCAATAATGTATGTGTTTTCTTGGTTATGCAGTTGTTTCTACTTATAATGATTCGTCTCGTATTCCTCTCCTGTCTGGTGATAATTTTTTCGACTAGAAAGACAAAGTCCTCTTAACGTTAGGGTGCATGGACATTGACTTGCCTTTGCATGTGAATGAACCAGTCGTCCCCACAGAATCAAGCACGCCAAATTAGAGAGTTGTGTATGATCGATTGGAGCGATCAAATCGCTTGAGTTTAATGCTCATCAAGTCCAACATCAGCATAAGCATTCAAGGGTCAATTCTTGAGTGTGATAAGGTAAAGGACTTCATGAAGGCTATTGAGGAACAGTTTGCAAGTTCTGATAAAACACTCGCCAGCACCCTAATGAAACTTTCAGGTATGAAAAACAACAAGTCTAAAGGTGTGCGTGAACACATCATGGAGATGAGGGACATTGTTGCTCGACTTAAGTCATTGGAAATAGAGATTTCAGAGTCGTTCTTGGTTCATTTCATTCTATATTCTCTTCCTACAGAGTATGGACCATTTAAAATATCTTATAACACACAGAAAGAGAAATGGTCTATGAGTGAACGCTTGACCATGTGTGTTCAAGAGAAAGAGAGATTGAAACATGAGAAACTGGAAGTGCTCATCTAGCAACTCATGATAAGGGAAATGTTAAGAAGGGTAAAGGTGCTCCTAAAATGAAGAAGGATGAAAAAGTGTCAATAAAGCGATATGGCAATAAAAATGGATGCTTCTTCTGCAAGAAAAGGGGACATATGAAGAATGACTGCCCTAAATACAAGAAATGACTTGAAAAGAAAGGTACTCTTTTCTCTTTTGTGTGTTATGAATCTCATTTTGTTGATGCTCCCAATAATACATGGTGGCTTGATTCTGGTACTACAATTCACATTGCCAATATCATGCAGGGATTTCTCAGCCTAAGGAAACTGAAAGGAAGTGAGCAAAGCATCTATTTAGGAAACCGGATGCGTTCACAGGTGGAAGTTGTGAGAACCTTTAGACTCATTTTAAAATCTGGTTTTCATTTAGATCTTGAAAATACTTTTTACATTCCATCGTTTTCTAGGAATTTGATTTCTATCTTAAGGCTTATGCCTTTGGGATTTAAATTTATTTTTGAAAACTCTCATTTTAGTTTAGTCAATAATGGTACCTTTATTGGTAATGGCAGTTTAGTTGATGGTTTATATAAATTTGATCTAGATTCCTCTTATGAGAGTAATTTGTTAACTTTGCATGGTGATGATATTGACATAAAGCATGACATTATTAAGGAGAATTCCTCTAAGTTATGGTATAGGAGATTGGGACATATCTCCGTTGAAGGAATTAAAAGGTTAGTGAATGAGGGAGTCTTGCAGACTGTTGATTTTACTAATTTTGGTACTTGTATAGACTGTATTAAGGGAAAGCAGACTAACAAGACCACTAAAGGTGCCAAAAGGAGTTCTAAAATTCTTGAGATTATACATACTGACATTTGTGGACCATTTCCTACACCTTGTCTGAATAGTCAGAGATGTTTTTATCTCGTTTATTGATGATCATACTAGATACATGTATCTCTACCTTCTTTATGATAAGACAAAGGCACTAGATGCCTTTAAGGCCTATAAGGAAGAGGTAGAGAAACAAAATAAAAGAGCAATCAAAATTGTAAGGTCAGACAGGGGTGGAAAATATTATGGGAGATATACAAAAAAAGGACAAATGTCAGGATCATTTGCTAAGTTCCTCGCGGAAGAAGGCATGATTGCACAGTATACAATGTCTGGCACACCTCAACAAAATGGCGTAGCCGAAAGGAGGAACCATACACTTATAGACATGGTGAGAAGCATGATCAGTAATTCTAATCTCCCAATATACTTATGGAGTGAAGCCTTGAAAACTGTCGTGTATGTCTTAAACAGGGTTCCATCTAAGGTTGTTCCCAAAACACCTTTTGAAATCTAGTATGGATGGAAACCAAGTTTAAGACATTTACACATATCGAGGTTTCCAGTTGAAGCGAGGATTTATAATCCTTAATTAAAGAAATTGGACCCTAGGACAGTAAGTGGATACTTCATAAGCTAGCCGGTAAACTCCAAAGGGTATAGATTTTACTGTCCCTCAAATACACCTAGAGTTGTTGAAGCTAGAAATACTAAATTCATTGAGGATGTTAACAACAATGGGAGTAATCCTCGTAATATTAAGTGGAAGGAATCACGGGATTTGGATACCACACCCATGAATAGAGATAGGATGTTTGTTTTTCAAGGTATTGATAACTTGAGACAACTTGAAGGATTTAAAGATAAAGAAAGTCATTTGGTTTGCAAATTAAGAAAATCTATATATAGGCTAAAACAAGCTTCTCGTCAGTGGTATTTTAAGTTTCACAATGTGATTGCTTCATATGGTTTTACAGAAAATATTGTTGATCAATGTATATACCTTTAAGGTCAACGGGAGCAAACATGTCTTTTTAGTCCTATATGTGGATGATATTTTACTTGCAAGTAATGACTTGGGTTTGTTGCATGGGACTAAGAAATTTCTTGTCCAAAACTTTGAAATGAAGGCTATGGGTGAAGCCTCTTATGTCATTGGCATAGAGATTCATAGAGACAGATCTATAAGAACATTAGGATTGTCTCAAAAGGCCTACATTGAAAAGGTTTTGAAAAGATTTAGAATGAAAGACTGTGCTACTATTGCAGCACCCATTATTAAAGGGGACAAATTCAGTTTAGAACAATGTCCACAAAATAGTTTGGAACCAGGACAAATGAAAAACATACCCTATGCTTCGACGGTTGGCAGCTTAATGTATGCGTAGGTTTGCACACGACCTGATATCAGATATGCAGTAGGGGTGCTAGGTAGATATCAAAGTGATCTAGGCTTTG
Source organism: Ilex aquifolium (assembly GCA_951799425.1). Taxonomy (NCBI): domain Eukaryota; kingdom Viridiplantae; phylum Streptophyta; class Magnoliopsida; order Aquifoliales; family Aquifoliaceae; genus Ilex; species Ilex aquifolium. The sequence continues at coordinate 13,135,181 of OX637401.1, read as the reverse complement.
AGGGCTAGAAGGTTGCTAAAAGAGTTATGAGGTATCTGCAAGGAACCAAGGATTATAGACTCATACAAGTACACTGACATTTTGGATCCAAATACACCTAGAGTTGTGAAGCTAGAAATACTAAATTCATTGAGGATGTTGACAACAATGGGAGTAATCCTCGTAATATTAAGTGGAAGGAATCACGGGATTTGGATACCACACCCATGAATAGAGATAGGATGTTTGTTTTTCAAGGTATTGATAACTTGAGACAACTTGAAGGATTTAAAGATAAAGAAAGTCATTTGGTTTGCAAATTAAGAAAATCTATATATAGGCTAAAACAAGCTTCTCGTCAGTGGTATTTTAAGTTTCACAATGTGATTGCTTCATATGGTTTTACAGAAAATATTGTTGATCAATGTATATACCTTTAAGGTCAGCGGGAGCAAACATGTCTTTTTAGTCCTATATGTGGATGATATTTTACTTGCAAGTAATGACTTGGGTTTGTTGCATGGGACTAAGAAATTTCTTGTCCAAAACTTTGAAATGAAGGCTATGGGTGAAGCCTCTTATGTCATTGGCATAGAGATTCATAGAGACAGATCTATAAGAACATTAGGATTGTCTCAAAAGGCCTACATTGAAAAGGTTTTGAAAAGATTTAGAATGAAAGACTGTGCTACAATTGCAGCACCCATTATTAAAGGGGACAAATTCAGTTTAGAACAATGTCCACAAAATAGTTTGGAATCAGGACAAATGAAAAACATACCCTATGCTTCGACGGTTGGCAGCTTAATGTATGCGTAGGTTTGCACACGACCTGATATCAGATATGCAGTAGGGGTGCTAGGTAGATATCAAAGTGATCTAGGCTTTGAGGGCTAGAAGGTTGCTAAAAGAGTTATGAGGTATCTGCAAGGAACCAAGGATTATAGACTCATACAAGTACACTGACATTTTGGATCCAAATACACCTAGAGTTGTGAAGCTAGAAATACTAAATTCATTGAGGATGTTGACAACAATGGGAGTAATCCTCGTAATATTAAGTGGAAGGAATCACGGGATTTGGATACCACACCCATGAATAGAGATAGGATGTTTGTTTTTCAAGGTATTGATAACTTGAGACAACTTGAAGGATTTAAAGATAAAGAAAGTCATTTGGTTTGCAAATTAAGAAAATCTATATATAGGCTAAAACAAGCTTCTCGTCAGTGGTATTTTAAGTTTCACAATGTGATTGCTTCATATGGTTTTACAGAAAATATTGTTGATCAATGTATATACCTTTAAGGTCAGCGGGAGCAAACATGTCTTTTTAGTCCTATATGTGGATGATATTTTACTTGCAAGTAATGACTTGGGTTTGTTGCATGGGACTAAGAAATTTCTTGTCCAAAACTTTGAAATGAAGGATATGGGTGAAGCCTCTTATGTCATTGGCATAGAGATTCATAGAGACAGATCTATAAGAACATTAGGATTGTCTCAAAAGGCCTACATTGAAAAGGTTTTGAAAAGATTTAGAATGAAAGACTGTGCTACTATTGCAGCACCCATTATTAAAGGGGACAAATTCAGTTAGAACAATGTCCACAAAATAGTTTGGAACCAGAACAAATGAAAAACATACCCTATGCTTCGGCGGTTGGCAGCTTAATGTATGCATAGGTTTGCACACGACCTGATATTAGATATGCAGTAGGGGTGCTAGGTAGATATCAAAGTGATCTAGGCTTTGAGGACTAGAATGTTGCTAAAAGAGTTATGAGGTATCTGCAAGGAACCAAGGATTATAGACTCATACAAGTACACTGACATTTTGGAAGTGGTTGGATATTCGAACTCAGATTTTGCCGGATGCGTAGACACTAGAAAGTCTACTTCAGGATACATCTATCTTCTCACGGGAGAAGCTGTATCTTGGAGAAGCACTAAGCAGACCATCATTGCTTCATCTACTATGGAGACTGAATTTATTGCTTGCTATGAAGTTACATCACATGCATTGTGATTGAGGAATTTTATCAAGGGTTTAAAGGTTGTCGATTCTATTACCCGACCCTTAAAGATTTATTGTGATAATTCGGCTACAATTTTCTTCTCTAAAAATAACAAAAGTGGAAGTCAAAGTAAACATATCAACATTAAGTATTTGGTTGTCAGAAATCGTATTAATAAGCATGAGGTGGCTATTGAGCATATTATCACTGAGTTAATGTTAGCAGATCTCATCACTAAAGGTTTGTCGGCTAAATTGTATAAAAGTCATGTGGATCATTTGGGACTTACTAGCTCATCTTGTGTTTAAGTTTACTGTCTTGTTCTCTGATTATTTTATGAATAATTTCAGTTATTTTTAGAGAATGAATATTATGATTATTTGTGCACATAAAGTTTGTTGTTATCCATTGGGATTGATTTGTAGTCCATTGGGGCTATAGGTCCATGAGGACCGTTGGACCCGAAATGACTTATAGGAAGTCATTCAGAAAGTGTAATACCACAAAAGTTTGAGAAAGTAATGCATAGTAATACATGGAAGGAAGTGTTCGTTCTAAGAACATAACCGCCATGATTCATGTGTTATATATCTCAATAAAGTTTGAGTAAATTATTGTTTGCCCATATTCAGTGTCTAGTTTCAATTACAAATAAAGAGTTAAGATATGTAATGTGAGCCAAGCGGGAGAATGTTAGCACGTCACCATTAGGAGACTTTAGGTGGCCCACATATCACTTTAGCTTTTATGATAATATTATATTTATAAATTATACAAATAATTTTTGAGTCAAAATCTGGTAATTGAGATTATGTCAATCTACCAATTACAAGATTGTGGTTATCAGGTTAGTTGTGATTATCATATTAGTTTCAGAGTCCTTGATGGAAGGAACCAGATAAAGTCAATCTATCTAAATGATAAGGATTGGGGTTCTTGACTTGCCTATAAATAAAGACATGTGAATGTCATCAGAAATATAGTCTATTCTGAACGAAGGCCAAGTTGAAAACCTTTTTTCCACACCTCCATAAAGTATTAGTGAGAGTGCTTAGTTTTTCTTGTGAGTATTTGATCAACAAGGCTCGTGATTCAGAATTTAAGGTTACAAAGTTTGAACGACATGGCGGGAGGTAAGTATTATATTCCGCTGCGATATGTAATTCTCCATTTAGGTCTAAAAAGAGAGAGAAAGATAACTGGGAGGCGGTGTCGCTGGGGCGATGGTGAAGCAGAGGTGGGGGTGGGCTGGGGTAGGGGTGGGGGTTGTCCGTGCGTGAGAAAGAGAGAGAGATACTTGGGAGGTGGGTGGGTGGCGATGTCGCTGGGCCGATGATAGCTTAATAGAGAGGGAGAGAGAGAGAGAGAAGGCGTGAAGGCATCTGACATCGAGTGAGCCTGAGAGAGAAACTTGGATGTGATGGAATTTGGAGGAATATATTAAGGATAAAATTTAAACTTCTTGGCCGCTGGATGAAGTTATTTTAAACCGTAGGATGAGCTTGTTGAAGTCGCCCTATTTTATATTATAGATAACACTTAGACTCTTTAGGTTTTAAAATATTATATTTAGTCCAAAAATATTCTAATTAAAAATAAAATATCAAATATTTTAAATTTTACAACCAAAATACATATTCTATTATGTCATTTATTAAAATAAAATTTTATTTTTAATTTTTTCTTAAAAAATCATAATTAATACTGTTGATATCAAAATTTGAACGACCTACACGTCAATTTATTGGGCTTCGATCACCTAAAAAAGAAATTGAAGACTAGAGGGGAGCTACGGATGTCGACTCTACGATGCCTAAGTCAGTAAGTGACTCAAAAATATGAATTGCGTATAGTAATTAGTATAAATATATCAAAAAACGCAATTCAATACTCATTTGTATATAATTATATTGTCTATTAAAATAAAACTAAAAAATTAAACAAGTGGTCAAATTGTAATAGATACAATATTTTTTATCTTTAATTAGGATAATTTGGTCATTTAATAAATTCTGTAAATTTCATAACTAATAAGGGGTTTAAGTATAATATTTTAAATTTAAGGGTCTAAGTATTATATATCTACAAAATTTAGGGGTATAAGTATAATTTACTAATGGATACATTAACGGACATTGACGTAGTCAAGAGTCTGTGTATAATATTTCAAATGTCAAGAGCCTAAGAGCATCTCTAACAAGGTTTTGTATTTTAGTTATCCAAAAATGCATTTTTTTCTATTTTACCTCCTCACTTTTTCAATACATACTTCAACAGATTTTCTATATTTTAACTACTACTTTTAAATATTATTTCTCATATCTTGTACTTTTGTTGGGGCTATTAAAGGGAGAGAGAAAAAATGAAGGGAAAGACAAAGAGTGGACAAGAGAGGTGAGAAATGACAAGAGGACAGAAAATATATTATAAATTATTTATACATAATGCTAAGGTGATACTCTAAATGTAGACCATTATTCTAGCAAAAATATATTTTACCTACTCTGAATATCTTCTATTGGAGAATATTTTATTTTTTGCCTTTTGAATAGCTAAATTTTAGCTATTTTAGAGTTTTACATGTTATGTTAAGGATACTCCTGACCGATTAAATGAGAAATCTCATAAGAGTTAACATTAAATACACACTATCCGATTTTCTCTCACTCCACTATCATCTCTTCCCTCTTGACGTTAAAAGCCAGATCCACCACACGCTACTAGTCCCACCTCTGCTGCTACTCCGACCATAATTCGGCTATTCCAACTGAAATTTCTCATTGAATCTCGGCTCTCCGCATCATTCAAGCTTGCAAAGTGAGTCCCCTGCGATTTTATTGATTGAAATTTCCCAAAACATTGTCTTGGTACATCCAATGCCCCACTCTCTTGTTTTTCCCTTTTCTATCTCTCTGTTAGCATTACCTTTGTTTTTCTTGAATTAGATATTGAATTACTTGAGTTATATAGACCAGTTTTGACATGCTTACAATGTGTTTGATGAAATGGTCAAAAGCTGTTTAGGCATTGGTGTGTTATAGTTTGCATTGACATTCATTCTCAGCTGTGTTATGTGAATTGCATTAACGCTCCTGATCAAATTAAAATCATGTTAACATGACTTTACTAACAATATTAAATAGCTGTCACATATTCTGTTGATTGTTTTAATTGGAAGTTTTCTCACATTCTAGGATGTGCATAAAAAAACAAATTAAGATGATGTATTTTTTGACAAAATAGAGTATTGTTGTAAGTAATGCTTTAAAAAAATAAAGTAATGCTCATAAAGTCATATCAATTCTTAAGGCATTGTTCATTACTCATATTCCTCCTTGTAAAATTAATCTCATTTGTGTGTCCATGCTCATAAAGTCATATTAGTATATGTTGTTTTATGCATATTATTGTGGATGTAGATTCATATTTGGGTCCAATTGAAATCTATTATTGAGGCCTCCATGTCTTCAAGGTATAATATAAAGGAAAATAATGTTGATTATGGTGAATAAAGTTCTTCAGTGAGGGGAGACAAAAGACTAGGTGTATAAAGTGTGACCAAGAGTATATGGTAGACGTGAAGTCTGGAAAATCAAATTTGAAGCAACACCCCAAAACTTGTTGTCCTAAACATGACACAAATGAGTTGGCACCACAAATTCCTTTTGATCAAGATGCCTATTAATTTAGTCCCTTAGCACTTAATTTTGTCTCAATTAAGTCTTTTGTGCTCATTTCACCATTAGGTCAACTCTGAAATGGATTAAATTGAGGACGTTTCTAATTGATTTAATGATAAAAATTAATGAAAGGACTTAATTAAAACACCATTAATAATTATAGGACTAAATCAGAATAATTAAAAGTTCAAAAATCAAATGAAAATCGAAGATAAAATTTAACAGTCAACTATGATTTTTACCAAAAAAAAAATGTGATGGGCGGCTCTGACGCTACGAGAATGGATTTGGGTCCCCCAGTTCCGATGTACTATGTTTAAATTTCTCGTGCACCACAAATGGGTGCCGAAATAGCCACACTGGTCTCATCCCGCTTCTCACTTTCGCTCTGCTTCTGGAGAACTGAGTAGTAATCACTCCCCATTCGAGCTGTCCCAGGACAAAAATTCATAGAATACAATTTTGAGGTAGTTTCTCTCCGTATCTTTCTTCCGAAATGATTAAATTACAAGGACTACTTTTATCCATCCGATTGTTGAACTTTATTAGTAAAGTCTTCTTGTATTCATTTGCATAAAAGAAAGCGGACTACTCTGCATGCTCACTATATGTTTGTGAAAATTCTTGTTAGTTACATCCTTGCATATTATGATTTGATGTCATTTGGGTATTTTTTTTGGTGTTATTTTCAGTGGAATTTTGTATTCATCTCATTTGAATTACATGAAATTTATTTATTTTGTGTGCATAATTTATGTATGGGTAGCTAATAAGGTGGGTTCAATCTTTTTGTAATTTGTAAAGAACCTAATAACTTTATATAGCAACCCATCCTTAAAGGATGTTGTTGTGTGTAGTTTTTCTTTTATCCTATTTGGGTTGTACTTTTTTCCTTATTTGAATGCAAAGAAATAGCTTGCTTGATGCTCGGCACATGGCTGTGCAACTTTGGGCTGATAACTGCAAGGTTGTGGTCTTCAGGTTCGGATTTCAAGGAGGTGCCCAGTTTGTGCAAGAAAGGTTGAATGTTACGTTTGCACTGTGTTCACCCCTTCCAATTTCTTATAGCATCGACCAATTGTGAAGCCATAATTTCAAAATGGGGGAACCAATTTAGAGTAGGAGAAATAAGAAAATGGATTTAGGTTGCATTACTTTGAGTTTATCACTTGCTTAGGGGTTCACTTCAAAGAAAAATGTAATTTCACAAAACAAACTTGTATGAGACTGTGCACTGCTCTCAGTTTCAGTTAACGGAGAGTAAGCTAAAAATCCCTTGGATTTTACATTTTTCTTTTCTGGTTCACCCATTCAGAAAGGGAGCATTATGGAGTGCTCTAAGGAGATTTGTAAAAAAGATTTCCAATTAATTGGTGGGAGAAGACCCTTATTTTAGTAGATATCTAAGCTCAAACATTTAGAGTCAAGTGCGTAACCCATGTCATCCCTTTCAGCCTTAGAAAATGTTGGCACATAATTTATCATGTTTAAAAATCCCCCAAAGGGCCCTTGAAGTTCATCAACACATCAGATAAAGCGGTATATACCTAGGTCAGTGTATCATATCTGACTTAAAAAGAGCTGCTTGTGCTGATGAGTTGTAGCTTTTTTGTCCTCTTGATTTTTTTTTTGCTTGTAAGAATGGGTGTCAAAGAATTCTTCTTTAAGAATGCGGTGCCATTTGAGGTGAGTCTTAATGCAGCGGTAAGGTTGCTTTATTGTCATCACGGGCTCGAATCATAGAAATATACTTTTTGTTACGTACATCTGACCCTTTCCAAAATGTTTAGTGGCGGGAGTTCTAATGCTTTCTCCTGATAGAACCTACATTGCTAGGGGCCAGATTCAGGATTGAGCTCGCAGATTCATCATGACTGTGATCTTTGGGGCTTAAATCTTGAGTTTTAATCTGCTCAATTAAGCATAAACACCCATCAGTTCTGGGTCATATTGACATCTCCTACTACTGTTTTTTAATCATGAATCTTAAATAATTTCTTCAAGGGTTTGCGTCTCTGTTACTTTTTTTGTATTCCTTCGCCTTAAAAGTCACTTTTTGACAGGCTGATCCTTACTGGTCTTATTATGATCACATAATTTTCGTGCATTTTTACAAGATTCTGGACAGCATGTAAAATCTAGAAAAATATGCGGTATTTTTAGTTCTTACTAGGTTGTCTTAGAATTTGGAAAATGTCCACTGGGTCTGCCTCTCTCAACTATGAAAAGGAAACCCAGAGAGCTCAAAAAAGAGAAGAACCACTAAGAAAATGTGTCGTGATTTTAGATTTTCAGAAAATGTGTGATGCATTATGTACAGAGATCAGCATCCTTCCCAAGAAATACTTTCATAGATGAGATTTAACCAATAATATTATGATCTTTCATCTCATGTGCTGGTTTCAACTTGGTTGGATGTAATATGGTGGTTTTCGTTATTTCTTACTGATATGACGCAAGTTGCTCATATATTCCAGTTCTGTTTCATATTTTTGTTTTCTTGGTAAGACAATTATGTTTCATATTAAACAACATACTCTCTTTTTGCAGGTTCAATTATGTGACCACTGAAAATGGCTTTGTCTCTACCATTGTCAAACCAAAGTGATAGGTCCAAAATTCTGCTCACTTCAAACTTCCTCCCACAAGCACCTCCATTAAAACCTAATCCCTGCAACAGAGTTCGTAACTACAGCAGCAAAGCCAAAATCCCATCTATTAATGTTGCCTATTCATCTAAACATGTTCGTGCTCCACAATTAGACAATCATGTGGTGAAGCAGAACAAGATACGTTTTGTGTTGAAGTTGAAAACCCTTCTCCTTTCAAAACCAAAACACTATATGCCGCTCCACATTCTATCTAAGTGCCGCTCCTACCTATCTTTGTCGAAGCCTCACTCCATCCTTTCTATGATCCATCGTTACCCATCCATATTTGAACTCTTCACAATACCAACGCCCCCCACACCTCTCAACGCAACAAAATCAACATCTCAACTCTGTGTGCGCCTTACTCCAGCTGCAGAAGCCATAGCGACTCAAGAATCCAGCCTTAAATCAGCTATGTCCATGTCCTTGGCCATCAAACTCCAGAAACTTCTCATGCTCTCTTCTCATCATCGTCTCCTCTTATCAAAGCTGGTTCACGTTGCCCCAGATCTTGGCCTACCCCCTAATTTTCGATCTTACCTGTGCAATAACCACCCAGACAAGTTCAAAACTGTTGACACCTCCTATGGCCGTGCACTTGAGCTTGTCTCGTGGGACTCACATCTGGCCAACCCTTTATCTTCTCCTGGAGTTAAGTCCCTTGGGTTGATAATAAATAGGCCCTTGAAATTCAAGCATTTGAGACTTAGAAAGGGGCTTAATGTCAAGAGACATCATCAGGAGTTTCTGATCAAGTTTGGAGAATTGCCAGAAGTGTGCCCGTACAAAACTAAAGTGGGAGAGTTGGTGAAAGAGTCTATTGAGGCTGAGAAGAGAGCTTGTGGTGTAGTGAGGGAGGTCTTGGGAATGATGGTTGAGAGGAGGACCTTGGTAGATCACTTGACACATTTCAGGAAGGAGTTTGGGCTGCCCAACAAGTTGAGGGGCATGCTCGTGAGGCACCCAGAGTTGTTCTATGTCAGTTTGAAGGGGCAAAGAGACTCTGTCTTTCTGGTGGAGGCCTACGATGATAAGGGGGTACTTCTAGAGAAGGATGGAAGTTTATTGATAAAAGATCACCTGATGGAGTTGGTTAGAGAAGGGAAGAGGATGAGAAGAGAGAGAAGAAAGGGTTACATTAACAAAAATGTTGATGACTGTGATGAAGAGGATGAAAACGATCTTGATGATATTTCCAATGATTATGATGACTATGGTGATAGTTTGGATGATATATTTGAGTCTGAAGATTCTGGTGTGGAGGATGTTGACGATGGTGATAATGATGAGGATACCGAGTCGTGGGCACTAAGGGAGAAAGGGGAGTTGTGGACTGCCAAGGCTGCTGCTTTGCTTCACGGGGAGAGTGGACATTCAGAACCTTGGTAATATTATGCATGACCATGTGCATTACTTTTGGAATTGGTTTTGGTGACATTCCAAAGTAGTTATAACATGGAGAAAAATTGCTTCATGTAGTGTTCTTATCTTTGCCAAACCTAAGCGCTTGGTTGGTGACACTACAGTGACATTTGGTGAGAGGAGATGTAGCAAATTTTGAAAGCAGCAATCAAACTCACCAAGGTTGAAGGATCGATTGGGAATATTGTATGGGAAAGGAAACAGGGAAGTGCTCCTTCAAAACATAAGCTTGCTCTTCCTCCTTGGCTGGCCTTCCGTCTGTTTCAGTGGCAGCTTTGCTTGAACACTTCTCCAGGGAAGACAAAAAAAATGGTATGCTACAATTATGTATCACAGGAAGCAGTATATAGATGCTTGCTTATAAGTCATCCAACTTTAGTGGAGTGTACATGAAATCATCTCCTTCAATATCAAAACGACAATGGGGAATGTGTCACATATACTCCTTTGTAATTGAGGTTCTCATGAGTTCTTGTGAGTTACTCCCAATTAATGTGCTGCCCCAAATTGGTGCACGTCCGCTGGGTGGCAAGCAATTCCTCATTATCTTCAGCAACTTTATGATTAGTCTGTATATACTCGCCATCTCCAAAAGACGGCGTGACATCTTCTGGTAACTCAAACAACTCAACGTCCTTTCTAACTTCACATATGCTTGGGAAATCAGACGTGATGAATTTTCATATTCCGAGACTCCACTTTAGTCATATCCCCATCTCGATGTTCACCATCCATCATATATCATTTGGAGTTCTAGGGCTATAAGATGAATACTTGTTTGTTTACCCTAGGCCAAGCTTACCATACTTATAGAAGGTGTGAGCGTAACCTATTGAATCCCGCGGTGTAAATGCTGCAAGTGAAGTTCTACGACATTCCATAGTCCATGTGAGGTATTAGGCCTAAATTTACTTACAACTCGGTTAAGGATGTAGGCTCTAGTCAATAGAGCATGCCCAAAAGATTTATTGGGAGCTGAGTTTGTGCCACCATCGACCTAACTATCCTAGTAAGGTACGTACGATTCATAGCTTTACAACACCATTATGTTGTGGAATCCTAGGTATCATAAGCTTCCTACATATTCTTTTTTTCCTCAAAAGAGTTCTTTGAATTGCTTAGATATATAATCACGTCCTCCACTGATTCGGAGAGTGTTTACACTTCTTTCCTTTTGATTCTCAACTTATATTGTTATAACTAGTTATTGTCTGTGCCTGAAGGCACAGTGTAATAAAAAATAGTAAACAATAAACATATTTGTATTCATATCCAAAATCAAATCACAAACATAGGGAAGAGATAAAAAAATTTAAGCATCGGTTTGTAGTAAGGGTGAGAGGTGGTGGGCGGCAGTGGTAGTAGTAGGAGACGGTGATGGTTGTGGTGGGTGACAATGACCGTGGTGGTGGTGGCGGCGGCAGTGGTGGTGGAGGTGGTGGCGGTGGCAGTGATAGCGGCATTGGTGGTGGCGGCATTGGTGGTGGTGACAGTGGTGGTGGTGGTGACAGTAGTGGTGGTGGTGGTGGGGGTGGTGGGTTTTGTGGTGGTGGGGGATGAGGTGGTGGGGGAGGTGGCGGTGGTGGTGACGGGGTGGGGTGGTAGGGGTGGCGGTGGGGGTAATGGAGGTAGTGGTGGTGGTGGTGGCGACGATGACAATGGCGGCGGTGGTGGTGGTGGTGGTGGTGGCGGCGACGATGGTGGTGGCGGCGGCAGTAGTGGTGGTAGGGCAGTTTCAAGTTCTATTTTTTTTTTTAAAGTATTTATGAGAAATAATTTCTAGAAGTACTTTAAAAAATTACTCCAAACAAACCCTTAGGGACTTATTTTTCTTATTAAATTTAGGGTGTTAATATTAGCCGTTAAATTAACTTTAAAGTAAAATTTAAAGCGATCTTAACCACGAACAGTTAAAATCATTTTATTTATCTTTTGAGATTTGAATTGTAAGCTATTTTATTATATAGATATGACATTATTCTCATGCTGCTGAGCAAATATAATAATATGTTATCGATACTGTGATGATCGGCCTTGGCGTGTGTGAATCCCACACCAGAAATTTGCACAGGAGGTCTTGGTTATGTGTGTATAGCACTCTCCCCCTCCCCCTCCCCCTCCCAAAAAAAAATAAAAAAAATTATGTGTGTATAGCAACAATGACCCTAAATGGTAACTCCAAGGGCGGAGCTACTTGAGGACCGGGGGGCACATGCCCACCCTCAATTTTTAAAAAAAATATTATTTATGTATATTTCAAATAATTTGAAGTATATTTAAGTGTGTTCCTTCTATCATTTTTTGTTCTATCAATTAGTATAGTCTCTGTATCTAAATAATTATGAATTTTTGGACACACTTTGGACACTTTAGGGATGCATCTATATAAATTTTTGACATGTCGAACTCATTTTTTTTAAGCTATAGAAATTCCAATTAAAAAAAAAAAAGCTGTAGAGATTATGACAACTAGGTTACTTAATTAAATGAGTGATCAATGACTAATAATTTGATCATATATATGGAGAAATATTATAATATCTTTTATACAATTTGCTTCATTTTTTATGAAGGATTATAATTAGCCTCTCTTTTTTGTTTGTTTTTATTTATGTATGCTATATTTATCAAAGTTTGACCCTTTTATATTTTATGAATTTTTAAGTATCGAATATAATATAGTAAATTTGAATATATTATTTTATTTTTATTGATTAGAAGAAAAAAATTAAATTTTTTTAGTAAAGTGCTCACCTTAGACGTAATTTCTGGCTCCGCCCCGGGTAACTCCTAGCTCTTTTGCGTGAGTTCTTGTGGTTACTAGATATATATCAAAGCCGACCCATGCACACTATCATGTGGATTTGGGGGCATTGCAGTACAGGGTCAGTGTTGATCAGGGCCTGACCCAGTTCAGAGGCTCGGTTTATAAATACAGTATCAGGCTCACCTTAAGCATACATGTCAAGCTCACCACAAGAGGGAGAAAGCAACGTTAGGTCAGACGCGCCATCTTGAGAGACTCAGTCCACAACTGATATGTGAGGAGATCTCCTTGAGACGTGCACATCACTACCTCCATAGAATTGTCTCGCCTGTTACGAGAAAGGCACCACCTGTATGGAACTACCTCACTTGAAACGAGAAAGGTGTCTCAATCTGTTAGAAGTCACTTATAAATTGTAAGTCTCACCTATACAAAAGGGGGCATCACTCACATCTAAGCACTCTACAATCCTTGAACAATAAAACATTCAGGTCACCGTAACTCTTCATAGTGGAGTAGGTCACCTGACCGAACTACTTAATTTATATTTATTTTTATTTAATATCTTTCTTAATTACTGCATTAAATACTTGATAGGTGGAATATAAACATATTTTGTGCATCATCAATCACAATTGACCATGATGGAGAGACCTTGAGTATGCATATATGAGTACCAATTACCCTAAATAACTCTTTGGCTAGCCTTTCGCGTGAGTTCCGTAGTTATTACAAGACACACCACAATTTTAGCCGGGAAAACTTGGTTTTGAGGCTGCCAATGTTAACTGATTCAAAACAAAAACTTCTCAAGAAAAACATTTTTTGATTAGTACTGCCCACAACTCGTCATCGTTAACGTTGTGCAAAATTCATGTTCCAGGATGCTAGAGAGATGAAACACAAAATGAAATGAAATGCACTGTGATAATTAAATGTTACGGGAAAAATTAGAACATAATACAATTGGGACATAGTGGGAACAACTTATCAAGAGTAGGACTTATAAAATGATTGCACTTGGATAATATTTTTTATGAAGAAAAAGAAGATTTATTTGTCATGTTCCCTTATGCTCCATTTGGTACGATGGAAAAGTGGAAGAATGGAAAGTTGAAAGGATGGAAAGTGGGATAGATAAATAAAACATCATGTTTGGTAAGGAAGGAAAGTAGGAAGGATAGAAAAGTGGATGGATTAACTTTCCTTCCAAGTCACCAAAATCAATCCCTCCAAAATCGGAATGAAAATAGATGGAAAGTTAATTATTTGTATTGAGATGTATCTTATTTGTCTATATATCTTTTAATATATGCATATATTATATATACATTTATTTCATATAAAAATACAATGATAAAATATATATTTATATATATATATATATATTTTAAAATTTTAAAAATAAATTTAAAAATTAAAAAAATTAAAAAAATTAAAAAAATTAAAAAAATTAAAAAAATTAAAAAAATTAAAAAATTTAAAAAATTTAAAAAATTTAAAAAATTTAAAAAATTTAAAAAATTTAAAAAAATTTAAAAAAATTTAAAAATTTAAAAAAATTAAAAATTAAAAAATTAAAATAAAAAATAATAATAATAAACAAGTCAACTCGTAACTCAATACGACACAATTAATTATATGAGTTGAGTTAGATTTTACTAATGTTCGACATAAATCTGTAATGACTCAATACAAATCTGTCACGATACGACTCAATTGTCACCCCTAATCTTATCTAGCACAAAAAAAAAAAAAAAAAAATTAGTCATTTTTATTTTCCATCTATCTAACCAAACACGCAGGAATGAAAGTGTATCCATCCTACTTTTCTTCCTTGAAAGATAGAAAGTGTATCCCTCTTACTTTCCATCCTTCCTACCAAATGGAGCATTATATGCTCTGTTTGGTACGATGATAAAATGGAAAGATGAAAAGTTGGAAGGATGGAAAGTGGGATGGATAAATAAAACATCATGTTTGGTAAGGAAGGAAAGTAGGAAGGATGAAAAAGTGGATGGATTAACTTTCCTTCCAACTTATCAAAATCAATCCCTCCAAAATCGGAAGGAAAGTGGGTGGAAAGTTAATTATTTGTGTTGAGATGTATCTTATTTGTCTATATATCTTTTAATATATACATATATTATATATACATTAATTTCATATAAAAATACAATGATAAAATATGTGTTTATATATATATATTTTTTAAAAATTTTAAAAATAAAAATTAAAAAATTAAAAAAATTAAAAAATTAAAAATTAAAAATAATAAAAATAATAAACATGTCAACTCGTAACTCGACAGGATACAATTAATTAAATGAGTTGAGTTAGATTTTACTAATGTTTGACATAAATCCGTAATGACTCAACACGAATCTACCACGATACGACTCGATTGTCACCCCTAATATTATCCAACACAAAAAAAAAAAAAAAAATATTCATTTTTATTTTCCATCCATCCAACCAAACACGAAGGAAAGAAAGTGTATCCATCCTACTTTCCTTCCTTAAAGGATAGAAAGTGTATCCCTCCTACTTTCCATCCTTCATATTTTTCATCCTTCCTACCAAACGGAGCATTAAGTTTACTGGGTCTTATTGGAATTTATAACCTTGGAATCAATACTTCATCTACCTTTTATTTTTATAAATTAGTAATGCACTATGTACGTTACATGTGAAAATTTTCGTTAAAATATTTAACAAATACGTAAAAAAAAAATCTAATTATCTAGCTAAATTAGACATTATCTCATTTATCATACTTAAATTATTTGTATTCTTTTTATAACTGTCAACATTCAATGGAAATCATTTTATGTGATTCTTTCACCGGAGCTATCAAGTAGAGGGTTATAGAATTTTCTTTTCTCGATTCTTTTTTCTTTTGACTCAATAATTTTTCATTAAATTATTTTGATTGTGGATGAAGAGAATATATATCGATTTTTTAGGCATTGGAGATGGTATTGTATGAATGGAGTTGTCGATGTATATTAATATTGGAATTTTGGGAAAAATAATAATGTTTGTCTTTATAAATCATATTAATCGTAATATGATTGTTCAAAAGTTTTGAAAAAGATAAAGAGATTTATATGATATGCTAGAAGTTAATTTGTTATTTAAATATAAATGGATATAATAATAATTTGTATATTTTATAAGGGTAAATTAATAAATCAAAATTTTTTTATTGTAAAATTTTTTTATTAGTAGTATAATATAGATAAATAGATTTAGATAAAGATTTTATATCAAAATATTATATTTTCTGATAATACCCAACATTCAGCTAAGGTTAAGCTCGGCCATATAGCTCGATTATCTAAACTCGAACCATGTAGCTCATGACCAAACAGCCAGAGGTGCGTTGGTCGGGAACCTCCCGTAACAAGGGCCTCATGGGAATGACAAGGATGACTGCGGGTTCCCACCAGAAGGTTATGCGTAAATTGCAAGGTCTGGTATTCAGGCAAGTGAGCCGCAACCACCTTAACATTATCCACGATAATTGCGCAAAAGAGGCATCCGTTACAAGGAAAAGTCAAGGATCGTTCCAGGAAATCAGAAAATGTTGTTATGATTATAAATAAGAGGCATATCTCTCACAATGTAAAAAAAGTAATAGTCCGTATGTATAATTCGTGTAATCTACCCTTTATCAATAGAAACTCGCCAACAACAAAAAATTCTTTTAAGGATAGATTAATCGAGCTCTCGAGCTGATGGACTACTATAATTTTTCTGTCTGCGACCCTAAACCACACATTATTCAACCTTCTAGAGCCTAGGAGATCTAACTGGGCCTTCTAGTAATTCCCAAATCCCTAAAGACCGCAATTCTGCTGGATTGTGTGATACACACCATCATTTTCAATTTTTTAATTATTGGTATTTTTAAAAAGTCTTAGTTTCGAAATTACATTTTTACGCAAATGGTTGATAGACCGGTGAAAAACTCCATAACGTTGAGAGGATCCGGTTCCGTTTTGGACATCTGTTTGGGTATAAAATCCCTTTCACAGAGAAACTCACTAGCCGTCTTCTTCTCTTCTGGTTCAGAAACTTGGAGAACAATGGGCAGCCGGAAGCCAGACAAGCGTTCGAAAACCAAAACTCCTCCTCATCCTCTTCGCAGTCGAAACCCTAACAAGAAAAGCAAGCGATTACCTCTGGGACCTAACAGAGCAAAGACCAAGAAGTCCAAGAACACCAAACACAAAAGCAGCAAAACCAGCAAACTTGAGATCAAAAGCACCAAAATCAAACGCAACGAGAGCAAAAATGTAGTAATAGAATCACCAACGGCGTTGCAGCAGATGAATTTCTTTCTTAGTCAGTATCAATCGGCCAACGGCGTCCAGCTTTCTTCTCTCGAACTCGAATCTATCAAAGGTGCTTCTCTCTCTCTCCACACACACTTCTGTGTGTGTGTGTGTGTATATATATATATATATATATATATATATATATATACTACTGCAGAAGTAGAAGTGTGGATGAGGTGGGATGGTTCATTATGACTTTGTGACAGGTTATAGTTATATTGTAAATATGCAATGCAAATAACAGAACTCTTACATGGAGGTCATTGGAATTGTCCTCGAGAACAACTGATGATGTACTGGCTTATTCATGTTCACGCGATGGATGATGTTGTAGACACACAGATTTAAAATGATTACTTCAGGAATACAAAATAGAGAGTTAAGGGAGAGCTTTGCCCAAGGCCTTTTTGGGGTTAGTAGATTTTTTTTTTCTTGTTTAGTTTTCTTTTGGCAAGACATCTCTCAATAACGGTTCATTTATCTTCCAAGGTGGATGGCGGAGTATCAGAAATTTGATTGGACTACATAATTTTGGTTGGATGGCTATAGCCGTGTAGCCATTAAACAAACACATTTCTTTCACAATTCTCCCTTCGTCAAAACTGTCGCCATTTCTTTCCCATCACCACCTTGCAAACTCACACTGCTAGGTCCAGGTTCCCAGTTGTATGAGTCCATTTGAAATGGTCTTAGATCGCTGTAGTTGTGAAACATTATCCTATTAAGTGCAATTCCTTTATTTTCATTGTAACTTGGTTGGGCTCCCACTGCCACTGTCATCTTATCCGTGCTTAACCTAGATAAGCCCCAGTCTCGAGCCCTTTGTAACAGCCAAAGTTCATTTCAAAACCTTTGTGCGAATCCCATGGCTAACTAGCCGTGGAACCCACATTCTTTGAGTCCCCTTCATGCTTCAATCGTGATTGACTAGCCTTCTAGTCTAGATCCAAGTCCACCATTACTAGCCTGGAACCTAACGAATTTTTATTTTTCTAAAATACGACTCACTACTTTTTCTGTGTTGCGGTGTTACTTTGAATTCATAAGTTGGGTGAGAAGTGTATTATAATTTAATTTTTTATTTGTATGACATGTTTGTTTATATCGTAACAATTTCTCTCTATATTGGAGTTTTCACTAATTGGACTAAAAGCGGTAATGGGGCAGAATTCATATACACGCAAGGTATTCAAGTACACACTCAAACTAAACTTCCATTGAAAGATTACATAAATATGAAACCTATAAAAAGCATACAAAATCAGTGAACTTCTTTGATACCTAAAATTGTATAGCCATTAACATCAATTTATAGGGCCATGGACAATTTCTATACATCGGTAGAGTAGCATGGTATTTGTCAAAATCTCGTATATGAACAATTTTTTTGTAACAGATACACATGGGAGTGTCAACAAAACATAAAAAGTAAAATAGTAATAAAGTCTTCCTCTTTCTCTCTCTCGGTCATAGGTATCAAATCGAGATTCGTATCGGGAATTAAAATCCTAGATTTGAAAATCGAGAATCGTAATATTCGACACAAAAATCGAACAATGATAAAAAATAACATGTACATATTTAAAATAGGCGAGATATTAAATATTGAACATTATCGTATTTTAAAAATAATCAATTGTTGGTATTGACATGGTCACGTCATCCAAATGAAAAGATGTTAGCTTTTATAAATCTTTATAAAACTACACTTGAATTTGTACCTTTGTTACTTATTTTTTAATGATTAATAAATTGTTTTCTCAAAATAGCCACGATGAAAGAATGCATAATTTTTAACTAATAAAGAGCCATTGTCTTCCTACCAATGAAGTTAAACTAAAATAGGAAAAATTCATACTGATTCGAACATGTAAACTTAGAAAATCACTTCACACATTCGATTAAAAAATAAAATTTTGATGAAAAACAAAAGATGTAATATTTATTGAAGAAGAAGAAGAAGAAGAAGTAGAAGTAGCGTATGTTAGAGTTTGGTAATTATTTTTGAAGAAGAAGAAGAAACATACCTGGAGTAAAGGAGATGTCTTTGTGTGATGTTCACATACACTTGAATAGGAGATATAGAGAGAGACGCAAGTTTTATATTTGGCAGTGGTTCTCTTGTAGCAAAACGACGTCGTTTTACTTGAAATAGGGTTGAAAAAAATAATAAAACGAATCTTGCGAATCGTACGGTTCGAACCAAATCTTACAATTCTTACAATTCAGGTGCGATTCTCGACAAAAAACGATTCTATTGTAAGATACGAATCGAATGGGAACTAAAACGATTTTGATAACTATACTCTCGATGCATCTATGCTTGCCTTATTGCATCTGTGCCTGTGTGAATTAGTTTGTCATTTTTCAGTGACTCTAGCTTCTATTTAGTAGATTGTCTTCCAGTGACAAGGCCGGGTACTTGAGTAGACACCACGAATGAAGCCAGTTCAGGCTACTTTAGACCAGTCCGGGCATTTTTTTTAATTGCCCTTCTCTGACCTTTTTCTCTTGTTCATATGTTGTCTTTTTTAAATTGCTTTTTAGAGCTGTGATATGTTTCTTTGCATGTATGATTTCTAGTTTGAATGAGAGGAATATCTATGTGCTTGAGAGCTCGTGTACTCAAGTGCAGGATGTAATAAGACTTACTAGATGTTTATTTTGGGTACAGGTGGAATGGGTTTTTTTGGGTGTTTATTTTGCTTTAGCAGTCAGGAGTATGCTGTTAATTTCAAGATTTATCGAACATGGTTTTATGGATGTTTGTTTTGCTCTAGGAGTCAAGACTATACTGGTAGTTTCAAGATTTTTTAGGCTTGGGTTTTTTTGGTTGTTTCTTTTGCTCTAGGAGTCAGGAGCATATTGTTAATTTCAGATATGGGCTGTGGTTGTGTTAGCCTTTCTAGCCAAATTTTTTGTTGCCTCTTATGTGGTGTTTATTTGGTCTACAAAATTCTAGCCATCCAAAATTCTCATGTTCCCTTTTTCGAGTCTTGGTTCTTTTAGAACTAACACACCTATATCACCATTGAATTTTTTTTTTCATAACTTGAACTCAATGGAATTGAGCATGAGATGTAGTTTGAACCTTGTGAGGGTGAAGCATAAACATACCGCCAGAGAAGCTCCTAGTTTTTGCCAAATTTCCCAACATATAAAGCTCTGTGTGGACCTTAACTCTTTCACATACCTTTTTGGCCTGTGAACACTTAAAACCCCCAAAATGATTGCCCTATTTTAAACAGCTATCTTGCAACCTTTTACTTTTAAAATCAAGTTGATTCCATTGCTTATTCACACCTACACTCCTGCTTCTACATCGTTGAATCTAAATGTTAGAAGCTTTTCCTAATTAAAACTCAGCATAAAATTAACCATTCGCAGCATCAGTCAATGGTCTGTAAATTTAGCCTTCATTACACTGCATCCCACAATTCTAATGTGAGTTTGTGAACTAATCTTAGATGCACATACCAAGCAATTTTAAATGCATTGATCTTTTATTTCCTGTCTTGATATGAAGGACAATGTGGATGACTTGGGATGTTCGTAACATATGAATATGAAAAATTACCTTGCAATTTATTAATTTAAAGGATTATGAACAGAAAACATGTCACTAAAGGGAAAATTATGCATCAGTATGGTTTAGGGTTGTAACATAGTAACTTGGTGTTTAAGATTGTCCTGCGAGAGTCGGGATTCTTATGGAATCTCAATCCGTCCCAAATATTAATTTTCATAGGTTCCACAGAGCCTGAGTTTGGGGTATACTTGTCGCTGTATTTCATAGAAGTTGACTACAGAAAACTTTGAATTGCGTACTAACTGTCTTAAGGAAAGGATCTCAAATTCTATCTATGATTTTTCATCTGAATTATTTTCTTTTATGGTTATTTTATATTTACTATAACATACACGTGCAATCATCTGGAAAGGAAATTGTTAGGTGGGTTTCTTTGTATGATGCAGATACATGCTTTGTTGATCTATCTCAAGGCCTTTCTCAAGAGGCCAGCACTCTAGGTGAACATATGAAGGCTGCTTTTGGATTGTCATGGAAAGAAGTGCTTTCTGAAAAGCAGGTCCTAGAAGGAAATATTGAACCGGGAAATCCAGCACTTCTCGTGATTAGCCTATCTGCCTTAAGATCGTTGGAACTTCTCAGGTGTGGTGTTTTTTGTTCAATACATGCCAAATGAGATAGTAGCTTAAACTTTTAGTACCCCAGTATTTCTGCATATATTACGTTCTGCTTTGGTATGATTGTCTTCTAAAAATTGCGCAGCACACTATTTTCCATACCTATATTTGTTCTACTTTTTGCTCTTATAGGGGTTTGAGGCCTTTGACTGGAGAATGCCATGCTGCAAAGCTTTTCTCTAAACATATGAAGGTTGAGGATCAGGTAAGTCCTGTATGGAACCTTTGATGATAATGAATATTAGAGTCAATCAACTTAGGCGAAGACTGCTTCCAACCAGTGCACGGTTGAAGAGCTTTCTACTTGACAATATTTAATTTAGCTAGAAGGCCAGGATTGTTGTGAACCACATAATGTTGGCTGAGTAAAATGTCATCAATTTTGTTTAGCGTACTTTTGAGAGATTTTAGTCATATATGATGGTTATTATTTGTTGTTTCGAAAGGTTTTAACTTGCCTAGTAAGTTTTCTAAAATTCAAAGGTCTGTTGTACTGAATCTATTTTAGAGTCATTAGACTGGATTGTATTCTATTTTGAAGAGTTGAATTATTTAACAAGGCTCATTTGATGTTGATCTCGATTTAGTAATGTCCTATGACAAGTTTTAATCTGTTTCTGCTTGTAATGTCCATAGAGAAACAATATCTGTTCCAGTCAGTTCCTTTTTTGGAAAATTCACCCTTTGCATCTACACAAGCCTTTGACAAGAAAATAAGTTCATGCCTTCAGCCCACCAAATAAGTGATGTTAAGTATTATTTTTCAAGAAAATTGAGTAATTTTTTCGTCAGTCTGAAAAAGATCATATCTTTTTGAGGTGGTGAACAATCACTATCAAGTGCTGTAAAATTCATCAAAAATTCTTATGATGGTGCTTGGTTTGGATGAATAATCTGAGGTTCAAACTGTCCTTTGACCTGTCCAATTAGAGACCATGTCTTATATTTGGAAGTGCATGAATTTTAAATAAGCAAGTGAGACATGTTAAAGGTTACGAAACACACTGATAATGATAAATGGATAATTTATGTTGTTTTATTTAGCACTCAGGAACTGTGATTTGGACTTTGAAGTCAGAACAAAGTCTATATATCATTGTATAATCAGATGTTTATTTCTTTCTGTCCATCTTGTACTAAATTGATTTGGTTTTTTATTTTTATTTTCATTTTCATTTTCATTTTCATTTTGATTGGTTGTCTTGTTGGGTTACTTCAGTATCAATTTTGACCTGGCAGAATTTTTTCTGATTGGTGAAAGAAATGTGGAGACTAACATATCAGAAATTAATGAATTTTGTCCATATAGTTTGGTATATGCACATTCCTAATTTGTAGGGGCCATCTTTTGACGGAATGGGCGTCTGTTGATTTGGTTTATGCCCATGTTTGCACATGCGTATTTTGCATGGATAAGAATTTCCTTTTTTCTGTTACTTGCGGTGACATGATATTTTTTTTAACAGTTTGCATGGGATAAGCTTTGTAAAGAACCTAAAATATGTTTGTACCATCCCAGTGTGTGTTCGCACACTTGTGTTTTACTAGCTAGTTTTATTTTTGATACATAAGTTGCGATAATGAACTGAAAATAACCACACAAGACTAGCCGACTTTGGCTTCCTTCTGGTTTTCCCTTTTCAGTCTAACGTTTGGAGAATAATTTTATGATTTTCTCTCATAATTCCAGGTGGCATTTTTGAAGAATCGTGTTAATATTGCTAGTGGCACACCAAGCAGGTAAGTGAAGGAAGCTTGTTTTTTTTGACTGTATGCGGTGACTATATTCAGAAAATATTTGAGACATTTAGTCTGCATAAACTAAATTTTTACATAATTGGCACTAAATTTATGGAGTAATGCATCTTAACAGAAAGAAGGGAAAGATGTAAAAGCAAGAGTCCCTAATTGTGAAATTCTAGGAGCCTAGAAGCAGATATTTATATGAGTGTTTTCTATCCTTTAGGCAATGCCACCTGCCAACTTCGGGGCTGCTTTTTTGTTTTTATCACTTGTATTTTTCTTATTTTGTACAATATTTTGAATTTCTTTTTGTTTTTGTTTGTTTTTTTTTTTTGGGGTGGGGGGGGGGGGGGGGGGGGGGGGGTTTGAAAGATTAGCTCATTACTCTTGCTTTTTTAAGTTTACTTGTAAGTGATTGGTTTGGTATAGTTGCGTATATACAAAGGTTTGTTAATATTGTCAATGACTACCTTTTTTACTAAATTATTGTTAGTTTACAAGATGACCATTGACTTTCACCCCCCCTCACCCCCCCCCCCCCCCCCCCCCCCCCCCCCCCAAAAAAAAAAGCCCCAAAAAAAAAGCCCCCCAAACAACATGAAGTTGATGACATCGTGTAGTGGATGGCACAAGACGTGGCTTGTGGAGCATGGGCATAGCTGTCAATGTATTTCAAATCGCCAGTCATACATTATTTGGAGTATAGTGTTAGGAAGGAGATCATGGGGCAAGATGATGAATCCTAGAGAGCAATGGCTTGTGGTAAAATTCAAGGAGAGAGGGAGAGAGATTTTTGAAGGTATGAGATCCTATTTGTGAAGAGAAGCATGGGACCAGTACGCACTAATACAAAATGACTTGGCTCGATAGAATCAATACTTAAATATGCATGAATGGCATTTTAGTGGTTTTTTCGAACATTGACTGCGTGAAGTTGATCCAGTGTTAGTTAAGGTGTAAAGCGAACCATAGCGTTCAGGTATCCTGAAGCCTAGGCGACAAACGAAGCGAGACGAACAATATGAAAACCAAATCAAGTATTTTAGTTTAGTTACTACTAAATATTCAAGTTCTAACTTCTCAAATACTACCTTATCGAAAAAACTTCTCAAATACTAAGGTTGTGGTTGACGTAACTTTTCATTAAGAAAAGTCCATTTTGGGGATGGGTTTTATAGATGGACTTTGAAGGATGGACTTTCAAAAAATTCTGATTTGGAAATGCTTTCAATATGTGTGCTGGTAACATCTTAAAAATACAAAATTATACTTAGGTGGCAATACTACCCTTAACCATGATTTTAAAACTAAAATCTATAACCTATATCGTGAATTGGCAAAAGAATAAATTACAAATGCAAAACAATAAAATTACAAAAAAATTGTGAGATTAACAACATATCTATTTCATAGCCAGCCAATAGATCTTACTAGATTGATCCATATACCTAATTACCACGCTTACAACATGTGGAATGTATGACCCTGTGCTGTGCCAACCAGAGCATATGTAATGCTTCCAACTGCACTAGCATAAGAGCACGTGATATGTGCTCTCCCTCCACCTTAGTTTGTGGCGACGCATCAGAGTCTTGTTCCTCTTCTATATCTTGAAAATCTTTTTGCAAGTTATGTGAAACTTCTACTTCAAGCTCCACTTGTTTACTGACACTGTGGTCTTTCTCCTTCTTGGACTTGACCATAATAGACTCATTAAAGTTCACGTCTCTGCTAAGGACACATTTGAGTGGTTTTTAACGAACACGACATAGTCTGTAATCCACCCCATCTGCATACTATAGATATATTCATTTTCTTTCCCTCAGCTCAAGGTTACCATCATTCTCATGAATATAACCAGGACAACCAAACACTCTTAAAACAGTGTTCTTTACAAGAGACCCAGACAATATCTCTTAAGGAGTTTTCCACTTGATAGCTGTCGATGGAGACCAGCTAACTAGATAACAAATTGTATTAATAGCTTCAGTCCAGAACTCCTTGGATAACCCAGCATTGGAAAGCATGCAAAGTGCACTTTACGAATGAGTTTTGTTTATCCATGCTGCAATGCCGTTTTCCTATGATGTTTTTCTCATCATGCGGTGTCTTACAATTCTTCATT
Source organism: Ilex aquifolium (assembly GCA_951799425.1). Taxonomy (NCBI): domain Eukaryota; kingdom Viridiplantae; phylum Streptophyta; class Magnoliopsida; order Aquifoliales; family Aquifoliaceae; genus Ilex; species Ilex aquifolium. The sequence continues at coordinate 13,110,247 of OX637401.1, read as the reverse complement.
CTTGCAGAACTTGTTGAAAACACCTCCATAGAATTCCATTTCATTGCTAGTTCCCAAGCGTTTGATCTGTTTCCAGTCTGCTTCTTGATCATAGCTCTCAATTGTTTGAACTGCAAAAGGACATAATTCTTGTGCTTCAACATAAATATCCAGACCTTCCAAGAATAGTTATCAATAAAGATCAACATACATTGCCACCATCAAGAGAAGGTACGGGAGAGGGTCCCTAAAGGTTAGAATGAATATAATTCAGAGTACCTCTAGTCCGATGAACACTCGTAGTGAACTTCGCCCCCAGTACTACTTTCCAGATACACAATGCTTGCAGAAGACCTTTCCTGTTTTCTAGCCACATAGCAAATCTTGTTTGCTCAGCTCATTTGACCTCCTCTCACTCATTTTCCCTAATCACATATACCACAACTTGATAGTGTCTAAGTTTGAACCTAAAAATGATGCTGTGTAGCAAAGCCTGTTACCCTGCTGCACATAGAGGTCATTGTACTTCCATCCTTTCATCACAACCATAGCATCTTTAAAAATCATCATGACTCCACTTCCAGTTTTATAAGTATAACCGTTAGTCGAGCATACCTAAGGAAATGAGATTTTTCCTTAGATCTGGAGCATGCCTGACATTTGTTAGAGTTCTCACAACACCATCATACATCTTGATTCTTATTGTGTCTATTCCAAGAAACTCAGAGGCAACAGTTTCCCATAAAGACCTTACCACCATCAAATGATTGATAAGTGGCAAACTAGTTGTTATTGGGACACATATTGTAGGAGTAGCTTGAATCAAGAATCCACTCTTCACCTGAGCTCTTGGTAGTACATGTGAGAACATCAATACTAGCGAAACTCTCCTCTACCAAACTGGCGATGTTACCAGGATTTGAGCCTTCAATCTTTTCTTTACCTTTACACTTTGGACAATCTTTCCCTTCCTTGTGACAATGAAATCATTTGATCCTTTTGGATCCACCTTTGCTACTCGACCCATTTTGATCCAATCATATTCTTGCAACCAAACCTTCGTCAGAGCTTTCATCTTTGCTTTCAAACAATCTTTTCTTCAGCTCTTTCGAGTTAAAGGCTGCTTTAACATCCTCCATAGAAAGTGACACTCTACCATACATCATGGTATGGCCTTTGGTGCTTAAGCATCGCTTTCTTGTCTGACCTTGCCTTGTGCCTAGGTGATCTCCTAGGTTTACTTTTAATAACACTGAGTTGATCATCAAAGGTCGTGGAGGGCACTGCCAAGAATTCATAGCAATGGAGGTTTTGTCTAATGCATGTCAGCCAAGGATCAAAATTTCGTTTCGGTGTATTGTTTCGGTCATTTAAGAAACGGAAACGTTTCAACGTGTTTTGGAAACGTTTCGACCCATTTTGGAAACATAATGAAAAAATAAAAAATTTAAGAATTATTTTTTTAAAATATTGATCGAAATATATCAAAATATATTAAAATACCGTGAAATATTTTGAAACAATTGTGCAAATGCATTGAACTATTATAAAACATCTCGAAACATTATGGAATCCCTCGAAATATTAGAATTTGGATTTCATCACTGATTCGTTTCGGTCTCTTTGGAAATGGAAACGTTTCGGACGTTTCGACTGTTTCGAAACGATATTTTGATCCTTGCAGCTGACATAGCTGTGGATTTGTATCGGGCGCCTTGCTGTGCATAAACGCTTCTTTTGACAACTTTAATTAATATTTGAGGGTTGATATCTATTTTGGTTGTTTGTTTAAGAAGCCTTACCCTTGAGATAACGCGTCTCAGAAGATTAATGATATCTATGAGGGGGAATTTGTCAATCCATGAAGAGAATGTCGTGGATAACCTTTTCAGTGTTCATTTTTTGTCCATACAAGAGGCAAAATGAGCCATACAAGGGGCTTCCCAAGAGCCCTTTGCACAATTAACCTTGCAAGTGAGCACATTGTAGGGTTGATAATGAGGCTTTCCTTAGTGGTATTTTGGGAGTAAGTTGACATTTGGTTGGAGCATGGTCAAGTACTGTATTCCTGTCCATTACTTGTGTACCAATGTGGAGGAATGAAGTTCTTACCATTTGGTGCCAATATCACTTGATCGTTGGGAAGTATAAGGAGCATTTTCAAGTCCCTTCCGTAAATTCTTGTTGCTCGGGGGGAATGTTTTGACTGTTATAATATCCAACCTCAGATTTTTTCTTCGTTCCTTGATCATAAAGTGTGATTTTTCTTGCTCTGGTGAATTTTGATGCCAACCTCTCTCTCCTTTTGATTACATCTCTTTTAGTTTTCGTTTTGTTTTTCTGGGTGTGGATTGGTTGTGAAGTTGTTACTTGTCTTATAAAAACTAGGCAGTGTCCTTGCTCTCACATGCATATATATATACATGCAGATTTGAATTTCTTTACGTTTTTTTTACTAGAACACTATTCATTTTTATTAGTTTTGTCTTATATGGTCTTTTCAGTTTCATATTTGCCCCGACTCTTGTCTACTTGGTTTTAGGATCAAGAAGTTAATTGATGTTGAGGCACTGGGACTATCACGATTGGCAGTTATCGTGCTCGACATGCACGCAGATGTTAAAGGCTATTCATTGTTCACACTTCCTCAAATCAGGTTCGACTGTTAGTTTTATTCATCTCTCTTCCCATCTTCCTTTAAGTGATGGTGCTATTATATTTTTTTTTTCTGCCCCCAAGAACTTAGCTATCAACAAGTGTTTATTGATGTTTCTGATACTTAATATCAAGGCTCCGTTTTGGTGACACTATTTTTCAAAATATTTCTTACGTAAAAAACACGAAGTTATGTTTCGTTTGCAAAAGGGGCAAATAACTTTTTGTTTTTTTATCTCTTTTTTGTCTTTTGGGATTGCTCGTCTCCTAAGAGTGATCATGTGGATAGTTACTACATCGATGCACATAAGAATTCATTAAGATGCTCATATGACTTTTGACACATTTATGCTCATACATATGCATGAAGATGCTCATATATTACTTTGAAAAGCAGTCGTTAAGCATTGTTACACTTAGCTTTGATTTTACGTAAAAAGTCCGAAAAAAATGTAGAAAGTACCTTTTGCAAGTGTTACTGCTTCCCTGGAACACGTTTATGCCCCCAGGACCCAACCTTGTGTATGTGCATAATCACTTTTAACCCGATTAGGGATGCAAACTTTTGTTCTTCATTTGTATAGTATACATGATGCCTCGTCTTTGCAGAGATGAATTTTGGGACTTGTATAAGAGCTATTTTCACCAGCGACTACTACAAGGTGATCTTCGTATATGTCTCTATGGTCCAGTACCGGGCACTTCTGAGGCCACCGAAGAAGCTAATGACAACAACTGAGTATCCTCTTCTTGGGTTACTGCATCTCAAGAGCTGAGTGAGTTGTGCAGTGACGTTGTTTGGCTAAATGCTGCAATGGTGGATCATCTATCTATGTCAATGCTTCCTGGAGATTAAGCAGCATTGTACCTCATATCGTGTAATGTCTTATAGGACTTTTAGGCAGGGCAGAGGAGAAAGTTATTTTTTGGGTGGGCTCTTTAATTACAAATTTTGTTTTTTTTTTCCCCTCCAAACTTATAAAACTAAGACCGTACATTGATATTTAGTTCATGATATTTTTTATCATATAAAAACAATGTCTAGTCGCAATTATTTACATTTGATCCTTTTTTCATATTTTTCAAATCGGCGTTTGATGATTTCATACCAATTTCAATGAAATATTGTGTTTATCCAATCAATTTCAAAGTTATTTAATGATCATTAATTGGGTTATGTAATCGATGTTTTCTAATTTTTAGTTTTATAATTTATTGAATAAATTGTGTTTCAAAAATATCACTAGTGTATTGCAAATCTATCAAATAAAAAATCAAGAAGTAAGCATGGTAATATCATTGAAAGTTGGTGAAATATCGTAAACACAACAATTAATAATTGCATAAAAATGAAAGTCAATTGCAATCAATTTCACGTTTGAATTGGATAGTGAAACAACCATAAATATTACTTACCTATAAAAAAGAAAAAATCATAAATATTGAAATGAAGGCTAGGTGAAGCAAACTTGTAACATGATAAAAAAAATAAAAAATGATTAAATATGTAATTACAGGTTAATTGTAGTCCATATTATATGAAAATCACTATTGAAGAAAGAAAATGATAAGGTGAAGGTTATAAAACATTTTGATTTTTGACTAATGTGCAACTTAGGTTTACATGTGAACAAAATTTGGGTGGGCTTAGAAATCCGATGGTCCATTCAATTTAGGTCTAACCTTGAAGTTCTAAACACTGAGGGGTCGTTTGATTCGTGAAATTGAGCAAGATATCTTCTTGTGACTAGGTAAAATAAACTTGGGGGCTCACAAATTTCATGTTTGGCAAATATTTTCTTTGATAGGAGTAAGAATCCGGGCCCACAATCATCTTTACAAATAAATGCATGTAAATGAGGTTAATGAATTCTACCTAGGGGTTGGTATTGAAATGGTTGAATTGGGATTTGAATCAAAATTACTAATTTGTTGTTACATCAAATCATATACTTCATTGGACGGAGGACAATATTGTCAAAAGTACATCTAATTCGATGTTACATAGTGGAACACACATATTTCTTCTACTCTTATCCAGCTATTCCCAAACACAGAATACGGTAAAAATATATCATTCCTATCAAAACTTATCCCCGAAACCGATTGCATCAGTATGGATTGGTTTTACCAAACCAATTCAATCATAAATAGTGGAACTTACCAAATGCTCCTGAAAGATATCAAAGCTTTTAGCTATCTTATTACAAGATGTTGCTGTTGAACATATAATATTGCATAGGGAGAATTACACCTAGATCCTTTGAAGTTTGTCACTTAAACACTCAGACCCTTTGACATTTAAAATATTACACAAAGATCCCCTAAAATTTGTATATGCGTAACACTTAAACCCTTACCATCAAATGTCCGTTAGTATATCCATTAATAAATTACGTACAGATCCCTGAAGTTTGTAAGCTTATACTACTTAGACCCCTCAAGTTTAAAATGTTATACTTAGACAAAAAATACTCCAATCAAAGATAGAATATTAAATATTTTAAATTTTAAAACCAAAATTCATGTTATATTGTATCATTTATTGCAATAAAATTAAAAATAAAAAGCCAATTTTTTCTTTAAAAATCTTAATTAGTATAAAATTATACTATTTATTGTAATAAAATTAAAAAATCAAACAAGGGGTCTAAGTCATTCATAATAAAATATGAATTTTACAACCAAAATTCATGTTCTATTATATCATTTATTGAAATAAAATCAAAAATAAAAATCTAATTTTTTGAAAAAAAATCATAATTAGTATACAATTATACTATTTATTGGAATTAAACTAAAAAAATCAAACAAGAGGTCAAACTGTAATGGACACAATATATTCTAGTTTTAATTGGGGTAATTTAGTAGTTTAATTTGTTTGTTTAAACTACCAAATTAAATTTCAACAGATAATATAATTTTAAACTAATTATGATTTTTTTTAAATATATTTTTATTTTTAATTTTATTTCAATAAATTTTATAATAAAACATGAATTTTGGTTGTAAAATTTAAAATATTTGATATTCTATATTTGATTGGAGTATTTTTTTATTTAAGTATAACATTTTAAACTTGAGTGGTCTAAGTATTATACGCTTATAAACTTTAGGAGGTTTGAATATAATTTACTAACGGATATACTAACGGACATTGATGGCAGTGGTCTAAATGTTACGTGTGTATAAACCTCAGGGGTTATGTGTAATATTTCAAATATAAGGGGGGTGAATGATTAAGTAACAAACCTCAAGGAGTCTGAGTGTAATTCTCCCAATTCCATATTACATGATTTAACCCTGCACTTTTCGCAATTGTTTGATGTTTATCTTTACCAATTGTGTTGGAATTTTGATAAGTGTGTAAATTTGTGTTTGTAGGTGCAAAGGGGAGAAGAAAGAATACTTTGGATTCCATATAAATGTCATGGGCATGGGAAAAAAGTGGAGTTGAACTAGAGGAGCAGGTTTCTCAAAAAAAAAAAAAAAAACTAGAGGAGCAGAAATAGAAAATCAGGAGAAGACCCTGATGTACTGGTACAACTTGTACAGGTTCATCAGGCTGCAGAAATGGTTTATACCAATTCATCATCCATGTATCGGTTCATTGGGGCCTAGAGGCTGTTGTACTGGTTCATACATCTTTGTACTGGTACAAGCCTCAACAGAAAGCTTCGAATCAGTTCATCCTTACCCTTGTACAGATTTTTCGGATTGTAAACATGGTGCACAAGTCCTGAACCTCATCCGGTTGGCATGAGATCATTCTTATTCACTCACATACTCAAGGGGGGATGGCTCCTAATACCTAGGCAACTCATTTGATTGGTTGATGTAGTCTTCCAAAACTTCACGTGAGGAACCTGATTGGATGACACTGGCGGTGGAAGTTTCTTCAGCAAAGCATCCACGACCACCACCCACACCTAACAACTTAGCCAATGAGGAGGAAAAAGGAAGAGATGCTATTATATATAAAATGTTAAACACTTATGAGAGGAGCTTTTGCCTTAGTTTTAGTTTTTGTATTAATTTTACATTGTGTGAGAGTTTGACCGAGCTTCGGAGAAGGCAATGAGTGTAATTTTCATTTCTCATTTCAAGCTTTGTTTTGGATTTTGTTCTTGTATTTGAACTTAGCATTTTGAAGCAAATCTTATTGAAGCTATTCCTTTAAATCTTGTTTTTTATTTTTCTTTGATTTACATGTTGATCATTGCCGATTTCGATTTGATGGATTTTGCTTCCGACTAAGTTTCGGCACAATCTAAGGGAGGATTCTCACTTGTGATCAATCATTATTGATTTTTTAATGTATTCTAACCATTGAGAATGCTTTGGAGATGGTAAAAACCATTTTTGAAAACTTGGTGTTGTGTGTCCACTTTGATTTTTTGTCAACGGATCTTTCGGCACGGGTAATGCTTAGAGTTTATATATACATCCAAGTATTTATCATTCTAGTTATCATTACCTATATTCAAAGCTACATATTGTTCAAATCCGATTTTAGTTGAATATTTTTCGTCCGAATAAATTTTATTATGAGCTTGGATGAGTTATAAATAAGAATCAATAAGCTTGATTATGGTGAGATGATTTCTGAGGATTAGCCGATTATTTATCCATTTGATTTCATTACACTAGTTGTTACTCTCACAACTTTCACAAATCCAAAGATTTTTATTTTATTTTTCAACATATCACCATTCGCATTGCCATTGTTCCCTGTGGAGATGACCTCGGATTTTTCTAGTTACTACAATTCACACTCTTCTGACGCTTGGGAAACGCATTACATACATTCTAGAGATACGAACACAATTCAAGGAAAGCAATAAAACCATTCTAGGAAGTCAAACATTTTTGATAAGCAAGCATTTTTTGGTGCCGTTGCCAAGGACCAACGATTCAATTTGAAAGGTGATTCGAATTGACAACAAGTGAGTTTTGTGATTTTTATACAAGCCTACGTACATTTTTAAACATGGATGTTGTAAATGTCAACGATGGGCAAAATCCGAGACGAGATCAAAATAATTTTCAAGTTGTTCCCCCTATGAGAATAATGAGAGAATATCTCCAACAAACTAGAACATCTGTACCGTCTCGCATTCTTTTACCAATCCAAGCACATGCATTTGTTGTTAAACTGGGAATGCTCCAATTATTGCCCTAATTCCATGGTGTGGATAGGAAAAACCCTTCTTTTCACATCAAGGAATTCGATGAGGTAGTTGGAACATTACTTGACCAAAATGTGCGTAGGGAAATTGCTAAAATGAAATTATTTCTCTTTTCTCTTAAGGATAAAGTGAAATCTTGGCTAAACTCTTTGAAACCCTGGTCAATATGCAAAAAAAAAAAAAAAAATTTAAAGAAATTTTTTTCAGTCCATAGAACTATTGCTTTGAAAAAAAAAATCCAAAATTTTTCGAAAAAAGAAAATGAACAATTCTATGAGTGCTGGAAAATATTCAAGGATATTTTAAACTCCATTCCACACCATGGATTTGAGCCTTGACAATGTGTTAGTTTCTTCTATGAAAGAATTACCCCTACATATCGTTAGTTCATTGACATGATGTGTAATGTCGAATTTTTGAATAAGGATCTAGAGGAAGCCTTAGATTACTTTGATAATTTGGTAGAAAATGCCCAATCTTGGGACATTTATGATCTTACAAAGAAATCAAGGTCATCTACCACATCACAATCTAATGGGAGTGGAAAATATGTTTTGCACGATCAAGATGAATTGCATGCCAAGATAGCGAAATCATCCCGCAAACTGGAAAGCTTGGAAGTGCAGAAAGTAAATGAGGTAAACAGTGTGTCAAAAGTTAATGAGCCATGTTTTATTTGTGATACAATTGAGCATTCCACGAGGGAGTGTCCGACCATTCTAGTCTTTAAAGAAGTGCTATACGAACAAGTCAATGCATTTAATCAACCTAAGCAATAATTTTCTCCATATTCTAACACATAATCCTGGATGGCGGAATCATCCTAATTTTAGTTGAAGAAATGATAACATTGCTGCACCTTATGCATCATATGCCCCACCCGTCCAACAAAATCAAAATTTTTCTTTCAAGGTCTATCAACTAGTTCTCACTATCATACTCATAGACTATAAAGATTTGCAAAAAACCTGCCTCAACAAGGATTTGGCCTCCTCGTCAACAAAATGCATCTATCTATCAACCCCCTCATAAGAGAAGTTTAGAAGATACCTTGCATCAATTTATATAGAATCAAATGACAATGAATAATCAAACTGCACAAGCCTTCGACAACATTAGAACTCAGCTTACCAAGTTGACCAATTCATTGGGTGTGCTACAACAAGGGAAATGTAAGTTTTCAGTACAACTCTTGGAAAACCCTAAAGGTCAACATAGTGTTGAGGCTTCTAATGCCATTCAAGGTAATGTGGAGTAGATCAAGTCAATCACCACCCTTAGAAGTGGAAAAGAAATTGACAAAACCATTTCACCAAAGGTCTCTAACACTACAAAAAAAGAGATTGATGAAGAGTCTAAGGAGGGTGAGAGACTTAATCAACCATGAAAACAAGTGTCCTATTCCTGCACCTTACCCTCAAAGATTAATATTCCATTGCTTGATGTCATACGACAAGTGCCTTCATATGCAAAGTTTTTGAAAGATTTATGCACTGTCAAAAGAAAAATGAATTTACAAATGAAAGTTTTTCTAACTGAGCAGGTAAGTTCTATCTTGCGGACCAACACTCCATAGAAGTTCAAGCATCTAGGTTGTCTTATCATTTCAATAATTATAGGGGATTGCCAAGTGGAGTCAGCATTGCTGGACTTGGGTGCAAGTGTCAACCTCCTGCCTTTTTTGGTATATCAACAATTAGAGTTAGGGGTGTTAAAGCTGACATCAATTACTCTCTAACTAGCGGATCGCAGTGTACAGATGCCGAGAGGAATTGTGGAGGATGTATTAGTCCAAGTGGATATATTTTATTTTCTTGTTGATTTTATTCTTCTTGATACTCATCATGCCAAATTTGAATGCCATTTGTGAAGCCCACTTGGTTGCCTAAATTTGAAAAATTGCCATTTATTGAGAAGAACATTTTGCCATCCACTATTCAACCACCGACATTGAGTTGAAGCCACTACTATCCACATTGGAGTATGCATTATTGGAGAGTGGTGAGACATTTCCTGTGGTGGTCAATTCAATATTGAACCTAGAGTAAGAAGAAAATTGTTGACTATCTTGAGAGCACACAAGAGAGCTATTGGCTGGACTATAGCATACATCTAGAGGATCAGCCCCCTTATTTGGACACATCAGATATATCTTGAGGATGATGTCAAGTCATCCCGATAACCACAAAGAAGATTGAATCCAACTATGAAAGATGTGGTTCGAGTTGAGATTCTTAAGCTATTTGATGTGGGTATCATCTACCCTATTACTGATAGCAAGTGGGTGAGCCCCATACAAGTGGTGCCAAATAAGTGGGGGGTCACTGTAGTTGCCAATGAGAACAAGGAGCTGATTCCAACATGAGTAATGATTGGGTGGAGAGTTTGTATTGACTATCAAAAACTTAATTCCTACACCTGCAAGGATCACTTTCCACTACCTTTCATTGATAAAATTTTGAAGAGCATGACATGTCATTTGTTCTATTTCTTCCTGGTTGGATACTCAGGCTATAACTAGATAGAGATTACTTTGAAAAATCAAGAGAAGACCACTTTCATTTGCCCCTTTTGGACGTTTGCTTATCGCTTGATGCCATTTGGATTATTCAATGCCCCAAGTACGTTCCAAAGGTGCATGGTTGGGATTTTTAGTGACATGGTGGATAAGATAGTGGAAGTATTTATGGATGATTTTTTGGTATTTGGTGATTCATTCGAAAGTTATTTGGAAAATATGAAAAAGGTGTTGGTAAGGTGTGAGGAAAAGAGTTTGGTGCTCAATTGGGAAAAAATTCATTTCATGGTAACTCAGGGCATAGTTTTGGGTCATATAGTATCTGCAAAGGGGATAGAGGTCGACAAATCCAAGCTTGGGTATGACGGTTCATAAAAGATTTCAGTGCCCTATCTTATCCTTTATGCAATCTTTTGGCAAAAGATGTTCAATTTGTGTGGTCGCCAAATTGTGACGAAGCTTTTGAAAAATTTAAAAATATGTTGATTTCCCCTCCAATCATGCAGCCAACAAATTGAGATCTTCCATTTTAGCTCATGTGTGATGCAAGTGATTATGCAGTTGGAGCTGTATTGGACCAACGACAAGACAAGAAACCTCACGTTATCTACTATGCTAGTAAAATCTTAAATAAGACACAAATGAATTACACTACCACTGAAAATGAATTATTAGTTGTAGTTTTTTCCCTAGATAAGTTTCAATCTTACATCAGTGGTTCGCCTATTGTAGTTTATACTGATTACTCTGCTTTGAAGCATTTGTTGTCTAAGCAGGATGCTAAATAGAGATTGATTAGGTGAATCTTCCTTCTTCAAGAATTCTATTTGATCATGTGGTGGCCGATCACTTATCCCGGCTGGTTTTTCAAGACACACAAGAGCACATGCCCATTCATGACACATTCCCTAATGAGCATTTATTTTTTGTTACTTCAACTTGTCCCTGGTATGCTGATATTGTCAATTTTCTTGTTATAGGGTAAATACCCATCACGTTGGAGTCCATAGGAGAGAAGAAAGTTCCTGGTTGAAGTGAATTTTTTTTTCTTTGATGATCCATATTTGTTTCAATATTGTTCTGATCAGGTGATGAGAAGATGTGTACCCAATGGTGAGCAGCATGACACAATCTCTTTTTCCCATTCGGAGGCATGTGGAAGCCATTTTTCATTGAAGAAAACTACAACAAAATTATGCAATGTGGGTTTTACTAGCCTAGTTTGTTCAATGATTGTTTCCAGTTCTGCAAAAGTTGTGTCAGGTGCCAGAGGATAGGTAGTGTGACCCGGAGAAATATGATGCCTCTTTGTCATTGAGATTTTTGATTGCTGTGACATTGATTTCATGGGTCATTTTTCCTAATCTTTTGGTTATCTTTACATTTGCTAGTAGTTGACTATGTTTCTAAATGGGTAGTGGAAATTCCAAATGAACAAATGATTATAAAGTTGTCATCAAATTTCTTAAGAAAAATATATTGTCTAGGTTTGGAATGCCCAGTGTAATCATAAGTGATGGCGATTCACATTTTTGTAATTGACCATTTAGGACTTAAATGCACAAATATGGTATCACACATTGACTGTCCATTGCCTATCATCCACAGACCAACGACCAAGTTGAGTTGACTAATAGGGAGATTAAACACATACTTGAGAAAATGGTGAACCCTAACCATAAGGATTGGTCACTTCGATTGATCGATGCTTTGTGGGCATACCGTACAATATTTAAGACACATTTAGGTATGTCTCCCTATAGGTTAGTGTATGACAAAGACTGTCATTCATTTGCCAGTGGAGATTGAGCACTATGCATATTGGGTCATTAAATCATTGAATTTTAATTTGGGTCCAGTCACTGAGTATAAGAAGTTGCAGTTCAATGAATTGGAGGAAATACGTAGAGATGCGTATGAAAGTACTTAAATTTACAAAGAAAATGTTAAAGTTTTTCATGATAATTCCATATTGAGAAAAACCTTCGAGCTAGGTCAAAAATTACTTTTATACAATTCTCGACTTCACCTTTCTCTAGGAAATTGTGTTCCCATTGGACTAGTTCTTTTGTAGTCCACATTGTTTATCCTAACGGGGCCATAGAGGTGGAAAACCCCAAGAATGAGCAAAATTTCAAAGTCAAAGGACAGAGACTTGAGCCATTCTTGGAGGGTTTCTCATCTGAGGAAGTTGTTGAGGACTTAGCTGATCCTGTGTATGAGGATCCTGCTTCTGATTAGTTTCTTTTGTTAGTTTAGGGTAGTTAGTTTATTTTAATTTTGTGTAAAATTTATTTTGTTGCGCTTATTTTTTTGTTGTATTTTTTTTTTGTTATTTTGCAGCTGGTGGGTTTTTTTTTTGGAGGTCAGCACCAAGAGTTTTCTTATCCCTATTGTCTTCATTTTTCTCATTGCATGACTTTTTTGCATTGAGGACAATGCATGATTTAAGTTTGGGGGTGAGAGGTACACCATGATCCTATGTTACACCACAATGTTCATATTGAAAAATGAGAAAATTGAGAAAAATTGAAAATTTTTGAAAAAAAAGGAAACAAAACATCCGATTTGGACTATATTATTCTCTCTTAATTAGGGTGAGATTTTTAATTATTCAGCTTGAATCTTGAGTTATTTACATATCAGAACACTATAGGAGTTTTTTTTGTGTTTAAGTATATCATGTTCATGTTTTTATTTGAAACTCAACCTATGTGCACCATGAGCATGCTAATTTTTACAATTTATTGGATGAGATTCACATTTTAAAAACCAATGTAAGTTTTCTGTCAGTCTTTGGTGGAGGGTTAAAATACACTTACTCAAAAAACTATTCTTTCAAATTCAATAATCTCATTATTTTTGTTTTGGTTAGTGTAAAGGAGGTAGTTGATTGATTATATCTCAATGCAAAGAGTACCTTATCATACATTTTTGGGAAATGATCATAGGCCATGTTTGAATTAATTTGATCCTTAGCCTATTCTTTCTTAACATCATCGTAGTAATCGTGATTGAGCTTTATTGAAAATTTCATTTCTTAACCACATGGTTTACAAAGCCAAGCATGAATTTATTTATCTTACCTTGGTTATCCCGGGACTGTATAGTTTACAATTTGGAAACGGAATGGTGGTTCTAGGAAAAGAAAAAGAAAAAAAAGTGAAAAAAGATGATGATGAGTATTTGAGCTTATTGCTGACATCCAAAATCAAGAAAAGAAAGCCAAAAAGAAAGGAAGTGAAAGAAGAAAAAAAAAAAAAAGAGGAAAAGAAAAGGAATTACTTGTGAAAAGGCAATAAAAAAGGGAAAAGATAGAGAAATGCATGAGGTTAGGTAATTGATTTCCAAATGAAGAGATGTAGTTAGAAAATTTATATTTTCGGGATAACTCCTTTTGAATTCCTATAACCCTTCATTTCTTTAACTTTCACCCAAGGCTACGTTACAACCAAATTAAAGTACTATCAGAGGTCTTTTTTTTTTGAGAGAAAATCCTTGGTGAGATTTGCATCAAAGTTAGAATTGGATAACTAATAAAGATGTGAGTTTCATTTGATAAATTTCTTAAATTTGCACAATCATTTCACAGACACACACACACACACACACACACGAGTTTCTAATGGAAATGTGCACGTGAATAGTTTTACATAGCATTTAAATTTGTGGTGTAGCTTTTTATGTAAATACCTTGAGTGGATAAAGAGTTTTCTTTTTTAAATCTCATTGTTAATTATGACATAATAATATGTTCCAAGTTTTAGGATACATAAAAAGAAGTTTGTAGGTACTTTCACTAGAAATGAACACGAGACACAACTCGTTCACTAGGGGTTACCTAGGGGTTCAAAGGCATGTTGCATTCACTAAATGCAATCGTGTACCCTACAAAAACGGCCTTAGGTTTGTTAATTGGTGTTTTTATTTGAACCTCACTTTGATTTCTAGGAATTTGGTAGTTTTGTTAAATGTTTTGTGTGTTTGTAATTGAAATGTCTTGTGTCATTTTGTAATTAGGTGCCTTAGGCATGCATATAGTATTTAGGAAAAAAAAATGGCATTTAAAAGGAAGGCTGATGGTCTTTTACTCATTTCACTTACAAAATCTCAACTCTTTTCCTCTCTAAACCTTCGAAAACATTAGCCTAACCTTCTAATCTCCTCCAAACACATCCAATCTCTCCAATCGACACTCACCCACAACCCATAGGGATGGTGGCAAGAATGTCTTTTGACACCACCAGCCATGAGGCATTTTCTTGTATTTGGGCTATCTTGTACACTCTGGCTATTATGGGCATGATTCTAATGGGTATGGCAAAGACCCAAGGGGTCTCATCTTCAGCGTCGAGGCCAAGAGATACTAGGCAGGAGAAGGGGAAATAGAAGGTATTTAAGGGCGGTGATGAGGAGCCTGAGGCTAGGAAGAAGTGTAGGATAATGTATGAGTCTATAATAGCGACTAAGGGAGTGACATATGAGAGGATGGTGGATAGGAGGAGCCTGGGCAAAAATGTTCCTATACGGCAGCCTGGAGAGCGAGGTCTTGATTTCTTCTTTGAGCCGGTTAGTGGGTATGCTCTGACTCTGTACTATGAGTTCTATAGTGGGTTGAAACTGGTTAATAGTGATATGATGATTTTGAAGACTACAGTGAGGGTTTATATTATCGAGGTTACACCTGACAGCATAGCCAAGTATGTGGTTTATGTGAGACCTGACCCCAAGGATATAGACTACACTCACCCCGAGTTTGCTACTAAGATCCTTAATGACTATGTTGAGAGTATGTATGAGGAGTTTGGGTAGTTTGATGGTCAGTTTGTTCAAAGGTGCATGAGTGCGGATTATAGGACACTAAACAAGATTTTGCATTACCATGTGTACCCCAAGGGAAATGAAAAGTAGCCCACTCTATCTAAGATCATATTTTTGCATGAGTTTATGGAGGGCTCGAGGATTGACATTGCCCTATTTATCTGGGGTGTGATGAGGGAGTACATTTCAGTTGCTAAGCTGAGGGGAAACTTGCATTTCGCATGCATAGTCACAATGATGTGTAACAATGCTGGTGTGTGGAAGACTCCGGGGAATCAGGAGAGTCCCTTGGATAAAGGGCCTATTAGTGGCTAGGGAGAAAAGAAGTGTTCAACGATGTCTAGGACAGACAAGCATACAAATCAGCCAGCATCATCGACTGATGCAGCTATTTGTCCTCCACGACCTCGAGAGCCACAGTTCCATAGAGAGTGACTAGGATAGAGGAGAGATTGGAGGGGGGGGTATGGAGTCGGATTTATTTGAGTTACAACAGACTCAGGGTTAGATGGCTAGGGATATGGAGATTTTGTCTGAGGATACAGAGTCGACTCTTTGAGATTCTTGCACTAGGGGAGACACCACCGAGCATTCCTTCACCATCTATTGTGGGTGTTACTATGTCAGAACTTGTTGCACCCCCAGCGACATTTGAGCCACCTCCTGCTTTCATTTCCCAACAGAAAAACACTGTTAAGGAGATTAAGAGCAGTAAGAGTGAATGGGGGGATGATGCTAAGTTAGAGGGTGATGAGGAGGATGCATCTGATTTGGTTGCTAGGATTAGGAAGTTGTTAGTTTTTGTTGTTTTTAGAACTGTTGTCTAGTTGGGTTTGTAATGGCCTAGGGTAGGAAACCTTTAGTTCTTTTTTCTTAAGGCTATTACATTTTGATCTTTTGTACCTATTGCCATTCAAGATATGTATCAATCTTTTTTGATTTCATTGTGTGTTTCAGAATTTTTATTGTGTTTGTTGTGTATGGTTAGTTTAATTATTGTGTGGAATTTGTGAATGAATGGATGCATGATTTAACCTTGGACTTTTCACAATTGTTTGATGTTTATCTTTACCAATGGGGTTGGAATTTTGATTAAGTGTGTAAACTTGTGTTTGTAGGTTCAAAGAGGAGAAGAAGGAATGCTTTGGATTCAACATAAATGTCATGCGAAAGCATGGGAACGAAGTGGATTTGAACCCGAGGAGCAGAAACATAAAATCAAGAAAAAACCTTGATGTACTGATATAACTTGTACCGGTTCATCAGGCTGCAGAAATGGATTTTATCGGTTCATCGGGGTCCAGAGACTATTGTACTGGTTCATACATCTTTGTACTAATACAAGCCTCAACATAAAGTTTCGAACCAGTTCATTCTTACCCTTGTACTGATTCCTCGGACCACAAACACGGCGCAGAAGTCCCGAACCTCATCCGATTGGTGTGGGATTATTCTTATTCATTCACACACTCAAGGGATGGCTCCTAATACATAGGCAACTCATTTGATTTGTTGATGTAGTCTTCCAAAGCTTCACATGAGGTACCGATTGGACGACATCGGTAGAGGAAGTTTCTTCGGCAAAGCATCCACCACTCACACCTCACAACTTGGCCAATGAGGAGGAAGAAGGAAGAGATGCTACTATATATACAATACTACACACTTGTGAGATGAGCTTTTGCCTTAGTTTTAAATTGTGTGAGAGTTTTGCCGAGCTTTAGAGAAGACAACAAGTGTAACTTTCATTTCTCATTTTGAGCTTTGTTGTTGGATAACTTTCTTATATTTGAACTTAGCATTTTGAAGCAAATTTTATTGAAGCTATTCCTTTAAATCTTGTTGTTTATTTTCTTTTGATTTACATGTTGATCATTGCCGATTTCGGTTTGATGGGTTTTACTTTCGACTAAGTTTTGGCACAATCCAAGGGAGGATTCTCACTTGTGATCAAGTATTATTGATTTTCTAATGTATTCTAACCATGGAGAATGATTTGGAGATGGGAAAAACTATTTTTGAAAACTTTGTGTTGTGTGTCCACTTTGATTTCTCGTCGACGGATCTTCCAGCATGGGTAATGCTTGGAGTTCATATATACATCTAAGTATTTTGATCATTCTAGCTATCATTACCTATCTTCAAAGCTACATATTATTCAAATCCAATTTTAGTTGAATATTTTTTGTCCGAGTAAATTTGATTATGAGCTTGGATGAGTTATAAATGAGAATCAATAAGCTTGTATATGGTGAGATGATTTCCGAGGATTAGCTGATTATTTCTCCATTTGATTTCATTATGCTAGTTGCTACTCTCACAATTTTCGCAAATCCAAGGATTTTTATTTTATTTTCCAATATATCACCATTTGCACTGCCTCCTTGGAAGACTGGTAAACATTCACAACAAGGACGTACTGGAGAAGACGAAGGTCCTTCACAGTTGAAAGATGTTGAAGACAATACGGGACCGAAGCTACGGGGGTCGACTCGTATGTGGAAGCCAAACCCGAAGTATTGTTCCCTGAGGAGACGATCTCGGATTTTTTGAGTTACTACAATTCACACTCTTCCTACGTTGGGAAACACATTACATACATACTTGAGATACGAACAAAATTCAGGAAAAGCAATAAAACCATTATGGGAAGTCAAGTGTTTTTGACAAGCAAGCAGTTGGCCGGGAATATGTTTTTATCCACCACCACCTAATAACAATATAACAACTGAGCTAACATTGTTTGCCCAAATACTGAGCCAATTGGTTGATATGGAGAACAACATGGTGAGAATGGTGATAGTGATGGTGCTATTGATGGTCAAGCTGGAGATGATGATCTAGTGAATTTTTGGTGTTGTTGTTGCTGAGAATGATGATTTTGAAGGTGATGATTCAAATCAGGATGTTTATGTCTAGGTTTAGGTTATCAATTTTTAGCATTGCTAATTTATTTTCCGTGGATTGTGCGATGATACAAAAAATCGTGTCCTTTTTTTTTTTTTTTGTATATATTAGGGTAATCTGTGCTTTTAAAAAAAAAAAAAAAATTGTCCTTAAAATATTTATTGTGGCTAAAAAGTTAAAACTATAATTTACTAATATTACAAGGTTAAAATGTAAGTCGTTGGATAAAAAATGATTTGGGCCATTGTTTGAGTTTCTGGGGACATATTTTGAGGAGTTTCAATGTTATTTGGTTTTGGTATGTTATGTGTTTATTTTCTTTCTCGGTACACATTCACAGTTAGTCATTGAAAACCATACTTAAAAAAGGGAAAGAATTTGAAAAAAGAAAAAACAATTTGTGGAATAAAATTGCAAGGCATTCTAAAACATACTCATAAACAAGCATTCATGATGATGATCAACATATTACAGAGATTAGAGAGAGAAAGAGACTTGTGGTGTGATTCAGTTCTAACATATCATGGGTTTCGAGATGAAGCGATTTGATGGGTGCAACTTGTGAAGTCAAGATAGCTTTTCAGATGAATAAATTAATTGATGTCTTGAAGAGAGAGAGAGGGGGGACAAAGAGTCAAAGAGAGGCAATGAGAGTGAGAGAAACTAAAAGATTGGTCAGCAAAGTATTGAATAGATAGAGACAAGGACATAAGAGTTGGAAAGAGGCAATGCGAGTGGAAGGGAGATAAAAAGTGAAAGAGATTTAATTTTGAGCGCGCGTGTATTTGTGTATGTGTGAGTGTGTGTGTATGTATGTGTGTGTGTGAGAGAGAGAGCGAGAGAGAGATTGCTACTTTTTAGGTCTTTCTAAAAGGCTTTATAGAGAATGCTTGTGAAAGGCAGTGGACTTCATGGGTCTTGATGGTGTAAATCTACCAAAAATGGACTAGGGGTATGGATGTGCGTGAATTTAAACGTGATGTCTGAGCTACAAGGCTCGTGTCAAGCAATGCTGGTTGATGCTTAGGGGAATTGAAGAAGGGGATGTAACACGACAGGATTACAGTGGTTCACCGGCCTGAGCTCGGCTAGTCCACATGGAGACTCTAGCCCCTATTTTCTTATTGATTGTGTCGAATGTGTTACAGCGTAGTGAGGAGAGAGTTAGGGTTCTCTCTGTCTCCCTATCCTCGGTGTCATGTACAGTATTCATAATATTGCTCCTAGCCCTCTAAGATCTCTACCGAGATCTCTGCCCCCTATACACGGGATCCTCCTTAATCATAGGGGCGGATTCTGATCAATTGAGGGTTTCCCGCTCGGGATGTCGCTTGATTTCCGATTAGGAGATGCCTGCTATTACCCAGCTGTATCTCCTACAGATTTGGCTATTATCCCGCTCGGGTGGAGCTTGAGCCATGGTCTTCTGAGCTCTGGAGCTTTGTGCCGACCTCCGGACCTGATCTCCTGAGCTTAACTCTTTCTTGAGATTAACTTTGAGTATCATCAGTTGCCCCCCAGCCCTTAGCCCAAGTGGTATGGGGTAGGGGCTGAGCTGAGGTCCAGTTAAGGCAGACCTCCGGTTGACGACCTTGGTTTTCGTGCGAACAAGCTTCTGACGGTTACAGGTGATCATTTCCTTTCCTCGTTTCCCGCGCACGTTCTCCACTTGGTGCAGTTAGCTTTAAATGTTTTTGAATTGATATTAACGGCCATTTTTCCCTCTTGAAACTTCAAGCCTTCCATCTTCCATCTTCCTTACGGATTCAGTCTCTCCAATCTTTCTGTGAATCTAGGGTTTTGCTGCAACTCCTTTTCCCCCGAATTGGCGTGTGAGGTTTGCTTCCCCCGAACTTTGGATCGCTGTTCATCCTCAATTAGGTATGCTCTTAGCTCTGTACATGTTATTTTGGTTCTGGATCCCTCGAATCTGAGGTGGTTTCTTCATTTTTGGACTTTTCGATTCTGCTATTTTAGGAACAGAGGCTTTTCTTTGATTCATCTTCCCCATTTTTTGGATCCTTATTCCACCGCTAGAATCTTTATCATTGCTCACAGTTGCGTCAACCCCAAAGTTCTTAAGGAGTGTTTTTCTGAAATTCCTTCCCTCTATAGGTCTTTCAAGCTTCTTTTTTCCTGCCCAACCATGTCTGCTTCTTCCGAGGCCACCCCTTCCTCTGTTTCCCTCTTAGGAGATCAGTCAATCGAAGAGGACTCTGACCTAGGAGCCGTAGGTGAAGAGATTGACAATTTCCCTGGTGTTGATTCTACCGATGCTCAGGCACCCCCCGTCCAGCCTCCCTCTACCCTGCCCCCAGCGGTTCGGAACAAGGGGAAGGGCAAGGTGAGTGGCGTAGGCGTTTCGGCCCCAGGGGTGTCGTCTGCCTATAGTTACGCTGAGAAGGTAGGCCGCAGTGAGGCCAGCCCTTCCCTTATGAAGGTTCTGAGTGCTCGTTATGGTTTCCCACCCGGAGTTAAATATTGGTGTCCGGACGAGTATACCCCATATGTTTCTCATGTCCACAAGAAGGTCTGCTTCTTCGTAGCCGCTTTCGAAAATGGACTGCGCTTTCCACTTCACCCTTTTATAAAGGGTGTTCTTCAACATTTCAATGTCTGTCCAGCTCAGATTCCTCCTAATTTCTGGGGGATCTTGGTGGGTCTTCTCGTCTTCTTCAAAATCCATAAGCTTGGGGTTCCTACTATTTCCTTGCTTACACATTTTTACAATGTCAAGTACAACTCCTCAGAGGGTTTTCTGTATATCTCCCGACGTACAAAGACGAAAGTGATTATTTCTGATCCCCCGAGCTCCCACAAGCATTGGAAGAAATAGTTCTTCTTCGTGGACGGCTCACAATGGGAATACGATCCTACAGATAAGACAGACACTCTTCCAGTCCCTAGGGCCTGGTCTGTCCCAGAAAACCTGGGTAAGCCTTTGTCTAACCTTGCTTGCGATCGGGCTTTGTGACCTTTTCTGATCTCGCCTTGTTTATATGGGTTCCTAGGTGGGAGGCTTGAGCTTAGTTCGAAGGACGAGGAGGTGCTGCTGAGGTTAGAGAGGTGCCCTACAACAAGATATTCTGAGCTCATCAGACCCTTTGTTCTTGTAGCGCAAGGGCTCAGTTCCCCTGGGATAGTTATAGAATCCCCTATTCCTTTTTCCATCGAGGCGCCTATACCCCTCCCAATACCTATACCTGAGGTGCCAGGTAGTAGTTTTCTCCTTGTTCATTTCAGACCTTCCACTTTTTCCCCTGCACCTTCTTAACTGGCTCCTTTCGACTAATGATGATTTTTCTTTCATATTTTTCAGGTTCTTCCTCAATAGAGCCATCCCAAGGAGAGCTTAAGGCCAAGATAGCTCTTCTGAAGGGTACAAGCAAGCGTAAGACAAAGGTCGGCACTGATAACCATCCCGTTACTCGAGCTAAGGTGCTGAGATCAGGATTGCCCCCCAGCATCCCTGTCTCATCTACATGGATCTCTTCCCTACCCTCGAGCTCTCTTGCTTCAACTCCTGGAGTCGCTTATTCTTTATCGAGCTCTCCCCGAGACCCAGTGTTCCTTCATGCTTCAGGGGAGCAGCAGGTTTCTGACAAAGTTCTTGCCCCAGACCAGACCTCTCCCTCGTCGTCTGAGGTTGAGGGGGCTCTGGGGTTAATTCCTCGTCTTCCGCTGACCTCTCCTCTTCCTGGCTCGTCTAAGCTCACCTTCAAGTCATCCCAATCGACCTCCAAGCAAGGGAGAAAAGAGCTTCCTAAGGCAGAGGGGAGTGAAGACTCTTTTTTTGACAACGTTGACCTAGCCGCAGGTGCCATTACCTCCATCATTCCTGATTCTGACGTCCTGAGGGCTGCTACTATGCCCCTTGAGAGCTCCATTAACTCAGCTCTTTACGGGACTACAGCCGTAAGATCCTATTATTCTTTTATAAGCCTCTACTTTATGTTTGCTTGCCTTTTCCTTTCTTGACTCCCTGTTTTTGATCACGTTTTTCCTCAACTGGCAATACATGTGAGGGGTTTGCTGAGTCAAATCCGTTCCATGGAGAGCTCCGTTAAGGCGTCCAAATCATGAGAATTCAAAGCTGCAGAGCTGACCTTTGCTAATGACAACCTCCAAGCCCAACTTCAGAGTCTTCGAGAGCATGCGGAGAAGCAAGCCTCTACCATCAAGAGCTTGGAGGCGCAGAAGAAGAAAGCCGTAGAGGAGGAGAAGAAAAGTAAAGACGACCTCAAAAAGGTTTCAGAGGAGCTTAAATTCAAGACTGAAGCTTGGCTCCAAGTAAACCAGGAGAAGTTTGAGGCCTTGAGTTCTTGTAACGAGCTGAAAAATGAATACAAGGTGTTGGGGGAGGCACACGACGTCTTGCTTGCTGAGCTTGAGATCCAGAGGGCAACTGTTAAGGAAAGGGATGATCTGGTCGCTAAGCTGAAGGATGACGTTGTTACTAAATGGGCTAAAGGGTGGATCGCTTTTCAAGAGATAGCCGAGGAAACCTATCCCGAGCTGGACTTCAATTTCGAAGTTCCTGCTGAGGAAGATGCGATAGCTTTAGCTGAAAAGGAAGCAGAGGTGCCTAGCTTGTCCACTATCTCCGAAGGAGCTCCTGCGGGTCCTGAGTTGCCTACCTCGGGTACCTCTGAAGTTTTCCTGCCCCCTGCTCCTGCTGACCAACCTGCTTCAGCTTCTTTCTCTGCCGACCTGGTGATGAGGGCTCTAACCGAAGCTGAGGCCTCTGATCTACCGAATATCCCAGAGACCTCGGCTGCTACTCTACCGGGAACTTCATCTGCTGAACTTCCGGGGGCTTCATCCGCCGACCCAACTAGTACTGCTTTTGCTGAGCTGCCGGACCCCTCTCCTCCTGCCCCTTCAGGACCTTAGGAATCCATGCTTTCAAATTATTGATGTAAATATTGGATATACCTTTTTGTTGGTGTAAATGTTGAACACACATCTGGCTTTGTTTTTGTTTTTGGAGCCATTCCACCGCTGCTTATTCCTCTGAGGTTAACTGTCTGAGCCAGTCCTTGCCTATACTCTTCTCATTTTGCATTTCTCTTTCTCTGACTTAACTTATTTCTCTTTCTCTGACTTAACTGTCTTTCTTGTTCCCCCTTTGCTTTGAAGGAGTTCTTTTAGTTCTTCTTCCAAGCGAGATAATCAAAATTGAATGTTCAGAAGAGTTGTTGAAGTACCAAATTAATGGCTGCAGAGCTAATTGTATGTCAAGAACTTGTTGAGATCATGAGGCCTTGCTTTCTGAGTCTTTTGAAAGCATGAGGCCTTCTTAGAATCCTTTCGGGATGTGATAAGAGATGGCAAGTAACTTGATATTTGACCTCTTTCGGCAGTTGACCTGCTTGGGACATATTGCTACGTATGTAAATATTTTGAAGACCGATGAACCTGAGGGGCACTAGCCCATTTAATCCATGATGTGAGCATGATTCTTGGAACTGGAGGTCTCAAGAGCTTGCTATGGAGATGTTTGGTTACCAACCGAGCTGAGCTCAACTTGAAGAAGTGTTCGGAATATTCTGACTTATCTCTTGGTGGTATTAAACGCGTTGGGAGGGGTCATCTTGTGCTGATTCACTTTCCCGCATTTACCCAACCGTTTTCCAAAACCGTAACCGCCTTCATTAATTAGGAAACCAAAAAGACCGCCGACTCTAACATCCCCTGTGATTCTTGGTTTCTTAAACGCTTACGATTTTCCTCTAGGCTTCTAACATCTCTTGTGTCTCTTCCACTTTTGCTAAAATTTTCTGAGTCTCTTCCTGAATCTTCGCTGCCACTCTCTGTCCTCACCATAATCTTTAATGGCTGCCTCCATTTCTTCTCTGTTCAAGGAACGTACTTCCTTTGGAATCGAATGGAAGTGGCAACGTCAATACTTGTCTCCTTCGACCCTGGAACCTTCTGATTTGGCAGCCATCAAGAAACGGTTTTTTCCTGATCTCGATTTGCCTCTGCGAGTTCCTACCCCCGACGAGCCCTGCAACTATCTTTCTCAAGGGGAAGTCTGTTTTTTTTAGGGTGCCATGGACATGGGACTTCGCCTTCTCATTCATCCGGCTAATGGGCGAGTTCTTGCCTATCACGGCCTGTGCCCCTCTCGCCTTTCCCCTCGAGGGTGGGCTGCTATGGTGAGCTTTTTCCTTTTCTGGCGCTTGCATGGCAACGGTAGGCTCCCTTCAGTTGCCGAGTTCCTTTACTTTTTCGTGATTGAAGAGGACAATCCCCCCTGCTTTAGCTTCTTTCGTTGGAGGCAGTTTGATTTACCCCGTTTGGTTTTGGACCTTCCCTCTAATTCTGAAGGGTGGTCCCAGCGTTTCTTTTTTGCTGCTGGGAAATCTTGGCGGTCTCCTGAGCTGCTCTGTCCTGATACCAGGATCCCACGGTCCTGGGAGAGCCTTTCTTACCCTGGTATGTTCAAACCGAGATCTCTTTGAACTCTTCTCATAAAGACATATTCTCATTACATTTTTGTTTGTGCAGGTCCTCCTGATCTAGACCTACCACAGATGATGAATGTTCATGAGCTGCTGCTTGTAGAGCCCAGGACTTTTTCAGAGTTGATGACGAGTGCAAACCTCTATCTGTTTGGGGCTGAGGCTACTGAGTATGAGTTTTCCTTCACTCCAGATTCTCCTTGGACTTCTCCTACTGCGTCTGACGAGAAGGTCATAGGTGAGGAAGAGGACTCTGACGAGGTGGGGGATGCTGGTGCGAGCTCGAAGAGGCGCAAGAGGGACGACTCTTTCTCTCCCGACTCTCTTTCCACTATTTTCCTTACCCCAGCAGGTCAGAAGCTTCTTGACTCACTTTACAAGGCTGAGCAAGAAAGGGATGAGCTGAAGGAGGAGAACGCTCGCTTGAAGGAGGAAGTTGCCGAGCTGAAGTCACAGCTTAAGAAAGATTAGGAGTTCTGCCTCCTTGTACTCCCTTTCTTTACTGATTAATGCCAAACTCTGTTACTCTTTTCATTTTCCTAAATGCTTGTATTCTTGAATTCTTCGAATGTCAGATCTTTCTTTCTGAGTGTGCGTGTTCATGTATGAGCTGAGGGGTCCATCCCTTATCTGATGAGCAAAGGAGCCCATTCTGAATTCTGTATGCTTAGATTGCTGAGCTGAGAGGCTTATCTTGAATTCCGTAAGCTTAGAAGCTTATCGCTTGTATATGAGCTGAATAGCTCATCTTGAATGTTATAAGCTTAGAAACTTATCGTTTGTATATGAGCTGAAGAGCTCATCTCGATTTTTATAAGCTTATCGTTTGTATATGAGCTGAAGAGCTCATCTTGAATGTTATAAGCTTAGAAGCTTATCGTTTGCTTATGAGCTGAAGAGCTCATCTTGACTTTTATAAGCTTTGAAGCTTATCGTTTGCTTATGAGCTGAAGAGGTCATCTTGAATTTTATAAGCTTTGAAGCTTATCGTTTGCTTATGAGCTGAAGAGGTCATCTTGAATTTTATAAGCTTTGAAGCTTATCGTTTGCTTATGAGCTGAAGAGCTCATCTGAAGCTGTAGAGCTCGTTCCATTTCAGTTTTGGAAAGAGTCTTCTTAGGTGCTGCTGCCGTGAATTCTGCGATGAAATCCGCCAAAATTTGTCCTTTGATGGCAGTCTTGGGCTTATACCTGATATCAAACTCACTGAGCTCTATGACCCATTTAACCAACCTTCCAGAAGATTCTGGCTTATGTAGCACTTGCTTTATCGGCTGGTCTGTTGGAACCTCGATAGTATGAGCCTGGAAATAGGGCCTTAGTCTCCTTACTGTTGTAACAAGAGCTAAGACGAGTTTCTCCATCTTTGGATATCTCTCCTCAGCCCCCCTCAGAGCTCGGCTGCAGTAGTAGACTGGTTGCTGAGCTCTGCCTCGCTCCCTAACCAGCGCTGCGCTTGTTGAAAAATCTGACACTGCCAGGTAAAGAGTAAGGACTTCTCCTTCTAAAGGGCTCACCAAAACAGGGGGGGAGCTCATATAAATTTTCAGGGCTTTGAATGCTTCTTCGCACTCGGTATCCCACTGGAACGCCTTCTTCAAGACTTGGAAGAATGGCTGACACTTATCGCTTGACCTGGACACAAAACGGCTTAAGGCAGCTATTCTACCTGTCAGGCGTTGTACCTCCCTTGTGTTGGATGGTGGTTGCATATCTACCACAGCCCTAACCTTCTCTGGGTTAGCTTCAATTCCCCGGCTGCTAACTATAAAATCCAGAAACTTTCCTGCCGAGACCCCGAATGCACACTTCGCAGGGTTGAGCTTCATCTTGTATTCCTTTAGGATCTGGAATGATTCAGCTAGGTGTTCGATGTGGAGTTCTGCTTTTAATGACTTTACTAACATGTCGTCGATGTAAACTTTCATGGATGCACCTATCTGCTTTTGGAACATCCTATTTACCAGTCGCTGGTAAGTGGCCCCAGCGTTTTTCAATCCAAAAGGCATGACCTGATAACAATATGTTCTCTGTTCAGTCACAAAGGAGGTCTTCTCTTGGTCATTGGGATCCATCCTGATCTGGTTATAACCTGAGAAGGCGTCCATGAAGCTAAGGAGCTCGTGTCCGGCCGTGGCCTCCACTATTAAGTCGATCCGAGGTAAAGGAAAGCTATCCTTGGGGCATGCTCGGTTCAGATTAGTGAAATCGATGCATAGTCGCCATTTACCATTGGTTTTTTTGACAAGAACCACATTTGCTAACCAGGTAGGGTAGTCAACTTCCCTGATGGCCTTTGCGTGGAGGAGTTTGCCGACCTCTTCGTTGATTGCTTTTTGGCGTTCCGGGGTGAAACTTCTTCGCTTCTGCTTGATAGGTTTGCAGGTAGGATTCACGCTGAGCTTGTGTGTGATGATCGAGGGGTCAATACCTTCCATATCTTCTTGTTTCCACGCAAACACTCCTATATTTTTCTTCAGGAACTGGATGAGAAGGTCTTTGACCTCTCTGTTCAGCTTGGAGCCTATATAAACGAGGTGTTCCGGCTCCTTGTCGAGCTGAATTGGTTCCAGCTCTTCGGAGGGCATTGGTCTCGTTTCCAGCTCATCCCTCATGTCAAGTTCATCCAATTGGATGTTTTCAACTTCTTTCATCTTTACAGACGCCATGTAGCATTCTCTTGCTACACGCTGGTCTCCCCAGACCATTCCTATTCCATTTTCTGTAGGAAATTTAACGACCAAGTGATAGGCAGACGGGATTGCCCTTATAGAATTAAGGGAATGCCTTCCAAGCAGAATGTTGTATGCTGAGGGTGCATCAACCACTAGGAATTTTACGGTCGTGGTGGCTTGGCAAGGTGGGTCCCCTAGGGTGAGCACGAGTTGGATTGAGCCCAGGGGGAGCACCCTTTCTCCGGAGAATCCCAGCAAGTGAGTACTTACAGGTTCGAGTCTTTCCCTTCCTATGTCCATTTTGTCGAAGGCAGGTGCAAAAATGATGTCTGTCGAGTTCCCGTTATCGATCAGAACCCGATGAACGGTCCTGTTAGCTACCACGGCTCTTACCACCAATGGATCATCATGGGAGTATTGGCATCCTTCAAAATCAGAATCTGAAAAAGTGATAGCTGTGTCTAAGCGTGGTGCTTTAGATACAGTATGCACTTCGAGAGCTTCTTTGGCTCTGATTCGTCGGAGGTGCGCTTTCCTGGCTGAGCTGGACTCTCCGCCTCCTGCAAATCCTCCAGATATCACTCTGATCTCACTTAGAGGCTACTAATGCGGCGCAGGTGCCTGCTGTTGAGGTGGCATTGGTGGAAGAGCTCGGTTCTGGTTGTCATGGGCAACAAAGTGACGTAACTGTTCTCGTTGAATTAAGAACTCGATCTCCTTCTTTAACTGAATGCAGTCATCGGTATGGTGACCATGATCCCTGTGGTAGTCACAATACTTTGTGGGGTCTCTCTTCGCTGGATCTGCCTTCATCCGAGGTGGCCACTTTAAGAACTTCTCGTTTTGGACCTCATACAGAACTTGGGACACAGCGGCAGTGAGTGGAGTGAATCGCTGAGGTCCGTATCTTGGCTGTAGCTCAGGTTGCACGGGGCCCAAGCGGTCTTTAACATTTCCTCTTCTCTTTGGCGAGCGATCTCTATCCCTCCTTGGAGACCTTTCTCGCCATTTTTCCCTCCTGGGGCTTCGGTCCCTTCTCTTTTCTTCTTTTTCCTTCTCCTTTCGTGAGGATGTACTCCCCACTTTGGAAAGGAGTGCTTCTTTCACTGTTTATATACTTTTCTGCCTTGGCTAACACCTCGGCCATGCTCGCTTGAGGGTTCTTAGATACAGAGAACATCAAATCCTTTGACTGCACTCCTAATCCTGCAATGAAAGCAGTAATGACAAACTTTTCTTCAGGGATATCTACCTTCAGAGATTCTGAATTGAACCTTTGTACATAAGATCGCAGGTTCTCGTCGGGCCTCTGTTTTATATTTAATAAATGGTAGCTCGGCTTCCTATAGATCCGAGCTCCGATGAAGTGAGACACGAAGGAAATAGAGAGTTCTTTGAAAGAAGAGATCGAGGCTGGGGGGAGCCTATGGAACCATGCTAAGGCCGATCCCTTTTGGGTGATGGCGAAGGCCCTACATCGCACAGGATCCTGGTACCCGTGCAGCTCCATTTGATTTTTGTAGGTGTTGAGGTGATCCATGGGGTCTTTTGTCCCATCGAAAACCTCCATCTGAGGTACTCTGAACTTCGGAGGAAGAGGGAAATGTGTACCCCGGGGGTGAATGGGGATTCAGTTTATTGCACCAAGGCGTCCATCGTTACAGGGGTTTTGACCTTCACAACTTCTCTCATGTGGCTAAGCTCTTGCTGGATGTCTTTGAAGCGGTGTTCCCAGTATTGCTCCATTCTCTCCTACTGGAAAGGTAGGAAATCATTCCTCTCTATCCCTTCGTTCTGGCTGTGTGCTTCTTCATTTATTCCCTTTCTAGGCGGCTGATGGGGTGCCTGACTATTCTCCCCCCCTTCATTCGCTTCCCTAAGGGGATCGAGGCATTCCCGTTCCCTGAGAGGAAGATCATTTGGGCCTCGCCGAGCTGGTTGCGTCTGTTGGGGACCTTGTAAGAGCTTCAAAAGCTCTTCATTTTGTTGGAGCAAGCGCTGATTGACCAGGCGAAGGACGTCTAGTTCATTGTTAGCGGGGGGATCCACCGTAGGAATGTCGTTTTCAGCAGTAGGGATGAAATCATGAAGGTTTTCCGGTTGCCTCCCACTGGTGACCTCCTGAGGATTCTGCGCTCTTGGGGGATTCATCTGACTTTTACTCATGTTTCGCGTAGAGACCATCAATTACTGAAGAATCAGTATATTTGTAACAAGAACTGTCGTTCCCACAGACGGCGCCAAACTGATGGTGTAAATCTACCAAAAATGGACTAGGGGTATGGATGTGCGTTAATTTAAACGTGATGTCTGAGCTACAAGGCTCGTGTTAAGCAATGCTGGTTGATGCTTGGGGGAATTGAAGAAGGGGATGTAACACGACAGGATTACAGTGGTTCACCGGCCTGAGCTCGGCTAGTCCACTCTGGAATGGAGACTCTAGCCCCTATTTTCTTATTGATTGTGTCGAATGTGTTACAGCGTAGTGAGGAGAGAGTTAGGGTTCTCTCTGTCTCCCTATCCTCAGTGTCATGTACAGTATTTATAATATTGCTCCTAGCCCTCTAAGATCTCTACCGAGATCTCTGCCCCCTATACACGGGATCCTCCTTAATCATAGGGGCGGATTCTGATCAATTGAGGGTTTCCCGCTCGGGATGTCGCTTGATTTCCGATTAGGAGATGCCTGCTATTACCCAGCTGTATCTCCTACAGATTTGGCTATTATCCCGCTCGGGTGGAGCTTGAGCCATGGTCCTCTGAGCTCTGGAGCTTTGTGCCGACCTCCGGACCTGATCTCCTGAGCTTAACTCTTTCTTGAGATTAACTTTGAGTATCATCAGGTCTGAACTAAGGACTTTAATTATAATTAGGGGCCCTACGCAGCCATTCTAATGGTCTAGCCCTAGAGCTGGCCCTGAAAATATTACAGACAACTTAATTATATGCTTACATCCAGATAGGCAACCATCATGCATTTGCAATCAAATAATCTCTTAAGGAACTTAAGGAAAAGAACAAGGGTGACTCGTCATAAATGGACGCCCTAAGTTAAAATGTTAAATGGGGCCCTTTTAAGAAATAACATAGTAATATCTAGCATACTAAATAATAATTAAATTATTGCATACATTCATTTGCAAACCACTTTTCTTGCTTTTTACGAAGCAAAAATATTAATTTTTTTTTATATTCCAGTTTTGTTACTATATGCTTTTCAATAAATAGTACAACTAAGCCATTCAATCTTTTTTGTGATATAGTTGATTGTCGGTAAGATTTTACCTATTTAAGTTTCGAAAAAACTTCTCTCTACAAAATTTTTTTATCAACATTGTTTGAAAAAAATCCTAAAAACCATTGATGCATTTAAACAAGAATCTAATCGTAAGTGAGTGCTTCAGCTGGAGTGTTAGTTTTATAATGTAAGACTTTTTTTAATACTTACAAATCAACTCGGCTGTCACAACATCACAAGCAAGTGATTAAGACAAAAAGAAGAGAAATTGTAAATCAACAACAATATCAAAAAGATAAAAATCAATAAATTCAAATTCTAGATTGACAGCACACTAAAATTCCAAAAACCCTAACCAGGTTTGCTAAGGAAGTAGAGGATCTAAAGTTAAATGAGTAAACGAACTAGTTTGTTGTCAAGAAAAGCCTTGGAAAATTAGACCTTTGATCAGTTGTTTGGGTTGGAAATAGAAGAAGGGGGAGATGGGTTTGGTGTTATGTGTCTATAGTGAGAGCGAGTGTGTGTGTGTGTGTGAGAGAGAGAGAGAGATGTTAAGAGTTCACTGACTGTGGAGAGTTAGTTTTAAGAAAATTTTCAGTGCACACCAGGCGCTACATGGCAAAGCCATGCGATGCCGACAACTAATGAAAAAGTACCACACAACTTTTTTTTGCCAAACACATGAAAATGTACAATATTTTGTATGTGAATGTATAATATTTTGTGTGTAATGTATACCACCCGATAGTGCTAGGTATTACATGCCAAACATAGAGTATTTTTTTCGTCAAGTTTATGTGCTGCAGAGGCTATAGTGTAGGCTTAGAGCAACTTTCTATCTGTAGATCAAACAAGTTTTTGATTTTTATATATTAGGTCAACTTTTTTAAAAGAACACCACACTATTAGGCTTACCAATTCACCATGCTTTAAGTTTACTACCAGATTTTGGGCTTTTTGCATTGGCCCGTTTGAAACACTTGTATCCAAAACTTACCATTAATTTGAGGGCTCTATAATTTTACAAAAATTGGGGTCCTAGGTGGCCACTGGCCTAGGACTGGCCCTTGGAAAGAGATACTAATAAATGGAAAAGAGATCGTGGTTTACTATTATGAGTTCTTAAGTCGTAGCTTGTAAAGTTAACAATTCTAGTTATAGAGCAAATATGAACAGTAACAAGGCTAGTAAATAAACATACGCATCCTAGATCATGCCAAGGTCAGGCCCTTTTAAAGCTCAAGTATGAGTGTGAATTGGCGGAGAGCCTATGATTAGAAGTACAAGCAAGTGGGTTCAACATAGAGGGAAAACCCTAGACAACTATTTTCTTTATCAAGAAACCAATCCCTAGTCTGATAAAAGACAACAACAAAAAAAACTTAAGAAATGTTATACAAAGACCAAAAAGAATACTATCAAACTCGAAATAGCACCTAAAATGGATCATATCTTAGATCAATTGCACCATCATGCATGCACATATATGTGCATAAAACCATTTATGTATGCAAATATATGGATTAATGTGTATATAAACATGTGTCCAAGAAAAGAGGAAGAGGGAGAACACCTTGTTCTTCAGGAACGGTTCCTCTTCCCTAGAATGAAGGTTAATCTCGACATAGTTCAGATATAGAGCATCAGGACAATCAAATCTGTGAATCTCATTATAAATTTACTTTCACTCATCTAAAGTGAACTAGTTTTTTGTGGCTTTCTCCCAAACTAGGTTTGAAGTCATTTCAGAAACCTTGTTCAAAAGCAGGGTTTCTCTTATGCTAAAAGCCTATGATGAAACTGTGTTATTCTGAAACACATCTAACTTCACTTCTCATGCCTATGTATAGTTCCTTCTGAGGGTTTAAGAATCTTTGTTGGTCAATTGGATACGGATCCTGTTTATTTGATTTTTTTTTTCTCGATTTGAATCAACCATGGTTGACAATATGCCCCAAAGATGGGATCTATGTCGTGGCCTAATGATTTAATGGTGGATGATTATGTGACATTGTAGGTTTTGATAGAAACAAAGTGTAGAAACTCTCAGGAAGCAACAGAACGTTGAGTGATCTGAAGTGATAATTTTTATTAAGCTTCAAAGCACTTATTTATACAGCTAGCTTAAAACAGAAAAACATAAAAAGTGCAACTTAATCTGCTACCTACAGATACCTCCTAAAAAATAGCAACAAACCTGCTACCTATAGATACTTCCTAAAGAATAGAAACAAACCAACAAATACTTCCTAAGAAATAGGTAAATCTTCCACATGACTAACTTATTTGACTACTTCCACTTCAATCTACTTAGCTCCATGTCAGCAGCTCCTAGGACATGTCATTCAACACTCCTCCTTGTCTCTGGAGCTGCAGACTCCAAGCCTTTGCCTCAAGAACTCATATCTAGCTTTGGGAAGTGGCTTGGTTAAGATATCAGCATTCTGACTTTCTGTTTTGCAGTAGACCAGCTGTATTTCTCCCTCCTTCTGTACCTTTCTTAGGAAATAGAGTTTCAGCTTGAAATGTTTTGTTTTGCCATGGAACACCGGATTATTTGCAATTGAAATTGCAGCTTGGTTGTCTACGAGTATTTGTGTGCTTTCCTTTTGCTCCATAAACAAGTCAGCCATCAATTTCCTGATCCAGAGAGCCTGATTCACAGCAGCAGCAGCAGCAGCTACATATTCTGCTTCTGCTGTGGATTAAGCTATGACTTCTTGCTTTTTGGAACACCATGAAAAAATAGCAGAACCAAAGCTGAAACAATAACCTAAAGTACTTCTCATGTCATTAACACAACCTGCCCAATCACTATTTGAATAACCATGGAGAGTGAAATTTTTAACTTGACAAAACCTCATACTAGAGTCAATTGTACCCTTGACATATCTAACAATTCTTTTTGCTGCTTGAAAGTGGATTTCACTAGCACAATGCATGTACCTTGAGAGTAAACTTACAACATTCATAATATCTGGTCTAGTTGCCGTTAGGTACATCAAGCACCCGATAATGGTTCTGTAAAGCCTTTCATCATCTTTTGCAGCTCCATCTTCTTTGCAAAACTTCTCATTTTGATTCATTGGAGTTGCACTCTTCCATCTTGAACTTTTTCAGGATTTCCTTGGCATATTTCTGTTGACATATGAAGATCTCATTCTGGTTTTGTTGAACCTCCATGCCAAGAAAGAATGTCATCCTCCCAAGATCAATCATCTAAAAAACATCCTTCATTTCCTTTTTGAAATTGTCAATTTGCTCCATACTGCTTCCTGTCACAAGTAGATCATCAACGTATAAAAATACCACAAGTGTTTCATCACAAACCTTCCTGAAGTATAGAGTAAATTCACTTAGGCTTTTTGTAAAGCCTAAGCCTAACAAATGTGAATCAATCCTGCTGTACCAGGCCCTTGGTGCCTGTTTTAAACCATACAAGGCCTTTTTTAGCAAATATATTTTCTCCTCCATTCCTTGAACAATAAAACCTTCAGGCTGCTCCACAAAAATTTCTTCCTCCAAGTATCCATTCAAGAATGCTGATTTGACATCCATCTGATGTATATTCCAGCCCTTTTGAGCAGCAAGAGCCAACAACATTCTTATAGTGTCCAATCTAGCAACTGGGGCAAAAGTCTCAGAGAAATCCACCCCAAACATCTGAGCATATCCTTTGACAACTAGTCTTGCCTTGTGTTTGTTTATAGAACCATCAGAATTGAGTTTGGTTCTATAAACCCACTTGACTCCAATTGCCCTTTTGTGTGTCGGTTTGTCCACTAGCTCCCAAGTCTGGTTTTTTTCAATCATTTTAAGCTCCTCCTTCATTGCATCCATCCATTTTTTATCAGCTGCAACTTCTTCATACCCTGCAGGCTCTATTATACTAACATTGCACCTCTGATAGATTTCAGAGAGTGATCTGGTTCCCCTGACAGGTTCATCATCAATATTGTCATTCTCCACCTGAAACTCAAGGTCCTTTTGGAACTCAAGATTCTCTTTAAACTCAAGCTTCTTATCATTCTCCCAACTCTAGCTTTCTGATTCGAAGAATTTGACATCTCTGCTAACTATTACTTTGTTGTTTTCTGGAAGGTAGATTCTATAGGCCTTTGATATTGAGCTGTAGCCTATAAAACTCTCAGCTTCTACTTTCTTATCCAATTTGTCTCTCTTAACATGTGGAATATAAGAGAAACAAAGACAACCAAATGTTTTTAAATTTTGCAGCCTTGGTTTATAGCCATACCATGCTTCAAATGGAGTCTTTTATTGCAAAGCTTTTGTGGCAGTCTATTCAGCAGAAAGACTGATGTATGTGCAGCCTCAGCCCAAAATTTCTTTGGTAGCCCTTTGTCATGCAGCAAACACCTTGTCATTTCCATAAGTGTTCTATTTTTCCTCTCAACGACTCCATTCTGTTGAGGGGTATAAGATGTTGTAAGCTGGTGCTCAATGCCTGCATCCTCACAAAATTGGTTAAATTTCTCCGAGGTGTATTCAGTTCCATTATTAGACCTGATCACTTGCATTTTACATTTACTTTGATTTTCAGCCCAAGCTTTAAACTTCTAGAAGATGTCAGCAACTTCAGATTTAAATTTCATGAAATAAATCCAGCACATTCTTGTGTGATCATCAATGAAAGCAATATAGAACTTACTACCATTCAGTGATGGTGTTCTCTGAGGTCCTCCCACATCAGTGTGTACTAACTGCAACTTCTGAGTAGCTCTCCAGGCCTTGTTTTGTGGGAAAGGAAGTCTTGTTTGTTTCCCGTACTGACAGGCTACACAGGTACGAGGCTTCACCTCTAATTCAGGCAAGCCTTCTCCAAGATCGTTCTTCTTCATAAAGAGAAGGGTGGTATGATGAAAGTGCCCCAAATGCCTATGCCAAAGCATTGTATTGCTTTCTTCTTTGTGAATTGCAGCCTGCTCTTCTTGCATCAAATCCAAGGCAAAGCTTTTGCCTTTCATTTGGACTATAAATACATCTCTACCTTGTGCATCAGCAATCATGCAATGATTGTCCTCAAATAGCACCTTATAGCCTTTTTCCAGCAGCTGACCAACACTCAATAGATTTTGATTAATCTCAGGAACATATAAGACATTAGAGATTAATTTCAAACCTGTGTGGCCTTCAATTGCCACTGTTCCTTTGCCTTTTACTGCAAGATATGCTCCATTTCCAATTCTAACTTTGGAAGTAACAGTTTTGTCAAGTTCCTTAAAGAGCCCTTGATCATAAGTCATCTGGTTTGTACAACCACTGTCTATAAGCCAAGTTTCTGGGGAGCTGCTAGTGGCAAAGTATGATACCAAAAACAGTTGCTCATCTTGAGGTTCTTCCATAGTAGCCTTGGCTTCTCCTTGCTGCTATTGAGATTTGCATATCCTTTCCACATGCCCTAGCTAACCACACTAGTGACATTTTACATCTGGCCTCCACCAACACCTTTTTTGTGGATGATTGGATTTTTTATAGTAAGGACATGGTGGAAACTTTTGAGTGTTGTTGTTGTTGTTATTGTTGCTTTGCATCTCTTTCTTGTACTGAGATATGGCCTAAAATGCACCCTCCACAGATCCTTCTTGTCTCATAAGCCTCTTTTGTTCTTGAGCCTGTAATGCATTCAACAGCTCTGCCAAGGTGATACTTGACACATCTTTTGAGTTTTCTAGAGATGATATTGCAGTCTCAAACTTTTCAGAAACTGTTATAAAAATTTTCTGAACTATTCTAGAATCAGAAAAGTCAGTATCAAGAAGTCTTACTTTGTTAACAATACTAAGAAGTCTGTCTGAGTAATCCTTGATTGTTTCTGATTCTTTCATCCTTTGCATCTCAAATTCTCTAATCAGGTTCAACACTTGCAAACCTTTGACTCATTCATTTCTTTCATATTCCTTCTTCAGGAAGTTCCATAATTCATTTTTTGTCTTCAGTGTCATGATTATGGTGCAAATTGTAGATGAGACAGCTGCAAATAGACTAGCTTTTGCCTTTGATTTCCTTTGCCTCCTCTCATTGTGTTGTTTTATCTAAGCCATAGTTGGATTGTCGGGCAGGGGAGGAACTTCATATTCCTCACTAACAGCTTCCCACAGATCACTAGCATCAAGGTAGGCTTCCATACGGACAGCCCACACTTGATAATTTATTCCATCAAACACTGGAGGTGCCAGTGCATTCAGTGAAGCTTCTGAGGTCATTCTGGATATTGTTTGTAGGTTTTTTTTGTGTGTGTGTGTTTTGGATAGGGTAGATGGTGGTGTATAGGCTCACTCACCTCACAGGTTGCTCAAGAACTTGGCTCTGATACCAATTTGTAGGTTTTGGTAGAAACAAAGTGTAGAAACTCTCAGGAAGCAACAGAACGTTGAGTGATCTGAAGTGATAATTTTTATTAAGCTTCAAAGCACTTATTTATACAGCTAGCTTAAAATAGAAAAACATAAAAAATGCAGCTTAATCTGCTACCTGTAGATACCTCCTAAAAAATAGCAACAAACCTGCTACCTATAGATACTTCCTAAAGAATAGAAACAAACCAACAAATACTTCCTAAGGAATAGGTAAATCTTCCACATGACTAACTTATTTGACTACTTCCACTTCAATCTACTCAGCTCCATGTCAGCAGCTCCTAGGACATGTCATTCAACAGACATCCAAAAATTTTA
Organism: Ilex aquifolium; assembly: GCA_951799425.1. Lineage (NCBI taxonomy): Eukaryota > Viridiplantae > Streptophyta > Magnoliopsida > Aquifoliales > Aquifoliaceae > Ilex > Ilex aquifolium. The sequence continues at coordinate 13,073,103 of OX637401.1, read as the reverse complement.
TACAATGTACATTGTTCAGCTAAATTAATTAATTTTGATTATATTCAGTCATAAAGACTTCATGAGAGAGAACAAGAACATAAATCGGTTGATAAGAATACAATGTGGTCAAGCAGTTATGATTGCGTCTAAACTGGCGTGTAGTATGCGTGCAAGTTGCACACAAATCTACTTGTGCTTATAGTGATTAGCGTGCAAAATGCGTGCAATCAGCGCAGCTATAGACTTCGACTAGCCCAACCTAGAAAATTTAGGGTCTCAACTAAAATTTTGGACTTTGTTTGGTAATTACCAATGGGGCTCGACCCGAACCCTAATCAACCCAAAGTGTGACCACTACTTGCTTGCAAACTTAGTTGAGAAGCATAATCAGTTCTGTAGGAAATTGTTTATGATATCTTAGGCAATTCGTGGTAAGTGGCTAATTCACAATATTCATTTCAATGGTCGTTATTGTTGTATGAAATCTTCTATAATTGACTCGTTTAGACTTTAAAACTTATTGCTACATGGGTTAGGTGCTTTTGGTGCATTGTTTTAAAGAGTGCAAATGCATTAGTGATCATGCCAATATGGATATATTGCAGGTGGTTTTTCGGCATTTCTGTAATATGCCACAGGCGGCGCTTGACATGTATGCTAAGATGAAGCAAATATTAAAACAATTGAAGTGATTTAAAAGCCGGCTAGGTGGGTTAATTTCACCTTAATTTGAATCCATCCCAAAACTTGAGTGTGGCAAGAATTCTAAAATGGGGCCTTTTTTTGGATGAGATCTAAAGTCCTTGCTTTAGTGGCTTGGTTAGGTCTAGGTCGAGGTCAATGAGTATCATAGTTGAATACAAAAGTCAAAATGTGTGAGGCGTGATAGAAGCTCGCATGACTTCGGTGGATTGACACCGATTAAGCATGGTTAGTGAACCTAAAAAATGAAATAGTTAGCGCTCGTTTCTCGCTTGCATGATGCTTGAACGAAGATTACTTTGGCTCCAACAAGTACTGATACTGAAGTAATTGTTGGATTCTCAGAGCCTGAGTCTATATTCTTCCAATTATTTTAAAAATACTTATACACGTCTACAAGAAGAGAAACACACACCTAGATAGCCAAAACCTAAACCCTAGCTTTCATGGGTGATGAAAATCATCCTAGCTTCTAATTTTGTTTTGAAGAGTTATCGCCTAGTTTGTGAATTTTCCAGGGAGATATACCCTAATCACTCACTACACCTCAAAGACTAAATTTTATACTGATTTTGTAGGTTTCAAGCATTGGTTCTTTGGTGGATTCTAAAGATGAGGAGCAATTTTGGATTCAAGTCGAGTCATTTATTCCATGGGATTTCCCGTAATTAATATGTGTTTTTATTGTTGTGTTATTTAATTTGCTAATTTCTTTAAAAAAAAGGGAAAATTTCAGTCACACCCCTCCCAGTTTACTGTATCTTCAAGGACACCCCCTCTATTTTCAAAAACATCACTGACATCCCTTCTGGTTTATATTTAAACATCACTAACACCCCCTACCATTAAACTACCATTTCTAACAAAAAAATTAATCTAAAATACCAAAAATGCCCCTACATAAACCTCAAGTAATTTTTCTACATAAACTTTTATTAAAATTCGAACTGATTAAAATTTATTTTTCTACATATTAAAATTTGAACCAATTAAAATTCGATTGAAACTGAATAAATTTTATTTTTTTTAACGTATTAAAATTCGAGCCTATTAAAATTTATTTTTTACATATTAAAATTTGAGTCGATTTGAACTCTACCCAAGTTGTTAGCGCCGATTAAAATTCGTTTTCGAGTCAATCAAAATTTATATTTTTTTTACTTATTAAAATTTGTGTCAATTAAAATTCGATTTATTAAAATTTGAGTCAATTAAAATTTATATTTTTTATGTATTAAAATTTGGGCTGATTAAAATTCAATACGAGTTGATTAAAATTTGATTTGAGTTGATTAATTGGCTCAAATAGAATTTTAATTAGCTCAAATTTTAATACGTAAAAAATATAATTTTTAATTGACTCAAATTTTAATAACTTGAATCGAATTTTAATTCACTCGAATTTTAATACGTAAAAAAATTTAGAAAACATAGGGGGTCTCATTGAAGATATGCTTATTTAGAGGGGGTCTCATTGAAGATATACTTACTTAGAGGGGGTGTGGATGCAGTTTGTCCTTAAATATATCATGGACAATTTAGTAAAATTGCATTCTAGTTAATATTTTTAATCTGACAGGAGGTATCACTGAAGATTCAGAAAATAGAGGGAGGTGTCCTTAAAGATATGATAAAGTAGAGGGGGTGTGGTTGAAATTTTTCCTAAAAAAAAAGGGTAAATTAATTATATTAGTCTTGTGATTGGACAATCCTGGTTATGTTTGCATATGATTTGCTTCTTTCAACTATACCACTTGATTTGCTTTATATCATTAGGATTGGTTCTATATTTCTGAAGTTAATTGCGCAATAGTTGTATTTGTTTTTTATTATCCTACTAATTTTAAAATTTACCCCTGCTCTTGGTCTATCCATAGGGTTACAAAATATCTCTCTTGGAGATCTCAAATGCATATACTTTTTATCAGAGTATCTCCAACCCACATCTTTAAAAAAATTTGTGATGCCCCAAATTCGAGGGTCCTTTATTAACCGTTGACAACCCGTCAACCCGCGGAAACATCCGTGGATATCGCTCAACCCGACACCACATCAAGAATATCTTTAAGCCGGGATTATAACCCATAAAGAAAATTCGGTTTAACATTCATTTGATTCAATTAAAGTCCCATACACCGTGGTTTGTACCCCATTAGGGTCCACTTTGATCATTTAAAGGAAGAAAATTCAAAGCCCAAAGATTTGGCAAAACATTTAAAAATTTCAGATTTTTGGAATGACTACCGGTAGTTGTTTATCGACTACCGGTAGCCGAAACATTCTGGAAATCAACTACCTGTTGTCTACCGGTAGCTGTTTCCTTCTGGAGCTACGACTACCTGTCGGCTACCGGTAGCTGTTTCCTTCTGGAAAACAACTACCTGTCGGCTACCGGTAGCTGTTTCCTTCTGGAAAACAACTACCTGTTAGCTACCGGTAGCTAAAGGCAGATTTTGCCCATTTCATTAGTTTTTCATTTCCAACTCATTTCAAACTCTTCCAAACTCATACCAAACATATATAATGAGAATTCCCACATTATACATAGTCCATGGAAGTCCATTTCATACAATTCCAGATATGTACACATCCAAATGGAATTTATATAAAAGTTATACAATTTAACCATAAAAGCCACATTCTGGCTTCTTTAACTTTGAGGCCCCAAATGAGAACCTCCCTCCCGCGAATGATGCGCACCTGAAATGTTTCCCTTATAGGGTGAGCCAACGCCCAGTAGAGTGTTTCCTACGGAGGCTACTCCTCAACCTATATGCATATGAAATGTTCATATGCACAACCACAATTCCCATAACCATTCCATCAAGTAATATGATTAAATGATGTAATGCTAGAATGTCATGCCATGAATGAGGTGAGACCCACCCATGTGCACCCAACCCGAGTCCACTCCGACTCCCTTTACATGTCAATGTCATGTATGTTAAACCCGGGCTACCCAAGCCCCATAAAATGAGATGAGACTCATGTACTCAACCCGAGTCCGCCCCGGCTCAACATGAAATGAGATGTGACTTATTTATGCACTCACCCCAAGCCCTTCCCAGCTCGACAACACAATGCAAATGTCAATGTGTAATGACCCGTCTTCGACGGAAATACATCTAATGATCACTTTGAATAAAAATCATGCGTTTTATAAATAAGATCATTATTGGATGGTACTCATTGAATGAGTATTTTATAAATCAAAATATTGTGTCTTCCTGGGCAACGGATTTTAGAATCGCACCGCCGGCTCCGTGGGCCTAACTACACTTTTCTGGAATTTCACCGCCGAAAAGTGTATAAACCAAGTGGCCGGGTTTTGCACCCGAGGGAGAGTCTAGCCCTACTTGCTATACCCGACACAAGTTTTTCCATGCATGTAATCGTGCGACTCAGTCGGATATTCAATCCAACTTTCCCGAGCCCACCCTTCAACCACCAAGAATGATGTTTGAATGAACCATGCACCCACACTCATGAATGACTCCCATGAATGTGACACAACCTTATGTCCAATATGCTATGACCGCCAATGAGCAACTCTTTTCATGTCCACATGCATTTAATACCACATAGATTGTGGTACAATACCCATGCACAAACACACCCACACCCATGCTAACATCCCATGAATGTGATGCCACACCATGTCCCACATGCAATGTATGCAACTTGGACTACTCCTTGCGTCAATTACCATGTCGGGTATCGACGTCAACCATGCACTCACCCATGAAATAAATGATTCCATGCCAATGCAATGTAATGCACCATTGCATATCCATGCCATGTGCCATATGATATGAATGTCATATGGACAATTAATTCATAATTTCACATGTTCACATTCATGGCAATTATATCAATAACATATAACTACCAAATTCCTTAACCATGTCAATACATCAAGGAGCATATATTGGCATCTTAGTGCATAATTTCACATAGCTCTACTCATCTAAACATGTTATCACAATTTCGTTGGAATAACAACCAATTCCACAACCAAGGCATTTAAACAAACACCTTCAAGGCAAACAACATGTTATCACATAAGTTGTTCAATTTCTCTCAAGAAATTCCTATAGGCAATTTCTATTAAACAATTTGGGATAAAATTAGTTTACCCCAATTGTATCAATAGGTAAGTGTACTTTCTTAACAACCTATTCTTTTTTTTTCCAATTAAATCAAAATAGGCAAGGGTCATTGGCCTCTAACACCCTACCCATTTCCTTCATTATTCCATAACTATATACATATAAATATGTATACATATCTATATATATACCAAGCCATAATCATAAGCATTCTAGGTAAGAAATCAACCCAAGTAAGAGAACCCCTACCTCTTGTAGCGTGAGGAACGACGTAGGAAGCTCCCAAGACTCGAAAACCAACTCGAAGCTTGATTTTCGTACACTTCCATTTTTTCACCTTCGGTGAAAACCATTGTTTTTGGTACCCACGCGTAGCCCTCGTCGCATAGATCACTTCTCCCTTCTAGCTCGACGGAGTCCGAGCGACGGAGGCCGGAGAAATCGCCGGAGAAAGGGTTAAGAAACCCTTTTCTCTCTCTTCTCCCTCTCTCTCTCTTTGAACGGCTGAACCAAGGGAGCAATTGTGATATTTTCTTGCAAAATATAAAAAATAAACCCCTATTTATAGTCCCGGAATGTGCGACCCTAATCTCGCCACACGTCTCTACTTATTCGGGTTCCGTTTAAATCCCGAAACGATTAAATTTCGCTCCGGTTTAAGTTCAAAATATTTTCTATGAACTTTAATTTTATTATTTTCACATTTTGCCCAAAATTTCGTTTTTGAGGTCACCCGAGACCCGACCGTCTCGTAAAACGCGCAAAATCCGACTATCTCGGAATTCGACGAAATTTTACATGTCCACTAGATTTCGCGAGAAGAATCCAACGGTGAAGTCCGTTTCGTCATCCGAGTTCTAGAAAAATTCAGTTTTACAGCCGGAGTGACAATTTACCATTTTGCCCTTGTTCATCAAAGTTTAAATTTTCCGGGGTTTCACAAAATTAGTCAAAATATATTTAAATATTACATTCTCTACTTTAGCTAGCCACTTTTATAAATTCACTACAACCACACTCTCTATTTTAACTAACTATTACATCCAATTTTCACTAATTTCCAATAATTTAAAAGAAGTACAACATATATATAGAGAGATAGAGAAAAAAAGAGGTAGAAAGAGAATTTAGTGAGGCTAAATGGCTCTCCACATTTGGAGAGCCATTTGGGTGAAATAGGGGATAGAGAGTGGGTTGGAGATGATTTTTTGTATTTGGCTAGCTAAAATAGTTAAAAGAGAAGAAATAGAGAGTGAGTTGGAGATGCTCTCCTATCATTAGAAAATGCAAGATGACAGTACCCTTAAACTAAGGGTGTTTCTTCTTTAGAGAATGGAGACCCATCGACCCAGCTTTTGGTGACCTTGTAGTGAACAATTGGATGAATTATATTTATCATCATGATTTTTTGCCATTGCCTTGAATTACCTATAAAAAGGCATGAGAATTCTCATACTGAGGCATTTCAACCTTGTCGAGTTTAGTGAGGGAATTCGAGGTTCTTCTCAAATCAGGGGCCATCACATCAAATGGTATTGTCTAAGTACTATTCATGTGGTACTATTAACTAGGTACTATTTACACAATACTATTCATTTACGCTGACATTTCAATTTTGCCAGTATCTGATTTGAGAATTTGTATGGTTGTAAAGTTCAATGTAGTAAAGTTAGACGGAAGAAAGAACTTTAGCATGTGGTGTGCAAAGATGTGCCTTGTTGGTACACCAAGGATTGCTCAAAGCTTGAAGATACACCTATCATGGACCATCTTGATGAGTCCAATACATTCAAATTAGATCTGATGAAGATCAATTTTAAACACAATGACGAAGTTCAAGCCATGATTATCATGTGTTCTTTACCACCCTCTATGAGCACTTTGCGGATACTATGATGTATGGTAGAGAGACTCTTTCCATGGAGGACGTTAAGGCAAAGGCCACCCAGTCTTGCTCTTGGACTTGGCTGAATTTATTGAAGTTAAGAGAGACTATTAGGCCACTAATGGTTCAAAAAATTGGTAATGGTGAAGGTACTATGCTTTGGTATGATAATTGGCATCCCCTTGGCCCCTTGATGTCTGTATGCAGTGTTGATTTTCTCCATGACAGGGGACTGCCAAAAGAGTCTCTTGTTAAAAGAATCATTGCTAATGGCCAATGGCAATGGCCACCTTCTACGTCATCTACCTCCTCTTCCTCTCACATTATTACAAGCACAATGCCTTCATACTCCCCCAATCCTTCCGTGGAGGACAAGGTTAACTGGACTCTCTCCTCTAATTCAATTTTTTCCACTTCCTCAGCATGGAAGCATATTAGACAGAGGAGTTCCCCAGTTTCATGGTATAAGCTTGTCTGGTCTGGAAATGCAGTCCCGAGAATGAGTTTCATCCTTTGGTTAGCTGTAAGGTCCAGACTGACCACTCTTGATAGAATTCAATCTTATGCAGCTCACCTGGACACTACCTGTATCCTTTGCAGAACTGCTGATGAGTCACATTACCACCTATTTTTTGAATGCAATTATTCTTCAAGAGTTTGGAGCTATATTATGCTCACTTGTGGATTTGTTTGGCAACCCAAGCCATGGAATGAGCTCATTGAATGGGCTGCTATCAATTGGAAAGGGAAATCAATGCAGAATCTGATTCACAGAATGTGCTTGGCAACCTCTGTATACTATATTTGGATGGAAATGAATGCTGGAAGATTTCGAAATCAATACAGGGACCCAAATACACTGAGCTTTCTTATCCGTCAGACTTTAAGGAACAGGGTATCTACCTTGAAATTCAAGGCTTCCACCGGCAACCTGTTTACATGCCAATTATGGAACCTTCCCTCTTCTTGTTTCTATTACACATAAGATGATTTCTGTGTCTGCTTGGCCATTGTCCCTGCTGCGCCCCAATGTGGCACTCTGTTTCCGCTGTCCCTGGTCCTACTGTGAGGATTTTGTTGGTATTTCCCTTGGTACAGGCTGCTATGATCCTCTGATGCAGTTGGAGAAGATGGTGTCTTGGCAGAAGTAACATTTTAATGCAAATGATTATTTTTGGGTACTGATGTTGTTATAACATTGGTGAGCTTGTGGATTTGGAAATGGATTTGGTTTTGATTATTGGTATCGGGTATGGGCTGAATGAAAATGGCTTACAATTGTGAGCCTTTACTGCTTTGACTGCTGAACAGTCACGTGAACAGTGACTGTTCAGCTGCTGCCTCTACCTGAGTGACTCACGGTCCATAAGCTGCTGCCATCTTGATCTGGCCTGAGCTGGCAGAAGTGCAGGGATGAGCTGATGGTTAATTGTGGGAGCTGAAGTTGTCAATGGGCTGCTCCGCGTCAATGGACTGCTCTGCTTTTTGGGCTGGTCGTTCTCAGTGGTTTTGATGTACAGTGTTGTCTTGTTTGTTTGTTTTTGTCTACCAATGTATAATTTTGTCAACAATTCTGTGGGAGATACTCTTCTTCAGGACATCTCTTACAGACTTGTGCTTTGAGCCTTGACTTTTGGGTTTTTCGATGTTTGTTTTTGAGTCTTACGCGACTTCACTGTACATTTTGTGGGTGATCCCACTTGTATTTCTATTTTTTAATACATTTTACTTTCCGAAAAAAAAAAACCTTGAACTAGAAATGGTTAAGACAAAAGGTGCCTAAAAGTATAGATGAAAGCTCAGACGAAGGCTTGGTTGCAAGAGGACAATCAACAGATAAGGGATCAAGGTGCAAAGGCCAATCTAAATCCAAAGCTAAATATGGAAAGATCAAATGCTTTCATTGTTGTAAGGGATGACAAATTAGAAAAGACTGACCGAAGCATAAAGGCAAAGCAAAGATTGAAGACTCAAATTCTGATAACATTGTCGGTGTTATAGAGAAAAGTTCCATTGGTGCTAATATTCTCACGTATAGTACCAACAACTACAGTGAAGGGTGGTGGATTCTTGTTTTGTGTTGCTTCTACCACGTGTCCTGGTAAGGACTGGTTTGCATTAATTAATTAATCGATTATGGTAAGGTCCTTATGGGAAACAACATAGCTAGTAAGGTTGTTGGGACATGAACAATACGAATCAAGATGGACGATGTATTATGAGGACACTTACAAAAGTTAGGCATGTTTCAGATTTGAGGAAAATCTTATTTCTTTGCCTATGCTTCACTCCAACTACTGCATTTCTAAAGTTGAAGGTGGAGTTATGAAAATTTCTAAAGGTGTCCTTGTCATGAAGAAAGGACAAAAGCAGAATAGCCTATATCTACCACATGGTAGCACAGTAATAGGTATTGCTGTCGAATTCAAGCTCAGACACTACCAAGTTATAAATACAAAATTAAGGCATGTGAATGAAAAGGAGTTAGATGGGATAAGCAAACAAGGTTTGTTGAGTGGTTAGAAAACAAGAAAATTGGACATTTGATTGCATATTTTGAAAGTAGTGCAGGTTTTGAGGTTTGGTACGTTTGTTCATCGGAGTAAGGGTACTTGGGAGTATATATTCTGACATTGGGGGACCCTCTTGTGTTCCCTCCCTCAGTGGTGGATGATAAACGTCAACCTTCATTGACGACTATTCTCGTAAGATCTATATCTTTATCTTGAAGAAGAAGGATGATGTTTTTCTGCAATTAAACCAATTAAAGGCTATGATCTAGAAGCAAACTATTAAACAAATCAGGCGCTTGACAACTTACAATGGCATGAAACTCTGTGAATGTGCTTTCAATGAGTTCTGTAAGAAAGAAGAAATCATGAGACACGCAGTGAGAAAAATACCATAGGAGATCGAGGTTGCAGGATGGATGAACAAAACTCTTTTGGAAAGAGCATGATGAATGCTCTTAACTTATGGGCTACAACTGTTAGTACAACTTGTTATCTAGTTAACAAGTCTCTAGCAACAACTATCGAGGGTAAAGCTCCTACAAAGGTTTGGTCTGGGTCTTCTATAAATTACACTGGTTTAAGAGTTTTTGGTTGTCGTACTTTTGCTCATGTGAATAATGGTAAACTTGAGCCGATTACAATAAAATGCATATTTCTAGGGTATGAAAATTGGGTGAAAGTTATAGATTGTGGTGTGCTGGTGCAAAACCACCCAAATGTATAATTAGTAGAGGTGCAACCTTTAATGAGTTTGCTATGCTTAAACCAAAGAATGAGAAATCTCTTAACACTAAAAAAGACCACGGTGTAAGTAAACAGAGGGAGCTTGAAGTGGAAGTTTCAGAGGACTTGCAAAAAGATTTGAAAGATGGTTTCCAATTAAGTAAGACGTGACTCCGAAGTAGTACCCACAACATGCCTCAAGATGATTACAAGGGTCTTGTTGCCCATGTATTTAGTGTGACATAAAGTTTTGAGGCTCATGAGCCAGTCACTTATTGTGAAGCCATTACTAGTCAAGATTAGCACAATGGGTTGTAGCCATGAGTGGAGAAATTTAAACTCATCATAAAATTCATACTTAGGAGTTGGTGAATTCACCGAAAGGCCAAAAAATTGTTAGATGCAAAAGGGTTTTCAAAAGAGAAGAAGGAACTCCTGGAGTGGACGAAGATATGTTTAAGCTCGCTTGGTGGCTAAGGGCTACACACAAAAGGAGAGTGTTGACTTTAATGAAGTGTTCGTTCTTGTAGTGAAGCATAGCTTGATCAAGCTGCTACTAGCCACGGTTACTTTATCTGACTTAGAGCTAGAGCACCTTGTTATCAAAACAATTTTTCTACGTGGCGAGTTGGAACAGATTCACATGCATCAACTAGAAGAGTTTATTATCAAAGAAAAGGAATACCACATTTTCTTTTTGAATAAATCCTTGATATATGGTCTAAAATAATCACCGAGTCAATGGTACAAGCAGTTTGACACGTTATGACTTCAAATGATCATTATAGCAGTTAGTATGATAATTGTGTTTATCTCAAGAAACTCCCACATGGCTTGTTTTTGTATTGGTTTGTTGTATATCAATGGCGTGTGTATAGCTGCAAAGAACATTTCAGACACCAGAAAACAGACGACTCAATTTAGTGGTAAGTTACCACCGGAGCTGGTGGTCTAATGGTAAGGTGTGCCCGTCTTGGGTTGCTCTCTGACTCCCATGAGGTTAGCAAGCAGGGATCGATCTACGAGGTCCCCATGCCTTACTCATTAGTGTTTCGGTGGTAGTGTGGTGACGGGCTACTCCAAAGAGGTCTGTAGCTATGGCTAACCGAACATTCCACATCGGGGAGACCCTCATGGTCACGCCCAGGGGGGGGTCACTACCTGCTGGTCGCCCCTCTCCCCCATATTTTCCTTCAAAAAAAAAAAAAAAATTGAGTGGTAAGTTTGAAATGAAATATTTAGGAGCTAGAAAGAAGCTATTAGGGATAGAAATTCATATGGACCGAAAAGTAGGTTGGTTGTACATATTACAGAAAAAGTACATTGAAAAGGTAATAGAATCCTTTGGAACGCAATGGTCAAAGCTTGTGAGTAATTCACTTGCCGCTAATATCAAACTCTCATCGGCTTTGTCACCATAGATTGAGGAGGAGGTGGAGCACATGTCACATTCTCCTTATGCTAGTGCAGCTGGAAGTATTATGTACACTATGGTATGTACTAGACCAGACATTTCACATGTTGTAAGTGTGGTTAGTCGATATATGGATTGACTAGGTAAGCTCCATTTTGTGAAATGGATCATTCGATATCTATAAGGTACCACAAACGTTAGGCTGATGCATGACAGAAACAATGACACTTCTAGTAGTGTTATTGAATTTGTCGATTCAAATTATGTTGGGGATCTTGATCAAGATCTTTTTCAGGTTAAATATTCACTCTTTGTAGTTGTGCCATCAGCTGAAAGGCAACATTGAAGTCTATAGTTGCATTATGTGAGTATATGATAACTAAAAAGGTAGTGTAGGAATCCATATGGCTGAAAGGTTTGGTTGGTGACTTGTGATTGCAACCGACATTAACAACCATGTACTGTGACAACCAAAGTATCCTAATCCGACTGAAAATCAAATGTTTCATGAAAGGACCGGACCTATTGATGCCAAGATTCACTTCATTTGAAAGGTTCTTTCTCAAGGCTCTATTGCATTGAAGAAAATTACTACAATAGAAAATCCAGCACAATTGATGACTAAACCTATTGCTAAGACTTGATCAATCTTTCACATTAACAAGTAATGGAACATCATAGAGTGTGGGGATGGGCATCTTCATCAAGAAGTGGAGTTGAATTATTTTTAGGTGAAGGCTACTGAATTTTCGCTAAAGTGGAGATTTTTTGAAATGGTGGTTCGAATTAAATGCGTAGGTGTGCACTTGTGGATATGGGCGGAAATCAGATGCGGAAATGAAATCCATCGAGTTTTGATACCGGCAATAAGCGCTCAGCGAATGCAAGTTCAAGTGCATACTTTGTGAAGATGAGAAGTCTACACTATAAATGATTTGCAGGCTGTCTACAAGGAAGAACAAAAAATTTGCCTATGGATTTGTCCCACTATGCTACTTACGAATTTGTCATTGCCTTCAACTGCCTATAAAAAGGCATGGGAATTATCATTCTAAGGCATCCGAACTTTTTCAAGTTCAATGTGAGAGAATTTGGGGTTTTTCATTGGGTGAGGGAGTGTGAAATGAGAGTGTACGAGGGTTTAAAGGCTTGAGTTTAGGGATTAAGCTTGATTGGTTAACTTGTACATATATTTCCAATTTCTCTCATAATAAACGTGACCATGCTCCTTGGACATAGGCAAAAAAATTTCGAACTAGGAAAATTACTTGTGTTGTTTGTGCGTGCCTTGTTTATTTTCTGTTGCTTTATTATCTATTTCGATACTCAAATCAGGGCTCCGTCACAACAATACCTTTGATATTTTAAAGCAATTTGCTTCCAAAAACTGTTTATTGAAATTGAAAAACTGTTTAATTTCATTCAGATGGGAGAGAGAGAGAGAGAGAGAAGAGATTAATCTATTTTAGAGATTGGCATGCTGTTTTTTTAAGAATATTGCTTTTTGACCTTTTGGCCGTTAATTTTGTCAGTAGTACTAACTGCTATAGTTTAGTAAAGAACCGTAGGAGACTGTGTAGATCTCTGAAGTTTAAGAGGATAGTGTGCCACAAGATCAAACATAAAGGCTCGTTTGGTTACCGTATTAAAAATAGATGGATTAGATATAGTAATCTAGTCTAATACAATACGGAAGGACAAAAAACAAGATTAAATAGGGTATTAGAATAATACCCAATTTTATCAAGTGTTTGGTAATACACAATATAAGCGTTAGATAGTAGTTATTTAATCCAATCGGTTGTTTGGTTAGAGAATTATTTCATCGTATTAATGTTGAATTAACAAAAATATCCTCAATCAGTATTTGTTACATTGATGACAACTTGATTTTATCAGTTAGGGGGTTATAATAGTAAATGTGTAGAATAATACGTTTGAGTTGGATTATAATACCACCTCTCTTGGTGGTATTAAAAAACCTCCAGAATACAGAGCTATCGTATAAAAAATATACGATAAGTATACGATCAATATACGTTTTTGAAATTAATACGGTATCAAATTTGCTTACCAAATAAAGTATTAGCCCCGATTAAATAAAAAATAGTACAATCCAATATTTAATCTCCTCATAATACGTCTACCAAACGAGCTCAAAGGGGACTAATTTATGCAGTGGATTGAAAATGAATTGAACATTTATTGTGCCTAAGCCGTTATGAACTGGCCCAAAACCCGTCCATTTGTCACTAGTTTATACAAAGCAATAGCGACTCGTATGTTTGGACGAAGATGGTACTAAGGTATAGAGTTGTTCCACACGTAAGGCGCTCATCTCCAAGGGTTTTTACCAGAGGCGGTTCAAGAAAGCTTGAGGTCTAAAGCGACATTTGTAGATGAGACCTTTTTTTTTAGTTGTCTGTATCTCTAATTTTCTCATTCTTTCTTTTGATATAGTCAATCTTAAGCAAAATTTTATTAATTTTAAAATTTTCATTACTAATTTTTTTTTTTGTATATTTTGCATCCAGGATAGTTGTTTTGCATATTTAACTCTTATCGTGAATATTTTTTTTTTATTATTTTGTTGTATTATTTTATTATTTCTTATTCTTTGGGATCTATTAATTGTTTATTTGCAGGACTTTAAACTATTTTTCTTTGACATTTTGTTTGGTAGTAGGAATAAAAAGATCATTTTGAGATTCAATTGTTTTAAAATTTTCTCATTTTTTAGAAAAAAATTTCATATCTAGATGATTATTATCTAGCTGTCATATTTATAATACATAATCAATAAATTAGTTCTAAATAATCATATGGTATCTATAATTACAGAATATAACATGAGCTTAAAATTACAAAAAATATAAAAACAATACAATTTGATTTGTCACAGTTATTTGCAACATTAAAATTTAATATTTTAGTTCTTTCTTGATTAAAGTTTGCAAAATTAAGTGGGTTATATTATGTGGGTTTGATTTGGTGCATGATTTAAGATGAAAAGTTGTGTGTGTGTGTGAGAGAGGGAGTTTTATTTATGTCTAATTGGAGATGTAAGAGTGTATGAATGTGTGTGTGTGTGTGTGTGTGTGAGAGAGAGAGAGGAGAGTTTTGCTTTTTTTTTTTACTGCACTAAGTTTTGACCGTTGCAACAAAATGTATAGGCTGTATTTTTTGGCCCAATTATTGAATCTGAAATTTAGTTGTTAGGTGTACACTTTATTGGAGTTTTTATGGAGTTTATATTGTCATGTATTTAAAAACTTGGACTGGATTACAATGTACATTAAAAAATATGGGGCCTTCTTTGTAGTTGGGGCCTAAAGCCCTCGCTTTTTTGGTTACACTGTTGGGTCGGCCCTGGTTTTTACTACAGAAGTGTCGTCTCTAAAAATGTAAAAGAGATGATTTGAATTCTTTTGTTGAGTAGCCATCGGTAAAGTACTTGGTATGCAGTGTTTATATTTTTTTGGCATTATGGCCGTATAATTCTAAATGAAAGTTTTTCTTGAGATTAATTTGGTTTATTTGATATTGATAATCTCTGTAGATCATACTTATTGTGCAATGGAAAAAATAAATGAAATGAGCAAACATGTTAAAAATTGTAGCACATGAAGCTTCCAAATAGGGTCAAGTGGCGCTTAAGTTGACTCGTAAAATTCAAGAAGTAATTTTTAAATAATTTTTTAACAAAAAAATAGTATAAGAAAAGCATTTTTTGCATAAAATGTTGTTTAAAGGTTCACAAAAATACTTCTGCCACACACACATACATATACTTATAGTGGTGACAACAATGGAGATGGAGGCAACAGTGATAGTGATAATGACAATGGCAATGGCAGCCATGGTGGGGGCGACACAACTGGTAGATGTAAAAATGAGAACGGCATTGTGTTAACGTGTTTAAGAAAAAGTAAAATGCTTGGCCTCCATTTGGTAACGCTTTCTCAAAATACTTTTTAGAAGCAAAAAGTTAAATATATATATATGCTTGATAAATATCTTTTGAAAAGTATTTTGAAAAATAAAATATTTACACACAAACTAATGCACAAAAAAATACACACATATACCATACACATATTAATACACTAAAATATGTACACTAATATACCAAAACACACACACTAATACGCCAAAACATACAAATACGCAAAAATACACCATAACACACACACTATAGCATGGATAGGTTAAAACTGTTAAGAAACTATGGATTGTAAATAAACTTTGGAACGTAAATTATAGTCAGCCAATTGATTTTATCATGAATATGCACCGGTTCTGATACGAAAAAAAAGATAAAGAAAAAGTTGCATTTCTGCAAACAATATGAGTTTAAATCATTTTGTCATATTTTCAAACAATTTATGAACAACTGACCTTCCTCGTAGCATTGTTGCCTCTTACGAAGGATTCTGTAACAAAATATCAGTAATTTACTGAGATTAGGACGAACAGTTGATTTTTCAACTTTTTCCTACTATCTAACGTGACTATAAGATTAAATAAATTTAAAAAAAAAAGATTGCATGCGCCATTTCACCATAAAAAATGTTTATGGAACATTTTAATATTCAGATTTTCATGAAAACAAAATTTAACAAGAATGTTACCTAAGTGTTCGACCTACCAGGAAAGAAAATTTGCAATTCTAGAATGATAACTCTTTCACACGATGTTTTTTATGTTACATTTTTAAATATGCTAAAAAGAATCATGTTCTCAACTCAACAAACTCTTATCTCAACTTATTTTAGTTTTGACATGGATCATGTTTAGCCATTCTGCTCGATTAAGAGACATCATGTTCATTGTTAAAAAGCATGTAAACCAGCAACCGGTGTTTGCCATTATAAAATGTGAAGATGTCATTCCTCTTGCTTGGCTGTCGAGTGCAAAACACAATATACTCTGTACGAGCAATTTTATTGAGATTATTCAAGGCTAATTGCATAACATTCCCAATTAAACATAACATCAAAAGTTAATTCTGTATTAAATTCATCTCTTCTAGAAATCTTGATTAACGGAGACCAAAATTGGTAAATGAGTTAAAAAAATGCCCTTTAACTAAGAATAAAATTCCTTAATTCGAAACATGAGATTAGAACTCGACTCTCTCCAATTCTCTAAAAATTGTTATTATCCAAATCCAACATAAACTTGAAGGTTGACTTTTGTATGAAAGCAGCATGATAGTTTTAATTACATTTGTAGGATGAAAACCATAAAATAGAGCTACTACAGGTATCCTATGCCACAAAATAGGAGTAAAGAAAATAAAACAGAGCAAGAAAAAATTGGTAACTGTCAATTATAATGGTTTCTTTTTACCTAATAGTGAGATCTACAACTAATGAAAACATTGAAAAATGATCATGCCCATTTGAAACCAAAAAAAAAAACCAGTACAGAGCTTAAGTCAAGAAGAGATTAATCTAAACATAATTGGATAAAAGATAAACAACCATCTCGGAAAGCCCATACGAAAGAATAAAGTACAAAAAATCTAAAAACAAACAAAAAACCTTTCAATAAAATAAAAACTAATTCACCTCTATGTCAACAACTTATGTACAGTTACATAACTATCTTACAATGTATTGAAAACATGCACTAATCTTTGAACATGTAGAAAACCACATAAGTATACTCAAGATGTCTAAATCAGTAAATAGTAGTAGTACGTTTCTTAAATAACAAATTCCATACTCTTAGTGAATCTATTCAGATATTTTATCATCTTCAATGTTCACTACCACAAGATAAATGAGTGCATCTATATAGTTGGCCTACAAGTTACAGAATGCTACTCCCTCAACAATTCACGACATACCTAAGCAAATTGCACGTAATATTTAGATAAGTTCGGATTCTTTCATAATACCAATAATTTTGAATCCTTACCTTCACATTATAAAGGAAAAAATGAATAATTGTCATCAGTGTGTGATTTAATAGATGTGACCCAACACATGCAATTGGTAAAATTATATGCACTTTTAAGTATTAATTATATACAATCAGGTGCAAATATTATTGAAAACACTAAATCTTGAGTTGTTAGAGATGAAAGTTTTTACAAGTAAATTTTGAGGTTAGCTGTCACGGTGACAAATCTCAGTACAATATAAGCGAGTGTCCTGCATTTCTTCTTATCTTCTATGTTGTGTTAGAATTGTACAGTGTCATTAGAAGGTCTATCTTCTTTAGGTTTGGTCTGTGATTTTTTGTTTTTTGGGGAAGGTAAATGATTGTGATGATTGGATCAGCAAGTTGATGTGCAAAAAATGGGGTAGTGGGCATTACCTACAGTGAGGTAATAAAAATCTGTGTATAACAAATGGCTCCTAAGAGTCTCAATCCATTCTTAAAGAGCTTATTTGGATGTGCAGTATTAAACAGTGACCACTAAGTTGGTTGATGTTTTTGACACAAGGATTTTGTTTATTTAGTACACAGGTGCTTGGGTGGGATGTCATGCCACATATTAGCATCTGCGATATTATTTATATCAGCATCTGCAATGGTTCTACTTTCTCAATACAAAAATAACATAAAATACCATAAAATACATAGAGTTCAAAGTTCTTTTACTTTTTGCATCCCTAAACTTTCTTAATAACCAAATAGAACTTCAGACTTTGACACACAGACGCACATAGTGATATGAAAGAAAGAAAAAAAATAAATAAAGAAATGGGACTTACATTGGTAGCTGAAGTCCCACAACCTGCACATACAACCAAATTAGACAATTATCAATTATTAACATGCCAATTTCGTATATAACAATGAAGCAATTCATTGTTGATCTTATACAATTCCATCGTTCCTATACTTCGATAGTTCCTTATCAGCAAGCTAATTATTTTTTGTAGAAGTGAGGAGGAAGCCACAAGCATTTATTTTTTGACTGCCCTGTTACATCTGGGATATGGCGAGCAGTGCTGCAAAGGAGTGGAGAGCCTTGGCAGCCTAAACCTTGGCAATCTCTCATTCTTAGTGTTTCTAAAGAGTGGAAAGGGAAGACTTTGAAGATGAAAATTTTGAAGCTGAGCCTTGCAGCTACTGTGTATACCCTTTGGAGGGAGAGAAATGCAAGGATTTTTAGAAATGTGGCCAAGGATTCAGCAATTATTCTAAAGGGGATCATTAATGTGGTAAAGAGTAGATTGATTACTCTTAAGGTTAGGAGTCTGCCCAAAATTATGTCATTCTTCAAATGTGGCATCTTTCCTCTCGTAGCTGAGTTGTTGATGGATGGGAGTTACCTTTCTTGTACATTGTATGAGCTCAATCTGTAGTAGCACTGGCCAAGCAACCAGTGCTCCTTCTAGATTGACTCTTTTGCTGTTTTTTTGAGCACCCTGCTTGGTGCTGTTATTTTTGTAACAGCCTTTGGCTTGTAAATTTGCATAGCATATCATTACAATGTTTACTGACTCAAAAGAAGAAGAAGCTAATTATAGGGCAAAGTGCTGAATTAGGCATGCCGGCATACAAATCGATGAATACAAAGTCAACGTCCCATATTCACCATTACCATCAGCTCTAAGCTCTATGAACACATATTGAAGCAGTGAAATAACAGTCAATAAAAAAAAAAAAAAAAAACCAGTGGAATAAGAGTTAATGTTCAGAATACTCAAGAAAACAAAACATATATCTCCTCATTGAACTCTGAAGTTGGATGCCTTCTGCAAAAGTGCTTCTATATTAGTAGTTGTGAATTAAAGAAGGGTTCTACTATATAGAGTACACTGCCATGTGACTCACCTTGATTGGATTGACACCATTGCAACTTCCAAGCTTCAATATCCATGACTTCCATGTGCTTCAGAGCCTGTTTGCACCAAATTGAGAATATGGATGGTGAATGAAAGAAGAAGTGAGATATCTTTTCGTTGGATTTACCCGAGTTTTTTTGTTTTGTAACTTATGTGGAATATGAAGTGGATTAACAGAGGCATATGTGTACTCAATGTCTATTAGATAAGGATTAAAGTGACTTTGTTAGATAATTAGAAATAAAATAGGAATTTTTTTTTTCAACATAACGTTTATATATAGATAGTTTTTGTAGAAAGGGAAGTATATGAAAGGTTATTTGGATATTTAGTTGGTACTGAATAATTACATATATAATGACATAGTTGTCTTTAATCTTTTTTATAGGTACATTATGTATAATCAAAAATTTCACTTTTGTTGACATTTTATAGTAGTACTAGTTATTACCTGTGCCTGAAGGCACAAAGTAATAAAAAATAGTAAACAATAAATATATTTGTATTTATATCCAAAATTAAATTAAATCACAAACATAGAGGAGAGATAAATGAATTTAAGCATCGATTGTAGTAGGGGTAAGAGGTGGTAGTGGTAGAAGACGGTGATGGTTGTAGTGGGTGTCAATGCCCGTGGTGGTGGCGGCGACGGGGATGGCATCGGTGGTGACAGCGGTGGGGGCGACGATGGTGGTGGTGGTGGTGGCGGCAGCGGTGGTGGTGGAGGTGGTGGTGGCGGCGGCGGCGGCGGCGGTGGCAGTGGTGGTGGTAACGGTGGTGGTGGGACAGTTTCAAACACTATTTTTTGTTTAAAGTACTTATGATAAATAATTTCTAGAAGTACTTTTAAAAAGTCACTCCAAACACACCCTTAGAGACCTATTTTTTCTATTAAATTTAGGGTGTTCATATTAGCCGTTAGATTAAGTTTAAAGTAAAATTTAAAGCGATCTGAACCGCGAAAAGCAAAAGTCATTTTGTTTATCTTTTGAAATTTGAATTGTAAGCTACTTTATTATATAGATAGATAGATAAATTAATTTGTGTATTGGTGGATTAGTGTGTGTATGTGTGCGTGTATGAAACTTTTGTTGACATTTTATAGTAATCTAGATAGATAGATTAATGTGTGTTGGTGGATTAGTGTGTGTGTATATGAACGTGTGTGTGTATTTTAGTGTATTAGTGTGCATGTACGTGTTTTTATGTATTAGTGTTTGTGTGTGTGTTTTGTGTGCATTTTTGTGTATTATTGTTCGTATGTTTTAATGTATTAATATGTGTGAAGGCGTATTTTGTTTTTTTTCTATGTATTAGTGTCGGTATTTTTTTTAGTGTATCAATGTGCATGTGTGTTAATGTGTTAGTTTATGTATTTTAATGTATTAGAGTGTGTGTATGAAACTCTATTTTGGTGTAAATTTGTTTTTTACTTTTTTATTTTTTCTTATTTTGGCTTTTAAAATAAAAAAAAAAAAAAATTTTTTTGCTTTTTTTAAAGCAAAAAATGTTCTTCAAAAAAGCATTACCAAAGAGTGCCTTACCTTTTCTGCTGCTTCTCATGGACTTACTTGAGTGATAAAATCACATCTTTTTTTTTTTTTTTTTGGGGTGGCGGATTATAAGATAAAACGTAAATCCACAATGTACTTTTTCTAGGTCATCCCAAGCATGATCATAATGTTTCAACTAAAAGAATGCTGATTATTATAAAATAGCACATTAAGACAAGGTGTACATGAGTAATTAAGCAGTACAACAACCATTATAAAAGATTAAGTCAACAAAAAGTGCAAAGAGAATTTTTCTTATATAAATGAAAGTATTTCATAATTAAACCAAAAAAATAAAATAAAATTTGTCTCAAGCCAATTGGCTTTCCGGAAAGTCACTAGCCAATTGTATTTACAGTGACTGCTAAGCATACAATTTTTTTGTTTTTTGAATAGCTGCTAAGCATAATACAATTGGAGTCTACTTGAACTGTACAGCTAAATCAGCTCAACAAATGAATTTCTCTTCTTGGCTACATGTCTTTCCCACATTGTTCAACAAAGAATAGGCAATCCCGATCTCTCCTTAGAAGGAGATAAATAATATATAAGAAATTCTAAGCCAACGCTCCCAAACAGCAAGCATGACAATGTGTGCAGTTCAGTCTTGATGTCAATGGCATCTGTAAAGCAAAGAGATAGTTCAGATTAAGTAGATAATAGTGGGAAAACAAAAAGTTTAAGGCATAATGATTCAGAAAGGATGTACATTTGAATAGCATACGTAATGAACTTGGCCCTTACTAGGGGAGTACAAATGAAGTAGAGCCGACAATAATCTCCAGAAACATAGAAAGAGTAACATAAGAAACAAAAAGATCACAAGTTACTCGTAAGCTTGGCAAAGTCGGGTTACAAATCTTTGCACTCTCAGGAAAATCAATAATTACATCAGCAAGGGAAGCACCCCAAAACCATTATACTCACTTAGCCTTAGGTTTGGTATAGTGAAGCCTAATTGAGTACACATCTAAACAAAATAATCTCAAATATCCAAATAAAGAGATTGTGAAAGTGGTCCGACCTCAACGTATATAAACAATTTAATACCCAAAAAAAGTGCACTAAAATAAAATGAAAAAACTAATCTGAAAAGGGTAGGATGACATGCAAAGGGGCACTCGGTACATAACACTACGGTTTAAATACAATCTAATATGTATGAACAGAATTTTCACAAACAAAAATGACTGCAAAATCAATACAACATTTCTAAAAATGACGAGCACATGAGAAAAATATGCATCATTTATAAAACAATTCATATTAAGGAAAAGGGTTCAAAATCACACATCCACAAGCAATGTAGCCAGTATCATTTTGTAATCACACATGCAGAGTAAAAAATTAAATTAATCATATATGTGCACAGCCATTTCAAAATTATACGTATTTGCAACATGCCCAAAGATAAAGACACTTGACATGCACCCCAAAGGTTAGACGCATATTACGTATGGTCCCAGAGACCTAATAGTTGTACATACATACATATCGAGCACACCACACCACAATGATTATTATTAAGCACATAACTCGAGTTTCATAAGATTAAGTTGTGAAGCCGTTAGGGTTTTAAGAGGTAGAAGATTGTCAAAATAGAGTAGTATATTAGGTTTATACAATCACATATACACACACACACATGCAAAGTACTAAAATACCCTTACTCTAGAAATAACACATATCGTAACACTCTTCCTCAAATTGGTGCATAGATATCACTCATGCCCAACTTACAACCAATTGGGTGAAAAACTTTGCTACGAAGCCCTTTTGTAAAAACATTGGCTACCTGATTCACTGACTTCACAATATACATGCAAATTAAGCCGTTGTTTAACTTTTATTTAATGAAGTGCCAGTCACTTTCAACATGTTTAGTTCTGTGACGTTGAACTGGATTACGAACAATGTTGATAGTAGCCTTGTTGTCACAAGTCTCATATATCCATCATCATAAATTCTCAACTCTCCCAATAATGTTTAGAGCCACATAAGTTCACAGACTCCATGGGTCATTGCTCTGTATTCAACCTATGCATTAGACCTAGCTACTATTGTTTACTTCTTGCTTCGTCATGTGACAACATTTTTTCCAATCAAGATACAATAGCCTCAAGCAGATCTTCTATCATCCCCTGAACTTGACTAGTCTGCATCACTAAATGCTTCCAATTTCAAATGACCATCATTGGAGAATAGGATTCCTTCTCCTACAACTGACTCGAGACACCTCAATATTTGATTAACCGCTTCAAGATGAAGAGTTCGAGGATCATGCATAAATTGATTAACAACACCCACTAAATAAGTAATATTTGGCCGAGTATGTGAGAGATATATTATTCTCCCCACCAACCTCTAGTATTTCTCATTTTCTATTACACCACCACTCAGTTGACTTCATAGGA